>CP125978.1:391046033-391773279 GCA_030063025.1 Avena longiglumis
CGGGGAGATTTTCGGGGTTGGCCTTTGCGGATCTCTCTCATGTCCTGAGGATTGTCAGGGTTCTATCCCTCACCACCGATTGATTTTGTCCTTGCACAACTGAAAGGATCGTATGGGCACCTAGAGGAGGGTAAATAGGTGCTACTTCAAATTTTATTCTTTTTCAAATTAGGGTTTGACAAGAAAGGTAAATTCTCTAGATTATGCAACTAAGGTGAATTTACCTATATGTCAAACTAGCACCAACTAGAACAACACTAAGCAAGAACAAGTAAAGTAAAGTGCAGTAAAGGATAAAAGTAACCAAAGTGGTGGACGCGAAGACACAAGGATTTGTTTCCCGTAGTTCTTTCCTTTTGAGGGGAAGTACGTGGCTGAATGGTTAAAGCGCCCAACTCATAATTGGTAAATTTGTGGGTTCAATTCCTGCTGGATGCACACGTTTGGAGAGGGGGTGGTTTCAAACCACCAATGCCACGAGAGGCCTCCATTTTTCTCCGATGAACCTCACCCCAAAAGGTTCGATTCACCTCTTTCACTATATCAGCAACCTTCGAGGTGGAAGCCAGCACCTTTACAACGAGTTCAGGGCACACATCCACAACTTAATTAGAGGCTACCAAATACAAGCAAGTTGTCAAACAATCAAAGACAAGCTTGTAAGAACCAAATCAAAAGCTAGGGTTTCCAAAGAAACACTAGAGCATGGGGGCCCTCAAGTGAATGAGGGGGAAATGAAGATCTCTCTTGGTGAAGCTGTAGATCAAGGCCTCCTCCTTCGATTCTCCAAAGATCAATGACTTTGGACGGTTGGATGAAGAGATCTTGTTGATTTGGTGGCTCAAATGGGGGTAGTGATCTTGAGTGGGTCGAGCAGCTGGAGGAAGGGGATGAGGTGCTCTATTTATAAGCAACCCCCTCCACTGAACCGTTTTCTGACAATTGGAGAAAAGTCAGACCGGAGACTCCGGTGTGCAGACCGAAGACTCCGATCTACACCGGAGAATCCGGCCCACCTCTGGACCATCATACAGACTGTTCCAGCCCTTCTGTGAGCCAGGTGGACCGGAGACTCCGGTCCAGCCACACCGGAGACTCCGGTCTAAGGCATGGACAGGAGTCTCCGGAGTTTCTCCGGACCTTGCTCCGGACCCCCTATCAGACTGTCCCAGCCAGAATTCTGTAGCCCCCTCCGGGGATTCCTGCGGAAACTCCGGTCCACACCAGAGACTCTGGTCCAGCCAGACTGGAGACTCCAGTATGGAATTTCCAGAAACATGTCAGTCTTGCAGGAATCATTCCATAGTGTAAGGGTCCTTTTCACTTAGCATTATATCAACATGTAGACAGTAACATACTATAAAATGATCTACTCGTTGTTAACGAACACAAAAAGTGATTATGACAGTATATGTCCTTTCAACAACGATGTGACTTTGGTATTGCACAGGTTGGTGACGGAATAAAGTCGTATAACTTATTTCTTTTTGGGTTGCATCTTGAGGTGTTTGGTTCTTGCCTTTCTCTCCAACAAGTTAGAACTATGACGATCAAACTTGAGTATCTTATGGTGCATATGGTGTTTCAACACTCCTTCCTCCAGCGAAGCTTTGGTAGCAACGGAGTGTGGTGGCGAGCAGTGAAAACATGAAGATCTTAGTCATTTCTCAATATTTGTGTGGACATTTGCCCAAGGGTTGCAAAAACAATTGTCCAAAATATTTGGGGGTATGCACTTCCATATGTATGAACTTATGTACTTGTATCCTTATAAGTTCATATAGATACACACATGGCACAACATACGTCTCACGAAATACCAAATACACACGCTTTAGAATTTTAAATGTCAAAAATACTTATGTCACACATATGCGATAAATTTCTAGAGGATGTTACGAGGATTACCTCTAATTGACGCAATACCGATGGAGTTGAATGAAGGGCTTGTTTGGCTGTCAAGATTATTATAAAAATGCAGGAGTACTATATGAAATAGAAATAGTTTAATCTAAAATCCATTTGGTTGCACCATTGAAAAAAGGCACGAATTTGTCTAAAGAAATATGTGCATACCAATGTGGGCCATCTCTAGAAATTGGGGGTCCCAGTGCGAAATGCAAAACTGGAATCTATAATCTACAATTTCATGTTATTAAAGTATAACTTAAACATTGTTTTATCACAATTTTTTTGAACATATTAAACACTAATAATGATAAAAGAGCACATGAACACAAATAGACCACATTACAAATTTGAATTAAATAGAGACATGTGTGGGGTGTGCAATGGAGCAAGTCATGACCAGTCCGACTAAAACTCAAATACAGCTTGTGGTTCTTGTCCTTGAGCAGCCAAGCGAATGCACATATAGTCCAACACATTTTTCGGTAAAAGGGGTGTTCCCCGATTTTCATTAAGCAGTTCAAAACTTAAATGTTCAGTGGCTCAAGAGAAAATATAAGCAGTTTTAACCTTAGGAATTTAGGGGCAGTTTCAACCTTAGGAATTTAGGGAAAATCAATAAAATGTCAAGATCAAGAGTAATAAGACTAGAATTTTAAAAACAGGATCATGACCATAAGTGAAGGGACTCGACGAGACCGCAACAATGTCGTGTGTTGGCCAGGTGAAGCGAGTGACTGTTGTCATGGTGGTGTCACAGCAGATTCCATGGGTAGGCTTAAGTTGGGGGGGCAAATGGATGCTTGTGGTAATCGGGGAGGTAGTGCACGATCTAGCCGCGCACGAAGAACAAGATGAACTCTCCACACTTGGTGATTTTATTGATCCTTGATGTTTACAAGTGCTCCTAGAGCTGTATGAACTAAGCTTCAGTGCACTAGTTTCCTACTTGGTCCAACCTCCTCTAACCCTAGCTATGCCCCTCCTTATATAGGCGATGGCTAGCTAGGTTACACCCCTTTGGGTCCTAGGGTTACTGTTTGGATCTTGGTATTCACTGTACGGGCTGGGTCATGGGCTTGTACTAGGCCCAGTGGCCCAGTCCATAAAGTTAGACAGCCAACGGTCTTCACGTACGTAGCCTCCAGTTCTTTTGGCGTCAGGCAGTAACTTTGTACGTCAGCCCTTGCTTTAGGCGTCACCCGGCTCCTTTCTTGTCACCCGGCGTCAGCCCTCTCTTTTGACCGTGCTTTACCATAGTCTCTCCTGAACCTCACTCGGAAAGGTGTCACACATCCTATCTGACTCGGCCTTCCCTCGTGAGACTCGGCTCATTGGTTCCTGCAAGATTAACATTCTTGTCTTATACGGGCCGACATAGTTTTTATGTCGGCCGCACACTACCATCTTACCCGGCCGTTGTTACCCGACCAAGTTCATTCTTTACTCGGCATAAGCCTAATTGCGCAATGTTTTACCCCGCATGACCCTACCGGGGATTATTCCCCCGACATTAGTCCCTGCAGCTGGTGAGGCCTAGCAGTTCTAGCTGTTAGGCGTCTCCACGTTTTTTTAATGTGATTGGAACTTCTCTTTCTGTCTGCATTTACTGCTTAGGACGCACTGCTTGGCGTAACCTCGATCTTAGCCGAGTCCACTTTGCTCTTTCCGAGTCTCGTATTTGAACTTTTGGCCTATTTATGCCTCGTGCCGAGTCATTTTGGCAAATTCCGAGTCATTTTCGGTGTGCCTTAGTCACTGACAGCTTGTAATCATGGTGACTTGCCTCAAATTCTGTCCCAAATCCTGACCGCACAGTGACAGTGGCACAGTTGTTGGAGATATGCCCTAGAGGCAATAATAAATATAGTTATTATTATATCTTTGTGTTTATGATAAATGTTTACATTCATGTTATAATAGTATTAACAAGGAAACATTGATACTTGTGTGATTTGTAAACTTAAATTTGAAGCCCCTAGTATACCCTCTATACATCACTAGCTTGTTGGTTGATAAATGATTGTGGTTTCCCTATCATGAACATTGAGATGTTATCAACAACAAGATCATATCGTTAGGAGAATGATATGGTGGACATACTCCTATAGATAAGCGTAGCATAAAGATCAAGTCATTTCATTAGTTCAATTGCTATATGCTTTCTGATACATAGTAACCTAATTCCTTCGACCATGAGATCATGCATATAACCTTTACCGGATGGATGCTTTGATGACATCAAAAACCACACCGTAACTGGGTGGCTATAAAGGTGGCATTGAGTGTTCAGAAAGTATTGGTTGAGACACATGGATCAAGAGTGGGTTTTGTCCATCCATATGACGGATAGATATACTCTGGGCCCTCTCGGTGGAATGTCATCCAATTAGCTTGCAAGCATGTGACTGGCTCACAAGGTATCACATATCACGGGAACGAGAAAAGAGTACTTATCGGTAACAAGGTTGAACTAGGTATGCAGAGATACCGACGATCATAACCTCGGATAAGTAAACTATCGTGAGACAAAGGGAAATTGGTATCGTATGTAAGTGGTTCATTCGATCGCAAAGTAATCGTAGAAATATGTGGGAGCCATATGAATTTCCAGATTCCTCTATTGGTTATTGTTCGGAGAAGTGTCTCGATCATGTCCGCATAATTCATGAACCGTAGGGAGACACACTTAAGGATTCGACGTTGTTTGAGTAGTTATGGTATTATGAGAAAGAGACCGAATGTTGTTCGGAGTCTCGGATGGGATCCGGGATATCACGAGGTGATCCTAAATGGTCCGGAGAATAAGATTCATATAAGGAAAGTTCCGTCAAGTTCGGGAATGATTAGATGTTTTCATCGAATGTTCTAGAAGGTTCCGAATGTCCCAAGCACTCGAGGGGAAGGGTACATGAATGTGTCATTGCATATTGGAATGATTGCATCATGTACTAAGTGTTCTCGCTGTTCCAAATAAAGGATTAAATTGAATCCTAAATTGAAAAGTCAAATAGCAAGTTTGAAAAGTCAAACGGCTAAAATTGGAAAGAGGAAAGAGGAAAGAGAGGAAACGATTGGGAGGGAGACCCTCCTCCAACCGGCGCGCCTCCTCCAAGCCGAGTTGGGGAGGGACTCCCCTCCTTCCCCATGGCGCGGCCGGCCCCTCCACCTATATAAGGAGGGGCAGGGCTCCCTCCTCTAGACACACAAGTTCCTATCCTCTAAATCTAAACCCTAGCCCTAGCCTCCGGTTTAGAGCCATTTTGGTTTAGAGCTTCTAATTGCCCTAGCCTCCGGATTAGAGCCTTCTAATTGGTGTGTCTAAACCCTAGACCGCCGAGGAACTCTCTCATACTCCACCATACCCGCTCCGGCTTAAGGCGAAGCCCTGCGGGATCTCCCCTCTACTTCCGGTACCACGTCGTTGTGCTGCCGGAATCGCGAGGAGAGTGCTACAACCTCCGCTGCCTGCTGGAACAAGGGAGAGGAAGGTCTTTGTCGAGTACCGAACGTGTGACCGACTGCGGGAGCGCTGCCGGAACGCAGCGCCGGAAGGATCGTCTACACGATCTTGAGATCGGGAAGAGTACGACTACATCACCCACGAGAATCCGCTCTCGTTAAACACTTTGGAATCTTCGAGGGTAAGTTATTCCATTGACTCGTTGCTACAATCTAGTAGATAGATCTTGGCTTGTTTGTTTGTATGTGATAGAAAATTTTTGTTTTCCATGCTACGAAACCCTATAGTGGTATCAGAGCCATGTCTATATGTAGATCTGTTGCACGAGTAGAACACAATGGTCATTGTGGGCGTTGATGCTTTTATTGTCGATTGCTTCTTGTGTACTTTGCATCTTGCGTTATGTTGGGATGAAGCGGCCCGGGCTAACCTTACATGACATCGTTCATGAGACTTGCTCCACGCTTGACATGCAACTTGTATTGCATAAGTGGCTTTGCGGGTGCCTGTTTCTCCTAGCATAGTTAAGATCCAATTTACAACGGGTGATCAACAATGCTAGTATCAATGTTGTGGTTCTTGTTCGTAAGTTAGAACGACACTTATTGAAAGACCCAAACCACGTAAAATATGCAAAGAAAGTAGAGGCGTCTAACTTTGTTTTGCGGGGTGTCTTGATGATGTGATATGGCCATGATTGTGATTATATTTGATGTATGCAATGTTCCTTATTGTAAGTTGGCAACGGCGAAGCCATATGGTTGTCTTTAATTTATGTTAAGACCCGCGTGTCTATTCAAAGTAGTTGTAATAGTTGAAGCTGGTGGATGACAACCATGGAGAAGCGTCATTAACCTTGATGCAATGCCGGTGATGATGGAGATCATGTTCGTGCTAGAAGATGGAGATCGGAAGCACAAAGAAGAAAGGCCATATCATATCACATATTATGAATTGCATGTGATGTTAATCCTTTATGCATCTTGTATTGCTTAGTAGACGACGGTAGCATTATAAGATGATCCCTCATGCACATGAATTTCAAGTCATAAAGTGTTCACCCTTAGTTAGCACCGTTGCTAAAGCTTGTTGTTTCGAAGCACCACGTGATGATCGGGTGTGTTAGATTCTGCAAGTGTATACAACGTGAGCAAGCCAGATTTGCTCATGCGGAAACTAAGGTTTGATCTTGACGAGCCTAGCATGTACAGACATGGACTCGGAACACGGATCACCGAAAGGTAAATCATGAATCATATAGTAGATATGATGAACATGACGATTGTTCGCCATTGAAACTATATCAACTCTCGTGATGATCGGTGTTGATGTAGTGGATTTGGTTTGTGTGATCACCAAAACAATGTGAGGGATGTTGTTTTGAGTGGGAGTTCACCTAGTTTAATTTCATTATTAATTTGAACTCAATTTGTCATAAACTTAGTCTAAACTATTGCAAATATGTTGTAGATCAATGGCAGCCCCTACCATCAATTTTAATGCGTTCCTAGAGAAAGAAAAGTTGAAAAACAATGGAAGCAACCATGGATTGGTTCGCAATTTGAGGATTGTCCTCACAATGGTAATTTGACCTATGTCTTTGGATGCACATTTGGGTGACCCACTGCGGTGATCTTTGCCGATGAAGTAAAGAATGTTTACCTTGCTCGGAAGAATCAGTACTCCATAGTTCAGTGTGCTATATTGTATGGTTTAGAATCGGAGCTTCAGAAAAGGTTTGAGAATTCAGACCCATATGATATTGTCGAGGATCTCAAATTGATTTTTGAGACTCATGCGGCAATTGAAAGCTATGAGGCTTATGAAAAGTTCTTTAACTACAAGATGGAAGAGGGCAGCTCGGTGATCATGTGCTTAAGATGTGCAGGCGCATAAACAAACTTCAAAGCTTGGGTATAGTGATTCCTAATGCTTTGGGGATTTACCGTGTCCTCCAATCACTACCACCAAGTTACAAGAACTTTGTGATGAACTACAACATGCGAACATGAACAAAGAGTTGCGGAACTGTTTGCTATGTTAAAGTCTGCAAGTGGAGATCAAGAAAGAGCACCAAGTGTTGTTGGTCAATAATACCACCAAATTCAAGAAAGGCAAGTCTAAGCGAAGGACACTTCAAGAAGGGTGGTAAGAAAGTTACCACGCCGTGAGAAGACCAAGGCTGGACCCAAGCCCAACGAGTGCTTTTCTTGCAAGGGAGAAGGTCATCGAAGCGGAATTGCCCAAAGTACTTGGCGGATCCAAGAACGGCAACATCAAGAAGAAAGGTATATCGATATACATGTTATTGATGTGTATCTCACTAGTACTTAGTAGTGCTGGGTATTTGATAATGGTTCGGTTGCTCATATTTGTAACTCAAACAGGTCTTTGAGAATAAACGGAAGCTAGCGAAGAACGAGGTGACGATGCGCGTGGGAAAGCGGATCAAAGGTTGATGTGATCGCGGTCGCACGCTACCTTCATCTACCATCGGGATTAGTTTTATACTTAAATAATTGTTATTTGGTGCTTGCGTTGAGCATGAACATTATATCGGGATCTTGTTTATTGCGAGACGGTTACTTGTTTAAGTCCGAGAATAATGGTTGTTCGATTTATATGAGTAATATGTTTTATGTACATGCACCTTTGATAGATGGTCTATTCTTATTGAATCTCGATAGTGGAAATACACATATCAACAACATTGAGGCTAAACGTTTGAAATCAAGCGATAATTCGACTTATATGTGGCACTGTCGTCTTGGTCACATTGGAGTGAAACGTATGAATAAACTCCATTCCGATGGACTTCTTGAATCACTTGATTTTGAATCACTTGAAAGATGCGAAGCATGTCTGATGGTAAAAATGACTAAGACTCCATTTTCTGGTATGATGGAGCGAGCTACGGACTTATTGGAAATCATGCATACCGATGTGTGTGGTCCAATGAGTGTAGCATCGCGCGGTGGTTATCGTTATGTACTTACCTTCACGGATGACTTGAGTAGATATGGGTATATCTATTTCATGAAACATAAGTCCGAAACTTTCGAGAAGTTTAAGGAGTTTCAAAGTGAGGTAGAGAATCAACGTAACAAGAAGATTAAATTTCTACGTTCTGATCGTGGAGGTGAATATCTAAGTTACGAGTTTGGCGAGCATTTGAAGAAATGCGGAATACTTTCACAGTTGACACCCGGAACACCACAGCAGTAATGGTGTGTCCGAACGTCGTGTCGAACTCTCTTAGATATGGTTCGCTCTATGATGTCACTTACAGTTTCGCTATCATTTTGGGGTTATGCATTAGAAACACCGCATTCACTTTAAATAGGGCACCGTCTAAATCCGTTGAAACGACACCGTATGAATTATGGTTTGGGAAGAAACCTAGATTGTCGTTCCTTAAAGTTTGGGGATCGAAGCCTATGTAAAGAAGTTACTGAGGACAAGCTTGAACCCAAAGCGGAAAAATCGTCTTCATAGGATACCGAAGGAAACTATTGGGTATACCTTCTATCATAGATCCGAAGGCAAAATCTTCAAGGTTAAGAATGGATCCTTTCTAGAGAAGGAATTTCTCTCGAAAGAAGTGACTGGAAGGAAATTAGAACTCGACGAGGTTGTCGAACCTTCTCTCGAAATTGCGAGTAGCGCAGCACTGGAAGAAGTTCCTGTGGTGCCTGCACCAAATAGAGAGGAAGATAATGATGGTGATCATGAAACTTGGTTGAAGTTGCTCTGAGCCTCGGAGGTCAACGAGAACTCGTACCACTCCATTGGTATGATGCCGTTATGAGTGTCATGTTGGTGGACAACACCGATGACCCCGAGATATATGAGGAAGCGATGATGAGCCCAGATTCCAATAAATAGCAAGAAGCCATGAAATCCGAGATTGGATCCATGTACGAAAACCAAGTATGGACTTTGGTGGACTTACCGGATGGCCGAAAGGCTGTCGAGAACAAATGGATTTTCAAGAAGAAAACAGATGCTGATGGTAATGTTACTGTCTATAAAGCTCGACTTGTCGCAAAAGGGTTTCGACAAATTCAAGGAGTTGACTACGATGAGACTTTCTCACCGGTAGCGAAGCTAAAGTCTGTGAGGATTATGTTAGCAATCGTTGCATATTATGATTATGAGATATGGCAGATGGATGTCAAAACAGCATTCCTCAATGGATATATTTATGAAGAGTTGTATATGATGCAACCCAAAGGTTTTGTTGATCCTAAAGATGCTAACAAGGTATGCAAACTTCAACGGTCCATCTATGGATTGAAGCAAGCATCCCGAAGTTGGAATCAACGTTTTGATAAGGTGATCAAAAGTTTTTGTTTTTATACAAACTTATGGAGAAGCTTGTATTTACAAGAAAGTGAGTGGGAACTCTGTAGCATTCTTAATACTATATGTGGATGACATATTGTTGATTGGGAATGATGTAGACCTTCTTAATAGTGTCAAGGAATATTTGAATAATAGTTTTTCAATGAAGGATCTTGGCGAAGCAGCTTACATATTAGGCATAAAGATTTATAGAGATAGATCAACGCCAAATATCATTGTCACAGAGTACATATTTGGACAAAGTTCTAAAGAGGTTTGGAATGGAAGAAAGCAAGAAAGGGTTCTTGCCCATGTTGCTCAATCGACCTTGAGTAAAACTCAAAGTCCGACATCGGCGTAAGATAAAGAAAGGATGAGTAAGACTCCTATGCCTCAGCCATAGGATCTCTAATGCATGCCATGCTATGTACTAGACCCGACATTGCATATGTGTTAGTTTAACTAGCAGATATCAAAGTGATCCAGAGTGGATCATTGGACAACGATCAAAAACATCCTTAAGTACTTGAGAAGAACTAAGGATATGGTTCTTTCTTATGGAGGTGATGAACAACTCGTTGTTAATGGTTACACCGATGCTAGTTGGAACACCGATCCGGATGATTCTAAATCACAACTGGATACGTATTTATTTTGAATGGTGCAGCGATTAGTCGGAGGAGTGCAAAGCAAAGCGTTGTGGCGAGATCTTCAATCGAATCGGAATACATGGTTGCTTGAGGCTTCACAAGAAGCGATATGGATGAAAGAGTTCATTACAGGGGGTGTGGTTCCTAGTGCTTGGACCCAATGTCTATCTCTTGTGATAACATGGGAGCCATAGCCAATGCGCAAGAACCAAGGTCACACAAGAAGTCAAGCACATCAAGCTGCGTTTTCACGCTATTCGAGAACATATCCAGATGGGGATATAAAGATTTGCAAAGTACACAGATCTGAATGTGGCGGATCCGTTGACTAAACCTCTCCAGGGCAAAACATGACCAACACAAAACTGCCATGGGTGTTCGGTATATTACCATGTAATCTAGATTAGATGACTCTAGTGCAAGTGGGAGGCATTGGAGATATGCCCTAGAGGCAATAATAAATGTAGTTATTATTATATCTTTGTGTTTATGATAAATGTTTACATTCATGCTATAATAGTATTAACAAGGAAACATTGATACTTGTGTGATTTGTAAACTTAAATTTGAAGTCCCTAGTATAGCCTCTATACATCACTAGCTTGTTGGTTGATAAATGATTGTGGTTTCCCTATCATGAACATTGAGATGTTATCAACAACAAGATCATATCGTTAGGAGAATGATATGGTGGACATACTCCTATAGATAAGCGTAGCTTAAAGATCAAGTCATTTCATTAGTTCAATTGCTATATGCTTTCTGATACATAGTAACCTAATTCCTTCGACCATGAGATCATGCATATCACCTTTACCGGATGGATGCTTTGATGACATCAAACACCACACCGTAACTGGGTGGCTATAAAGGTGGCATTGAGTGTTCAGAAAGTATTGGTTGAGACACATGGATCAAGAGTGGGATTTGTCCATCCATATGACGGATAGATATACTCTGGGCCCTCTCGGTGGAATGTCATCCAATTAGCTTGCAAGCATGTGACTGGCTCACAAGGGATCACATATCACGGGAACAAGAAAAGAGTACTTATCGGTAACAAGGTTGAACTAGGTATGCAGAGATACCGTCGATCATAACCTCGGATAAGTAAACTATCGTGAGACAAAGGGAAATTGGTATCGTATGTAAGTGGTTTATTCGATCGTAAAGTAATCGTAGAAATATGTAGAGCCATATGAATTTCAGATTCCTCTATTGGTTATTGTTCGAGAAGTGTCTCGATCATGTCCGCATAATTCATGAACCGTAGGGAGACACACTTAAGGATTCGACGTTGTTTGAGTAGTTATGGTATTATGAGAAAGAGACCGAATGTTGTTCGAGTCTCGGATGGGATCCGGATATCACGAGGTGATCCGGAATGGTCCGGAGAATAAGATTCATATAAGGAAAGTTCCGTTTGAGTTCGGGAATGATTCCATGTTTTCATCAGAATGTTCTAGAAGGTTCCTAATGTCCCAAGACTCGGAGGAAGGGTACATGAATGTGTCATTGCATATTGGAATGATTGCATCATGTACTAAGTGTTCTCGCTGTTCCAAATAAAGGATTAAATTGAATCCTAAATTGAAAAGTCAAATAGCAAGTTTGAAAAGTCAAACGCTAAAATTGGAAAGAGGAAAGAGGAAAGAGAGGAAACCGAGTTGGGGAGGAGACCTCCTCCAACCGGCGCCTCCTCCAAGGCGAGTTGGGAGGGACTCCTCCCTCCCCATGGCGCCCGGCCCTCCACCTATATAAGGAGGCGGGGCTCCTCCTCTAGACACACAAGTTCCTATCTTCTAAATCTAAACCCTAGCCCTAGCCTCCGGTTTAGAGCCGTTTTGGTTTAGAGCTTCTAATTGCCCTAGCCTCCGGATTAGAGCCTTCTAATTGGTGTGTCTAAACCCTAGACCGCCGAGGAACTCTCTCATACTCCACCATACCCGCTCCGGCTTAAGGCGAAGCCCTGCGGGATCTCCCCTCTACTTCCGGTACCACGCCGTTGTGCTACCGGAATCGCGAGGAGAGTGCTACAACCTCCATTCTTTGGAACAAGGGAGAGGAAGGTCTTCATCGAAACCGAACGTGTGACCGATTGCGGAGCGCTGCTTTAACGTTACTGGAAGGATCGTCTACACGATCTTGAGATTGGGAAGAGTACGACTACATCACCCACGAGAATCCGCTCTCGTTAAACACTTTGGAATATTCGAGGGTAAGTTATTCCATCGACTCGTTGCTACAATCTAGTAGATAGATCTTGGCTTGTTTGTTTGTATGCGATAGAAAATTTTTGTTTTCCATGCTACGAAACCCTACAGCAGTAACTCCCCGTCACTGTGGCAGTCCCATCGCTCTACGCCTCGTGTCTTGCACAGCGTGACGTGGCAGTGGATTTATGATGTACCACCCACACGTGGCGCTTTCTGATTGGCTCAATCGGCCGAATACAGGGCCACACGTTGGCCGCACGGCGTAGGGGAATCCCACGATTGGGTTTTTTAATCCCCTTAAGTAGGGGTCAGGGGAAATTAACTTCCCTCGCCCGTTCAGTTTCCCCATTGCCTTCTTCTTCCTCGCGCCTCCAAAATCCCAACTCCCCCTTTGCGGTTCTTCTTCCCCACATCTCCTCCTCTAAAATTTCTCTTTTCCCCTTTTCATTCCACTACGGGCCCTTGCTCCTCCAAGCCTCTTCCAATGGCGGAAGAGACTGAATCCAGGGAGACCATGGATGCTCGCGATGCTGCAGAGGGAGCGGAGAAACAGGAGGTCGCCGCCAGCGAGCGTGGCGGATGGGAGGGCTCGGAGGTCTCCGCTGAGGAGCTTGAGTGGCTGCACTCCACCAGGCGCATCCCGCTCGAGGTGGACTGCCGCCTCCCGCTTGGTGAGATTTCTCCCAAGCCTGACGCCAATGAGAGGGTGCTTTTCCTCTCCCATTTTTAGCGAGGTTTCGCCTTGCCAGCGAGAAAGTTATTCATTTCTTTTCTTTCTACTTTCCATCTCCAAACCCATCACTTGCCTGCCAATGCAATTGGCTCCTTGTCTTATTTTATTTCCGCTTGCGAGGGCTACCTCAGTCTTTGGCCCACTGTTCTCCTCTAGGCCAAGTACTTTAGTTTTAGGATCCAGGTAGTTCCTGACCCCAGCGTCCCTCGTGCCGAGAAAAGGCCTACCAGGTGCGGTGTTGCTAGCATCACTCCTAGGAAAGAATTCATTTTTCCTCGGGTCACTGGCCTTGACTCTTGCAAGAAATTGCATAGGACCTTCTTCTATGTCAAAAACAGTGGGTCTACTACTACATCCGGCCCCCCTTTCTCGGACGAAGTCCCTAACAAGGAGTTCTGGAAGCTTGACCCGCATGACAAGAATGCGGCGGTGAACAAGGCCAATGTGATCCTGGAGAGGCTGCTGTCGCCGGATGAGAACTTCCACCTGACAAAGTAGGATCTCATGTGCGCGTTTATCGCACGCCGGGTCAGCCCCATCCAAGACAGAAGCCACAAGTTGTGCTTCATGAGCAGCCCGCGAGATCCTACTCGGCATTCCACACTGGAGCTCACTCACGACTCCGTGGCCTGCCGGGTCATCTTGATTTTCAAGATGACCTTGGCTGAGGATTGGGCTTGGAGCTTCCCTCTGTTTACATGGGATAGGCCTGTCCCCTGGGTGAGTTTCTGAATCACTTTCTATCCGACATAGCTTTTCTTATGTTCATCTGCCGTTTTGCTCTTTCTTCGTTCTTATTATGTTTATCTTTCGCAGAATCTTGTTCACCAGGTTGATGACAGTATTGTCCCTCCTAGTGCTTATAACGAGGAACGCTCCGACTCCGACGAAGTCGAGTTCGATCTGGAGTGCTTCATGTACATTCCGCATGCAGCTGCCGCTTCAACTCCGGGTAAGACCCACACTCAAAATCCCTTACGAGATTGGTGTGACGATGATGATGATGATGATGATGATTGTGAAATTCTAGAGGTACCTTATTTTCGACCTTAACCCTCTAACTTATTCGAGTGAGCCTGTCATTTACTTATGCAGCTGGCCAGGTACATGACACTCTCCCTCTCGCTGTGGGTGGAGTCGGCAAGATCCCTGTTGCCAAGCCGAGTAAACGGCGCGGGGCCTCCTACAGTACTCAGCCTGCCAAGAAACGCAAAGTTACTTCTGCTGCTCCTCCTACTGCCTCGCTAACCGAAACTCGCAAGACTGCTGGGCGCCGGGTCACACGTCGCATGCCGCATGACCTGACCTTTTCTGGGCAAGCTTTTGCTGTTTGGTTACTTTCCATTTTTCCTTTCATGTTTTGTAACTGTTTTCTTATAAGCACTCCTTGTTATTTTCAGTGCTGCGCCTTTGTCGGCTAGCCAAGCTGCTCCTAGCATGGCCTCTTCGCCGCTAAGGCCAGCCTCTTCTCCTCGCGCCGACACTGCCGTGCCAAGCCCCGTCCGGGTCACTGCCCCCACCACTGAGACTCACAAGTCTCAGAGTGAGGCCAACCCGGCGGCACAACCGTCGGAGGAGACCCGACCCAGCTCCCCTGCTGCTCCTCATGAAAAACTTCCTGATATTGGTGCTAGCAACATTGGCGTCAAGAATACTCCTGTCATTAGTTCTCCTGCTCCCAATACACAAGTTGATCCTGTTGTTGTTTCCCAGACCGCTAGCGAGCCTGCTCATTCGGATCCTTTTTTTGTCCCCTGTCAGACCTGCTCACTCTCCCTTTCTGTCAAAGAACCAGACTCGGCCTGTAGCTCCAATCCAGGCTCTCCCTACTACCAGTAAACCCTTACTGACCAAGCAGTTGACCTTGGTCCACATCCCAGGCACCGCACCTCAGATTCGGCCCACACCAACAACAAAGGCACCCGCTTCGGCGGGTTAGTTGGGCGAGTCCACAGCTGTCGGGTCTGGTGGCAGTTCCAAGGCTGTTGCCTTGCACAGCAGCGCCGCTGCTACCCGCGCCAATGTGGGAACTACCCTGAAAAAGGGGCAAGTCCTCACCCGGACACTCAGCGGGAATGGCCTTGGTGCCGAAGAGTCTTATGCTGTGGCTTGGAACGCAGCTGGCGAGCAAGAGGTCAGCTCCAGTGCTGGGAAGAAGATGAAGTTGGGCCCCAAGGCTATTTCTGACATGACTCAGCAGGCCATCGCCTTGATGGCTCTTGCAGACGAAGTGAACGAGGTACATAATCTTCTTACTCTTTCACGTATTGAGTATCTTTTTGTTGTATATGCTCCCTAGTCCCCGAGGTTACTGCCGAATGAGGAACTTATTCGGCTGTAAGCTCTAAGTTAGAACTTATCCTTTTATTTCCTCATGCCAAGTTCGCATGTTAGATTTTCGATCCCTAGTCCCCGAGGTTACTGCCGAATGAGGAAATTATTCGGCTATAAGCTCTAAGTTAGAAACCAACCATTATCCGGCTGTAAGCTTGATCTCACAATTGCTAACTGTCTTTTTTCTTTGTGTATCTTACACACAATGAGCGCACCAAGGTGCACCAGGCTCTCCTCTTGGAGTATCGCAAGCTGGAGCTCGCTCACCAAAATATGCAAGCTGAGGCTAAAGGCCAAGGTAATTTTCTGATTTGTCCTGCTCTTATTCGACACACTTTCCTTGTTTTACTTTGCTTATTTTTTCCATTGTCTTTCCACAGCTTTTGCCCAATCTACCATTGACGCCCTGCACCTACAGATCAGCGATGCTGAAAGTAAGTTCTTAGCAACTTTTGTCTCCACTTTGTACTTATTCTTATTTCTTTTCTTATTTTTATCTTGATGGTTTCGAGATAGTTTTGTTGCCACTGACGGGTCGTATTCTCCGAATAAGCAGAGAGACACCAGATCGAGCTCCAAAAGGAGCAATATGAGGTGACTCGGCTAAATAAGGAAATGGAGGATATGGAGCAGAAGCACCAGGCCGAGGTGAAGGGGCTGAGGGAGGAGCTTGTCGAGAAAGATGATCAGCATGCCGCCAGTGCCAAGAAAACCAAGGAGCTGCTGAAGGAGGCCGAGTATGCGGTTGAGTCGGCTCATTTGGATCTGGATGCTCTTCAGGCCAAGGCTCGGAATTGGCAGAGCAAGCTTGGCGCCATCAACTCTTTCCTCGGTAGTGAGTCCTTACTCTTTTTGCTGTACTCATTCTTTGTCTGCTTTTTCCTTGTTTTGCTAATGTTCCTTTGCTTTTGCAGAGAATTTTCCTGAGGCTGATATGTTTGCTATATGGGCCATGAAAATAGTACGAGCCGAATCTGGCGCTCCAACTGATGGCGAGGTTACTATCGACGAGAATCTCGCAGCACTGTCTGAACGTGCAAACACCCTCAAATCATGCAGCGTTGACCTGCTCAAGTCAGCGATCCACGCGTTCAGAATGCTCTAGCCGGATGAAGACACGCCCACACTCATCGGACAAGGCTCTTGCCTTTGTGCTTTCTTGGTACAAGGACATCAACCTTGAGGTTCTTGAACACATGAGGGCTGAAGGAAAGTGGCTCCATGATCCTGATCTGATCCAGAAACGCCAGGAGCGAGCTTACGCCATGGTCAAATATGCCTTTGTGCATGCCTGGTGTTATGGGCACATCTTCCTCGACCTTGGCGAGCCTCTTGCTGAGATCGCTGATGACGAAGGTGTGGATAGCGAAGCCACCGTGTCAGATGATGTAGCAGACTCGGCCACCGACGCCCCTGACTCGGCAAATGCTCCATATGACGCTCCTAGCTCTAGCCCGAAAGTTACTCCTCCTGGCCCAGCCTCTTCTTAGGCTGGTTACAAAAAATACTTAAATTTCATGAGATCCCCGGTATGCCGGGTGTAGATGTATGATATAATCCACTTATTTTGGGTGTGCGCCTTGTGATAAGGCTTAAACTTTTATTTGGCTTTGAAATGTGAATTATCCAGGGGCAAGTCTCTGAGTTTCATCTTGCCGTTTCCCTTTTCCTTGAATTTGGCTCTTGTCTACCTTTTTTGGCGTTCGACATTAGAGTCTCAAAGTTCTAAGGATCGAGTTAGAGGATATGGAACTAGATCACTTGACCTAGGATTATTCGACATAGAAAGCAACATATCCTGCAATGAGTTAGTTAAGACATGTATAGGGTCAACTCGCGTTTCTCCCCTTTACTTATCCGGTGTTCATGTTTACTCGTCATTGATCCTTTTCTCTTGCTTGCCATGAAGCCGTGTTTTCGGACAACAACATAGTCGAAGAGTTGATTCTTTCCGAGTAAATATTGTCGAAGAGTTCCATGATAAGTTTTAGGTGTCAACACCAGCCGACACAGAATAGTTAAAGAGTAAACATAAGGGGCAGTCTCCGAGTCATTTTTTTGAATCCTACCATTTTATTATCAGCACATAGCTTGCATAAGCGTCCGAAATATGAGAGTTTGAGAGATACATACACTGCTTATCCTAAGTGTAGAAAGGACGTAGCAATTCCACATTCCATGGTATTTTGGTCTCATCACCTGATTTGTCCGCCTTGTTCTTTTGTGCTTCACGAGCACCTACTAGATAATATGAATCATTGTGCAATGCTTTGCTTACAATGAATGGTCCTTCCCATGGGGTGATAATTTATGCATCTTAGCTATGCGTTGCACTAGTCTGAGCTCCATGTCCCCTTCTCGGAAAACATGAGGTTGGACTTTCCGGCTATGGTAGCATCGGAGACTTTGTTGGTATATGGCGGATCTAGACAGTGCCAATCTCTTGCTTCTTTGAGTAAGTCAACTCCATATTCTCGGTCCTCTTTTACCTCGGCTTCCGAGTATTGTCTTACTATTGGCAAGTCATATTCTATGTCGGCATGAAGAACTTCTTCTGCCCCATATACAAGGAAGAACGATGTATAGCCTGTGGATCGATTCAGAGTTGTCCTTAAACTCCACAACACTGAGGGTAATTCCTCTATCCAATAACCAGGTGATCTCTGGAGTGGTTCCATTAAGCGGAGTTTTATCCCGAATAGAACTAAGCCATTAGCTCGTTCAACTTGTCCATTTGATTCTGGATGAGAAACTGACGCTACGTCAAGTCTTATTCTGTTTTTCCCACAAAAACGAGCGAAAGCTCCTTCGGCAAAGTTTGTGCCATTATCCGTGATTACACTGTGCGGGTAACCATATCTCAAGACTATGTCTTTTAAGAATGTGATAGCTGTTTTTCCATCCAATTTCTTGATGGCCTTCACTTCTACCCATTTGGTAGACTTGTCAACCATTACGAGTATGTGGGTCATGCCATCCCTTGCTGGCTTGAATGGTCCTACCATATCCAGGCACCATACTGCAAATGGCCACGTGATCAGTATACTTTTCAATTCTGATGCTGGTAAGTGTGACTTTAACGCATAATGCTGGCAACCATTGCATTTCCTCACAAGTTCCTGTGCCTCTGCCAGCGCGCTTGGCCAATAAAATCCATGTCGGAAAGCCCTGGCTGCCAATGCTCTTGATGATGCGTGGTGCCCACATTCTCCTTGGTGAATGTCGTATTTCTTGACCTTTCTCTAGGCTTATGCAACGATGTAGTACATTTGTCACACTTCTTTTTTACAACTCCTTGTTGATTATTGTGTATGATTTTGCTCTTCTTTCTATTTGCCTTGCCAATATCTCATCATCTGGCTTAGTTCCATCTTTCAAGTAGTTGAATATTTATTGCGCCCATGTTGGTATCAGTGGTGCCGGATCTGCTTCTTCATCAATATCCATTGGCTCAGCCGACATATGTTCTGCCGAAATAATATGAGGAGTCCCCGAGTGTGATTCGGCAACCCATGAGGTGAGCGGAACAGTCCACGAGTGACTCGAACCTGCCCCTGAGTCAATATCCATTGGCACAGTGTCTGATTCCTGATTTGCTGGGGTGACCCTAATTGACTCGGATTCTGGTGACGGCTTGATCGATGGTTTCCTGAGATGTTCCAATGATACTCCTGGTGGTATTGCATGTCAAGATGAGCCTAATTTGGATAGTACATCCGCTGCCTCATTCTCTGCCCTAGGTATATGATGGAATTCACACCCGTCAAAGTATCCTGAAATTTGTTGCGTATGAAAATGATATAGTGCCATGTTTGCATACAAAGCGTCCCAATGCCCAGATACTTGCTGAATCATCAAATCCGAGTCACAAAAACACATGATCCTTTTGATGCCAATATCTTTGGCCACTTTGATGCCGTGGACAAGTGCTTCATACTCGACTACATTATTGGATGCAACAAAGTGGATCTGCAACACATACCTGAGCTGATCCCTTTTTGGTGATGTGAGCACTATCCCAGCACCCAGACCCATTTTTGTCTTGGATCCATCAAAGTGCATCTTCTAGTAATTCGGATCTGGTAGTGGTGGTTCGTATTGCATTTCCATCCAATCCACGAAGAAATCAGCTACGACTTGAGATTTAATTGCATCTCGCCTATCATACTGTGGAGTGTATGGTGCTAGCTCTATGGCCCATTTTGCGACTCGACCACTGGCATCTTTGCTGCCCAATATATCTGAGATAGGTGCCTCACATATTACCCGGATTGGGTGTTCTTGGAAATAATGCTTCAGCTTCTTTGCTGCCATGTACACCCCATATGTCATTTTTTGGTAGTGGGGGTAATTTTGCTTTGATATAGAGAAACTTCGCTCAAGTAATAAACTGGCCTTTGGACTAATTTGCCCTCTTCTTCACGTTCTACCACTATCACTGCACTTACAACTCTGTTGGTTGCGGCGACATAGAGAAGCATTGGATCCTTGGATAGTGGTGACGCTAATATTGGTGCTGTTGCCAACATCTTTTTGAGTTCATGGAAAGCGTTATCAGCTTGCTGTGTCCATGTGAATTTTTCTGATTTTTTCATCAGTTGATATAGTGGTAGGGATTTCTCGCCTAGCCGACTAATAAATCTATTCAATGAAGCCAGGCATCCTGTGAACTTATGGACATCGTTGAGGGTTTTTGGCAATTCCATTCTTTCGATGGCCCTGATCTTTGTCGGGTTAGCCTCAATTCCTCGGCTGGATACAAGAAATCCGAGTAACTTTCCAGCCGGGACACCAAATGTGCATTTTCCGGGTTAAGTTTCATCCGGAATCTTCTTAAGTTTGCGAATGTTTGACGCAAGTCCTCAATTAGAGTATGACTTTGCTTGGTTTTTATTACCACATAATCAATGTATACTTGGATATTTCTTTCCAATTGATCTTGCAAGCATTTCTGCATGCATCTTTGGTATGTTTCACCTGCATTTCCCAATCCAAACGGCATAGTGCGATAGCAATAAGCCCCATACGGGGTGATAAAAGTTGTCTTTATTTGATCATTCGGATTTAGTGGTATCTGGTGGAAACCATAATACGCATCCACAAATGACAACAACTCACACCTGGCAGTAGAGTCGATGAATTGATCGATCCGTGGCAGGGGAATGGATCTTTTGGACACGCCTTATTGAGGTTCGTATAATCAATACACATGCGCCACACCACTGCCACGTCGGGTCATCTTTTTTCTTCTCGACCAAGAATGGATTTTACAACCAATATGGGTGCAGTACTTCCATGATAAATCTGGCAGCCAAAAGCCTGTCGGCAGCTATCACTTTCCTCCTATCTTCGGCGAAGCGGCAGAGGGGTTGCTTCACCGGCTTGGCATCTGGCCTCACATGAAGAGAGTGCTCAGCTAGCTCCCTCGGAACTCCTTGCAAATCATGTGTGGACCATGCAAAGATATCCCGATTCTCACGGAGGAAGCTGGTGAGCTCACTTTCCTATTTGTCAGTTAGCCCAGCCCCAATGGTAACTGTGCACTCTGGGAAAGTCTCATCCACCTGTACCTTCTTGGTTTCCTTGGTAGCTTGGAATGATACACTGCCATGTGGGTTAGTAAGTGCCGGCATGGACATCTGTGCTGCCTTAGCCAATCCTGCCACTTCCATCATTTGATGCTTTTCCTGTGCTATGACCAGCGACTTGGCCAGCGAAGATCCGGCTGAGGCACAAGTAATAGATCTTTGGTAGTCTCCTTCGACTATGATAACTCCACATGGGCCTGGCAGTTTCATCTTCAAGTAAGCAATGTGAGGAGTATCCATAAACTTTGCCATAGCCGGCCTGCCGAGTAAAGCATGGTACGAGCTGACCAGGTCAACCACCTCAAACTATATGGCTTCAGTATGACAATTTTTTCTGTTGCCGAATAAGACGTCGACCCAGATCTTGCCAATTGGCTCACAAGACAATCCCGACACAATGCCATGGAAAGTTGTCTTAGTCGGCTCCAGCATGTTCATAGTGATGCCCAACCTGAGCATGGTATCCTTGTACATGATGTTGATGCTACTGCCATCATCGATCAGTACCTTGAAAAATTTCACATTGATATCAGGGCCGATGAAAGTTGGATCCAAGACAAGAGAATAACCTCCTAGAGTTGGCATGATCTTGGGGTGACCCTTTATGCTCCAAGTTATCTCCTGTTCAGACCAATGCATGTACTTTGGAATTGTTAGCATTGTGGCATTCACCTCCATCATCCTTCTTTGATGATTCTTCTTGTCATTCAACTCTGTGACAAAGACGACATAACTCTGGTGGTGTTCTCTATACTCGTTTCTGGTCCCATGGCCGACATGAGCATCATCACCTCTTGGGTTATGCACCTGATGCACAACCTCTCTTCTTTCTTGATTATGATATCTCGGCTGTCTGTTCTCGTATCTATGCTCAGCTCCAACAGCTTGGGCATTTCCTCCTGTAAGCGGTGGAGGGGGAGGTGGTGGTAGTTGCTTAGTCGGCGAATCCACTCTATCTCCTTTTTGAAACCAAGTGCATTGTCTTGTTGTGTGATTTGCTGGCTTACTCGAACTCGGCGTGTGAAACTTGCACGGTTGTTCCAACATCATCTCGTAAGTGTATTTTGCCTATCCAGATATGGATTTCTTTGTTCATATGGCTTCTTGCCATCATTCTTTGGCATCTACTGCTGCTTCCCACTTGTCCTTTGACGTTGGCTACTTCAAGTGTCCGGATGATCCTGACTCATAGCCGCAACTTGAGTCGAACCGTACCTATAGTCTGGCCTTTCGTCTCTTCTTTTGCTTCTATACTCGGCTCTTTCCTGGCGCCTTTGTGATTTTGCAGCGTCATAGATCTGAGTCTTAGTCATTCTGTCTACCGACATGAGCAGAGGCTGAGTCGGATCTCCTAACGCATATGAGTTGGCGATTCTTATTGTTTCTGCTAAGCTTGTCGGCATATCTCTCTGTAATCTTTGCCATAGTACACTTCCATGTCTGCATCCTTGTGCAAACCATGCGATGGCCTGTGACTCGATTACCCCTTCACAAGAGTTGCGCATTGTGCACCACCTTGTGAGGAACTCCCTGTCTGTCTTATTCGGCCTTTGCTTGCACATAGCCAGCTGCTGTGGGCGATTCGGCCTCTTGTAGGTGCTTGTGAAATTGCTCACAAAAGCATCCTAAAAATTGATCCAGCTGTGGATGCTTCCGGGTGGCAAGTTATTCATCCACACCCGTGTTGGTACCTCTAGCATCTACGGCACGTATCGCACTGCCCATCTCAAATTTCCCTGAGCGATTTTTACAGCAGTCCCATAATCTATGAGCCAGTCTTCTGGCTTTGTTCTTCCATCGTAGGTCTTTGTTCCTCTAGCGAGCTGAAAATTCGGCACTGGTGGCTCCTTCATGATCCTTGGGCCAAAACATGGTGGACCCTGTGGACCTTGCGACTCGATTAGTTCCGCCATCTTTATTCGATCAAGCTTTAGCCTTGCATTATCCGGCTGAAGGTTTCTGCCTCCGATTCTGGCTCCCATTGCTTGGTACGCATGATCCGGTAATTCGTACCCGTCATTCACCATCGCCGAATAACCATCATTGTACCTGTTTGCGTTCGGCTCTGCAGGTTGCTGTACTGCTTTTCCCGCGCTTTTCTGTCTTTTTTCGGGTTGAATTGGCGCAGTATTCGGAACTGGATTTCCTCCTCCTGCCGAGTGAGCTCCGCGCCTAGGTTGAGGCACAAAATTTTACCCTCCATTGTCATTCCTTTGTCCTGCTTGCCTTTCTCGTCCTGCATTTTCCTGGTTCTCATTTCCCTGAACATTATTCCTTCTTGTTCCCTGTGCACGTGCTGGGTTTCCTTGAGCCATTGTCGGGTCCTAGGTAACCATCTGCTTGTTCCTACCTGAATCCACACTCTTTTCTTTTCTCTATCTCGGCGCCACTCCGGGTGAGGAAGTTGTATGACCTGCTGATCTTGCCAGGATTGGAGTTGCCGAGTGAACCAGCTGTGATCTCCCTGCTATAACCGGATTTGCCCTGTAATACGCTTCATTCAGCATCCCTACTGCTCGCACCAACTCACTGTCTCGCTCTTGTTGTTTTCTCTTTGCTTCACCCGTCAGATGGGGAAGCTCAGCCATTGCTGCCTCTGCTTCTCTCAGATTCGCTGCTGTAGTATTGTATGTTGGCCGCATGGCTGTTTCATTGCGGTTTTCTGGTGTTATCTTTGACGTTGCATCCGCCAACTCCTCTTTGAGGTTTTTCCCTCTTATCCTTGTTGCATCAAGCCGGGTCTTAGCGCCCTTGACTCGATTTGCCGAGTTGAGCTCTCGGATTATGATATCCACATCTTGCTGTAACTACGCTAACTCCTTTGCCTTCTCCAGGACTTTTATCCTAGCCTTCTCTAACTCGGCCTGCACACGCGCCGGGTCAGCTACTTGCGCCACTGGCTCTGCCAACTTGTCTATTGTCTCTTGCAATTCTTTGGCTCTCTTAATCCTAGCTATGTTCTCTGGCTTATCTAGCGGTGCCTTTGTTGTTCTTGCCGCTCTTGGCGTTTCCTCTTGATTTCCTCCCTCAGCATCCTCATTCACTACTGGAACTACTGGAGCTGCTACTGGGTTAGGAGCTATCATCATTACCTCAACGGAGACGAGCTGGTGAAGTTTTCATGCGACAGGAACCGCAGGTGGATCCGGCGCCAAGGTGACGCGCTCCGGGTACGCGCGCTCCACGCGCACTGCAACTTAGACCTGGTGCTCGCCGAACTTGATGAAGCGACCGCCCCTAGGGAACGGCTTGGTCCCGAAGCAGCATGCGTTGTCGCTGACGAAGTTGAGCGCTCCAAACCTCTGGATGAGGCCGGAGTAGACACGCTCGCCGGTCTTGGTGATGATGTTGCTCGTCCGGATGAAGACTCCATCAAGCATCTTCTTAGGCCCCATGGTGGGCGCCAACTATCATGGTGGTGTCACGGCAGATGCCATGAGTAGGCTTAAGTTGGAGGCCGAATTGATGCTTGTGGTAACCGGGGAGGGAGTGCACGATCTAGCCGTGCACGAAGAACAAGATGAACTCTCCACACTTGGTGATTTTATTGATACTTGATGTTTACAAGTGCTCCTAGAGCTGTATGAACTAAGCTTCAGTGCATTAGTTTCCTACTTGGTCCAATCTCCTCTAACCCGAGCTATGCCCCTCCTTATATAGGCGATGACTAGCTAGGTTACATCCCTTTGGGTCCTAGGGTTACTGTTTGGATCTTGGTCTTCACTGTACGGGCCAGGTCATGGGCTTGTACTGGGCCCAATGGCCCAGTCCATAAAGTTAGACAGCCAACGGTCTTCACGTACGTAGCCTCCAGTTCTTTTGGTGTCAGGCAGTAACTTTATACGTCAGCCCTTGCTTTAGGCGCCACACAGCTCCTTTCTTGTCACCCAGCGTCGCCCCTCTCTTTTGACTGTGCTTTACCATGGTCTCTCCTGAACCTCACTTAGAAAGGTGCCACGTGTCCTATCTGACTCGGCCTTCCCTCGTGACACTCGGCTCGTTGGTTCCTGCAAGATTAACATTCTTGTCTTATACAGGCCGACATAGTTCTTATATCGGCCGCACACTACCATCTTACCCGGCCGTTGTTACCCGACCAAGTTCATCCTTTACTCGGCATAAGACTAACTAGGCAATGTTTTATCCCCCATGACCCTACCGGGGGGTCTTGGAGTTGGGGTCTTCGGATGCGAAAAGATGGAATAAAAAATTATGGCGTGTTTGCTTGCTCGGTCCAATATTTCCTTTTGTCACTTGGCCCGTTGCTGCATGTGGCGAGATTTAGTTTGGGCCAACTTCTGCAGTTTATTTGGTAGCTCACATGATGTGTGATGGAAGAAAGACCCTGACGATTGGTTGGCCCATGCTGAGGCAATGGAGTGTTTTGTATTTAATTAACATGTTTTTTCTTAATCCCCTTTAATATATCCAACCTTGCCTGTGAGATATTGTGTGCATATAAAAAAAATGCTCCTTGATTTTACGATTCCATTCCCGCAATTGATTTGTAATTTCGTTGATTGTCTGAAACTCTACATCGTGTTCCTTTTTAGAGCTTCTCTCGACGTATTTTTTCAAATTCGTTACACACAGTTGACCATTGAAAATTTCCTTTGAGGGAAAACTTCAATTCATCGTTCCACACGATTTTCATCTTCTAAGTTTTATGTTTTGATATTCCTATACGAGTTTATTTTATATTCCTATACGAGTTGGTCTAGATCAAAATACAATGTATTAGAACAGTTTAAATCTACTCGTTTATGTATGTCAAAACAAAAAATTTACAACATGAAAGTTGTGTGAAACGGTGAGACGAAGCTATAATTCAAAGGAAATTTCAAATGGTTGCCCGTGTAAGATGAATTTTGCAAAAATCGTTTAGAAAACGTATACATATAAACATAAAATAGACCACTAAAAATCATCAAAACTAGGAACTATTTGTTGGAATGGAATCACAACGTCGATTCACATCTTTTTCATATAGAACTTATTCTAAATTGGTGCATGATTATGTAGATCAGAAGGTATTAAGTTAAAACCAAGTTAGATGGAAAATGTTTATGTGCGTGGTTGCATACAGGGAGAATAATTTGCACGCCCAGTCGCTAGATTTGTTATTTTCAGCGGACCAACTTTTAGAATACTCTAAATCTCGTGCGATGCAAGAAATCAATGCGATTTCTTCCAAGGTTATGCTAGAAACAACGGAAATACTGCCTAGCAAACACTCCCAACGAAACTGCGAAGCGCCGAGCAATGCGGTGAGGATGATATGCGATCGCGCGTTTCCTGGCTGGGCTTTTTTATTTTTTAACTACGAATTGGAAGGCTGGGCTTCTTCTCACGCATCCTTTTCACCTCTAATTAAGCATGCGCATCATTAAGCTAATTAAGATTTGGGGGCCCTAAATATTTCGGGCCCTGTTCGGGTGATCTTCTCGAACATGCTCATTGACGGGCCTACTCCATTATTGCCACTGAGAGAAAGAAATATTTCCATGAGGTTAGAGCTAAAGACGAAAAATTCTCTGTGAAACTTCATGCAAAATAGACCATAAGGAGCTTTTCTATGGTTTTCAATCCTACATAAACCAAACAAACTCCATAAAAAACTTCCCGAGTGAATTCTCCGAAATTCCAATCAAAATTCATTTGAACCTTTCACGATTACTATACAGAAATGAAACCCCCACGAGGTCGTTGTCATCGGTTGTTAGCTAGGATATCATGCAGGGAGATCGGTTGTTAGCTAGAACCGGTCATGATCCACCATCTTTGAACCCCCCAACTCGATCATTTCCGAAATACACACACATGCGTGCATGGTTGGCAAGATCATGCGCATCATTCTTTCATCTTTGTCTCTCGCTAATGGCGATCATAAAATAGCAAGCCTCACCACCCCGGCACCCCCACCTTACCTGTCTGGCACGCCATATGCGACCCTGGCGTACGTATTCGATGATTGATTCGTTCTCGTGCCAGGCAGAGGCAGGAGAGAATTCTTCTCAGGTTGCTGCCTCCGCGACTTTGCACGTACTGCTGCCGTTTTATAATCGGGGCCGAATAATTTGATCCTCCGCCATGTGGTTACGTGACCGACCAATGTGACGCACCACTTTATCTTGACGGTGAAGCTTAAGGTAATGCAATGCAAAGCGTACACTAAACCATATTGTCGAGTACTATGATTGAAGGTAGTAGCTTTCCTTTCCCGTTGTTTGGAGATGAACTGTACATGCATGCATGCTGTTGTCCAATGCAAAAGAGTAGTACAGTGCAGATGACAAGACATATAGTGTGAAATTTCTACTTTCCAATTCTGAATGGAAGTAGTTAGCAGCTCTGGCAGCACCATAAATACACTCTTTTAAGGATTCGCTGCCGTTAAATTGGAATCGAATCGTCTAATCATGCATGAACTTTCGAATTTTTGGTGGTTGAGCAAGGTGTGTAGCCACATGCATGTGTACGTGCGTACGATCTGTATATGTCGTTGGATCAGATTCCGTGGCCAGAATGTGAGTATCAAGCAAAGGGCTGATACTCTGTGCGCTTTGCTTTTTTACCTGTTTTCAAATACTCTCTCCATTCTAAAATAAGTGACTTAGATTTTTTTTACATTCGTATGCACCTAACTGTTAGCGTCCACTTATCTAGCCCAGTACTCAGCCCACGTTCTGGACATTTATACGCTCAGAGCCCAACAATAATAACAGAGCTCACAACATCTCAAAAGCCCGGACTGAAAGGAGGAAGAAATCTCCTCCTTATAAGTTTGGTGTGGTCTCCTTCCGTAGACGAGGTGGGACTAAACCAAGCAGCCTTCACCGGTCAACAGAGGGGTCCTCATACTAACATTGTTGAGTGCTAACTCACTGAATTTCGTTTGTTCTATTTGAAAATCGGTAGGACCTTTTGTGCCCATCAAGAGATTGAATGAACAAATGGTTAAAGAAAGTTCAGCAAACACTCATGTACAGAACTTGTGAAATTTCTATATGTCACAAAACAATATCTTTAAGCTAACCGACACCTAGAATTAAGGGCTACCAAAGGCTCATGTGCGTAAAAGTGAACATACACCAAGAGGTATATCATCCACCAAGGTCCATGCAGGTGCACCTTTTTGTTTGTCTGATGTATAACAGGGGGGACCCCGAGGCCGTTGGTTGAAACAGAGGCACGAACACAAAATAGGGGCAGCATATTAAAATACAAAGACAGTGGCGGTAAAGACTGATTCAGCCGTTACTTGGTCGTTAGGATTGGGCCCATGTGTACCCACCATGGTCCGAATCCTGCGCCTTCTGGGAACGAGGGTTGTCGGTTGACGGTTGGTGTTGAGCCCGGCATGTGCACGTAGGGTCGTAGGCTACTTGTTTCACAGTAAATTTTAGCACATGGGTACTTCTGCTGTATCTGCGAGAAGAAGAAGACCTCCATTTTCGGTTTATAAGGCGCACGACCAATGAAAATACTCTATCAGAATATCAGATACATATTCGGAAAATACTTCTGATGATGTACTTTTGAAATACTCTATCTATTTTTATAATATAAGATATTTTAGCTTTATAAAAGAAGTGTATCTATACCTTTTTTAGTGTGCAGGTTCAGAGTGAATCAACACACTAAAAAAGGTCTAGATACATTTCTTTCACAAAGCTAAAACATCTTATATTATAAAACAGAGGAAATATATAACAAATACTATAGACATAGACGAATCCACCATCCCTTTAGCCCGGGCAGCCACCCAGGCTTACCGTCCACACGACGCTTTATATTCCATGAATTTCTATAAAAATTTGTCCAAAATTTATGTATCATAGGCATGTTGCCCAGGCTTCTAGAAGTTTCTAGGTCCACCACCATACACAATACAAAGTACTTGTGTGAGTATTTAGAGACTACCTCCATCCCAAATGTAAGTCTTTTTAAACAGCAGAGTATCAAACTTCTCATACAAGCACCAGGCCTATGTGTAGATGTTTAGAGGAGTATAACACGTAATTTTCATATTAATGGTGTTAATTTTTTCTAGATACGAATACATCTAATCAAAATACTTAAATAGATATATATAAATTAAGATAAAATTAAAATCATTAATATAGACCGAAAAGAGTATCTAGATGGATAAAAACATTGTAAACGGTGACTGTGCTACTGCTACACACAAGCTGCGATGTCAATCGTTAGCTTAGGCAAAGCACGCTTGACTTTCTACGTATATGTCAATAACGTAGAATTTGGATGGATTGACCTCACATGTTTGAAGATCATAAATCTACAGCGCCACTGATTGTAAGCACTGATGCTTCTTACTATTTTTTTTAGGTTAGCGAGTCTGGCCGAGCAGGTTGGTGAGCCGGTACCGGAAGTTAGAAATTAGCTTACCGGGCCTAGCCGAGCAGGCCCGCAAGCAAACCCCTTCATGTTACAAGTATATTTTTTAGATGTTACACTCTTTCAACAACCAGGATCGATCGATCCGTGGGCTTTAATACGTACATCATGTCAGCCTTAGCCCACGATGGCATACATATGCTAAGTTAGCGTTCGATCGAATCTGTCCAAAAAAATAGCTTTATAGCTTCCATATTCTTGGTTGAATAGTCCCATATCGTTACATTACAACAATTCACACCGGTTTATATGCGTTCGAAGTTGGCTGTGTATCAGCGAGCAATGAGTTCCTCGGAAACCATTGATTGATTTGAAAAGTTATTGCCTGCCCGAATTAAAGAGAGGGGTGTTGACTGTTGCTGCCAGCATTGAATTAAAAGGAGGTCCTACGGATGAGCCTGATGGGGGCGGTGTCGGCGAGTGGAGGCAGGGAGACACAGGCGGTCGGGAGACGCTCGGGGGCCTGGATGAGGTGGAGGACCACGGGTGGGAGGCGGAGCCCGGGCCTCGTCGGCGGCGATAGAGCTCTTGGCGGCGGGAACATAGCCGGCGGCGCGGGAAACCGGAGGTCGCGGAGACCAGAGGGCCGGCGGGGAGCGAGGCGCCTGGCGGCGGCGGAATCGAGTAGACTTGGCTCAGCGAGCAAGGCGAGAGAGATGGGGTCGTGATGGGATCGGTGTCAAGGCGCGTGGTGTGTGCGTGGGGTCGCGTCGCGTGTGTGTCCTGTGTAGGTAGGTATGGGTGCGTGTGTGTTGGATCGGTGTGAGTCCAGCTTGCGTGGACCCAACATGTATGCCTGCCTTTTTTCTTTTTAAAAATTTATTTTATATTTCTTTTTCCATATGCTTTTACAAATGATAAAAATAGAAATATAGAAATAAAAAGAGAGGCTTGTAATTCATAAGCTTGTTCTTGAAATATAATTCATAAAATCAACACGTTTGTTGTTCTGCCGCAACACGCGGGTTATATTTCTTTTTCATATGCTTTTACAAATAATAAGAATAGAAATACAGAAAAAGAAAGAGAGGCTTAATGGACATGATACCACCAATGGGAAGATGTAATCCACAAGCTTGTTCTTGAAATATAATCTATAAGATCAACACGTTTGTTTTTCCGCAGCAACGCGCGGACATTGTGCTAGTTAAACCTAAGGCTGAAGCCTAGCTTTATAGATAAAACAAACTTCTCATACAACAATCCAGAGGTAGCATATTACAGACGACCACGTGTCTCCAGGGAAGCTAAAAAGTGAGTATGTGTATACATTGTAAGCGTTTGCGTTGTACCGTATTTTAAAAAAAAGTTTAAGTACGAGTTCAAGCCTGAAGAAAAAGCATCAAACGAGAATAAAACCCTAGATGCAGAAGATAAACAAAGTCTTCAAGCTTGTAGTCTCGCTGCGAGGATTCTAAGGGCATCTTTATCGGGTCGACCCGGCTTGACCCATCCGTGTACCAAATCTGGGCAACGGTTGCATAGGATATCTGATGAAGTAGCATATTTTGAACCAAAAAATCATGAGCATCACATCATGTATCTGTAGTTTAAATCTGACTCACTATCTACTGATTCGACAAAAAATTGTATTTTTCACGAGGGTGGATGGAAAGGTTTGAGATATCTTGGTTGGGACATTATCCATGCAATGTGGTCTAATATTTCACGTCCGGCTTGACCCATCCGTTGTAACACCCTCAGAATCGGACCTATGCAAGTTTGAGCAAAATTCGCCAAACCCGCATAGAAACGATTCAAAGGTGCCCACCAGGCACTTTCGTGCGGGTGGAAAACGAAGTAATAACATTACACAACATTCCTCGATGGGACCCATGTAATGATATATATAACAATGACTCAAAGAGTCAAGGATACGATATAATATACAAAGATCCAAATCACCTTGAAAACGATAGAGCGTCCAGCTACGGACAAGATGCAAATGGGGCTAAGAGCCTCAAGAATAACCAATGGCGCCCATAACCCCGTGCCAAGCCGGAAGGGTAACCTCGCTAACGGCGTCGATCTCAAAACCTGCTTAAACAAAAGGGTGCCGACAAAGGGCAAAGGAAAAGAGGAGCGTCGATCGAGGCCAAGACACGGCGAGGCTAGAATTCGCGGTCCTCGCCTACATAGGTATGGTGGATCGAGCGGCAGGCAGATGCACTAAACAACCTATAGAGACTCGATACAACCATGGAAATCGAGAGGGTAAGAAAGACCTATTCGGATCCAACCTGATACTAGCATCAAACAAACCCATCCGGTTTCCTCGATACCAAACGAGGAAGTCAACCGAGGAACTCACACAGCTGGCTTTCGATACGATTATAGTTGTGGCACTTTACTAGTCAGGTTTAGATAATCGTTCGATAAAATAAGCGATAGGCACTTTTAATTAACCATTCCGCTAGTTGCAACAATTACTAATCGACAGATAGCATGAGATAAACCCAAAACCCAGCAGCTTGTTGGTACTTTTATTCAGCCATTCCGCTAGAAGTTGCATGATTTACTAGTCAGTACAATGGTCGCGACAATCCAAGCAAGCAATTGTGGGCGTATTATTTAGCCATTCCATTATAGTGAAGCTGATTACTAGTCATTTTATAGTCAAATTGATAGCAGAAACTTTAGTTATGCTTGTCTATGATCGAGATATGTGCTCCAAGTCGTCCATATCCGCGGACACGGCTTTCGTAAAGTTTTACCCGCCGGGTGCACCAATAGCAACACACGCCGATCAACCTCGAAAAACCAAATCAAAACCCAACGAGGCTTTCACGACTGAACAATCACAGGATTCAGAAATATTTCAGGGGGCCACCCCATTGAGTAGATCCCGCAACAGAGTAAGCAAGCTCAGAGACGGGCTCAAGGTTTGCGTCAATGGTCGAAGCGATCGGGAACCCGAAAGTGTGGGCTTGTCGATACCGCGTAATCACTCCGCTTACCTAAATAAGACAGTGTGCTCCTCGCACAATTTAAATACAGAAAGTAGCATGGCATAAGTACAGGATCGTAAATAAAACCTCAAACTAGTTTGTGGCCCCAAGAAATAAGACTGAATCAAGCTCTGGCTCAGGGGGTCCCATATACCTCCAGGATGTGGATAGCGCGATAAATCAAGGAACAGGTATCAAGTACTCGGGGTCTTACGGGACACAAGTGGGCGTTCGGAAACCAAATATTATCTATCACCCACCGATGCCTCTGCTTATTCCAATTTTAGTTGTTAGACAGAAATTAAAGTGACGATAAGTAAAACTAGAATCATCTCCAACATCAACATGCGGCAATACATCAGCAACTGTGGCACATGGCGACACACATCAGCACTTGAGCAAGCAACTACGACGCGCAAGTCCAACTATCTACCAAACAACAGGTCATAGGGTGTGTCCAAGGCAATATAGGGCTGCAGGGTATATCACAGGTACGGAAACTAAAGCATCGCAACACAGATAGCAGTAGATCAACATGAAGGAGTAAAGCACTATAAAAGTAAGATAGGTAGAAAGAGGGAGATGCTCGCCTGAAAACATTGTCGAAGGTTCAACCGAAGATCGGGTCGACACTCGCATCAACTCAACGGCCTATCCGCGAAGAACCAAAACACTAGAATAAACACCGGATGCAATATTTAATAAAATGGCAGAAGATCGGCATGATGCATGTATGATGCATGGCATGGCAAGGTGCGATGCAATTAGGTCAGATTAAGCGGAACCGGGGTCCCGACGAATAGTTTGATGGTTCAAGTTATTTAGCTACCCCGCAATTTAAATGTTGTTTATCAAGACAAAAGATAGCACCGGTTCGTTACACAAGTTTAAATGAGGCCAATATGAGACTAGATTTGCCCGCATATGGGCCCCATATTTAATTATTAGGTGAATCGGCATAAGGCCCCCAAACCACATGACGAGATGCATGCAAGATGACAATTAAATATGCGACAAGTTGTTATGTTATTATGAGATAGGGTATCGGGAAGGGTTCACACATTTAGGGTCTCGACGAACTTGGTGTTCCGGGGTTCGAGGTCGGTCTCGGGGTTCGACGGATCTGGGTTCGGGGTTCGACGGGAGCGTTCTCGGATAGCGGGGGTAGGTCTTGGCGTTCCGAGAAGCCGGACTTGGTTCGGTGTCGGGGCGCGTCGGATTCTTCCGGGTCGGGGTTGTTCTTGTCGCATGCAGATCTTGTCGGGTTCGGTCTTCGTCTCCGGGAACGGGTCCTCAGGGTCTCGACAACTTCGGTTCTCTGTGGGCGATCTTGGCACTCGATGTCCGTGAAGTAGGACTTGTCGCACCTACCGTCTTCGGGTTCGCTCCAAACGGATCCATGTCGGAGTACTTGTCGTCCCATGAAGGAGATCTTGCGTCTAGGGTCTCGTTGAACTTGGCGGTCCCGAGGGTTCGGTTCGTGAGGCGGTCTTGTCGTCGAGATGATTCTTGTCACCCCTAAACTTGGCATCGATTCCTCTTCACGGCACGTCTACCTCCACACACACAAGCATCACCAACGGGGCCGGCGCTCAGCGGTCGAGGACGGCGGCGCGAGCCCGACGAACTCGGGGACATCACCACCGGCGGCGCAAGGCAAGGATGCGGGGCCGACGCAGAGAGGATCTGCAGGCGGGGCACGTGCTGGCAGGGCGCTCCGGCGACCGGCGGGTGGCGGTGAAGGCCCAGTCCGACGCGGGAGGGGCCGGGGTCGACGCGGGACGGACTGGGGCGCGCTGGCCGGAGAAGCGCTGGCTGCGGCGGGCGCGCAGGAGGACGGCGGAGGACGGCGCTGCAGACGGAGGGCGGCGGAGGCGCGGCGAACGGAGGCGTGGCGGCGGGCGGCGCAGCCTCGGGCGACCGGAGGCCAGGAGCGCGGATGGCGGGCGGCGACGGGAGGAGGGGCGGCGCGGTGCTCGGGCGGACGCGGTGCTGCTGGCGGGCGGTGCGGGCGCTGGCAGCGACGCGGAAGAGGCGGTGTGCCGGCGGGCCGGCAGGAGCAAGCGCGCTGGAGACGGCGGACGAGGACGCGCGGCGAAGCGCGGGCGGGCGCGGGCGCGCTGCAGCCCGGCGGGCGGGCTCGCGGCGAGAGAGGCGAGAGAGCTTAGGGCGGCGCTCGGGGTGTTGCGGGGTGGAGAGGGAGAGGCGGCGGTGGAGAGCGGCGCGGGCGGCCGCTGGCGCGGAGCGCGGCGGCGCGGCCGGGGAGGCGCCGCGGAGGTGGGGTGGTCGGACGCTGGGACGGCGCGCGGGGCGTGGCGCAGGGCGGCGAGGCAGCGAAGGGGGACAGACGCGGGTAGGCTAGGCTGCAGGCGCGCGCTCGCGAGGAAGAAGATGGGGAAGGAGAGAGGCGTGGGTGGAGGGTGCCGACAGGGTGGGGCCCGCGGGGCCGGGTGGGGATGTGGGACTGGGGCGCGTGCGAGTCTTGTCTTGGCGGAGGGTGAAATCTTTGCGGTGTGTCGGTGTGAGTGGGTGGCAGGGTTAGGTGGGGTGGTGTGTGGTGGGTGGGTTGAGAGGGTCCAGGGAGAGAGAGGGAGGGACAAGTGGCAGTGTGGGATTGGGTGAGGGGACAGGGAAGCTGAGGTGGCGAGATGCTATTGGAGGGAGTGAGGTGGCCAGAGAGGTTGGGTAGATTTTTAGGTGGGATTAGGATTTAGACGCGGACCGCTTATATTTTTACAGGGTGGTCGATCGTCAATCGGCCGCTCACCCCTATTAAAATAATTTAAAATTTTTATTTGTTTTTAAATAGCTTTTATAACTAATTTTTAGACAAACAAATTATCCGGAACATCCGGGGGTTTTGGCGCTTAATAAAGATGGGGCGTTTGGAAATCAAAAATAGGTTTTCGAAATTAGTTTTTGACAAACAATACATGATGATGACAATGCAATGCACAAATTCAACGCGATTTTCTAGTAGTGGTTTTGCGGGATGCCACAATTCGACACCACTAACAAGGGATCTCGCCCTCGAGATCCGCCTCATGGTACCGGAAGGAAGGTCGGCGGTCTGCGTCTTCTCGCTTCGTGTAGATCCTCGCGACACCACTAACAAGAGTTCATCCTCCATCTTGAAAACGGCGACACCACCAACAAAGGGTCGTTGTTTCTGATCGTCGAGAGAACACTCCGGAGAACAAAGGACGAAGGTAGAGGTATCAAACGATAAGACCACCTCCAACTTCCATGGAAAAGGGAACCGATGCATTCTCATCCACTTCAATATACAAAAGCGAATAGAAAGGGTAGTCGGCATGGGGGCCAATCCATCACGCACCCAAACTATTACTCTGCACAATCAGTAGAAAAGAGTGCAACCATTCTCGGAATCAGACTGAAGATCTCGACAAGCGAGGTTCGGAAACAAAGGAGTGATGCAGACTCTGCATCGGATCTGGCGTAGATGATGTCATCGCGTCGGAAAACACCGGAAGCACAAACAAGGAACAAAGGATGGTACCACAGATAAAGGATTCATCAGGCAGCTTGAACACCGGATGGTAGAACACCGTTATCGAAGAAGGAAGCGAAAACCTGAAGGTACGATGGAAACCCAAACACGAGAATTCCTGGACTCGAAGAAAGAGACGAGAGCGGATTCAAAACACGTAGAGGTAAGAGGAGAACAGCAGAGGGGTAAGGAGTAAAAATCAGAACTAATCAGAACTATCCAACCGATTTTTCAAAATAGTTTTGACACTCTACTTCGGCCGTTAGCTAGGTTATCCTACAGGCTGGACTTGTGGGGTATCGCAACCCGAGCTCGATACTCAGTAACACCTCGATCGGACCTATGCAAGTTTGAGCAAAATTCGCCAAACCCGCATAGAAACGATTCAAAGGTGCTCACCAGCACTTTCGCGGGTGGAAAAAGTAATAACATTACACAAATCCTCGATGGTACCCACGTAACGTATATATATAACATGACTCAATGAGTCAAGAATACAGATATAATATACAAAGATCCAAATCACCTTGAAAACGACAGAGCGTCCAGCTACGGACAAGATGCAAATGGGGCTAAGAGCCCTGAAGAATAACCAATGGCGTCCATAACCCTGCCCAGGCCAAGCCGGAAGGGTAACCTCTAACGGCCGATCTCAAAACCTGCTTAAACAAAAGGGTGCCGACAAAGGGCAAAGGAAAAAGAGGAGTCAAGATCGAGGCCAAGACACGGCGAGGCTAGAATTCGGTCCTCGCCACATAGGTATGGTGGATCGAGCGGCAAGCAAGATGCACTAAACAACCTATAGAGACTCGATACAATCGGAAATCGAGAGGGGTAAGAAAGACCTATTCGATCCAACCGATACTAGCATCAAACAAACCCATCCCGTGTTTCCCTCGATACCAAACGAGGAAGTCAACCGAGGAACTCACACAGCTTGGCTTTATCGACATGCTTATAGTTGTGGCACTTTACTAGTCGTTTAGATAATCGCTCGATAAAATAAGCGAGAGGCACTTTAATTAACCATTCCGCTAGAAGTTGCAACAATTACTAATCGACATGATAGCATGAGATAAACCCAAAACCCAGCAGCTTGTTGGTACTTTTATTCAGCCATTCCGCTTGAAGTTGCATGATTTACTAGTCAGTACAATGGTCGACGCGACAATCCAAGCAAGCAATTGTGGGCGATTATTTAGCCATTCCATTATAGTGAAGCTGATTACTAGTCATTTTATAGTCAAATTGATAGCAAGAACTTTAGTTATGCTTGTCTATGATCGAGATATCAGCTCCAAGTCGTCCATATCCGCGACACGGCTTTGAAAGTTTTACCCGGGTGCACCAATAGCAACACACGCCGATCAACCTCGAAAACCAAATCAAAACCCAACGAGGCTTTCACGACCGAACAATCACAGGATTCGAAATATTTCGTGGGCCACCCCATTGAGTAGATCCAACGGAGTAAGCAAGCTCCGAGACGGACTCAAGGTTTGCGCCAATGGTCAGCGATTGGGAACCCAAAGTGTGGTCGGGCTTGTCGATACAGCGTAATCACTCCGCTTACCTAAATAAAGACAAGGTGCTCCTCGCACAATTTAAATACGTAAAGTAGCATGGCATAAGTATGTGATCGTAAATAAAACCTCAAACTAGTTTGTGCCCCAAGAAATAAGATCAATCAAGCTCGCTCGGGGGTCCCATATACCTCCGTGATGTGGATAGCGCGATAAATCAAGGAACAGTATCAAGTACTCGGGGTCTTACGGGACACAAGTGGCTGCTCGAAACCAAATATTATCTATCACCCACCGATGCCTCTCGCTTATTCCAATTTTAGTTGTTAGAAATTAAGGTGACGATAAGTAAAACTAGAATCATCTCCAACATCAACATGCGGCAATACATCAGCAACTGTGGCACATGGCGACACACATCAGCACTTGAGCAAGCAACTACGACGCGCAAGTCCAACTATCTACCAAACAACAGGTCATAGGGTGTGTCCAAGGCAATATAGGGCTGCAGGGTATATCACAGGTACGGAAACTAAAGCATCGCAACACAGATAGCAGTAGATCAACATGAATGAGTAAAGCACTATAAAAGTAAGATAGGTAGAAAGAGGGAGATGCTCGCCTGAAAACATTGTCGAAGGTTCAACCGAAGATCGGGTCGACACTCGCATCAACTCAACGGCCTATCCGCGAAGAACCAAAACACTAGAATAAACACCGGATGCAATATTTAATAAAATGGCAGAAGATCGGCATGATGCATGTATGATGCATGGCATGGCAAGGTGCGATGCAATTAGGTCAGATTAAGCGGAACCGGGGTCCCGACGAATAGTTTGATGGTTCAAGTTATTTAGCTACCCCGCAATTTAAATGTTGTTTATCAAGACAAAAGATAGCACCGGTTCGTTACACAAGTTTAAATGAGGCCAATATGAGACTAGATTTGCCCGCATATGGGCCCCATATTTAATTATTAGGTGAATCGGCATAAGGCCCCCAAACCACATGACGAGATGCATGCAAGATGACAATTAAATATGCGACAAGTTGTTATGTTATTATGAGATAGGGTATCGGGAAGGGTTCACACATTTAGGGTCTCGACGAACTTGGTGTTCCGGGGTTCGAGGTCGGTCTCGGGGTTCGACGGATCTGGGTTCGGGGTTCGACGGGAGCGTTCTCGGATAGCGGGGGTAGGTCTTGGCGTTCCGAGAAGCCGGACTTGGTTCGGTGTCGCTGGCCGGATTCTTCCGGTCGGGTTGTTCTTGTCGCATGCGATCTTGTCGGGTTCGGTCTTCGTCTCCGGAACGGGTCCTCGTGGTCTCGACAACTTCGGTTCTCTGTGGGCGATCTTGGCACTCGATGTCCGTGAAGTAGGACTTGTCGCACCTACCGTCTTCGGGTTCGCTCCAAACGGATCCATGTCGGAGTACTTGTCGTCCCATGAAGGAGATCTTGCGTCTAGGGTCTCGGTGAACTTGGCGGTCCCGAGGGTTCGGTTCGTGAGGCGGTCTTGTCGTCGAGATGATTCTTGTCACCCCTAAACTTGGCATCGATTCCTCTTCACGGCACGTCTACCTCCACACACACACAAGCATCACCAACGGGGCCGGCGCTCAGCGGTCGAGGACGGCGGCGCGAGCCCGACGAACTCGGGGACACCACCACCGGCGGCGCAAGGCAAGGGTGCGGGGCCGACGCATCGAGGATCTGCAGGCGGGGCACGTGCTGGCGGGGCGCTCCGGCGACCGGCGGGTGGCGGTGAAGGCCCAGTCCGACGCGGGAGGGCGGGTCGACGCGGACGGGCGGGCGCGCCGGAGAGGGCGCTGAGGCGCGCGCAGAGGACGGCGGAGGACGGCGCTGCAGCGACGGAGGCGGCGGAGGCGCGGCGCGGGAGGGCGGGCGCGGGAGGCGCAGCGGCGACCGAGGCGCTGGGGAGCGGATGGATGGCGGCGCGGGAGGAGGGCGGCGCGGTGCGGCGCTGGGCGGGCTGCCGGCGACGCGGAGGAGGCGGTGTGCGGGCGGCGGGCCAAGGGAGAGCGCGGCGCGGGAGACGGCGGGCGAGGACGCTGCGGCGAAGGGCGCTGGGCGCTGCAGCCCGGCGGCGGGGCTCGCGCTCACAGAGCGAGCGGGAGAGCTTGCGGGCGGCGGCTCGGGGTGTTGGGTGGGTGGAGGAGAGGGAGAGCGGTTGGTGGAGAGCGCGGCGGCGCCGGCTGGAGTGCGGGCGCGCGGCCGGCCGGGGAGGCGCCAGGGCGAGGGGGTGGCGGGACGGGGCCTGGGGCGCAGGGCGGCGTGAGGGCCGAGGCCAGCGGGGACGCCAGAAGACGCTGGTAGGCTAGGCTGCAAGCTTCGAGGAAGAAGATGGGGAAGGAGAGAGGCGTGGGTGGAGGGTGCCGACAGGGTGGGGCCGGGTGGGGATGTGGGACTGGGCGCGTGCGGGGTACTGTGCGCGTGGGAGGGGTGGGGCTGCGGTGTGTCGGTGTGAGTGGGTGGCTGTGGTTAGTGGGGCCGTGGTGTGAGGTGGGTGGGTTGGGAGGGTGCAGGGAGAGAGAGGGAGGGACAAGTGGCAGTGTGGGATTGGGTGAGGGGAGAGGGAAGCTGAGGTGGCGAGATGCTATTGGAGGGAGTGAGGTGGCCAGAGAGGTTGGGTAGATTTTTAGGTGGGATTAGGATTTAGACGCGGACCGTTTATATTTTTCCTCGGGTGGTCGATCGGGTCAATCGCCTGCTCGATCGCCTGTTAAAATAATTTAAATTTTTTATTTATTTTTAAATAGCTTTTATAACTAATTTTTAGACAAACAAATTATCCGGAACATCCGGGGGTTTTGGCGCTTAATAAAGATGGGGCGTTTGGAAATCAAAAATAGGTTTTCGAAATTAGTTTTTGACAAACAATACATGATGATGACAATGCAATGCACAAATTCAACGCGATTTTCTAGTAGTGGTTTTGCGGGATGCCACATCCGTGTACCAAATCTGGGCAACGGTTGCATCGGATATCTGATGAAGTAGCATATTTTGAACCAAAAAATCATGAGCATCACATCATGTATCTGTAGTTCAAATCTGCCTCATTTCCTACCGATTCGACAAAAAATTGTATTTTTCACGAGGGTGGATGGAAAGGTTTGAGATATCTCGGTTAGGACATTGTCCATGCAATGTGGTCTACTATTTTTAAAAAATGGGATGGTACCATTTTGAAACTTTCATTTGGGGGTTGCTTCACAAAACATTCCATTTTTCGCACTCGAAAAATGAAATATGGCTTTTTGGTGAGACAAAAAGGAAAACTTCCTCCTGCAACATTGTTTGTCATCCTATTATACACGTGCATGTATAATATGGACATATTATTACAATCTATGCGCTATTCTAGCCATAATATTGATCATTTGACCTGAAAGTCAGGAAACCCCGAACATGATAGTTTATTTCCGAGAAGGTTTTTTTAAGACACAATCAATATACCAACTTTGATATTTTTCCTTGTATCTATGTAACATAATATGACACCACTCGAAGGTTTTGCATTGTTTTAATCTTTTTTTAAAATTTAATGTCCGTTTTAAACTATTGTCAAACTTTCTAAAATGGCGGGTATGAAGATTCTTAACTCGGGGCTAAGCCTCGCTAAACTTGCAATGAAACTCTGATGAAATAGCATATTGTGAAACTAAAAATATTTTTCCAAAAAAATATGAGTACCATATCATGTACATATAGTTCAAATTTGACCCACTTCCTATCGATTCAGCAGTAATTTGTCTTTTTCACGAGGGGTGCACGGAAAGGTTTAAGATACTCCGGTTGGGATATTTTCCATGCAAGGTGGCCTAGTATTTTGAAAAATAGGATGGTACCATTTTTAAACTTTCATTCGGCGGTTGCTTCACAAAATATTCAGTTTTTTGGCACTCAAAAAATAGAAAATGGCTCTTTGTTGCAATTGAAAGGAATACTTACTCCTACAATATTGTTCGACATCCCATTATGCACATGCATGCACAATATGGGCACATTATTGCAAACTATGTCGCGATTCTAGCCATAACATTGGTCATTTAACCTGAAAGCCAGGAAACTATTGATGGCTAGCACAGTTGACGTGGAGCACTTCGTTGGAAACCCCAAGAGCAAGGTGTGAAGCAGTGATACGGCCAATTTACATCACCATTCTATATCATAATTTACTTCTATTCATTGATATTTATCTTATTATGAGGTATTACTTATGGCTTTTCATCTGTTTATGCATGTTGGATGATTCTTGGAGGATGGACTGCCGGAGTCTGCATTCTGATGGAAAAGAAGGCGTTTCGGTGCAATTTTGCGAAGATCATAAAAATACCAGAAAAATATGGAAACATATTATTTCACCTGAGGACGAAGGAAGCCAGAAGGAGGAGCGAAGGGGGCCATAGGCTCACCCTAGGCGCGGCCCACTGAGGCCACGCCTTAGGCGTGTGTGGCCCACCGCCTGCCGACTCTCCTCCTTCGCCTATATCTTCCCATCGGAACCCTAAGCCTCAAGGAGCGACCACAGATAGATTTCCGCCGCCTCTAGGGGGTGGAAAACACCGAGATAGAAATTTCTCTCCGGTAGACAGATTTCTGCCGGGGGAATTCCTTCCCGGAGAGGGGAGACCATCGCCATCAACACCATCATCAAGCTAGGCTTCATCGAGATCAGCATCATCATCATCCACACCATCATATCCACCAGCACCATCATCACCACTCCGTCTTGCTGTAACAATTGTGTTTGATATTGCTTAGTTCATTAGGGGAAAATTTTCCGGTGTTAATTACTATTGTAGTTGATGCTTGTGAGTGGAACCATTGGACTATTGTTTATGTTCAGATTGTTATCCATTACCATATCATCTTTGATCTTGATCCATATGATGTCTTATGAGTAGTTCGTTGTGTTCTTGAGGACATGGGAGAAGTCATGTTGTTAGTAGTGAATCTGTGATGAGTTATTATTTAATGGTTTAGTATTTAAGTTGTGGTGCTATTCTTCTAGTGGTGCCATGTGAACGTCGACTACATGAAACTTCACCATTTATGGGCCTAGGGGGATGCATTGTGTATTTGGCAATTAATCGCGGGGTTGTCGGAGTGACCTGAACCCTCGTTAGGACACCTTTACACAAGGGAGTGTAGGATCTCAGAGTTTAAGGCTATGGTTAGATTTATATCCTAATTACTTTCCTGTAGTTACGGATATTTACAGGGGGTTTAATCACAAGTATGTATTAGTCCTAGGAAGGGCGGTATGTTAGCACAGGTTCACCCACACAACACTTATGAACACCAGAGAAGAGTACTTAGCTATTTGCAGCGAAAGCACTTGATAGAATTCCCATGTGTTCTCGATAACGTTTGGTCCTTATAAGTATTTTCACTGGCTTGTCCTTTGCTAAGAAAGGATTGGGCCACTTGATCTGTTTGTTCGTTACCTTTTTTACTTGCTCTTTGTTTTGTTGCCTTATTAGAAAACCACTAAAAATCCATTTGCTAAGTATTCACAGGGATTTCCTGCTCCATACCACTATTCAAAACCTTCTACTCCTCGTTGGGATCGACACTCCTATTTATCAAAAGTACTACGATACACCCCCTATACTCGTGGGTTATCAAGACTATTTTCTGGCGCCGTTGCCGGGGAGTGAAGTGCTATTGAAGAGTGGAACTGGTAAGGGAAACTTTCACTGTGAGTACTGCTTTTGTTACTGCTTGTTACTTTGTTTCAAATATGGATAACCCACTTGGTTTTCTGTTTGGGGAAACTACTACCACTGCTAGGGTAGTAGATGAACCACCACCTGTTGAGATAGATCCTTTTAAGATACCTACAAGTATTGTTGACCGTGTTATGGATAATTATTATTTTTGGGGATGGAACTGTCCATCCTGGTGACCACTTGCTTTTTATCCATGAATTATGTGGGTTGTGTAAGTTTGCAGGTATCACAACTGAACTGGTGAAAAATAAGTTACTCTCCATATCCTTGAAAGGGAGAGCTGAAGAATGGTATAAGCTGCTGAAGAATGGACAATCCATGGAATGGGAGGAGATGGCATCTCTCTTTTACTCTAAATTTTATCCTCCTAGTGAAATTCATAAGGATAGAAATTTTATATATAACTTTTGGCATCTTGATGGAGAAAGTATAGCTCAAGCTTGGGGGAGATTGAAGTTACTAATGCTTAAATGTCCTATTCATGAACTCCCTAACAATATTATTCTCAATAACTTTTATGCTAGACTTTCTCTTCATGATAAAGATTTACTAGATGTTTCTTGTGTTGGATCATTCACAAGTATGAAGGAAGAAGCTAAATGGGATCTCTTAGACCGTATTCAAGATAACACTGAAGCTTGGGAGAATGACAAAGGAAGAAAGTCAGGTATCAACTATGATTATGAATGCATTAAATCTTTTATGGGAACTAATGACTTCCATGATATTAGCAATGAGTTTGGTCTTGATTCCCAAAGTATTGCCAACTGTTTTAAAGCCTTTGCCTCTTACATAGAAATTCCTAAGAAAAAGTGGAATAAGTATCATGCCCCTTATAAAGATGTTGTTAATCATAATGTTCCAGTTAGAAGTACTCAAGTTTGTACTACTAATCATATTGTGCTTGAGCCTCATGTTGAGAAAATGCCTTTTCCAGCTAAGGTAAAGGAGTATTCAATGATTATTAATGCAAATAACAAAGGTACAATGAAAACTGTGGAGCCTGGTAAGCAATTGAATGTTGAACCCGTGGTAGCTATTGTGAAAGACACTGTCACTAGAAATATAGAGGATGAGCACATTGTCTATTGTGAAGATACTTCTAATATTATATCTGATCCTAGTAAGTCTAGAAAAGCTAGTGTTCTTGTGCTTTCTGTTAAAATTGTTGATCATTGCTACTATGGTTTATGTGATATTGGTGCTAGTTCTAGTGCTATTCCTTACCAGATTTACAGGCAAATTATGCATGAGATTGGTCCTTGTGAGCTTGAGGACATTGATGTAGTTATTCACCTTGCTAATAAGGAAAGAATTTGCCCCATAGGCATTATAAGAGATGTGGAGGTTCTTTGTGGTAAGATTAAGTATCCTGCTGATTTTCTAGTGCTTAACTCAGCAGCTAGCAAAAGTTGTCCTATCATTTTTGGTAGACCTTTCTTGAACACTTGTGGAGCTATTATTTATTGTAAGAAGGGAAAAGTTTTAACCAAGTTTGATGGATATTCTTATGAGTTTAAATTTTCCAAATTTGCTAAAGCTCCTTGTGAAAATAGCTTGCCTAATAAAAATGTTAGGATGGAACAACTTGCTTATATTGATCCAGTCTATGACCTTGGACCTCTTTTTGATGACTGTAAGTATGCTTATTCTTATGATAAAGTTGTTTCTAGTGATAGCTATATTGTCAACTTTATTCAAAGTGCTACTGAAAGTTATTTTGAGAGAGGGAAACTTGGTTTTATGCATCTCAATGATGTTATGTTTCCCCGTTTAGTGTTGAAATCTTTAAAGTTGCATTTGTTTTGTCTTCCTATACTTGTGGCTTTTTGTTTCAACAATTCATTTTCTCATGATACTCCCATTCATAGGAAGTGGTTTAGACTCAAGTGTGTTGGTTATTTGATCCTTCATGCTCTCTTTCACTTCAAATACATATATCCTATGTGAGCATCTTTGAAAGTTTCAAGCCTAACTTAAAGGCATTAAATAAAAGTACTTGTTGGGAGATAACCCAAGAGTTTTGTCGAGTCTTGTAAGTTGTTACCTCATTAATAACCGCTCCTCATCCTTTTTGTTTTGGTTTTTTGTGTCAAGTTCAACTATTTTTGTGAAGTAGAGGAGTTGTGAAAAGTGGCTGTCCTGGGACAGATTTTTGTGCCGTATTATAAAAATTCGTGAGGGAGCTCAGTACTTTGTATTGAGCTGCATTTTTCTGAGCTTGTTCTCCATGTTGTTACCCAACTTTCATTAGTTCTGCACTTTTTTATTTGAGCAACATAAGGTCTTTGAAAAATTCAATCTTTACTTGCTGGTCTATTTTGACAGATTTCTACCATCCTTTGCATTTGCCTCTTATCGAAGCTTTTGTTTTGATGGTTTTTTAGTTGAAGTGTGTACCAAGGGTTTATTTTTTTGCTTGTACTAATGTTGTCATTGAGTTTGTGCAAAGTTTTTGTATGAAGGAAACTCTCGGGAGAAAGAGGAAAGGAATCTACATAGTTCGTCTTTGAATAGGTAAAAGTGGTGAAAACAGAAGGTTCGTAAAACTCTAATATTTTTATATTCTTGATGTTTTTAATACATAAGGTAAGTCACGAGATTAAACTTAAGAGGAAACGGATCCCGGGGTGGACAAACCCACCCCAGGCGCAGGCCCCAGCCTGGCCGCGCCCGAGGGGGGTGTTCCCTCCCCCGAACTCCGTCTCCGTCTTGTTTCTGTGTCAAAACCTTCCTTATGCCTTGAAAATTTGTAATATATAAGCCCCTGGATCCCCCGAGGTTCATGCATCGTGTTCTCGTCGTATTTTTCGATTCGATCTATTTCTGTCAAAAATCTTCTCAAGTTTAGAGCGCCATGGCCTCCGCCGACGACAAAGGAAATAAGCTCGAAGAAGAAGAACCTCAAGTTCCAAAGAAGGAGGAGATTCCGGTAGGTTATGAAGGTGACATGGAGGAGGACAAGCAACCGGACACCCGCGCTACCATCGCAAGCATTGGTTTGGTGACATGACCTACCAAGCTTAGGAGGACAGCACAGATGTCCACGGGAGGGAGAGGTCCACGTCATATTCTCACTCCACACACACTTCCTCCTAGTACCCCTTGTTCTAACTGTGCAGGGAAGAAACGCTCTAATTTAGAAGAATGGAGAAAGATTAACAAGGACTGGGATCCTCAGTCTGAGTTGATCATGGGCTGCATTCAGCATAATTCGGAGTTAATTCGTACTCTGGCCTTCGACATGGAGGACTTGAAGAAACTGTTGGAGATATGCCCTAGAGGCAATAATAAATGTAGTTATTATTATATCTTTGTGTTTATGATAAATGTTTACATTCATGCTATAACAATATTAATAAGGAAACATTAATACTTGTGTGATTTGTAAACTAAATTAGAGTCCCTAGTAAGCCTCTTCATAATACTAGCTTGTTGGTTAATAAATGATAGTGGTTTCCCTATCATGAACATTGAGATGTTATTAACAACAAGATCATATCGTTAGGAGAATAGTATGATGGACATACTCCTATAGATAAGCGTAGCATAAAGATCAAGTCATTTTAATATTTCAATTGCTATATTCTTTCTGATACATAGTAACCTAATTCCTTCGACCATAAGATCATGCTTATCACCATCACCGGAAGGATGCTTTGATGACATCAAACACCACACTGTAACTGGGTGGTTATAAAGGTGGCATTGAGTGTTCGGAAAGTATGGGTTGAGACACATGGATTAAGAGTGGGATTTGTCCATCCATATGACGGATAGATATACTCTGGGCCCTCTCGGTGGAATGTCATCCAATTGGCTTGCAAGCATGTGACTGGCTCACAAGGGATCACATATCACGGGAACGAGAAAAGAGTACTTATCAGTAACGAGGTTGAACTAGGTATGCAGAGATACCGACGATCAAAACCTCGGATAAGTAAACTATCGTGAGACAAAGGGAAATTGGTATCGTATGTAAGTGGTTCATTCGATCGCAAAGTAATCGTAGAAATATGTGGGAACCATATGAATTTACAGATTCCTCTATTGGTTATTGTTCGGTGAAGTGTCTCGATCATGTCGACATAATTCACGAACCGTAGGGAGACACACTTAAGGATTCGATGTTGTTGAATAGTTATGGAATGATGAGTAAGAGACCGAATGTTGTTCGGAGTCTCGGATGGGATCCGGGATATCACGAGGAGATCCGGAATGGTCCGGAGAATAAGATTCATATAAGTAAAGTCCTGTTTCGGGGTTGGAGAATGATTCCGATGTTTTCATCGGGAATGTTCTAGAAGGGTCTGGAAGGTCCGGCACTCCGGAGGGAAGGGTACATGAATGTGTCATAACAAGTTGGAATGGTTTCATCATGTACTAGGTGTCATCACTGAGCAAAATAAAGGGATAAATCAAATCCTAGTTTGAGAAGTCAAACGCCAATTTGAAAAGTCAAACGGCAAGTTTGCTTGGTGGAGGGAGAGTAGGAAACCTACTTGGGGAGGAGTTCCTCTCCCTCCACCGCCGGCCAAGGAGGCTGAGTTGGGGGAGGACTCCCTCCCCCTTGGCCGCGCCCTCCCACCTATAAAAGGAGGGGCAGGGCTGCCCCTCTAGACCTACACCTTGCCCCACTAAAACCCTAGCCCTAGCCGCCGGCCCCTCTTGCAGCCGCCGCCGCCGTCCTAGGGCAAACCCTAGCCATCGACTTGGGGCTCTCCCCTTGCCCTAGCCGCCGGCCTAGCCCTCTCTCCTTGGTTCCTCTAAACCCTAGATCGCCAAGGCCTCTCTCATAGTCCACCATACTCGCTCCGGCTTAAGGCGAAGTCCTGCGAGATCTCCCCTCTACTCCTGCACCACGCCGTCAGGCCGGAATCGCGAGGAGAGTGCTACAACCTCCGCTGGAACAAGGAGAGGAAGGTCTTCATCGAGTAATCAACGTGTGACCGATTTCGAAGCGCCGAACGCAGCCGGAAGGATCGTCTACACGATCTTGAGATCGGCAAGAGTACGACTACATCACCCACGAGAATCCGCTCTCGTTAAACACTTGGAATCTTCGAGGGTGAGTTATTCTATCGACTCGTTGCTACAATCTAGTAGATAGATCTTGGCTTGTTTGTTTGTATGCGGTAGAATTTTTTGTTTTCCATGCTACGGACCCCTACAGTGGTATCAGAGCCGTGTCTATATGTAGATCTGTTGCACGAGTAGAACACATTGGTCATTGTGGGTGGTGGTGTTTTTATTATCAATTGCTTCTTGTGTACTTTGCATCTTGCGGTATGATGGGATGAAGCGGCCCGGGCTAACCTTACATGACATCGTTCATGAGACTTGCTCCACGCTCAACATGCAACTTGTATTGCATATGTGGCTTTGCGGGTGTCTGTCTCTCCCATTATAGTATAGATCCAATTTACAACGGGCACTTGATAGTTCAAACATCAACGTTGTGGTTCTTGTTCGTAAGTTAGATCGACACTTATTGAAAGCCCCAAACCACGTAAAATATGCAAAGAAATTAGAGGCGTCTAACTTTGTTTTGCAGGGGTGTGCTGTGATGTGATATGGCCATGATTGTGATTATGTTTGATGTATGCAATGTTCCTTATTATAAGTTGGCAACCGGCAGGAGCCATATGGTTGTCTTTAATTTCTGTTAAGACTCGCATGTCTATTCAAAGTAGTTGTAATAGTTGAAGCTGGTGGACGGCAATCATGGAGCAGCGTCATTGACCTTGATGCAATGCCAGTGATGATGGAGATCATGTTCGTGCTTGAAGATGGAGATCGGAAGCACAAAGAATAAAGGCCATATCATATCACATATTATGAATTTCATGTGATGTTAATCCTTTATGCATCTTGTATTGCTTAGTTAACGACGGTAGCATTATAAGATGATCCCTCATGCACATAAATTTCAAGTTCTAAAGTGTTCATCCTTAGTAAGCACCGTTGCTAAAGCTTGTTGTTTCAAAGCACCACGTGATGATCGGGTGTGTTAGATTCTACAAGTGTATACAACGTGAGCAAGCCAGATTTGCTCATGCGGAAGCTAAGGTTTGATCTTGACGAGCCTAGCATGTACGGACATGGTCTCGGAACACGGATCACTGAAAGGTAAAGCATGAATCATATAGTAGATATGATGAACATGTCGATTGTTCGCCATTGAAGCTACATCAACTCTCATGATGATCGGTTTTGATGTGGTGGATTTGGTTCGTGTGATCACTAAAACAATGTGAGGGATATTGTTTTGAGTGGGAGTTCACCTAAATTAATTTAACTATTAATTAGAACTCAATTTGTCATAAACTTAGTCTAAACTATTGCAAATATGTTGTAGATCAATGGCGGCCCCTACCATCAATTTTAATGCGTTCCTAGAGAAAGAAAAGTTGAAAAAAAATGGAAGCAACTTCGCGGATTGGTTCCGCAATTTGAGGATTATCCTCAATGCTGGTAATTTGACCTATGTGCTGGATGCACCACTGGGTGACCCTTTGCAATGATGCTACCGATGAAGTAAAGAATGTTTACCTCGCCGAAGAATCAAGACTCCACAATTCAGTGTGCTATCTTGTATGGTTTGGAATCGAGCTTGTAAAAGGTTTGAGAATTCAGACCCACATGATATTGTCCGTGAACTCAAATTGATATTTGAGACTCACGCGGCAGTTGAGAGCTATGAGGATTCTGAAAAGTTCTTTAACTGCAAGATGGAAGAGGGAAGCTCCGTCAGTGAGCATGTGCTTAAGATGTCTGGGCACGCAAACAAACTCCAAAGCTTGGGTATAGTGATTCCTAATGCTTTGGGGATTTACCGTGTCCTACAATCACTACCACCAAGTTACAAGAACTTTGTGATGAACTACAATATGCAAAGCATGAACAAGCAGTTGCCAGAACTCTTCTCCATGTTAAAATCTGCAGAAGTGGAGATCAAGAAAGAGCACTAAGTGTTGATGGTCAATAAGACCACCAAATTCAAGAAAGGAAAGTCTAAGCAAAAGGGACACTTCAAGAAGGGTGGTAAGAAAGTTGCCGCACCGACGAAGAAGACCAAGGCTGGACCTAATCCTGATACTGAGTGCTTTTACTGCAAGGGAGAAGGTCACTGGAAGCGGAATTGCCCAAATTACTTGGCGGATTTGAAGAACGACAACATCAAGAAGAAAGGTATATCCGATATACATGTTATTGATGTGTATCTCACTAGTACTTGTAGTAGTGCCTGGGTATTTGATACTGGTTCGGTTGCTCATATTTGTAACTCAAAATAGGTGCTGCAGAATAAACGGAAGCTAGCGAAGAACAAGGTGACGATGCGCGTAGGAAATGGATCAAAGGTTGATGTGATCGCGGTCGGCACGCTACCTCTTCATCTACCATCGGGATTAGTTTTATACTTAAATAATTGTTATTTGGTGCCTGCGTTAAGCATGAACATTATATGGGGATCTTGTTTATTGCGAGACGGTTACTTGTTTAAGTCCGAGAATAATGGTTGTTCGATTTATATGAGTAATATGTTTTATGCACATGCACCTTTGATAGATGGTCTATTCTTATTGAATCTCGATAGTGGAAATACACATATTAATAACATTGAATCTAAATGTTTGAAATTGAGCGATAACTCGACCTATATGTGGCACTGTCGTCTCGGTCACATTGGAGTGAAGCGTATGAAGAAACTCCATTCCGATGGACTTCTTGAATCACTTGATTTCGAATCACTTGAAAGATGCGAAGCATGTCTGATGGGTAAAATGACTAAGTCTCCATTTTCTGGTATGATGGAGCGAGCTATGGACTTATTGGAAATCATACATACCGATGTGTGTGGTCCAATGAGTGTAGCATCGCGCGGTGGTTATCGTTATGTTCTTACCTTCACGGATGATTTGAGTAGATATGGGTATATCTATTTCATGAAAGATAAGTCCGAAACTTTCGAGAAGTTTAAGGAATTTCAAAGTGAGGTGGATACTAAACGTAACAAGAAGATTAAATTTCTACGTTCTGATCGTGGAGGTGAATATCTAAGTTACGAGTTTGGCGAGCATTTGAAGAAATGCGGAATACTTTCACAATTGACACCGCCGGGAACACCACAGCGTAATGGTGTGTCCGAACGTCGTAATCAAACTCTCTTAGATATCGTTCATTCTATGATGTCACTTACAGATTTACCGCTATCATTTTGGGGTTATGCATTAGAAACAGCCGCATTCACTTTAAATAGGGCACCATCTAAATCCGTTGAAACGACATCGTATGAATTATGGTTTGGGAAGAAACCTAAATTGTCGTTCCTTAAAGTTTGGGGATGCGAAGCCTATGTAAAGAAGTTACAGCCGGACAAGCTTGAACCCAAAGCGGAAAAATGCGTCTTCATAGGATACCCAAAGGAAACTATTGGGTATACCTTCTATCATAGATCCGAAGGCAAAATCTTCGTTGCCAAGAATGGATCCTTTCTGGAGAAGGAATTTCTCTCGAAAGAAGTGACTGGAAGGAAAGTAGAACTCGACGAGGTTGTCGAACCTTCTCTCGAACTTGCGAGTAGCGCAGCACCGGAAGAAGTTCCTGTGGTGCCTGCACTAATAAGAGAGGAAGCTAATGATAATAATCATGAAACTTCGGTTGAAGTTGCTACAGAACCTCGTAGGTCAACAAGAACTCGTACCACTCTTGATTGGTATGATCCCGTTATGAGTGTCATGTTGGTGGACAACACCGATGACCCTGCGACATATGAGGAAGCAATGATGAGCCCAGATTCCAATATGGCAAGAAGCCATGAAATCCGAAATTGGATCCATGTACGAAAACCAAGTGTGGACTTTAGTGGACTTACCGAATGGCCGAAAGGCTATCGAGAACAAATGAATTTTCAAGAAGAAAACAGATGCTGATGGTAATTTTACTGTCTATAAAGCTCGACTTGTCGCAAAAGGGTTTCGATAGATTCAAGGAGTTGACTACGATGAGACTTTCTCACCAGTAGGGAAGCTAAAGTCTGTGAGGATTTTGTTAGCAATCGCTGCATATTATGATTATGAGATATGGCAGATGGATGTCAAAACAGCGTTCCTCAATGGAGACATTGATGAAGAGTTGTATATGATGCAACCCAAAGGTTTTGTAGATCCTAAAGATGCTAACAAGGTATGCAAACTTCAACGGTCCATGTATGGATTGAAGCAAGCATCCCGAAGTTGGAATCAACGTTTTGATAAGGTAATAAAAAGCTTTGGTTTTATACAAACTTATGGAGAAGCTTGTATTTACAAGAAAGTGAGTGGGAGCTCTGTAGCATTCTTAATACTATATGTAGATGACATATTGTTAATTGGGAATGATGTAGACCTTCTTAATAGTGTCAAGAAATATTTGAATAATAGTTTTTCAATGAAAGATATTGGCGAAGAATCTTACATATTAGGCATAAAGATTTATAGAGATAGATCGAGACGCCTAATATCATTGTCACAAAGTACATATTTGGACAAAGTTCTAAAGAGGTCTGGAATGGAAGATAGCAAGAAAGGGTTCTTGCCCATGTTGCCCAATACGACCTTGAGTAAAACTCAAAGTCCAAAGAACTAAGAAGATAGAGAAAGGATGAGTAAGACTCCCTATGCCTTAGCCATAGGATCTCTAATGTATGATATGCTATGTACTAGACCCGACATTGCATATGCTGTTAGTTTAACTAGCAGATATCAAAGTGATCCAGGAGTGGATCATTGGACAACGGTCAAAAACATCCTTAAGTACTTGAGAAGAACTAAGGATATGGTTCTTTCTTATGGAGGTGATGAACAACTTGTTGTTAATGGTTACACCGATGCTAGTTGGAACACCGATCCGGATGATTCTAAATCTCAATCTGGATACGTATTTACTTTGAATGGTGCAGCAGTTAGCTGGAGGAGTGCAAAGCAAAGCGTTGTGGCGAGATCTTCAACTGAATCGGAATACATAGCTGCTTCGGAGGCTTCACAAGAAGCGATATGGATGAAGGAGTTCATTACAGAGCTCGGTGTGGTTCCAAGTGTGCTAGACCCAATATCTATCTATTGTGATAACATGGGTGCCCTAGCCAATGCACAATAACCAAGGTCACACAAGAAGCTGAAGCACATCAAGCTACGTTTTCACGCTATTCGAGAACATGTCCAAGATGGTGACATAAATATTTGCAAAGTACACACGGATCTGAATGTGGCGGATCCGTTGACTAAACCTCTCCTGAGGGCAAATTTGACCAACACCAAACTGCCATGGTTGTTCGGTATATTACCATGTAATCTAGATTAGTTGACTCTAGTGCAAGTGGGAGACTATTGGAGATATGCCCTAGAGGCAATAATAAATGTAGTTATTATTATATCTTTGTGTTTATGATAAATGTTTACATTCATGCTATAACAGTATTAACAAGGAAACATTAATACTTGTGTGATTTGTAAACTAAATTAGAGTCCCTAGTAAAGCCTCTTCATCATACTAGCTTGTTGGTTAATAAATGATTGTGGTTTCCCTATCATGAACATTCAGATGTTATTCACAACAAGATCATATCGTTAGGAGAATGGTATGATGGTCATACTCCTATAGATAAGCGTAGCATAAAGATCAAGTCATTTTAATAGTTCAATTGCTATATGCTTTCTGATACATAGTAACCTAATTCCTTCGACCATGAGATCATGCTTATCACCATCACCGGAAGGATGCTTTGATGACATCAAACACCACACCGTAACTGGGTGGTTATAAAGGTGGCATTGAGTGTTCGGAAAGTATGGGTTGAGACACATGGATCAAGAGTGGGATTTGTCCATCCATATGACAGATAGATATACTCTGGGCCCTCTCGGTGGAATGTCATCCAATTGGCTTGCAAGCATGTGACTGGCTCACAAGGGATCACATATCACGGGAACGAGAAAAGAGTACTTATTAGTAACGAGGTTGAACTAGGTATGCAGAGATACCGACGATCAAAACCTCGGATAAGTAAACTATCGTGAGACAAAGGGAAATTGGTATCATATGTAAGTGGTTCATTCGATCGCAAAGTAATCGTAGAAATATGTGGGAACCATATGAATTTCCAGATTCCTCTATTGGTTATTGTTCGGAGAAGTGTCTCGATCATGTCCACATAATTCACGAACCGTAGGGAGACACACTTAAGGATTCGATGTTGTTGAGTAGTTATGGAATGATGAGTAAGAGACTGAATGTTGTTTGGAGTCTCGGATGGGATCCAGAATATCACGAGGAGATCCGGAATGGTCCGGAGAATAAGATTCATATAAGGAAAGTCCTGTTTCGGGGTTGTAGAATGACTCCGGTGTTTTCATCGGGAATGTTCTAGAAGGGTCCGGAAGGTCCGGCACTCCGGAGGGGAAGGGTACATGAATGTGTCATAACAAGTTGGAATGGTTGCATCATGTACTAGATGTCATCACTGAGCAAAATAAAGGGATAAATCAAATCCTAGTTTGAGAAGTCAAACGCCAATTTGAAAAGTCAAGCGGCAAGTTTGCTTGGTGGAGGGAGAGTAGGAAACCTACTTGGGGAGGAGTTCCTCTCCCTCCACCGCCGGCCAAGGAGGCCGAGTTGGGGGAGGACTCCCTCCCCCTTGGCCGCGCCCTCCCACCTATAAAAGGAGGGGCAGGGCTGCCCCTCTAGACCTACACCTTGCCCCACTAAAACCCTAGCCCTAGCCGCCGGCCCCTCTTGTAGCCGCCGCTGCCGTTCTAGGGCAAACCCTGGCCGCCGACTTGGGGCTCTCCCCTTGCCCTAGCCGCCGGCCTAGCCCTCTCTCCTTGGTGCCTCTAAACCCTAGATCGCTAAGGCCTCTCTCATAGTCCACCATACTCGCTCTGGCTTAAGGCGAAGCCTCATGAGATCTCCCTCTACTTCGTACCAGCCGTCGTCACGGAATCGCGAGGAGAGTGCTACAACCTCACGTCACCGGAACAAGGGAGAGGAAGGTCTTCATCGAAATCTTGAACGTGTGACCGATCATGAAGCGCCTTTGAACGCAGCGCCGGAAGGATCGTCTACACGATCTTGAGATCGACAAGAGTACGACTACATCACCCACGAGAATCCGCTCTCGTTAAGCACTTGGAATCTTCGAGGGTGAGTTATTCTATCGACTCGTTGCTACAATCTAGTAGATAGATCTTGGCTTGTTTGTTTGTATACGGTAGAAATTTTTTGTTTTCCATGCTACGAACCCCTACAGAAACTTATTGAAGAGCTTATCTAGAGAACACCACCACCACCAAAGGAATAATTCACTATTAGGTTTGGCATCCCCTTGGCTTGTTACAAGCTTGGGGGAGTGCCGCGGTATCACCACTATTATCTTTTACCTTTTTAGTGGATTCATATCTGTGGTAGAGAAGTTATCTTATAGTTTGGTTTGCATGTGGAAGTATCTCTCCTTTAGTTGATTATCTATGTATCCCTTGGTGTGAGTGCCTTTATTGAATATTAATGAGAAGTCTCATCTTTACTTTTTGCACTTCTTATTTTAGTTTGCAATCTCTATTATATGATGGATCTTGTTGATCAGTATTGGCACCACTTTGGGAGCATCAAGTGGATCTAAATTGGTTTTGGCAAACCGAGTTCTGGTCAGTAGCAACAATTTTTTAGGTTTGAAAGAAAATGAGAAAGACAAAAGGCTTACAGGTATTTCGTATCATTTGTTTTATTTCTTGTTGGCTCATAAGCTTAGTATTCTTTATTTAAGATCTTTTGTTTCTTCAACGAAGATTGCATGTTTGGATTTATTATTTGTATGTTTGCTTGTTTCTTTCAACTCTCTTACTTGCTACCTAGCCTTGCTAGCCAAAAACCTGTTTTGAGAAGGCATACTTCTCATGTTTCCAAATCCCTTTGAACCAAACTTTTGCCACTTGTGTCCACCACATCTATCTAGTAGCTATTGCTATTCCAAGAAAATTCTCAAGCTTCATCTACCTTCCGAATTAAAAAGTATTTTGTTATGTGAAAACTAGTTAGTAAAGCTCTCACGAACTTGATGGCACACTTTATTTCCTTGACCCTAATAAACTTGAACCATTGTGGACATCGAAGTTGTATATGCTTGCATCTATACGTTGGAATTAGCAGAACCGTGCCTTCACGGATAACGTTTTCAACATAGCACTTGTACTCTGTACATCGTTGATATTGTGCTCTTTTGTCTATGGATGTCAACAGTGTGAAATAAGAGGGGAACTTGTGAGTCCATGGAGTTTGTACTTTATGTTAGAGAAAGGCCTGGGCCGCTAGCCTAAGTCATGCCTAATCATGGTGGAAACTTGCAGCACCACCATAGTGAGCATTCTGTGAAGCATCCTCAATAAAAAACTATACACATAGTAAATAAAAAGATCGCTGAGATGCTCACTGTCTGCTTGCCTTGTCATTTTGGTTATGGGAAAGCTCATGTACCATGTGCAAGGGGTACCCCGTTGTCGGTTCTCAATGATATGCAAGTACTTACAATGACAAGAACTTGCATGGGCCCAAAAGTTGATAGCATGAGGAGTGGCCCTCATTCAAGGGACATGAGATTGCCAACTTATATTTCGTCAAGCATATACTCCATCTTTGTTCACTTTAACCTTAACCATCTCAAGATGCTTATGATAGGGGCAATGAGGGCTCGAAGCTAGTAAGTACCATAATCTTTTGGAAGCTCTTTATGACTTGTAATACCCACTTCCCTCTATGAAGGGACCTTTCTCCCACTTCGAAGTTGAGTCAATAAACCCATTTCCTCTCTATCTCCAGCAAGCATTTGAGTTGTTGTGTTTCAAGCATTCATATGGTGATTTATTAAATCATGTTCTTTATATTCCTTGTGTGCACAAAACTATTATATATTGAGTATTACTTTGAAAGCCTTCACTTGTGAAAAATATTTTTGAGCAAAGACTGCTCCTGTTTTGAAACTTCTACAAAAAGCTTGTTGTGAAACTGTTTGCCAGGTGTTCTCAGACCAAGAACAAGTTTGCCAATTCCAATTATGATTTACCTTTATGCATTTCTATTGTGACTGTTGTGCTTGGTTGCAAGCTAAGTTATATAATGGTGAGTTGCTTTCTTCTATGAGTTATGCAATGGTAAGTGTGATGCTTCTTGTTCGTATTCTTTTATCGACACTTCACTCCATAAACCTGTGGACATGTTTACTGAGCTCAGTATTCGCTTGGGGACAAGCGAAGTCTAAGCTTGGGGGAGTTGATACGCCCAATTTGCATCATCATTCTTTATCATAATTTACCTCTATTCATTGATATTTGTCTTATTATGAGGTATTACTTATGGCTTTTCATCTGTTTATGCTTGTTGGATGATTCTTGGAGGATGGACTGGCGGAGTCTGGATTCTGATGGAAAAGAAGGCGTTTCGGTGCAATTTCGCGAAGATGAGAAAAATACCAGAAAAATATGGAAACATATTATTTTACCTGAGGATGAAGGAAGCCAGAAGGAGGAGCGAAGGGGGGACGCAGGGGCCCCACACCCCCTAGGTGCGGGCCCACCTAAGGCCGCGCCTAGGGCAGGTGTGGCCTACCTCCCCGGCCTCCGACTCTCCCCCTTCGCCTATATCTTCCCTTCGGAACCCTAAGCCTCAGGGAGCAACCACAGATAGATTTCCGCTGCCTCTGGGGGGCGGAAAACACAGAGAGAGAAAGATCTCTCCGGCACATAGATTTCTGCCGGGGGAATTCCTTCTCGGAGAGGGGAGGCCGTCGCCATCAACACCATCATCAAGCTAGGATTCATCAGGATCAGCATCATCATCCACACCATCAACTCCACCAGCACCATCATCACCATTCCGTCTCGCTGTAACAATTGTGTTGGATATTGCTTAGTTCATTAGGGGAAACTTTCCCGGTGTTAATTAATATTGTAGTTGATGCTTGTGAGTGGAACCATTGTATTATTGTTTATGTTGAAATTGTTATCCATTACCATATCATCTTTGATCTTGATCCATATGATGTCTTGTGAGTAGTTCGTTGTGTTCTTGAGGACATTGGAGAAGTCATGTTGTTAGTAGTGAATCTGTGATGAGTTATTATTCAATGGTTTAGTATTTAAGTTATGGTTCTATTCTTCTAGTGGTGTCATGTGAATGTCGACTACATGACACTTCACCATTTATGGGCCTAGGGGGATGCATTGTGTATTTGGCTACTAATCGCGGGTTTGCCAGAGTGATAGAAACCTGAACCCCCGTTAGGACACCTTTGCACAAGGGAGTGTAGGATCTCAGAGTTTAAGGCTGTGGTTAGATTTATATCTTAATTACTTTCCTGTAGTTACGGATGTTTGCAGAGGGTTTAATCACAAGTATGTATTAGTCCTAGGAAGGACGGTATGTTAGCACAGGTTCACCCACACAATACTTATGAACACTAGAGAAGAGTACTTAGCTATTTGCAGTGAAAGCACTTGACAGAATTCCCATGTGTCCTCGAGAACGTTTGGTCCTGATAAGTATTTCCACTGGCTTGTCCTTTGCTAAGGATTGGGTCACTTGATATGTTTGTTCGTTACCTTTGTTACTTGCTCTTTGTTTTGTTGACTTATCAGAAAACCACTAAAATACGTTTGCTAAGTATTCACAGGGATTTCCTGCTCCATACCACTGTTCAGCACCTTCTGCTCCTCGTTGGGATCGACACTCCTATTTTTCTAAAGTACTACGATACACCCCCTATACTTGTGGGTTATCAAGTAGCACCGCAGCAAGTTTTCCCTCAGTAAGAAACCGAGGTTATCGAACCAATAGGATGAAGGAAACGTCACACAGGTGTTGCAAGCAACACGGAGACCTGCACAACACAAACTCAAGACTTTGCCCCAACGAATTAGTGAGGTTGTCAAGCTCACCGGTTTGCTGTAACAAAGGATTAAACATATGGTGTGGAAGGTAATGGTTTGCAGCAAGTAAACAAGTAACAGTGAAAGATGTATTAATGGTAAAGATTGGACCGGGGTCCATAGTTCACTAGAGGTGCTCTCCTTAGATAAACAACATGGCATGAAGGGTAAACAAATTACAACAGGGCAATTGACAGGAACTGAGCAAGGCATAATAATGAAATACTAGTCAAATAGATCTTATGAGATTTGATTGGGCAATACAACAAGATACATAGACCTCCATCCAACTGCATCTATGACTAGAAGTTCACCTTCAGGTTATCATCCAAAGTCCCTCCAGTATTAAGTTGCAATCAATAGACAGCAAAGTGTGTAAGGTAAACAGTCCACATGTTCCATAAACAAGAGACCTTTATTTTCTCCCTAGTAGCAACATCACATCTACAACCGAAGAGATTTCTGTCACTTCCCTTGGAAACTAGAGGTATGAATCCACTATCGAGCATAAATACTCCCTCTTGGAGTCACTAGCAACTACTTGGCCAAGATAGCTACTAACAACGGATAGCATGCAAGATCACAAACAACACAGACATGATATAATCATAAAGACAAAACCATTAAACAATCCAACATAATAATCTCAATATCCATCGGATCCCCGCAAATACAACATGCATGATTACAAATAGATTAGATCTTGATCATGAACGGAGCTCACAAGATCTATACATGAAAGCACAAGGAGGAGATACAACCATCTAGCTACTACATGAACCCATAGTCCAAGGTGGAACTACTCACGCATCATACCAGAGAGAAGGCCTCCGGGATGACTTCCCCTCCGGCAGGGTGCCGGGAAGAACTTCAGATCCCCTCGATCTAGGGAGGACGGTGGCAGGGACTATAAAAGGTTTCGTGGAATATTGATCGGGTACTTAGGGTTTCTGCATCGGGGGCTTCTTATAGGCGAAGGGGGAGGCCGAGGAGGCGACCAGGGGGCCACACCCTGCCTAGGCGCGTGCCCACCCCTGGCCGTGCCTAGGGGGGTGGCCGCCCTGGCATGCTTCTCCGTCTCCCCTATGGACTTCTTGTTTCCCACGGAAAGTTGACTTTGGCTTTTGTTTCATCCAATTCCGAGAATGTTATGATTTTCTGCCTTTCTGGAACCAAAAACAGAAGAAAACAGGCAACTGATACTGTGGCAACTTGTTAATAGGTTATTTCCAGAAAATATATAAAAACACCTCAAAGAAAGACAAAGCAAAGCAAAGTAGAACAAGCATGAAATATCAAAAATTATAGATACATTTCCGACGTATCAGAAACCTCGATTGAGATAGGTCACTATGTGAAGGTTTTTTGAGACACAATCAATAAACCAAGTTTAATATTTTTCTTTGCAACTATGTCACATAATATGACACCACGCGAAGTTTTTGCATTGTTTAGATCGTTTTTGAATTTTTATGTCTGTTTCAAACTATTGTCAAAATTTCTAAAACGGCAGGCATGAAGATTTTTAGATCGGTTCTGAGTCTCGCTAAACTTGTAGTAGATCTCTGATGAAATAACATATTATGAACCTAAAAATGATTTTTTCCAAAAAATCATAAGCAACAGATCATATACCTATAGTTTAAATCTAACTCACTTCCTACTAATTTGGCAGGAATTTTTCTTTTTATGAGGGGTGGACGAAAAGGTTTAAGATACCCAAGTTGGGACATTATCCATGCAAGTTGGTCTAGTATTTTTTAAAAATAGGGTGGTACCATTTTTAAACTTTAATTTGTTGGTTGCTTTAGAAAACACCTAATTTTGGCACTCGAAAAATGGAAAATATGATATACGAAAGTATTTGTAATGTTTTTATATTTGTTTCAACCAAAAATGTAATATTTGAGTTTAGATAGATAGATATTTGCTTCTACAAATTTTGATATATTATATGTATTTTTCTAAATTAAAATGATTTAGTTATAATTTTTCTAAGATTAATGTGGCAAAAAGGAAAAATTGCGGTCGGCGTAGGTGTGAAACCTAGCCGATAGACTTGACGTCGTCGCCTCGTCATCATGGCTAATCCCCTACGTCGATGGCCTTGTCTACGTCGACGGCTGCCGTCGATCTATCCATCCACGCCGATGGTAAAACTGGGCCGACGGCCGCGTGTTCTGGCTGCCCAGCCCAGCCACCTTTGCTGACGGCTCCGACTTTTTGTTGTCGACGTAGCGATTGGCCGTCGGCATATGACTTTATTCATGGATCAAGCACGTTCTTAGAGCAAGTGCAACATATAAAAAAACTTAGTGTCTAAGAGAATCTTTCTCTGTCTAACGTGAGTCTAAACCGTGGGGAAGTTGTGTCTAGGAAAAGATTCTTGGTCTTATAAGTTATTATCTCTATAGTGCAAAATAACTTAAGTATGGTAACATGCAACACATTAATTATGTTGTAGACTCACTTTGCCTTGATATATGTGATGTTAGAGTAACATAGTTAGTTACTCTATCTATCTCTTTCTTCATTAACGCATTGCCATATAAGCAAAAGTGTTGAGTTGGCTCTTAGTTACTAGTGAAGTTAGAGCATCTCCACTCGGCTACCCAGGACGCCGATCCGGACGCCGAATTTAGGACCGGACGCCGAAAATTGGCCTAGTCGTGTACCCAGAAACCTGTTTTCAGATTTGGTCCGAACTCCCCAGGCCATACCCAAGATCCCGGATACGTCCTGGGAACGCCGGACGTAGCGAATTGGCCGAGTGGACCAGCCTGTCAGCGACAGGCGCCGAGTCTTCGTCGTCCTTCCCACCGTTTCTCTTTTCCCGCCCTCGCCGCCACATCCCTCCCGTCCTCGCCCTTACACCCCTTCCGCCGAACTCGGCCTATAAAAGACGTACATCTCGTCGTCTCCCTTCACAGTCTCTCACACACCCCTCCCAACTTCGGCGAACTCCAGTCGCTCGCACCTTCCTACCTTCTCAACTCCGCCGAAAAGCCATGGCCAATAGACAAATCCCATCACACGCCCCGATAATAAAAGAGAGCGACAAATCCAATCACACGAACAAACTAATCGTAGCTATCAGCACACTGCACGCCCGCTGTCACTGATTAGCGCCATGGTTTGCTCAGTCTAATCAAGCCGCGAATCAAGCAGGGATCAGGACTCCCCTTGTCCTGGCGCTGTCACCGGGACGTCAACCACGTGCAAGCTTAATTAGGCTCTCCCACCGACAGCGTCAGACTTATAGTTGCTCCGTCGTCGTCTTCGCAGCCGAAATCCGGGCGGAAACTTCTCTCCGGCCCTCGTGGTTTCACGCCTTGCCGCCGCGCCACCGAGCATGCGTGCCAATTTCTTAGTATTTCGTTTTTCCCTCAAACCGGAGCCTTCTTCGCCGCCGACAAAGAACCTCACGCCCTGCTGACTTCCTGCTGGTGGTGGGTGCTGCGCGCTGGCGCCCACGCACGACACGATGCTTCTGTCCTTAGCAACAATATAAAAAAAGGGGATATCGGGAGGAAATTGCACATCATCATGTAGAAGCCGAACGTATGGTGCATGTTATGCACGGTTTTTGTTTCACGAAATTGGAATTATTGGGCATTGAATTGTTGGGGTTTTATATGGATTATTATGCATTCCGATTCGTGGCTGCTGCATTATTGCTGGTTGATGGATAATCATGGAGATTGGAATTGAGGTGGAAAGTACGATAGGGAAGTCGAGGTATCTAGCCATTTATTCTAGGAATTGATTCCAGAAATACACGGGCGAGATATGTGGATGAAACTTACTCCAATAGGACGGCCTGCATCTTCTTCCGGTGTATGAATTCGAATTTTAAATGGTAGTATGAATGATGAGATCTGATGGATGGTCAGATCGAGCAACGATTCAGAGCATCTCCAGCCAACCCTCAAGAGGCTCATAGAAGCCTTTTTTTAAGCGTTAGCGAAACAAAACGAAAAACTGCCCAACCACGCCCCTCCCCCATTAGCCCCCTGCAGCCCAAAATAGCGCCGGCGAACCCAAGCCGAACCCAGGGCATTGGGGAGGGCTGTTGGGGGCGCCGGCGGGAGGAGCAGCGTCGAATAGTTTGTCCACACGCGTCCTTTTTCCTAGCACACCCAATCACTTTACATCCGGCGAGGGGCCAATGACCGAAAGATGTCCTCTTTTTAATTCGGCGAAAGCATTTTACCCCTAGGACGTGACATTTTTTCGTTCGGCGAGTGTCCGGAGGGCACCGACAGCTGGAGTTGCACTTAACTATGTCCATATCCGTAGTTGCTCTACAATCCCATGCACAAACGAAAAGATTGCAGGTTGCAGGGTTCAAAGCAATCGGTTTCTCTGGGTATCTTCTCTCTCTGGACCGTACTATACTTTGCTAGTGCAATTAAGACGTCTGCAGGGTCTGTTGCCAAATAAGTGATCAATTATGAAGCACGATATGATTACATACCCCTCTAAGCTCCCCTTTGTCAAGATAAAGATGTGGGTCTCGCTGCTCGGGTCACATGGTACATGGCTCAAATTATTCAGCCATGATTATACAACGGCAGGAGTACTGCAAAGTCGCAGAACACAGCAAGCCGGAAGACATTCTCCTGGCTGGCAAAAGAATGAATGATCGAATACGTATGGGTCGCTCCGTCCGACGCTCTCGTGCATGACAGGTAAAGTGTGGTGGCAAGGTGTGCATGATCAGCATTTGCGAGAGAGCCGACGATGTCATAGCTAGTGATGCATGAGCCAACCATGCACGCATATGTAATCGTTACAACTAACTCGTGGGAATTTATTTACTTATCTATTTTATCGGAATTATACATGTGTTGGAGGATGTGATTACCTCCATCATGTAACGGTTGTCCTCGGGTAGGGTGTACAAAATGTTCCGTTTGTGGTGCACAAGGAGCATCTATTTATCCCGTGTCCTTTTTGCTAGGTTGCTATGACGCATGGTAAACTTTACATACCTATAGCCACTTCAGACTAATAACACAAATATGTTTGACAATTGATTGAATGGAGTGGACAAATATTTTAACGATAGAATTCACATTGATACTCCAGCCTTATGTTCGTCTATATGGAAGTGCAGGAATGACACTATTTTTAATAAAAACAATAATTTTAACTTTTTGCAGGTTATCCACATGGTGGCACACTAGGGGCAGCTCTAGGCATTCCTACTCGGGACACTATGGCCAGGGCTTCTGGATGCAACAATTTGCTGGCGGTCGCTCGCACATGATATCTTTGGCCAGACTATTTACTTTTAGCTGGTTGATTCATGTATCGACTTTAAGCAATCCTTAATTTGTAATAACCATGGAAAAATAGCGAGCTATTTCGGCGCGCTATAGCATATCTGGAGATGTGACGCTAATTTTTTGCAATTTTGCTCGCTATGGCGCTATTTATGAAAAAGCATGCTATATCGCACTAAAGCGTCGTAGCGTTAGCAAAACTAGCATGTTAAATGTTGATGTTATGCTTCTAGATGTCAATGCTATGTTGTTACCTCATGGGATAATGATGTTAGTCTTTTATAAGATTAGAAAACTATTTGTGTATGTAGTTATGTATGTACTGTTCTAACATTTTTTAGAATATATCTTTTATTTTTTCAAATTTATTTTATTATTAGACTATATCTTGTATTATTTTCAAAATGCTATTTTGAAATATAGCACGTAATTAGCACGCTATAGCGTGCATAGCGTTTAGAGGAGGTCGGCTCTATTTCTTTTAGCATGCTATTTTTTTCATTGGTAATAACTTTGGATGATGAGCTGTTAATAAAAGTCTTCGTGCATCCATTGATGCAGAGGTCGGTTATACTCCCTATTTCGGAAAAAATGCAACGGTTGTCCTCCTTGGGCTTCAGTTACGCGTTGATTCTAGGCTCTTGTTTTGCCTTCCCTTGGTGTACGGATGGTTGGGTGGTAGGATTGCGAAGTAGGCATCCCGTAAACCCACATGTAGGTATATCAAGGTCGAACATTTGATAATTTTCAATAAAAATTGCACTAAGTTGACTTTTCAAACACCTACATGCAGGCTATTGCTCGCAAAATTATTGGATGATATAAGTTCATATGAAAATGCAACCATTCCCCTCCTATCCCTCAACTCGTGGGAGGATTACGCACTGGTGGAAAAAGGGCCTCCAATTCCGGGCCGCAACAGGCTCTAGTCCCGGTTTTGGGCCCGGGACTGCGAAAACGGGACTAGAGGCCCCCCCTCTAGTCCCGGATCGCAACGACCCGCGACTGATAACAGCCACGTGGCTGTTTCAGCGCCGCGGGGGGAGGAAACCCTCTAGTCCCGGGCTGTAACACCACCCGGGACTAAAAGGTTTCCTGCCGCGGCAGAGAAAGACCACATTTCTCTGCCGCGGCAGAGATTGTGTATTTCCTCTTTTTTTGCCATTTTGTTCCTTTTTCATTTTGTGTTTCACTATAACAAACATATATTTCAGTAGACATATTATACGCTACTACATACACACTACACGTCGATGCATTTATATAAGATCGATCCCTTGCAAGCATACATATAATCAATCATATCAAAAGGAAGAAATGTTTTGAAATTACATGGTCATTGATAAATATATATATATATATCATATGAGCTACATGGAGATGACTAAGGCAAATCGAGTTCCACGTCATCCGCATAATGCTCTCCATGTACATCAAGGACTTCCTTCATCGTAAATCCCGCCAGCTCCTCTTGAATTGCTCTTATGCGCTGGTCTGGCTCTAGTTTCTCCCGTAAATCATAAATATAATGTGAGTCAACTTTCCGCGCACTGGTCAACTCTCGGATGTACTCGCAGACGTAGTATCCGCATAAATGAGTTCCACGGTGGCTGCTGTAAACTCTTTGCCATTTTATAAGTTAGCTCATCTTTGAATGGACCTGGTATTTTCTGTCTGAACCGTGTCCAACACCTGCTCGGCAAAGAAAATGAACAAAGGAGTTATTAGTTACTTGATATCAGGAAATGAATGAAAGAGGGCGATATAATGCGATAATGATTGATATTACTTATGGAGCATTGCTTTCATGTCGCTCCACTTCTCTTGGTCCCAACTTAATGAGTCATGGACTTCAACTAGGGAGTTGTCAACTTGAATGTTTAGCAAGATCCAGTGGAATTTGCAGACATTTACATAAGAATACATGCATAGCTCATCCAGTAAGCAAAAATAAAATGTGTACAAGATATAAACACTCACTTGAAGTTGTAAGGAAATAGTATTTCCTTAACAAAATTATGCTCGGTTAAGAACCTGGACAGGTCTTCCTCCACGTCTTTGGGGTGATTTTTTAACGTATATTCATTAATGATGTATGGGTCAATGAACCCAACGTTGTATCTTCTAGCTCTTTTGCATTCAAGCATCTTCATTCTGCGGAATATAATATCATCATAAAAAAGGATATATAGTTAGGATAATATATTAAATGCAATGAACGAGCTAAAGCTACAAACTTAATTATAGAAATAAATAACTTACAGACAGTAGCAACCAATGATAGATTTGTCGAGGGCGCGCTGGTTGTATAACTGAAACAGTTCGGTCATTTGAACCTATATCGAGTATGGTTTGAAGTGATGCTCCTTTCTAACGTCAACCGGAAACTAATCTTTATGATGCTTTTTTTTCTTGCGACATGTATCATTCATGCAGATTTCGCATATGTGTGGATAGACGCGCGAGCTCCTCATTACTGACTAGAGGCTGCCCTTGGACATACTGCCGTACTATCTGACCCACTGGCGTATCTTGATAGCCTAAATATTGACCAAGAGACATATTTGCTTCGTTAGCAAGTGCTTTGGCCTCCGATACAGTGATTCCCATAAGTGCAGCATTATTACGGGCTTTAGGGTCCATTATTTGCATGTCCATATCCATTTCATCTCTGAAGGCCTTGTCGAGGTCTGAAATGACTTTGAGCGGGGCGACCGATTGATTCTTCTGTTCTCCGAGCTGGGCACTTGCTTCCCGCTTTTTGCACTTGTGATTTTTTTCTTCCGTGCTTGCTTAATAATCTCCCGGTCATAGTCTGATTCCAGATTCATCGATATCTGGGATGGTTGCTCAAGAAAGGACTTAGCCCACTTTTTTGTTTTTTCGTTATATACCGGCTTTGGCTCAGGCTTTTTGGGTGCAAAATGCGCCTTAACTTGGGCAGCCACATCCGCGTTAGTTTTCTCGTCGGTCTTGTCATAAGGTCTCTTTGGAAGAGACGGCGGGATATCGACTATCTTCGGCGTTTGACCTTTCTTCGATGTGGGGCGCGGGGGACCGTCGAACTTCCGTTTCTTCGACGAGGTAGTAGTATTGCACGGAGGCGGAGGCGGAGATCGAGTTGATGTACTCCTGCTGCGGCGATCATCAGCGGGGCGGGGTGGACTTGGAGGTTGGCGATAATCGGGTTGGGGTGGACTCGGAGGTTGGCGATAATCGGGTTGGGGTGTACTTGGAGGTTGACGATATTCGATGCGGGGTGGATTTGGATTCCTTGGAGTCGGTGGCCTTGGCGCCGAGCCTGGAAACTTGATGTACTTCTTATTCCATAGAATGATGTTGCGCTTCAGATCTCCTAGTTTCGTAAGGCCTTCAGGCATAGCGATTTCAATCTCTAGGTCCGCAAAATCCTCCACTATGTCATCCACCGTGACACGAGCATAGCCTGGTGGAATCGCAAGTGAATGGTGGAGTGCTCCAGGTATACAGGGTAAAGCAGTGTCGATCACCACATTGAAGGACAGGTTGTTCATTGGCTGATGTAGCTCACATTGTGCCATCTTTCTGACATCATCCATGGGGTAGTGAGGAGCCGGTGCATCATCCAGCAGTGCTTGATCATCAGCACGGACCTCCGTGGAAGCCACGCTGCTTCTCCGTTGGCTAAGATCCAATGCAGGATCATCGCATCATGTGAGTTGACGACGACGGCCTTTGGCTAATTTCATGCATGAGGTTCTTCAGATCGGCTAGGTCTGCTCTACCACAAGATCCGGTCGCCTCTGGTCCTTCTTTCTCGACGGCTTCAGAATCGGCATCGCATGAGGAAACCCTTTCTTCCACGAGACATCGGCGCCTTTGCCTCGTGTTCGTCCTCCCTTTTCAGGATTCCCTAGGGCACGTGTCAGCTCGTCGTTCTCTCTCTCGGGACGGAACAATCCCAATTGAGCATTGTTCATTGCTTGAATAAGGTCTTGGGAGGGTTTTAGAAGTTTATCATGAAATAATGTCTTCTTACAATGCTCATTGTATACCTTTCTTTCTTAAGGGATGCTTGGCCAAAAGAAATCGACGATGCTCATTGTATACATTCTTCTTACAATGTTCCAAATATATACTTGCAGTCTCATCCAAACAGTGTGTGCATGCATTGTATCCCTTGTTTGACTGTCCTGAAAGGTTACTAAGAGCAGGCCAATCATTGATTGTTACGAAAATCAATGCTCGAAGGTTCTTCCTGCTTGTGCTCATCCCACACGCGTATCCCGGGTTCGTGCCACAACTGTAAAAGTTCTTCCACTAATGGCCTTAGGTACACATCAATGTCGTTGCCGGGTTGCTTCGGACCTTGGATCAAAACTGGCATCATAATGAACTTCCGCTTCATGCACAACCAAGGAGGAAGGTTATAGATGCATAGAGTCACGGGCCAGGTGTCGTGACTGGAGCTCTGCTCCCCAAAGGGATTCATGCCATCTGTACTTAGACCAAACCTTAAACTCCTTGTGTCATCTGCAAAGTCCGGGTACTTTCTATCGATTTTTCTCCATTGCGACCCATCAGCGGGGTGTCTCAACATCCCGTCTGACTTACGTTCCTCTTTATGCCATCGCAACAACTTGGCGTGCTCTTTGTTTCTGAATAAGCGTTTCAACTGTGGTATTATAGGAGCATACCACATCACCTTCGCAGGAACCCTCTTCCGGGGGGGCTCGCCCTCAACGTCACCAGGGTCATCTCGTCTAATCTTATACCGAAGTGAAGTGCATACCGGGCATGCATCTAAATTCTCATACTCCTCACCGCGGTAGAGGATGCAGTCATTAGGGCATGCAACCTCTAAACCTAGAGGGCAGACAACCTTCTTTGCTTCGTATGTACTGGCGGGCAATACATTATCTCTTGGAAGCATATTCTTCATCATTTTCAGCAACTTTTCAAATGAGGAGTCAGGTATAGCACACTCAGCCTTCCATCGCAGCAATTCCAGTGTGATGCCCAGCTTTTTCAGACCATTTTCGCAATTTGGGTACAACAACTTTTTGTGATCCTCTAGCATGTGATTGAACTTCTCCCTATCCTTTTCAGTTTCACAATCTCTTCGTGCATCGGCAATGGTCCGACCAAGATCATCAGCGGGTTCATCATGTGTCTCTTCTTCATCCTCCCTTCAAAGATCCCCCATGGAAGTATCTCCGCATCAGGAAACCATGATAGTTGTCATCCTCCTCCTCTTCTTCATTGTCTTCCATTATAACCCCTCTCTCTCCGTGCTTGGTCCAACAATTATAATCGGGCATGAAGCCGGACTTCAACAGTGGTCGTGAAGGGTTTTTGAGTCGAGTAATCCTTCCGATTCCTACATCCATTACATGGATGAATACAAAACCATTGTGCTTGTTTGCATCAAGAACACGGATGAATTCATGCACGCCATTAATGAACTCGCCAGAGGCGTCGGTCACATCTGCACATCCATTCCCGGACCATCTGCATTATAGTAAAAGTATATCAAAAACCATTACACAACATGATAAAATTATTACAAGTTATATTGAGAGCTTCTAGAGCATTAATTTTGAATTTTGAAAAATTTACATGCACCAATTTGTGAATTGGAGAAAACAATCAACATGATAAATGTGGAGTTTTTTTTATTGTTCCATCAGTGAAAAACTCATTCCATTCTAAGCTCTAAAACTCTAAATTACGCATTTCAATTTTCAGTAACTATGTGCCTAATCAAAATTTGTTACACATATATATCAAAATCCTTCTAGCTACTTCTAGAGCATGCATGCATTTGATCCATATCTCTATACTTCTAGAGCATTATATAGAGCTAAAGTAGCAATAAGAGATGAAAGAATGAAGTTCTAACCTTTTAAAGCTTTGGATTTATGTGTTGCAAACTAAATCTTGACAAATCTTGAGAAAAAAAATGGCATGAACTCTCTTGCTTTCTTTGAGAAAAATGGACACCATATGCTTTAGGGCAGCTAGCCAGGGAGCTGTATATATAGTGATGGACAATTAGTCCCGGGCCGTGATACGACCCGGGACTAATAGTCCCCGAAAAGAGATGTTGCCACGCTCCAGCTTATTAGTCCCGGGGCGTATTACGGACCAGGACTAATGCTTATGTCCATTTCTAGACGTTGGAGGCCTCACGGACCGGGACTAGTGCTAGCACTAGTCGCGGTTCGTGACGGGCCGGGACTGATGGGCTTGTTCTGATCGAACCGAAGATGGTTTTTTAAGTAGTGACGGCTATTTGTTGAAATCATTAGCCTATGTATCACAAAGATGCACATATCCTGTTTAAATTGGGGGAGAATTTCAGTAGTTTGGTTCTCATGTATAAATAGGGATCTAAACTTGCATCCATGAGGATTTGAATACAGGTATTGGATTCATACATCCACTTTCCCAGCCAATTGATCTAGTACAAGTAGGCTTACTGTTATTATGTTACATTTTCTAGAATTATGGATCGGGTCATCGCACATGGTTGGATTGGACCATCCTTCACGATTTGACGAACCAAACGTCACTACATGAGGATGGGAAATAGGTCGGCATAAAGCATACATTTAATTAAACGGTGTGCAGAGGGCTTGGATATCACACATAGCAAGATTATAATAATCATGTGAGAAAAATTTGAATATCACAAATGATTATCTTGCATTTTTGCAAACGATTTGTTCAAACCAACCGTCTACTTCATGGCAAACATCGGTCACGTTTTTAATCTCTTGACTATGTGCGATTGATAGCCCTCAAGTGCAAGGGATCGCTAAAATCTTCGATGAGAAGTATTACCCAAATTTATAGTTCAACATAAGTGGAACACAAATATCAATAAGACTTTGTAATTGAGATGTCACTCTCAATCACACATGTGTATAAATATTCTCAAAAGGCAAGAGGTGATTGCAGCAGTTGAATCCTGTAAGGGTAATTGTCCCTATGTGTGGTTTTGATAATTAATGATAGTCCCTGTGTTATAATGATTTCATTAAGGTAGTTCATGCTTATAGTCCATTTGTTGGATTATTATGGATGCCACGAGGATAAATATATACCTTGAGTATTGGCATCAAGATCATCAAGTTGAAGAGAATAATATGGTATGGTCAATATCTTGAGAGTTTGATCTCAATATAAGAATTCAAGATATGTCTCTAAGTTAGTGTCATGATAGCCTCATGAGTTTAGATATGGTTAACTAAGATTTAGAGAATGCAATCAAATGAAGAATTATTTATGTACCTCAAGATATTGTGATAGAGCATAATAATATGCATGGTTAACCAATACAAAGAGTGAAGTTTGGATTCAAGTTGGTCAACACATGAAGCATACAGAATGTACCACATGGATATTGTGGTATGGTATGCCTTTTCAATTATGCTACATGAACTAACCCATTATATATGTTCCTTGCATTTTCTATGTGAGCTATGTATCTTTCCATGTGAATGCATCAAAAGTGAAGATTACATATAGCCCATGAGAGGATGGCATCAAGAGGTATCTTCATCAAGGTTGAGAAGTGAAAGTTCAATATGAGCATCTCAAGAAAATCATATGATTGTATCTTGCTATCCATATTGGTCATAATAGACATGTGAAGATGTGCCTTAAGGAAGCTATCCCATAGTGGTGTATGGGGGAGCAAATTATGAGTCTTCACGAAGCCACAATGATCAAGTGATGCATTCCGTCTTGAATAGATCTTGAGGCGGTGTCATCAAGATCAAGAGGGATGCGCAAGGCAAAGGTATGTCCTTTCTAGGTTTTCCTTTTACCGGTCTAAAGGTGTGGTTGTTGGGAGACTGGGTTATAGGATAGATAGTCGCACTATCAAGAGGGTATTTGAGTTGGGTAACTTGATTACATCGTATTAGGGTTATCAATCCTTTGCATACTTTGCATCTCTATATTTTGTTGCCTCTTGGATTTTCTCCATGTGAGGTTCTTGAGCTTTTTATATCTCTTCAACAATCTCAAGTTTATCTAAAACAGAATTCATATGCATCTTCTATTGCGTTTTTGAGTTTGGAGGTTTTATTGGTTCTTCTTTGGGGAGGTTTCATATTTCTCCTTATTTGGTATTTTACATCTTGCTTTTTCTTGGGTTTTATAACCTCCAATAGATAGAGCTTGTTCTTAGCTTTTCAAAAAAGCCCAATTTTGCTTAAATCCAAGTCTAGACACAAAAGTATCATCGTTTTCGTCTGCCCTATTTTGGTTCCAGCGGCAGTTTTGGCTCCGCCAAAACTAGGGACAAAAATTTGATCAGTATGGTGTTCCATTGGGTCGATCATTTCAGTGGTTGCTGGTTGTTCCGGCCTAGGCCCGGTCCACCAGACCTAGCGCTGATTTGTTTGGTGTGCACTCCGATGTCGCCGGACTTATCGCCGCTTTTGACTGTCTGCATGTTTTTGGCCCCAACGGTCAGATTTTCCTTTCCTAAAAAAGGGGTTTCTTACCCATTGTTGAAAAAGCTTCTTGAGCACATTTTTAACCTCCATTGTTGACCCTCTTAATCTTTCTTCCTCTCTCATCCCTCCTATGATTCTTGTATCTTTTTTAGGGCTTTGGAAGAGGAGATCTAGATCTACAATCCCCACCAATCAATTCCTCCTCTGAGTGAGGGGAACCCATTGGATCTAGATATTAGAGTCATTGGTTGTTTTCCATCTTTATACTTCCTCTCTAATTCCACCCCAGCAATTGTTACTTTGGTGGGATTTTGAGAGTGAAGGATTTGAACACCTTTCGTGTTCTTGCTTTGCATTCTTGCATAAGTGTTGAGCTCTCCATTTTTATTTGTTCGAGTGAGAGACCATGATATTGTTACTCTTGGAGGGTGACCCCCTAGTTGGCTTGGCGGTTGGTGTCGCGGTGTCCTCTTTGTGGAAGATTGTGAAGAGGTCTGTGCTACTCCTTCGGGGATCTTGTGAAGTGGTTGTGGAGCTTTCCATATCCGGAGTGGAGAAAAAGCTATCTGATACGCCGAATTTGCATCACCTTTCTATATCATAATTTACCTCATTCATTGATGTTTGTCTTATTATGAGATACTCCCTTCGTTTCTATGCTCATGGCATAAAAAATCTGGCGCGGTTATTAAGGAGTATCATGCAGGGGAAATATTTCCTTCCTTGCCCCTGCGTGCACGCCTACTATATCTCCTTAATTCTCGCTCATTAATTGCCCTATCTCTTGGCTTCTCCTGCATGTGCACGGAAACACCAATGCTCGCCCACACTGGGAATAACTGCGCATGCATTTTTTTAGGACGAGAGGACGGAAATGAGAGGAAAATTTGGCATCTTACCGATTCTGTGAAGGCCGCGCCTTAAGCTAGGACAAAAAATCGTATTTTTTTACGCCTTAAGCTGAGGAACGGAGGGAGTATTACTTATGGCTTTTTCATCTGTTTATGTATGTTGGATGATTCTTGGAGGATGGACTGCCGGAGTCTAGATTCTGATGGAAAAGAAGGCGTTTCGGTGCAATTTCGCGAAGATCAGAAAAATACCAGAAAAATATGGAAACATATTATTTTACCAGAAGACGAAGGAATCCAGAAGGAGGGCAAGGGGCCTCAGGGGCCCACACCCCTAGGCACGGCCCACTGACTCGCCTAGGCAGGTGTGGCCCACCGACCTCCCGACTCGCCTTTGCCTATATCTTCCCTACGAAACCCTAATACCAGGGGGCAACCACAGATAGATTTCCGCCGCCTCTGGGGCGGAAACACCGATAGAGAAAGATCTCTCCGACAGACAGATTTCTTCCGGGGGAATTCCTTCCCGGAGAGGGGAAACCGTCGCCATCAACACCGTCATCAAGATAGGCTTCATCGGGAATACGCTACTAATATTATATCTCATCCTAGTAAGGCTAGAAAAGCTAGTGTTCATGTGCTTTCTGTTAAAATTGGTGATCATTGCTACTATGGTTTATGTGATATTGGTGCTAGTTCTAGTGCTATTCCTTATGAGCTTTACAGGGAAATTATGCATGAGATTGGTCCTTGTGAGCTTGAGGACATTGATGTGGTTATTCACCTTGCTAATAAGGAAACCATTTGCCCAATTGGTATTGTAAGAGATGTGGAGGTTCTCTATGGTAAGATTAAGTACCCTACTGATTTTCTAGTGCTTAATTCAGCAGCTAGCAAAACTTGTCCTATCATTTTTGGTAGACCTTTCTTAAACACTTGTGGAGCTATTATTGATTGTAAGAAGGAAAAAGTTTTAACTAAGTTTGATGAAGATTCTTATGAGTTTAACTTTTCCAAATTTGCTAAAGCTCCTTGTGGAAACAGCTTGCCTAATAAAGATTTCAGGATGGAACAACTTGCTTCTATTGATCCAGTTTATGACCTTGGACCTCTCTTTGATGACTGTAAGTATGCTTATTCTGATGATAAAGTTGTTTCCAGTGATAGTTATATTGTCAACTTTATTCAAAGTTCTACTGAAAGTTATTTGGAGAGAGGGAAACATGGTTTTATGCATCTCAATGATGTTAAGTTTCCCCGTTTTATGTTGAAAGCTTTGAAGTTGCATCTGTTCTATCTTCCTATGCTTGTGGCTTTTTTTTCAACAATTCATTTTCCCATGCATAGTAAGTGGGTTAGACTCAAGTGTGTTGGTTATTTGCTTCTTGATGCTCTCTTTCACTTCAGATATATATCTCCTCTGTGAGCATTTTTGGAAGTTTCAAGCCTAACTTAAAGGCATTAAAGAAAAGTACTTGTTGGGAGATAACCCAAGAGTTTTGTCGAGTCTTGGAAGTTATTACCTCTGTAATAACCGCTCCTTATCCTTTTTGTTTTGGTTTTTGTGTCAAGTTTAACTACTTTTGTGAAGTAGGGGAGTTGTGAAAAGTGGCTGTTGTGGGATAGATTTTTGTGCTGTATTGTAAAAATTTGTTAGGAAGCTCAGTAATTCGGATGGAGATGCATTTTTTTGCTCTTGTTCTCTAGGTTGTTACCAAACTTTCATCAGTTCTGCACTTTTGATTTGAGCAACGGAAGTTTTTCGAAAAAATCAATCTTTACCTACTGGTCTGCTTTGACAGATTTCTTCCATCATTTGCATTTGCCTCTTACAGAAGCTTTTGTTTTGATGGGTTTTCAGTTGAAGTGTGTACAAAGGTTTATTGTTTTTGTTTACACTAATTTTGTCATTGAGTTTGTGCAAGGGTTTTGTAAGAAGGATTTCAGGAGAAAGAGAAAAGGAATCTGCAGAGTTCGTCTTTGAATAGGTAAAAGTGGTGAAAACAGAAGGTTCATGAAACTCCAATATTTTTATATTTTTGACGTTTTTAATACATAAGAGAAGTTACGAGATGAAATTGAAGAGGAAACGGAGCCCGGGGTGGACAGACCCACCCCAGGCGCGGGCCCAGCCTGGCCACGCCTGAGGGGGGTGTCCCACCCTCGAACTTCGTCTCCGCCTCGTTTCCGTGTCAAAACCTTCCTTATGCATTAAAACTTCGTAATATATAACCCCCTGGATCCCCCGAGGTTCGTGCATCATGTTCTTGTCGTGTTTTCGTTTCAATCTGTTTCTGTCAGGAAATCTTCTCAAGTTTAGAGCACCATGGCCTCCGCCAACGACAAAGGCAAGAATCCCGAGGAATAAGAACCTCAAGTCCCCAAGGAGGAGGAGATTTTGGTAGGGTATGAATGTGACATGGAGGAGGATAAGCAACTGGACACTCGCGCTACCGTCGCAAGCATTGGAGTGGTGGCAACCCCTATCAAGCCTAAGAGGACAATACGGATGTCCATAGGAGGGAAACCTCCACGTCTCTTCTACAATCCACGGTCATCTCCTCCATGTAACAAGAGACCGTTCCATACACTTATACATGAATATCAATACCAACAAGTGCCCAAAGGGAACTTTCCTTCGGTTTGGGATATGCCCCGTTTTAACAATGCAGAGAAGGATCATGCTAAGCATGAAGAGTGGGGAAAGAATAACAAGGACTGGGATTCTCGGTCTGGCATGATCATGAACCGCATAGAGCAAAACTCGAAGCTAATCCGTACTCTTACTTTTGAGCTCGAGGAACTAAGGAAGTTGATTGAGGAGCTTATCAAGAGAACACCACCACCACCACCACCAAAGGAGTAATTTGTCATCAGGTTTGGCATCCCCTTGGCTTGTTCCAAGCTTGGGGGAGTGTCGCGGTATCACCACCATTATCCTTTATCTTTTACCTTTTTAGTGGATTCATATTTGTGGTAGAGGGGTTATCTTATAGTTTGGTTTGCATTTGGAAGTATCTCTCCTTTAGTTGATTATCTATGTATCCCTTGGTGTGAGTGCCTTTATTGGAATATTAATGAGAAGTCTCGTCTTTTACTTTTTGCACTTCTTATTTTAGTTTGCAATCTCTATTATATGATGGATCTTGTTGATCAGTATTGGCACCACTTTGGGATCATCAAGTGGATCTAAGTTGGTTTTGGCAAACTGAGTTCCGGTCAGTAACATTACTATGAAAGAGAAGAAGAAACAAAAATCTTACATATATTTTGTATCATTTGTTTTCTTTCTTGTTAGCTCATAAGCTTAGTATTCTTTATTTAAGATCCTTTTGTGTCTTCAAGGAAGATTGCATGTTTGGATTTATTACTTGTATGTTTGCTTGTTTCTTTCAACTCTCTTGCTTGCTACCCAGCCTTGCTAGCCAAAAACCTGTTTTGAGAAGGCATACTTCTCATGTTTCCAAAACCCTTTGAACCAAAAACCTTTGCCATTTGTGTCCACCATATCTACCTAGTAGTTGTTGCTATTCCTAAAATTTCTCAAGCTTCATCTACCTTTCAAATTAAAAAGTATTTTGTTATGTGAAAACTAGTTAGTAAAGCTCTCACGAACTTGATGGCACACTTTATTTCTTTGCCCCTAATAAACATGAACCATTGTGAATATCGAAGTTGTATATGCTTGCATCTATACGTTAGAATTAGCAGAACCGTGCTGTCACGGGGAACGTTTTCAACATTGCACTTGTACCTTGTCGTACATAGTTGATATCGTTCTCTTTTGTCTATCGATGTCAACGGTGTGAAATAAAGATGGAACTTGTAAGTCCATGGAGTTTGTATTCTGTGTTAGAGAAACGCCTGGACCGCTAGCCTAAGCCATGCTTAATCATGGTGGAAACTTGCAGCATCACCATAGTGAGATATCTATGAACCATCCTCAATAAAAAGCTATGCATATGGTAAATAAAAAGATTGCTGAGATGCTCATTGTCTGCTTGCCTTGTCATTTTCGTTATAGGAAAGCTCATGTACCATGTGCAAGGGGTACCCCGTTGGCGGTTCTCAATGATATGCAAATACTTACAATGACAAGAACTTACCTGGACCCAAAGTTGAGTATGCATGAGGAGTGGCCCTCATATTCAAGGGACATGAGATTTCCAACTTATATTTCGTCAAGCATATACTCCATGTTTGTTCACTTTAACCTTAATCATCTCAAGATGCTTATGATAGGGGCAATGAGGGCTCAAAGCTAGTAAGTACCATAATCTTTTGGAAGCTCTTTATGACTTGTAATCCCTACTACCCTCTAAGAAGGGACCTTTCTCCTAGTTACCAATTGAGTCAGTAAACCTACTTCCTCTCTATCTCTAGCAATCATTTGAGTTGTTGTGTTTCAAGCATTCATATGGTGATTTATTCAATCATGTTCTTCATCTTCCTTGTTTGCACAAAACTCTTATCCAATTATGATTTATCTTTATGTATCTCTATTGTGACTGCTGTACTTGGTTGCAAGCTAAGTTATATAATGGTGAGTTGCTTTCTTCTATGAGTTGTGCAATGGTAAGTGTGATGCTTATTGTTCATATTCTTTTACCGACACTTCACTCCATAAACCTGTGGACATGTTTACTGAGGTCAGTATTCGCTTGGGGACAAGCGAAGTCTAAGCTTGGGGAGTTGATACGCCCAATTTGCATCACCTTTCTATATCATAATTTACCTCTATTCATTGATGTTTGTCTTATTATGAGGAATTACTTATGGCTTTTTCATCTGTTTATGCATGTTGCATGATTCTTGGAGGATGGACTGCCGGAGTCTGGATTCTGATGGAAAAGAAGGCGTTTTGGTGTAATTTCGCGAAGATAAAAAAATACCAGAAAAATATGAAAACATATTATTTTACCGGAAGACGAAGGAAGCCAGAAGGAGGGACGAAGTAGGGCCTCAAGGGGCCCACACCCCCCTAGGCGCGGGGCCACCTAACCCCGCGCCTAGGGCAGGTGTGGCCCACCTGCCCGGCCTTTGACTCCGCCCTTCGCCTATATCTTCCCTACGAAACCCTAATACCAGGGGGGCGACCACAGATAGATTTCCGCCGCCTCTAGGGGCGGAAAACACCGAGAGAGAAAGATCTCTCTGGCAGACAGATTTCTACCGGGAGAATTTCTTCCCGCAGAGGGGAGACCGTCGCCATCAACACCGTCATCAAGCTAGGCTTCATCGGGATCATCATCATCATCCACATCATCATCTCCACCAGCACCATCATCTCCACCAGCACCATCATCACCAGTCCGTCCCGCTGTAACAATTGTATTGGATATTGCTTTAGTTCTTAGGGGAAACTTTCCCGGTGTTAATTACTATTATAGTTGATGTTTGTGAGTGGAACCATTGGATTATTGTTTATGTTCGGATTGTTATCCATTATCATATCATCTTTGATCTTGATCCATATGATGTCTTGTGAGTAGTTCGTCTAGTTCTTGAGGACATGGGAGAAGTCATGTTGTTAGTAGTGAATCTGTGATGAGTTATTATTCAATGGTTTAGTATTTAAGTTTTGGTGCTATGCTTCTAGTGGTGTCATGTGAACGTCTACTACATGACACTTCACCATTTATGGGCCTAGGGGGATGCATTGTGTATTTGGCCACTAATTGTGGGGTTGCCGGAGTGACAGAAACCTGAACCCCCGTTAAGACACCTTTGCACAAGGGAGTGTATGATCTCAGAGTTTAAGACTGTGGTTAGATTTATATCTTAATTACTTTCCTGTAGTTACGGATGTTTGTAGGAGGGTTTAATCACAAGTATGTATTAGTCCTAGGAAGGGCGGTATGTTAGCACAGGTTCACCCACACAACACTTACAAACACCAAAGAAGAGTACTCAGCTATTTGAAGCAAAAGCACTTGACAGAATTCCCATGTGTCCTCGACAACGTTTTGTCCTTATAAGTATTTCCACCGGCTTGTCCTTTGCTAAGAAAGGATTGAGCCACTTGCTCCGTTTGTTTGTTACCTTTGTTACTTCTCCTAGTTTTGTTTCCTTGTCAGAAAACCACTAAAAATCCGTTTGCTAAGTATTCACAGGGATTTCTTGCTCCATACCACTGTTCAGCACCTTCTGCTCCTCGTTGGGATCGACACTCCTATTTATCGAAAGTACTACGATACACCCCCTATACTTGTGGGTCATCACTATCCATAAGGAAAGTGGATATTCCTTCACCGGGTTAGCCTCGGAGATAAGGTGCCCTTCGTGTCTTGGGGAAATCCTTCGTGAGATCTCACACCTCTCCAAATGTGGCATACCTTATTTGTAAGGGAACACGGAAATACATATTCGTCTCCCCGTGCCTCGGTTATCTCTATAACTGAGTTTACTTTCCTTTTGATAGTTATCGAGCTTGAAGTACTTATATATTGCTTATCACTTGTGTTATATATATATATATATCTTGTGCTATCTTGCTTAGCTTAACTTGTTGTTGGTGCACTTATTTGATCCTAGTATATTTTGGTTTTGTGCTTGTAAAATAAACATTAGTTTAATTCCTCATTGTTCCAAGCCAAAATAGTAATAGTTTTGAAATTGCCTATTCACACCCTCTCGACATGTCTATCCTTTCAAATCCAAACAGAAATGCAAGATAGTAACAGTAGTAGAAAATTTCTAGTTTTCACCGGAAGTAGTGAACTTGTAACTTTCAGTGGCTAAAAGCATAGGCATGAGGTGATAGCGGGGTGTTGCATGAATAAGATTGATCATCAGAGTAAATAATAGTGCTAGAATGTTTTGGCTAAATCTGCTATCCATGTCGTCCCGATTCCTTTTGGCCGTGGGATGGACCCCCAAAGGACACATGGAACCATCGCAACGTAGCCTTGATCTTCTAGGAGGCGTGACCCGCTGTGTCTTAGGAAAAAAATTTCCTACTATGGACATGTGTCCCGTGCGCCATCGTACCCCGCATCATCGAACGATGGACTGCCACGCGCCATGGGCTTGCCGTCAATGGACACGGGCAGGACCACACTCGGGGAGAGGCGTTCTAGGGGAAACAATGCTCCATACCCGCCAGGAACAGGGCCTACCAAGTGCCTACGTAGTGCCGTGAGCCCATGTCGGCCGAGGTTTCTCATTGTCATGACGCCCGCCGAGAGCCAATGTGGCGCCGTGAGCCCATGTCAGTCGTGGTTTCTCATGGTCGTTGGGTTCCACGAAGACCACGTGGCGCCATGATCCCATGTCGTCCACGGTTTATCGTGCTCATGGGGTTAGCCATGATCCATTGTGGCGCCATAAGCCCATGCAGGCTGCGGTTTCTAGATGGGAGCAATCTTTCGTGGACTTGGGGCCCACATGAAGCTAACGTGCCATTGTAGTCTCTAGCTGGGAGCGATATTTTGCGGACTTGGGCCCGCCTGGAGCCGATCTAGCATAGTAAGCCCATGCCTTCCGCGGTTTCTTGCAGTCGTAGGGCCATCTAGAGCCGACGTGGCGGAGGAACTCGGTAAAACTCATGTCAGTTGGTAGAGTATACTATCCACAACACATATTCTCGCGGCCGTATATTCTATATGGCAGCATAGCCTGTAGACTTTTGTGTTTATTCGTGGCAAGGTGGCCATATTATATCTTTATGACGGGGCTATATCTGCTCAGATGCCTCATTATCCTTTCCTACTCTCTCTTATTCCTCTCTCCACGGGTAGTTTTGTACTAGTTTTCGGCGTTTCTTTCATCAAGATCTTTGGAAGGCATTGTCACAGACCGCCCATGCTTCTTTTCAGCAACGGCGGAGCTCATGCATTGTTAGTCGCGCCATAAGATATCCTCTTTCTTATCTCCTGCTATGCTCTTTTGTTTTCTTCGAATCAACTTTCTCATGCTTTTTCTCTATTCGTACTGAATATTTAACCATGGTGTGCTTTGACGAGGGAGCTCTGATGATTGTGCACGTGTTACGGATGCGAAATGTGTGATGCTATCTTTCACATCAGGTACGTCATGTTTTCCTGCTTTTGCATCTTTCGTGTTATTATGCTTACGTCATTATTTTCTTCTATCGTGCCGCCTCTTGATTCGGCTCTGAAATAGGTTTGCTCTTCTTGGTTACGCTTGCGTGAAGAAAGTGTGGTGCAATCGCTTCTGCATCATCACCGGCGTTAGCTGGTTCATGTTTCTTTCACGGTATGTATTCTTTGCTTCCATATGTTTTTCATTTCTTCCCTGTTGCGTAAACAGTTCTGATGTTTCCTCTTTGTGTCTTAGTATTCTATCCGACAAATGCATGGACATCACCCTTTTGGCGCATCTTCGTCCTTTTTTGTCGTCTCATGGTTCCTCGTCATTAGCTATAGTTGTAAGTTTTGTTTTCCTCGTGAGTCGCCTTCGGGGGTACACATCTAACGTATCTATCCATTGCCTTTCAGGTGACAAATTGCTGGATTTCGAGGGCTTCATCGTGTGTTCTCAGACGAGGTATGTTTGTTTCGTTTTGCTTGTTAGAGTCTTTGACTACTGTGTTTTCTTTTGCGCTTATGTTCTTCTATCTTTTTATCTTTGGTATTCATCAAGATTCGACTATGAGCTCGGCATCTGCAGCGTCCACGTGTTTCTTCCTATCAAGAGGATGGTAGGTTCCTCCTTGCATCGTTTCTTAAGCTTGGTAAGTGCTCGATAGGTTCATATGTTTTGCTTTTTGAAGTTGGTTATTACGCTCAAATGATTTTGTCATTTAATTCTTGTCTTTTTGTAGAGTTCAACGTCGGTCTTTGCCGAATATAGTAGTTTGTTCGTTGCAGAGGTTGTGCATGTAAATGTTAGTAAGATGTTTGATGATCTGATGGTGTCGTACAACAACCAAGAAAATGACAACAGAGGGCTCGATTGATGACCAACAAGTATAGGGGGCGTATCGTATTACTTTTGATAAATAGAAGTGTTGATCCCAATGAAGAGCAGAAGGTATTAACTAGTGGTTTGGAGCAGGAATTCTCTATAAATACTTAACAAATGGATTTTTAGGGTTTTTTGCTAAAGCAAAGAAATAAAGTGCAAGTAAATAAAGACAACAAATAAATGCAGCAAGTGTCCCAATCCTTTCTTAGCAAAGGACAAGCCGGTTGTAATACTTATGAGGACCAAACGTTCTCGAGGACACATGGGAATATTGTCAAGTGCTTTCACTTCATATAATTGATTAATCTTCTTTGGTTGGATAAGTGTTGTGTGGGTGAACCTGTGCTAATATACCGACCTTACTTGGACTAATACATACTTGTGATTAAACCCCTTGCAAGCATCCACAACTACAAGAAAGTAATTAAGATAAAAACCTAACCACAACATTAAACTCTAAGATCCTACACTCCCTTGTGCAAAGGTTTCCTAACGAGGGTTCAGATTTCTATCACTCCGGCAACCCCACAATTAGTAGCCAAATACACAATGCATTCCCCTAGGCCCATAAATGATGAAGTATCATGTAGTCGATGTTCACATGACACCACTAGAAGAATAGTACCACAACTTAAATATCAACCATCGAATATTACTTCAACACAATTTCACCACTAAGAACATGACTTCTCCCATGTCCTCAAGTACTAAACAAACTACTCATGAGACATCATATGGATCAAGATCAGAGATGATATAATGATGAATAACAATCTTAACATAGACAATAATTCAAAGGTTCCACTCACAAGTATCAACTACAAAAGTAATTAACACCAGGAAAGTTTTCCCTAAAAACTATGCAAGATTCAACACAGTTGTTACAGGTGGATGGAGTGGTGATGATGGTGCTGGTGGAGATGGTGGTGAAGATGATGATGATGATCCCGATGATGTCTAGCTTGATGACGATGTTGATGGCGACGATCTCCCCTCTCCGGGAAGGAATTTCCCCGGCAAAAATTTGTCTGCCAGAAAGCTCTTTCTCTCTTTGTAGTTTATGTCCCGCAGAGACGACGGAATCTTTCTGTGGTTCCTCCCTTGGTATTAGGGTTTCGAGGAGAAGATATAGGCGAAAGGGCGAAGCAGGAGGTGGGCCAGGGTGGCCACACCCCCTGGTGGCGCGGCCTAGGGTGGCCCGCACAAGGGGGTGGCCTTGTGGCCCATCTCATCCTCCCCTTCTAGCTTCTTTCGTCTTCTGGAAAAAATAGGATTTTCCGTGTATTTTCTGGTATTTTCTGATCTTCGCGAAAATTGCATCTAAACACCGGTTTTCCATCAGAATCCTGACTCCGGCAGTTCATCCTCCAAAAGTCTTCCAACATGCAAAAATAGATGAAACAACATAAGTATCACCTCTTAATATAAAATATATCAATGAATAGCAGTAAATTATGATATAGAATGGTGATACAAAATAGATGTATCATCGATCCAAGGAGCAGCGATACTAAGAAGCAAAACAGAAATATGACATAGGATAGGATTAGTAGACTTGATTTTTACGAATTTATTGTATCATCGTCCATGTGTAAATAAAATCATATACATACTATACGTGAAATAAACCATCATTGAAATTAGCATATTTTTGTGTACAATTTCGATGGTGTCTACGATTGTACTCCATTCCAACGATTGTGATGATCTCTACCTGTTAATATATACTCTTCATACACGCGTTACCTGGTCTACACAAAGTGTGAACGTGTTATGTCGTCTCTGTGATGACTCTCTGCGGGGTCATTTTGCTGTGAACTGATACGTATGTGCGGTGCGGATTCTTATGCATGCTATTGCCACTATTTCTCCATCTATTCGTGAAGGGGTTCCATGGAAAAAATAAAAAATTCCTACTATGAGAACGCACCAACCTAAGATCTATCTATGGAGAAGTACAACAACGAGAGTGATACGATATTCATATATTTGAAGTCCGGACGCGGGATTACGTTCCGCACAAACGTTGCTAATGAAGCCGAGCATAGCAGACCTCGAGGTCTAGGATTCAAGCGTCTAGCACCACCAGTGGTAGTGCCTTGTCGAGTTTTACACACGTCCTATGTAAAAGAAGTTGGCGGGCTCCAGTCTAGCAAGGCAGCAGAAGAAGACGATACAGACCGATTCCAGCAGCACGATGACGTGCACTGGGTGGAGAAATCTCTATATCATGTAGCATGTTCCTTACTTGGGAACAGGTAGAGAGGGAGAGAGGGAGGGAGAGAGAGAATGGCTAATGCCAATTGTTGGGTGAGGAATTAAGGAGGGGTGGCACCCCTATATATAGAAGAAAACCGGGCACTCCTACCCTCCAAGTCCCGGGGTGGGACTAAACCTTGGAGAGGTGAGAGAGGGGCTAGACGGTGGTGGGGGTGGGCCCCACGCGCGCACCTGGCCTACCTATTGGGTGGCGCAGAGGGAACCCTCCCACTCGCGCTCCCAAGCCCACTAGGGCAGCCGCCTCCCCCTCTTGGGCCTCCTCCCTCCCAGGGAGGGTCCATGTGGTTTTTTTCCTTTTTCTTTTATTTAATAATTTATATTTAATATTGATTCATAAATAAATACTAAATACACATTATTTAATTCCTACTTATTCAAAACTCCTTTTGAATGGTTTCTGAACACTTCGGTATCTCTCTGGAACGTTTCAGTTTTGTCTTCCTATTTCTCTATCGGTAGAAGATCAACCCGCAGCATCGATTACCCTTAAGTGTGACACCCTTACGGTTAAGGAATGTTTAATCATGAAGGATACATCTCCCCGATCAATGATCATTAGCGGTATGTAGAAACAGATGATGACCCCTTCACATTCCACGAATTTGGTTGTTCGCTTGAACCTTCTAAAATGTCGAGTCTTATTCCCTTTGCATACCTATTTTGTCCAAGACCTGATCTCATATATCCGTATATAGTTTTATGTTGTTGCCGACAAACATGTTTACTCGTTCTCGTGGTATCACATCCCTATGACCTAGTCACATTCTTGCAAGCTCATTGATGTTATCTCATCGAGTGGGCCCAGAGTATCTATCCGTCACTCGGATAGGAAAATCCCTATCTTGATGCATACGAATCAACTATTCCTCTGGAATATCTAAAACACACCTTTATGGTCACCCAATTGCGCACATGACGGTTGATGTGATCACATCATCCATGGGAGATAGTGATCAAAGCATCTGTGGCATATCTCTTGGCTAGATATCACAACGTTGAACATTGTGACTGGATCACATTGCAATTCCATGGTCGGGTGTGTCCATCACTTCATTTAGTGACCTCACTATTTGTTGAGTAATTTATGTCAAGTTCATGATCGGGAAATGATATGTCGTAAACATACCTATAATTTTTGATGTTACATGCTTGTTTAGTATCCACTTTGCTATGCTTTGTCTACACTTTGAGGTATTTTTATACATTTTCTGGGACTAACCTATTAATAAGTTGCCACAGTGCCAGTTGCCTGTTTTCTGCCGTTTTTGGTTTCAGAAAAGCTAGTAAGGAAATATTCTCGGAATTAGACGGGACAAAAGCCAAAGTCAATATTTCACCGAGGAGAACACAGAGACCGAAGGGTGGCCGGAGGGGAGCCACAGGGTGGCCACCCCCACCCCCCACACACGTGGGCCCACCCTGGGCCGTGCCTGGGCAGGGTGTGGGCCCCCTGGCCACCCTCCTGCCTTGCCTCTTCGCCTATATAAGCCCCCCGATGCCAAAACCCTAAGTACCCGATCAGATCTCCATGAAACAGTCCATAGCCGCCGCCACCATCGTCCCCAGATCGGGGGGATCTGAAGCTCTTCCCGGCACACATCCGGAGGGGAGAGATAATCCTGGAGGCCTTCTTCATCACCATGCCAGCCTTCGGTATGATGTGTGAGTAGTTCACTATTGTACTATGGGTCCATACAGTAGCTAGATGGTTGTTTCTCCTCCTTTGTGCTATCATGTTTAGATCTTATGAGCTCCGTTCATGATCAAGATCATCTATTTGTAATCATACATGTTGTGTTTACGAGGATCCAATGGATATTGAGATTACTATGTCATATTAATTATTGATTCTATCATATCTTCTTGATTATTGATTATATCATGTCTGTGTTGTCTGAGATCTTGCATGCTCTCCGTTTCTAGTAGCTATCTTGGCCAAGTAGATGCTAGTGACTCCAAGAGGGGTTATTTATGCTCGATAGTGGGTTCATGCCTCTATTGAATCTAGGGAAGTGATAGAAATCTCTAAGGTAGATGTGTTGTTGCTACTAGGGAGAAAACAACAATCTTTTGTTCATGGACCAATTATATTGTTTACTTTACACACATTGCTTAATGCAGTTAACCGTTGCTTGCAACTTAATACTGGAAGGGGTTCGGATGATAACCTGAAGGTGGATTACTATTCATAGATGCAGTTGGATGGCGGTATATGTATATTGTTGTAATGCCCAACCAAATCTCATAGGATCATGAATGTATAGTATTTGCATTGTTATGCCTTGCTCAGTTACTGTCAATTGCCCCGCTGTAATTTGTTTACCAAACATGTTATGTTATCTTTCTTAAGGAGAACACCTCTAGTGAACTGTGGACCCCGATCCAATCGTTATCATTGATACATCATCTACTGTTACTCTTTACTCTCTACAAGCAACCATTACCTTCCACACTATATGTTTAATCCTTTGTTTTCAGTAAACTAGTGAGATTGACAACCTCACTGTAAGTTGGGGCAAAGTCTTGAGTTTGTGTTGTGCAGGATTCCAAGTTGATAGCAACACCTTGGAAATTGTTTCCTTCCTCCTACTGGTTCGATAACCTTGGTTTATTAACTGAGGGAAAACTTACTGTTGTGCACATCACACCTTCCTCTTGGGGTTTCTCAAGGAAGCTCTACAGTGATCTGAGCTCATCAAGTCTTTTTCTAGCGTCGTTGTCGGGGAGTAAGGACAACTTCACAAGGGGAGTCTTTCACAACCATTCTCTTTACTTTGTTTTTGTTTGGCTTAGTTTCTTTTGATTTGTTTTGCTTGCTTCTTTTTTATCAAAAATTTACAAAAAAAATAGTTTTGTTTAGTTTGCTTTTTCTAATAAAAAACACACAAAAATTAGTCCCTACTCTAGTTTCTGCTGCTGTTGGCTTGCTTCACTTTTGCAAAAACTGAATTCTGCTAAGAACACCAAGTTGTGTGACTTCACTAGCACAAACAACAATGATTTTCTGAGTACACCTATTGCTCCACCTGCTCCTGATGCTACCTTTTATGAAATTAAGCCTGCTTTGTTGAATCTTGTGATGAAAGAGCAATTTGTCGGTGCTAGTTTTGATGATGCTGCTACCCACCTCAATAACTTTGTTGAACTTTGTGAGATGCAAAAGTATAAGGATGTAGATGGAGATATTATTAAACTCAAGTTGTTTACTTTCTCCCTGAGAGGAAAAGCTAAAGAATGGTTGCTATCCTTGCCTAGAAATAGTATTGATTCTTGGATTAAATACAAAGATGCTTTTATTGGAAATACTATCCTCCTACTAAGATTATATCTATGAGAAGTGAAATAATGAAATTTAAACAACTTGATAAGGAAAATGTGGCTCAATCTTGGGAAAGAATGAAATATTTGATAAATAATTGTCCCACTCATGGACCGACTGCTTGGATGATTATCTAGACTTTTTAGGTTAAACTTCTCTTCAAGAAATCTGTTGGATTCTACAGCTGAAGGTACCTTTATGACCATTACTTTGGGTGTTGCATGATACGTCCAAAACGTATCTACTTTCCCGAACACTTTTTCTATTGTCTCTCCTCTAAACTTGTGTGATTTGGATACAACTAACACAGACTGACGCTGTTTTCAGCAGAATTACCCTGGGTGGCCCACACCCCCTGCCGCGCGGGTGGGCCCACCCCGCGCCTAGGAGGGGTGTGGCCAGCCCAGGCACCCCCTCGGCCTCTCTCTTCGTCTATAAGATGCCTTCTAACCTAAAAATCAGGGGGTTCGATGTTTTTCCAGAAAGAGTTCCGCTACGCCGCCACCACCAGAAACCGAGATTCGAAACTAGAAACTCTGTTTTGGCACCCTGCCGGGACGGGGAATTTGGGGAGGATCATCGCCATCGTCATCACCAACACCTCTCCATCAACCATCAATGATTCCCTCATCCATGAGTGAGTAATCCCCCGCTGTAGGCTATGGGGATGGTAGGGATTGGATGAGTTCTATCATGTAATCGAATAAGATTGTTAGGGCATGGTGCATAGTATCTCTATTAGTGCTATTTGACTTTGTTGCAACTTGTTGTGCTTAATGCTTGTCACTAGGACCGGAGTGCCATGGTCTCAGATCTGAACTTATTATTGAATCATTATGATATTATTGTTTGCGATCTTATCTACAAGTTGTGTACACATATCATTGTCCGGATCCAAAGGCCCCGAAGTGACAGAAATTGGGACAACCGGAGGGGATGGATATGATGTGAGGATCACATGTGTTCAGGGAGTGTTAATGATTTACTCCGGTGCTCTATTAAAGGAGAACCTTAATTGCCAGTAGTTTCCTTGAGGCTCCGCTGCCACGGGCTGCCAGGACAAAAGATGTTGTGCAAGTTCTCATTGCAAGCACGTATGACTATATATGGAGCACATGCCTCTTATTGTTTAGTACTTGGATGTTTATTCTTATTTATCTGCAATTTCCCTAGACTTGAAGTTACATGTTTAGACTTGTCCACACAACACCCGTCCATCCATCCCTATGCCTACCGCACTCATATCCTACTGTTTGCTACTACTGTTACTATTGCTCCTGTTTTACTAATGTTGTTGCTAATACAAACTGTTGCTACTAATAAACTTCTATGAGCAAGAACTATTTCCAGGTGCAGCTAAATTGACAACTCAGTTGTTAAGTCTTGCAAGTATTCTTTGTCTTCCCTTGTAACGAATCAATAAATTGGGTAATACTCCCTCAAAGACTGTTGCGATCCCCCATACTTGTAGGTCATTAAGACTATTTTCTGGCGCCGTTGTCGGGGAGCATACCTTTATTTGTACGTTTACTTGGATCTATTATTGTTCACTGCTACTCTTTTCATCATGGGTAAGTCTCATGATGGAAAGTTTCCTATTTTACCATCCACTACAAGAAGAGGTATAGTCCTAAACACCTCTGATACTCTTGATTCACCGTCTATTATAAGTAAGATTTATACACCACGACCACATGCTCATGCTACACACACTGCTACTACTGCTGAATCTAAAACTGCTTTTGATACTCATGATGTTACTTCTACTGTGCTTGATGTGAGTGGTTCATTAGGTCCTTTCCTAGATGCTACTATGGCTAGTCTAGGAAATACTGAAACTCCTAGTGAAGACACTATTACACCAGTTAGCTCACCTGAGTCTAAAGAGAGATACGATATTAATGATGGTTACATTGAGTTTACTGATGAATTTGTTAAGGAGTGCCGAAACACACATGGTGCTAGTGCTATTAATAGTCTCCTTGAGAGACGTACCATTTTTCCTAAACTGTCTTCTGATCCTAAGTTTGCCACCTCTCCCATAGATATTAAAGATAAAGATTATGATTTCTCTCTTGATTTATCCTATTTGGACATTGTTGAGAAAGAAACTTTTTGTGGGACTGAAAATGAGAGTGTTGTGGCTCATATGAATGAGCTTTCTACTATGAGTGCTTTATTCTCTGATGATTTTAATATGCGCAAGTACTTTGTTACTAAGATCTTCCCTTTTTCACTAAAAAGAGAAGCTAAGGCTTGGTTTAATATATTACCTCCTGGTTCCATTGATAGCCCTGATTCCTTGATTGCTTCTTTCTTACAGAAATTTTTCCTCCCAGTGCTAGACATGCTGCTTTGCAGAGACTTTTTGATTTTAAACAGGGAGAAGAAGAGAATTTTCCTGAATCATGGACAAGGTTCTGTGCCTTGATTCATGCACATCCTGGATGTCCATTACTAAAAAATGAGATTCTTGATATTTATTATAATGGACTAACTGATGATTCTAGGACATACCTAGATAGCTTTGCTGATTGTGTTTTCAGGAAAAGAACTCCTACAGATGTTGAAGAATTAATGGCTAAAATAAGCAAGAATTATGATGATTGGACTTCAACTGAGCTAAATACACCCGAGCCTATTACTCTTGAACCAGTTGTGCCTGAACCAGTTCCAACACCAACACCAAAGAAGATGGGAGTTATTGCATTCAATGATGAAGTGATGAAAGAAGCTAAGAAATGTCTTAAGGAGAAAGGTATTAGAGCTGAAGATGTGAAGCATCTACCTCCTATAGAAGAATTATGTAAGCCAAATTCCCCACTCATCTACTATTGAGGTACACTCTCTCCACTTTGATGAAGGTGATATTCCCTATGGTAAGCCTCCTGATCAATGCTTAGAGGAACTTGACACATTTATTATTAAACAAGGTAATTTTAATAAACAAGTTCAGAATCATTTATTGGAAAACTCTAGAGCTATTAAAGATTTGAAAGATATTGTGGAAAGAACTTCTAATGATATTAAAATGCTTTGTAAACACTTTCAAATGGTTCAAACCCAACTTGATCAACTTGCTAAGGTACAAAAGGATATGCTAGTTAATGCCTCGGGAGATAAATATGCTTATGGAATTAGAACTAGGAGTGGTATAGCTACTCAAGACCCTTTATATCCTGAAGGACACCCTAAAATAATTGAGCAGGATTCTCAACAAGGTGAAAGTAGTGGTAGTCCTCGTAATAGAAAGAAAAAGAAACATAAAATAGTTGAGGAACCACTTGAACCTGCTGTAGATCCTAATTGTATATCTGTCTCTGATGCTGAAACTGAGAGTGGTAATAATAAAAATGATGCTCCTGATAAGGAGGAAGTTGAGGAAGAACCTGAGAAGCACACTAAGAAACACAAGTCAAAGGAGGAAGAACACTATAACAAGTTTTGTGAGTGGATGAAACGTTTATTTTTGCAAATTCCTTTGACCGATGCTATTAAATTGCCTCCTTATTCAAAGTATATGAAGGATATTGTCTCTAATACAAGGAAGATTCCTAATGAGGAAATTTCTACTCTGCTTGCTAATTATTCCTTCAATGGTAAGGTTCCAAAGAAACTTGGTGATCCGGGTATACCAACTATTCCTTGCTCTATTAAGAACAATTATGTTAGAACTGCTTTATGTGACTTGGGAGCTTATGCCTTTTTCTCTCTACAAGAGAATCCAGCTAGAAAAATTGATACCAACTGATATATCTTTGAAAATGGCTGATAATTCAACTACTATTCATGTTGGTATATGTGAGGATATTCCTGTTCAAGTGGCTCATAATTTCTTGGTTTTAACTGATTTTGTTGTGCTTGAAATGCCTGAAGATGATAATATGTCTATCATTCTTGGGAGACCTTTTCTTAATACTGTAGGTACTGTCATTAATTGTAATCAAGGGAAAGTAACTTTCAATAATAATGACAAAGAGCATACTGTCTATTTCCCCAAGAAGGTTGCTAAGAGCTATTGTCTGAATTCTATTGAAAATATTGAGAGCATCAAGGTTGGAGAAATATATTGTCCCATTCCACAAGAAAATTTTGAAACTATTATGATTGGGACCATTGCTATCAAGTTTGAGGTAACATAATCACCTTGTGGGATGCAAAGTTTTGTTTCATATAAGATTGTTTTGGTAACAAGACTTGATCAACCTTATTAACAAAAGGATTTTAATGAACAAAGCAATGCTTTCACTATCGTTATTCTTGCTCACTTTTACTTTTCTCCTTCCTAGTCTTTGCCTTTTCTCTTGTTAGCTTTGGTTTTGCTAGTTGTTTGCTTTTTAGAGTGTCTTAGAACCTCCGTAGTGTTGTTTTTGGTTTGCTTTTTCTTCTTCTAAAACATCTTTCTGCGAGAAAATCAATTTTCATACCCTGAAAATTGGCCAAAAATAAAGTTTCCCGAAAAATCCCAGAAAATTCAAAATAAATTTTTCCCCGAAAAAGGGGCAGAGGAACACCTGGAGTGACCCAGGGGGCCACCCCAGGCCAGCACACCCCTGGGTGGTGTGGCCAGCCCCCAGGTGGCGCCTGGCTGGGGTGTGGCCCACATGTGGCCCTCCAAAGTGCCTCCTCCCAGCCATCTTCTTTCTCTCTCCCAAAAAACACCGGAAAACTTTCTCAAGCTCGAGTTCCTGCTGTCTTGCTCCCGATTTTCGATCTCCTTGCTCAGCCCATCTTTGCTGCTGATTTTTGGAGGGATTGCTCCTTGGTATGTGCCTCCTCCGCTTTTCCAATTAGATTTTTGATTGGTAGATTATATCTTGAGTATTTTGCTGCTATAGGTGTCAGGTTGTGTGAGCTTGCATGCTTGTTCTGTGCTTAGAGATTTCATTTTGATGCATGTGTAGCCCTCTAGCAAGTTCCTATAGTAGTTTATCATCATTTATCAACTTGTAAATCACTTGGTTTCATTTTTATCTAAAAATTTCAGAAAGGAATATGAGTGCATACCCACTGAATCAATATGATTTGTGATACGTCGGAAACGTATCTATAATTTTTGATGCTCCATGCTTGTTTTGTATCTACTTTTCTTTGCTTTGTCTACACTTTGAGGTGTTTTATTTCTTTTCTGGAACTAACCTATTAACAAGATGCCACAGTGCCAGTTGCCTGTTTTCTTGTGTTTTTGCTTCCAAAAAGGCATAAAATTAATATTCTTGGAATTGGACAGGACAAAAGCCAAAGTCGTTATTTTCCCGGAGCAACACGGAACCACGAAGCAGAGCCAGAGGGGGGCCATAGGGTGGCCGCACCCCCTAGGCGCGGGCAAGCCCTGGAGGCGCCCATAGGGGGTGTGGGACCCCTGGACCCCCATCGACCTTGATTCCTGTGCCTATAAGAAGCTTCCGACCCAAAAACCCTAGGGCATCCAGAATAAATCCACGAAAACCTCTGTAGCGCCGCCGCCACCGAAGGGGAGATTCGGGGGACAGTAAGTCTCTGTTCCGGCACCCTGCCGGGACGAGGAAGTGCCCCCCGGAGCCATCTCCATCGATCTCCATCGCCATCTTCATCACCATTGCTAATTCCCATGATGAGGAGGGAGTAGTTCTTCCTCGAGGCTAAGGGCTCTACCGGTAGCTATGTGTTCATCTCTCTCTCTATGCATGATCTTGTTGTGGTCATGAGCATTGTAATCAAGTAGATCTACCTTGCTACTCAAGTGCTTCAATAGATCTCTGCTCTCCCCATGTGTGTGAAAGTGACAACGTGCACGCCATGGTGGCACTTAGGTTTGAGTCTACATAAATACTCTTTATGCTTTAATAGATCTATGTTTTTCCCCACGTGTGTGAAAGTTGACAGCGTGCATACCGTGTGTGGCACTTTGGCTAGATTGAATATTTGTTATGAGTTATATTTGGAGTTGGGTGTCTCTATGAAATTGTGGTGTTTGTTGGAACCATCTAGCGCTCAAGGTGACAGTGTGGGGTTATCTAGATTGGGGAAGGCCCTACTGTGGATTAGAGTGTCCAACCAAAGAGTAGTTAAGAGTAGTATCATGAAGAGATGATATATATATATGAGAGAGTGTTCACTAGTGAAAGTATGATCCCTATGCCTTGTTTCTAAGTATTGAAACACCGTTTGCTACTAGATCTGTTGCATGTTTGCTTGCTTTAGTCTTTACCTCACAGTCAGGCTATTTTCTGGCACCATTACCACTTGTATTTCACCATCTCTTCGCCGAACTAGTGCACCTATATTGGGTGTGTTGGGGACACAAGATACTTCTTGTATCTTGATTGCAGGGTTGCTTGAGAGGGAATACCTTTGACCACTTCCTCCCTGAGTTCGATAAACCTTGGGTGATCCACATAATGGAAACTTGCTGATGTTCTACAAACCTCTTCACTTGGAGGCCCAACAACTGTCTACAAGAATATAAGTGCGTAGACATCAATTTGATGGTACCTGAGCCAATGAAAGTTCATCATGAGGAAGGAGTCTTCCCTTCCATATATCCATGCCATGAATTTATGGGAGCTGCGGGAATCCTCCAGGATTTCCAAACTATGATTACTAATGCAGGGTTGGAACACTTTGTTGAAGAAGAACCATCTCAGTATGTTAAAATAACCATGGTTGTGGTGCAGGACTTCCGGTTTACTTGGTCTTCATCTAATCCCATGGTCCATTATAAAATATACAATCTAGCTGTCGACCTACCTTTTGCTAGTTTCTGTGTAGCAATTAGAGTACCTCATTGGGGATATTGTGAGAAGATCAAGGAGAGGACTAAGTCACTTATGGATTTATATGCTTAAATTTTCCAAGGTTTCGACTTCTCGAAGGAAAGTGGTAAAATTCGGAACATTCAGTTCCCATCCATTATATATTTTGGCTATTTCATTACCAAGTGTGTTCTTGCTAGAAAGATTGCTAGAAAGTTATCTTCTTTTGATCTAATTTTTATCTCAGCTGCTTTGAATAGGGATAGATCTTATAACCTGGGTGCTTTGATAGCTTACCGTCTTACCACTAACCGCGAGAAGGGTGGAATTTGGGGAGGTCTTATCGCCTCTAGGTTGCTAGCTTTCCATGGTTTAGAGCCTCACCATTCAGATTATCGGTTCCCCATCGAGTGGCTCGATATTGATTCCATGGTTCAGCATAACTTTGTTTTTCTAGGGGCTACTGTTAAAAGTTCACCGTACGAATTATCCTTTGTCAAGCGTGGTTGGAGAGGGGGTAGGACTGAGAAAAGTAGTTTATTTCCCTGCACCTGCTTTGTTTAATTTTGATAACAGGCAAGGATGGTCGCTCACGGAGGAGGAGTTTGACACATACGTGGCGGGGCTCTCTCAGCAAGAGAATGTTGGAGAGGATGCTAAAGATGATTTGGTTCAGCCCTCCAACTTGGGAGAGTCTTCATACCAGCAGCCTTCATATGATTGGGGCGCGTCTTCTTCATCGCAAGCGCCTGACTATGATCATTCCTATGATGACCCACCATCTTGGGGTTACTACCCGCGCTATTGAGCCGCACTTAGGCCAAAATCCTAAGCTTGGGGGAGGTATACCGACATCACACTCATCTATATATCATGTTCCGTCGGTTCTTTGTATATCCATTGTTTCGCTTTATTTTTGGGTTTTGTTTCTGCTTTCTTAAAACACAAAAGTACCAAAAAAAATTTGTTGTTTCTCTTGGTTTGTTTCTTTCTTTTTAGCTTTGGTTTGCCTTAAAGAAAAATCCAAAAAAGATTTTGCTTTGTTTGGTTTTGCTTCGTTTGCTTGTTTTAAAAAAATCGAAAACACCAAAAATATTTGTTGTTCTTCTTTGGTTTTGTGAATTCTTTGCAGGGTTCAACCGTCCTCAGTGGAGCTTGGTTTCATGTTATTATTCAAGTCACACAAGTGAAGGGCAATAATGAAGATTAAGACAACTTGAGGTGTGGTAAGAGGCTGGTAACGAACTCTATTTGTTTTCATTTTTGTACATATACTCAGCACTGTGAGCATGCTTAGTCTGTTCATGTAAGGTGTATGTTATTGATGGATGCTTAGTAGTTCTTGCTTTCTTGTGATTAGCTCCAGCTTGCTAATAGTTTGTAGCATGTCATATGAATGTTTGCTTGCATTGTTTTATTCATAAATTGGTATTATATTGTGTTATCCTCCTCTGAACGTTTCATTTGAATCGACTTGGCACATGCTCATGCATGCATATGACTAAACAATAGTCAGTAAGCCTCAATGATTTATTTTGCCTCGGAGTTCTTATATCACTTTATTGCCATTGCAATCATGATTATGACAGTTATTGCTCTCTCGTTTGTCGCTCCCTCTCTATTGCTAGCCTTCACTTGCACTGAGTATGAGCTCTACTTGTGCATCCAACTCTCCAAAACCAATATTGCCAACAGTGTCCACCATACCTACCTACTAGCATCATTTGCTATTCAGTGCATATTCATTATGCCTTGTTTTCTTTCAAATAAAATGTTTGACTGTTTTGAGAAAGTTTGTTAGTAAATGTCTCACGAACTTGATGGCACACTTTGTTCCTTACACTTAATAAACCTGAACCATTGTGACCTGTCCATGAAAGTTATATGCTTGCAAATTATAGGCTGGGAGTTAGCAAAACCGTGCTATCACGGGGAACGCTTTAAACACTTATGGATACATATCCAGTTGATACCATGCTCTTTTGTTTGCGGATTTCGTCGGTGTGAAATAAAAGGGGAGCTTGTGAGTTCATAGAGTTATATATATATATGTGTTAGAGAAATGCCTGGGCCGCTAGCCTAAGCCATGCTTAATCATGGTGGAAACTTGCAGCATTACCATAATGAGCATCTGTGAGGCATCCTCAATAAAAACCTATGCAAATAGCAAATGAAAAGATCGCTGAGATTCTCATTGTCTGCTTGCCTTGTCATTTTGATTATGGGATAGCTCCTGTATCATGTGCAAGGGGTACCCGTTGGCGGTTCTCTATGATATGCATGTATTTACAATGACAAGAACTTGCAGGTAACTAAAGTTGAGTAGCATGAGGAGCGGCCCTCGTACTCAAGGGACTTGGGATTTCCAGTTTATGGTCTGTCAAGCATATAACTCATATTGGACCTCACTTTCACCATTAACCACATGAAGATTCTTATGATAGGGGCAGTGAGATCTCAAAGCTAATGAGTACATTTTAAGCATTTCGAAGCCTTTCAAACTTTTCAAAACCTTTTTCACTTCCTTGTTGAGTCACCACTTATTCTATGAGCATCCTCTTGAGAGCATACTTGTCATTCTTGTGTTTGTCTCAAAACTTGGTTAATTATGTCATGACTTTGATGCTTGTACCTCTGATATCTTTACTTCTAGTCTTTACTTGAACTTCAGAGGTGCCTTGGCATTTATATTGTGCTCTACAAACAAAGGCAAGCGAGATACCACTCTATCATACCTTATTATGAGCATTGCAATGTTGCTTATGTTTATGTCCCATGCTACTTATTATTATTGAGTTGGTTTCTCTTCACAGCTTGCAATGACTATTGAGTAGACTTAGTTGCATACTTCTTATTATGAATGGTTTAAGTATTACTCTTGTGCTGAGAATATATACATCATATGAAGCAAATGTGTTTGTGAAAGTTCTTTTATCGCACTCAATTTTCAACTGAATTGCTTGAGGACGAGCAATAAGCTAAGCTTGGGGTGAGTTGATACGTCCAAAACGTATCTACTTTCCCGAACACTTTTGCTATTGTTTCTCCTCTAAACTTGTGTGATTTAGATACAACTAACACCGACTGACGCTGTTTTTAGCAGAATTACCTTGGTGTCTAGTTTTTGTGCAGAAAATCAACTATTAGGAAAAATCCCGGAAAATATGACAAAAATCATATTTCACCAGGAGATCCACGGAGCCAGAGTACGAGACAGAGGGGAGCCCTGGGTGGCCCACACCCCCCTGCCGCGCGGGTGGGCCCACCTCGCGCCTGGGAGGGGTATGGCCAGCCCAGGCAACCCCTCGGCCTCTCTCTTCACCTATAAGATGCCTTCTGACCTAAAAACTAATGGAGGTTCGACTTTTTTTCTAGAAAGAGTTCCGATGTGCCGCCACCACCAGAAACCGCGATTCGGAACCAGAAAATCTGTTTTGGCACCCTGCCGGGACGGGGAATTTGGGGAGGATCATCGCCATCGTCATCACCAACGCCTCTCCATCAACCATCAATGATTCCCTCATCTATGAGTGAGTAATACCCCGCTGTAGGCTATGGGGATGGTAGGGATTGGATGAGTTCTATCATGTAATGGAATAAGATTGTTAGGGCATGGTGCCTAGTATCTCTATTAGTGCTATTTGACTTTGATGCAACTTGTTGTGCTTAATGCTTGTCACTAGGGCCCGAGTTCCATGATCTTAGATCTGAACTTATTATTAAATCATTATGATAGTATTTTTTGTGATCTTATCTGCAAGTTGTGTACACATATTATTGTCCGGATCCAAAGGCCCCGAAGTGACAGAAATTGGGAGAACCAGAGGGGATGGTTGTGATGTGAGGATCACATGTGTTCATGGAGTTTTAATGATTTACTTCAATGCTCTATTAAAAGGAGCACCATAATTGCCAGTAGTTCCTTGAGGGCCCGCTGCCACGGGCTGGCAGGACAAAAGATGGTGTGCAAGTTCTCATTGCGAGCACGTATGGCTATATATGGAGCACATGCCTATGATTGTTTAGTACTTGGATGTTTATTCTTATTTATCTGTAATTGCCCTAGATCTTGAAGTTACATGTTTAGACTTGTCCATGCAACGCCCGTCCATCCATCCCTATGCCTACCGCACTCATATCCTACTGTTTGCTACTACTGTTACTATTGCTTCTGTTTTACTGTTGTTGTTGCTAATACAAACTGTTGCTACTGATAAACTTATGTGAGCAAGAATTATTTCCAGGTGCAGCTGAATTGACAACTCAGTTGATAAGGCTTGCAAGTATTCTTTGGATCCCCTTGTGTCGAATCAATAAATTGGGTAATACTACCCTCGAAGACTGTTGCGATCCCCTATACTTGTGGGTCATCACTGCAACAAAGATCCTTGATAATATGATGGTCAACTATTCTGAATGACACACTGAGAGAGCTCCACATGGTAAAAAGGTAAATTCTATTGAAGAAACCTCCTCCTTGAGTGATAAAATTGATGTTATCAAGGCTATACTTGTTAATGAAAAAGCTCATATTGATCCAAATAATGTTCCTTTAGCTTCTTTGGTTGCTCAAGAACAACAAGTTGATGTGAACTTTATTAGAAATAACAATTTCAACAACAATGTCTATAGGAATAATGTTGGTAATAATAAGACCATGTTGACAGTGCACTGCCACTGCCGCTCATCGGTCTGACATTGTTGGTTGCGGACAGGAAATCCCCGAACGGGTCAAGAAGACCACAATCGTCCCAATGATGAAGGCTAAGAATGTACTGTCGATGAAGCTCTTTAATGATATAAAGATCCCCACAGCTAGACGAAATTCTTGAAGATTACACCACTCCCACAAACTTCTCGACGACTCCATCGAGATGGGTCTGAAGATGGAGATACCTTATTGGAAGAGACGGTGCTGCCACCACCTGAGCGCCACATCACCGAACTTTAACCCTAGAAACAGGAAAATGGAGCCCTCCTGTCGATGGGGACCGAGATGCAGCCCTCATCCATGGCCTGGAGGCCACATAATTGAGATGGATCTGTGGCGGTGCCAACATGAGACGAGGAAAACCTGATCGCCTTCTCAGGCTCTCATTGGCGAAGGGGTTAAACACCTTTTTTAGAGCACATGTATGCCTCCTCGTAACCTATTATTATGGTCTGTTGTCTTTATCTATATATTCCTCTATTCGAAAATATGTGTCGTAGATTTGTCTAGATACACATGTATCTACCCTAGGTACGTACTGTAACACTTATTTTCGAAAAGAGGGAGTATAAGTTATGAGAGAAACTTCAATACTAAATCTTCTTGATAGATGTGTATTTTTTCTTCTTCCTACCTTTTTTCCATATATTTTCAGGATCTTCTTAAATATTTTTTCGACAATCTAGCACACAAGTACACACCTACAGTCTGATGAAGGCTGTTTGGTTTAGTACCACCTCGCCTAAAGGAGAAGGCCACACCTAGCTTATAAGGGAGAGATTTCTTTCTCCCTTTAGTCCGGGCTTTGGGATAAAGTGGGCTCTTTTCTTATTGTTGGCTTGTGTGCGCATAAATATCCAACGTAGGCCTGAGTATTAAGCTGGCAAAGTGGATACTAACCTACACCCATGTGATACGTGACAACCTCCCTCTCTGAGGTCTTGGCGACTGTGCGGCGACTGTGAGGGTGGGCATGAAGAATGACATTGTGATGGATGCGTTCGCTTTTATTATTCCAGGTCTCTCCCGAAGTCATAATAACAATAGTTGTATATTTTTTAGTACTAGTACAAGTTTGGGCGTTAGCTAGTTCTGGTACGGTACGGTAGGTTTGATCCAAGAAGGCTAGAACAAAGTCCACTGATAGCATACACTCCCAGCATGTGCGAATTTCTATATTGTACATACATTGCAATCTACTAATTGTTCGGTTAGCATTTTTCACCCAAGTGTTTCACTATAAATACTTGGCTCGTAACAACTTCTTCAACTCACCCAATGAACATTATTCGAGCTAAGCTTATCTAGCCCATATATAGCCGTTAAAGTTCGAGCTAGCTACGAGAAGAAGTAACTTGAGCAGCGGCTAGCAATGGGAGAAACTTGCACCTTAGCGCTACTCGGCGCGCTGGTGGTGCTCTCACTTCTTGTGAGCCCCATTGCTTGCTCCAAGCCGGTCAGCCCCAAGCCTGTAGTCAAGGCCGCCCCAACAAACAAAACGACGACCTACACTAGCCCTGCTGTTTCGGCCGCCTATGGCCCCGGCGGCTGGTTAGCCGCCGGGGCGACGTATTACGGCAGCCCCAACGGCTTCGGAGGCGACGGTTAGTGCTTTCTCACTTTATGGTCTATCGGTCCATACGAATTGGACCTACATTGCACCCCATTTATCAAGCACAAACTGACAATGAAATGATTTTGCAGGTGGCGCGTGTGGCTACCAAAGCGCTGTCGGGCAACCGCCGTTCTCCTCGATGATCGCCGCCGGGAGCACGCCACTGTTCTTGAATGGTCTGGGCTGCGGCGCCTGCTACGATGTAAGCATAACTCATCACCGTGCGTCCGTGCCCCTTCCATTAACGGTGCAAAGTAATCGGCTGGTCCTGATGACGAAAATTGTTCATGTCCGCGCGTACTACGCAGGTTATGTGCTCGAGTCACAAGGCGTGCTCTGGCAAGCCTGTGACCGTCGTGATCACCGACTTGAGCCCCGGCAATCTATACCCCGGCGAGCCGGCCCATTTCGACATGAGCGGCACCGCCTTGGGCGCCATGGCCAAGCCTGGCAAGGCCGACCAACTCCGTAACGGCGGTGTCATCAGAGTCCAGTACAAGAGGTATGTGTTCATACGATATAGCTATGATCCCGCTGCAGTGCATGATCTTGGTGTTTCTGTTGATTGTAGGGTGACATGCAAGTACCCTGGCGTCAAGATCACCTTCAAGGTGGACCCGGGCTCCAACCCGTTCTACTTCAAGACCCTGATCGAGTTCCAGAACGGCGACGGCAACCTCAGGGCCGTGGCCGTCAAGCAGGCCGGAAGCCGCTCCTGGACGGCCATGACGCACGACTGGGGTGCATTGTGGCGCTGCAACAACGGCCAGAGGCTGCGCGCGCCCTTCTCTCTCCGGCTCACCTCCGACTCCGGCAGGAAGCTCATCGCTAACAACGTCATCCCCGCCAACTGGAGGCCCGGAGGCACATACCGCTCCTTGGTCAACTACCCATGAATACACTCCCTTAAAACAAAACCATGAATACACTTTTTTTTCATTCACGACCGTGCTTGGTCAACAAGTGTGCAGGGTGTGTAGTACTTAATCCGTGTGTGTGAGTTTATACCGCCGGATAAATGCGCGTCTAAGTGTTTTTAAAATGAGCATATATTAATATCACACGGATACCAATTACACTCAACATCTGCAACAACGCATAACCTATTGGTAATACGGTTGCACACAGCCGAATTAGCGTCCGGGTGCTACCAGAGGAGGTCTCGGAGAATATCTAAATCGTGTTCTTCCCTCTCCATACGGGTTATGGCCTCTTCATGCCCCTAGCGACGTGTCTGTATTTTACTTTCTTCTGTTTTTGTAATTTTGTTGTCGGTGAAGCTTGCACACTACAGATTTAAGTTGAATTCGAAAACGACAAGACTGGCCAAAGTTCGAAACTTCAGCAAGAAATAACCCAATTTAAAATAGTTTCTGAAAATAACCTTTTCATGAATCCCTCTTCGGGCCCCATGCTCAATACCATGGTGACCCGGTCAAAGGCTTCATGGCGTCATCCAACGTGACGGTCGCCCGTTGCCCTAGACCCACGGGCGTAAGTATAATGTCTCAGTGAAGGGATTCATACTTCTTAGCACGGAGCCACGGTCTCAGGGACGAAGCTGCATCAATGTGGATGTGGCTAGCTAACCCTAATGAATAATTAATTAGTACCATCACAAACCCTTATACATTGGTTTGGAAACACCCGTAGTACTAAGTAATAATTATTTATAGAGTATGATTTTACTGTCATAGATAGGATATATATATACCTAGCCCCATCGGCATTTGTTTCTAGATTTGTCCCTGTGCGGCCCGGCCTGCCCTCCATGCGTGCAAGCATGAAGCCCTAGTAGTCGGGGGCGGGAGAGGGGGGTGCCTTTGAGGCGGTCAAGTTACAAGGGTACATGGATGGGAGATCCACCCTCACAACCCTAGCCCCTTTCTTCTTCATGAAACCCCGAACACCCCTCCCTCTCTCTCTCTACCCCAACTCAACTTCCCCTCAATTCCCACCAAATCAAATCATATATTCGTCGATTTCGACTCCCCTTTGTTCCTAGAGGTAATCTCACCAATCTTACTTTTTTCCGATAAATATCTTGCCATTTGATCGCATTTATAAAAAAAACTAGATTTTGCATTTGGAGGGAAGTCTCTGGTTGGTTGTTTATGTAATTTACCCATGGTGATTGGTATGATGGTTATGAAGCATTAGTTCTAGGGTTTTTAGGTTATGGTTTTGAATATTTTAGCAAACTTGGCATGAATTATTCATTCGTGCATTTGTGAATGATTTCCTTTACAGTAATATAATTGTCTTCGATGGAAATTGCATGCTGATGTACCAAGTTGTGTGTGTTTTAACCCCACAAGCATAGAGAGAAGTGAATGAATTGTCACATGAGTTAAAATGCACCGTCAAGTTCACTACTCTTTGAACTCCTCAAGTTTGAATAACTTGCAAATACTAAACTTATCAATGTATATATAATTCCTACATTTGAAACAATGACATGTTTCTAAACACATACAATGAATCTTTAGAAATCGATTCTGAAATAAAATTTGTATAGATGCATAGTGGTGCAAATTACCTTTAGTATAAATTTTGTTCTCTTTATGAGATATAGTACAATGCATACCAAGGTCATTCTATGATTGTTCAATAGATTTTGAATCATCTTGGTCCATAAGGATTTGCCCTAATGATGTTCTTATTTTCCTAATAATGGGGGGAGAGATCTTCTCCCGCTATTTGGTGTAATAACCTACAAGGGGAACAAAAAATACAACTACAAAGAAGAAACTCAAACATAGGAAACGACATACAAAACAACAATAGTTCACACTAACTATGGCGCAAAGAAAGAAGAGATAATGTTGACACCTACAACTACTTCCACATAATATTATGATATCACAGACAGATTTATCACCATCGAGAGGCCTACTTTTCAAATTTGTGCCAAATAATTGTGATTCGACGCATATAATCTTTTTCAAACAACAACAACAACAACAGCAACAGCAACAGCAACAGCAACAGCAACAGCAATAACAACAACAACAACAACAACAACAACAACAACAACAAAAACAACACCAACAACAACACCAACACCAACAACAACAGCAAGAACAACAGCAACAACAAAGAACAGCAAGAAGAACAACAACGGCAATAAAGAAGCAACAACAACACCAACAACAACAACAACAACAACAACAACAACAACAACAACAACAACAACAACAACAACAACAACAACAACAACAACAACAACAACAACAACAACAACAACAACAACAACAACAACAACAACAACAACAATAACAAAGAATAAAGGCGGTGACAATAAGCGGCAATAGCAACAACAACAACAACAACAACAACAACAACAACAACAACAACAACAACAAACAACAACAACAACAACAACAACAAACTTGGCATGAATTCTTCATTAGTGCATTTGTGAATGATTCCCTTTACAGTAATATAATTGTCTTCGATGGAAATTGCATGCTGATGTACCAGGTTGTGTGTGTTTTAACCCCGCAAGCATAGAGAGAAATGAATGAATTGTCACATGAGTTAAAATCCACCGTCAAGTTCACTACTCTTTGAACTCCTAAAGTTTGAATAACTTGCAAATACTAAACTTATCAATGTATATATTATTCCTACATTTGAAACGATGACATGTTTCTAGACACATACAATGAATCTTGAGAAATCGATTCCGAAATAAAATTTCTATAGATGTGTAGTGGTGCAAACTACCTTTAGTCTAAATTTTATTCTCTTCATGAGATATATTACAATGCATAGCAAGGCCATTCTGTGATTTTTGAATAGATTTTAAATCATCTTGGTCCATAAGGATTTGCCATAATGATGTTCTTGTTTTCCTAATAATCGGGGGGAGATCTTCTCCCACTATTTGGTGTAATAAACTACAAGGGGAACAAAAAAATACAACTACAAAGAAGCAACCCAAACATAGGAAATGACATACAAAACAGCAATAGTCCACACTAACTATGGTGCAAAGAAAGAAGAGATAATGTTGACACCTATAACTACTTCCACATAATATTATGATATCACACACAAAGATTTATCACCATCGAGAGGCCTACTTTTTGAATTTGTGCCAAATAATTGTGATTCGACGCATCCAATCTTTTTCAAACAACAACAACAACAACAACAACAACAACAAAGGATCCTAAACTCTTGGTCCGGTGAAAACACAAACGAATTCTAAAACTCCCGAAGGTCCGTTTAAGTAACCTTACTATGCTTTCTGCTTCCCGAGGATCCGATAAACCTAGGTCTACTAGGGAAAAAGAACTATACTACATCCGTAATCCGGATAGAAGGTATCAACCCTTTTTTGGCACCATTGTCGGGAAAGCAATAGCTACCCTGGTGAGGTTAGTAGGAATCTTGCTAGTTTTAATTCTTATTTTTATTTTTGTTAGTTTGTTTTGAGTCTTTATTTGAAAACCAAAAAAAATAGTTAGTCTTTAAATTCTTGTTTTTACTATCATTAGTATTTGTTTAAGAAAATCCAAAAACATAGGAAATATGGATGAAAAGAAGATTGGGGTGTTTGCAACTCCTAACAATGATTATTTTAATACTCCTATTACACAGCTAGCAATTACTGGTGAAGATTATGAAATAAGCCCCACTATTTAAGTTTGGTTCAACGGAATCAATTTGGAGGCTCTGCTGTTGAGGATGTAGGTATGCACTTAAATACATTCACTGAAATATGTGATATGATGCGCATTAAAGATATTGATCCCGATGCGGTCAAGTTATGCTTATTTCCTTTCTCTCTTAGAGGAAGAGCAAAATAATGGTTGCTATCTTTGCCTAGAAATATTATTACATCATGGGTGGAATGTACTTATTTATTTATGACTAAATTCTTTCCACATGTAAAGACTATGCAACTAAGATCTAATATTACTGGTTTTAGATAGGAAGAGTGTGAGCCACTAGCGCTTGCGTGGGAGAGAATGAAAGAATGCATGAGAAACCGTCCCATCCATGGGATGGAAGATTGGTTAAATCTCCAATTATTTTATAATGCTCTTAACCCTGTATCTAAGTCTATGTTTGATATTGCAGCTGGAGGAACATTTATGGGTAAACAAATTACCGAAGCAAAGCAGCTGCTGGACAATATGCAAGACAACCATGCCCAATGACATGTGGAAAGATCAAACACAAAGAAGGTGAACTCCATCACACCTCAAGAAAATGAAGAAATCAATGCTAAGTTGGATTAGCTCATATTAGCCGTCAAAGGTAAGGAAACCCAGGTAAGAGCTATCCCAGAAACAAATAATAAAGAAATTGACTTCATAGCTTGTAATGACTATAACCCTTCTTGGAGGAAGAATTATAATCAAAATTTTCAGAAACACTATTCTAGTCCTGTAGGTAACTCTAATAATAATATGGTATCAAGTAATGGTAGTCTCCAAGAAACTCTTAAGTCTTTTATGGACTCATAAAATGAGCAAAATAATATCCTAGTTAAAATAACGGAGAACCATGATGATATGCTTGGTAAATTATCTAACGAAGCTGTAAGTTTGAGTAATGATTTGTAGGCCCTCCAGGAAAGAACAAGGATTGTTAAGGCACGACTAGGTAAGATAACCGAGAGTCAAACTCTCATTCTAGCTAAATTTGCAGGTAAAGCTGAGCCCAATCCGGTTGAAGACCTCAAAATGATAAGAATCCAAAGGGAGGAGCTTGAAGAACTTGACTATAGCAATGCTCCTTCACCGAATTACATAGTTGAAGATCTTGTGAAAAATATCAATATCAAGATTCTGGTAAGTGAAGGAAATAAGGAAGCCATGTATCAACACTTCGTTAATTAGGTAATACTAAAGGTACGTAAGCTTGAGGAAGAATATAAGAAAATTGCTGAAAAATTGCTTGTTAAGCTTGATGACATATTTGAGCCTACTATTAAGATTAAAATTGGGACTAATGAGATAGCAGCACTTTATGATTTAGGTGCAAGTGTTTCAAAAATTCCAAAGAGTCTTTTTAATAAGTTAAATCTCGGCTCTTTTGAAATCATCGAGTTAAAGTTACATTAGCAGATTCTACCTACAAACAAGTAGTAGGAATTAAATAAAATACTTTAGTATTCATTAAAGGTCGTCTTGATCTTATTGATTTTGTTATTATTGACATGCCTGAAGATGATACTGCTCCTATCATATTAGGTTGTCCTTTCTTAAAAACTATTAAGGCTTTGATTAATCTACATGAAGGGAATGTAAAGCTCCAATTGCCTTCGTGGGATCCTTTTGTAATTCATTTTCCTAGGAAGAAGAAGGTCAAGCATGATGATAAGGATACCATCACTTTAAAGGCCAACTATTTTGGAGTGGGTGTTCCACTCATCTGGCCTAAGTGAGAAACATCAAGGTCAAGCTATTGATCATAAAAGAGCGTTGCATGGGAGGCAAACCATATAAAATAAAGGTTTAAGTAAAGTTTTTAAGTTTTAGTTCAAGTTTTATGTTGAATAAAGAGTGCTAAAAACTCCAGTTAAGGAGGAGAGATTCAGTGGTACTAAAATACTTGTTTTACACATGCTAATGTTGGTCGCAAATTAGTCTGTCATTTTTCTGTCAAAAACATGGCGTTTTGCTAAGTTTCAGTCTTAAAAGTAATTCTTGAAGAAATAGAAATTTTTTAACGCCTACAGTACCTTTAACGACCAACTATATAGCGGGAATTAAAATTCCAGCCGTATAGTTATTTGAGCCATCGACAAATTTTCTTCTACGGATACAGAAGGTTTAACGACCAACTATACGGCGGGACCATTTTGGTCCGGCCATATAGTTGCGCCTGTATAGATACAACTGCCAGAAAAGAAACCCTAGAAACCCTAATTTTTGTCGCCAGACCAACTATACGGCCGGAACAAAATATTTCGGCCATATAGTTGCGCCCGTATAGTTGCGTCCGACCACTTAAACGCACGGGAAGGTACCCAAAATACCAAAACTTCAATCCTTTTTCTCTCTTATACCTCCAAACTCTCTCAAAACCTCAAGGGGTCTTCATCTCTACTCAATTTTGTTCGATTTCCTCGCACACAAGTGATCTACTGTATGTTTCTCCTCCGAGCCTCCAATTACTTTTTGTAAATTCATCTCTGATCTATTGTCATTATCAATCTAGGGTGAGACTTATTTAAAACCAATTTCCATGTTTCTCTTGCCTAGATTATTGTTTTGAGGAGATTCTTCAGTGTGCTATGATGAGGAATATGTTATGCTTATTATTGTTGGATAAAAAAGTTTTATTTTTGTCTCTCTTATTTATTTTTAGAAGATGAACACAAGGAGCCAAACGCGTGCTCGTGCCGCTACGATTTCTTCGTAGGCTGTCGCTACCACTGCATCTCGGGACCACATGGGGATACGGTTCAGGAATGAGCTCCAACGTGATCGCTTCAACAAGATCAAGAACCGAGAAGTGAAGGCAACCAAGTGGGCTTGTCCCGTTATATTGAACCAACTCGGTATTTCCGATAACTTTAATTTACTTTGCAATAGGATTGTCCTGAAAAACTTTGTATTCCATGATGTGCCTACTTATCACCGGTTAACTCTAGAATTTTTAAGTTCTTTGACAAGCACCGTTAAAACCTGGCATGGAGAGGACACGATTTTTTTCCGACTTATGAACAAAAATTACACATTAACACTTGATGAATGTTGCAATTGTCTTAGTTGACCAAACAATGATGTCAATGCTTTAAGCGCATCTTTTACCGACATGCATCCTTCCCCAGATCATTATTATAATGGAATGAGTTTCACCTCTAGAGTCAATTAGGGGAAGAATATGCAGCATCCTTCTATTTGCTATTTGTTCTATGTTATTGCTAACACCTTGCAGGCATGAAATGAGTTTACAACACTCAATGAGGAGGACATCTTAGTCCTTGCAAAAGTTGCTTTCAACAACATCGACTTGTCACTCAACTTGGGCGCAATTCTTGTGCTTTATTTGGAGCACCAGTCGTCCCAGAGCCAGGGACCCCTCACAGGTGGAGGCATCATCACAGTGCTTGCCATTTCCCTAGGCATCGACCTAGGTGATTTGCAACCAGTTCTAGGTGAGCGACGTGTTGGTTTCTCTACTTTGAAATCTTGTGGAATGCTCACTCGGAGAGGTGGTTGGTTTTACTAGCATATTGCAGGAGCTGGGCGTCTCTACCTCACTCCTTTGCCTAATGATATCTTCTCTATAGAGGAGGTATGTGTGCTATATGATGTGCAGGTTGAACAACATCAACCTGAGGAGGAGATTCCATATGAGGATGAGGACCAAGACGAGGAGCAAGAAGTTCCTTATCAAGAGGATCAGCCACCAAACTGGTTCGCTACATATCAAGACTTCCAAGAAGTTGGAGGGACTGTGGAGGGGATGCATAATCTCTCCTTGAACCTCCGAGAAACCACAAGTAACTTATCAACTCAATTTGCAGACTGGAGTTACAACTTTGTCCACCACCTCAGCGATTTGAAGGGCTTGCAAAATCCTAAGCTTGGGGAGGTTTTCTATTTATTTTTATTTGGCGTTCATTTGCTTTATTTCGAGGTTATGATTTTTATTTGAGTTTATAAGCACTCATTGGTTTCCCAACACTTTATCTTTAGTTATTTTATTTGTTTTGAGATTTTCAAGCCGAGCTTTGTCGCCAATTTTCTATTCTTTAATACCCTTTCTCAAAAACAACAAAAAGATTTCTCCATTTATCTTTATTTTCCCTCTTTCTTTTATTTTTGCCTCGAGGTTCCCATGTATTTGCAGGAAGATTGATCGACTTCGAGTTTCCAAGAAACAAATCAAAAGGGAAGAGAGAAGTGAAACCAAACATGAGAGGTACGCCTTATGACTCCCCACTTTTGAAGTTTGAGAAACCCGTGCTAGTTAGTAGTAATGATAAGATATTATATTGGTGGAGCGAGTCTCTATATTGTAGTAACATTTTGTTTGCATGGGTATTTAGTTGAGTATGTTTTGTTCCAGCCATTGTAGTTAACCAAGTCTTGCCTAAAAATTTAATAAACAATTGAAATAAGAAAAAGTCTCACAACTGAAGACCTAGGCGTTGTAGTGTTTAGTCTTGAAAGCTTTTTCCTAGAGACACTCAACACCATAGTTGACTTGATAGCTCCCTTTGAAAAGATTTGTTCAATAGAATGAATGTTTAGCGGTATTTGTGAGCATGCCAAAGTTTGACTTGTTAATCATAAGAATGATAAAGCTTTATGCGTGTCAAACTTCATGGGATGCCAACGACTCTGCTAGCCTACGAATGATCTTCATGGAGGAAACTCCTAGATTTCAGCTATGAGTTGATTAAACATATGTAGCAGCAATGCTATAATGGGTAAGATTCTTGGCACTCCCGGGTAGCTGTGTTCATGATGGAATCACTCCTCTGGCTGATATGAGTAATCATTATGCAAAAGTAACATAGACCTTAGTGATTCCACCAGTGTCCATCACAGCCTGATAAACTAATGATTTTTTTGCATGCTCTCAATTACTTAAGAAATGAAATTCTTGAAGGACAATGAATAGAAAAGTAGTGCTTAAAAAGTCTTGATGTATTGATGTGGGAGAATTGAGATACTTTAGTGTATATGCTTTTCATGACAAACTCTCACACTCTCAATTTTACTTGATTATACTTTATTGTTCAAAGGCAAGCTTATGAGTTGATTATATGACATGGAATAAAGTTTACTCATTTGAATCATCCAGGCTTACAATAATTTTGCTGCGCTATAAGGATTCATGAAACCCATATGATATGCTTGCCATTACTCTACATGTGCTGAAGTTTTTCAGATTAATAAAGTGGATGAAACATGAGACTACCAATCATGAGTAAGGTCATCATCTCGTTATTTCAGTTTAAATATTGAGTTCCTTTTGGGTTTTGGTTTTCTTGCTCGAGGAAGATCAAGTTTAGGCTTGAGGAGGTTGATGGTTGTGAAATATAGCCATCCACACTCACATTTAAACTGGATATTATTCATATATTTGATGAAATATCTTTCTAAATCCTGTCACTAATGCCTAATGATCAAAGGGGTATGCAATCCTGTCTTTCTATTTTTACCTACGCAGATAATGGCTTTTGATGATGGGAATCACTATATTAAAGTCAAAGATACGAGATTTCCAACAAACCAAAGAAACCTAGAGCCGTGAAGTGGAGGCAGTGCCTTTAACGGCCAACTATACGGCCGGAGTAAAATTCTCGCCGTATAGTTCCGGCCGTATAGTTGGAACCGACATCGCCAGGTCAAACAGAACAACATTCGTGAAGGGACCCCTATATAAAGAGGCTTCGGGCGACGAGAAAAACCATCTTCCTTTCGATCTCAACTCACCCTACCACCATAAGCCACCACGCTGGAGGAATAGATCTAGATCTAGATCTAATCTCCAAACCCTTCTCCGCCATCATAGCCATATTCCACCACTTGTAAGTAGATCTCATATCCAATTGGCGACATTGTAAGACTATTTGTTATCAATCTCATGATTTCCATTACAATGTTTTTGGTTGTTGATTTCATCTCTATGTGTGAGTAATTCTCCTTGGGCTAAGGGCTTCAGCCTAGCCATGTAGCTTTTGTGGATGTTATTTATCATAGATGGGATCATGTATTATTTTGTATGACATGATGATTATTGTACCCTCTCTTGCCTCAACCTAAGGACTTTTCAGGTACCCAAGACCCCAAGGATTGATTCATGTATAGGGAGTCTGAGTGATAACTGATCTACGGGTTGGGAACCCCAGTGACAGAAGGGGTAGTAGTATGTGAGGATTTACTTGGGATTAACGGTGACATCATTATGCATATTATTAGTTCTCTTTCTTCTATGGATGAGACTAGTAAGTTATTGCTATAAACGGTTACAGAGGCAATAGCAATTATGGATGCACTACCCATATATAATCATATTACTCTAACAATTACATGCATACATTATTATTATCTTTTATTCTCATCAGATGTTTTGCACAACTACTAGTGAAACCAAAAGCCCTAGGCCCTCTCTCTCTCCATTGTCAACAACAAAAGATCACAAATTCTCGGTCCGGTGAAAACACAGAAGAAATTCTAAAACTCCATAAGGTCCGTTTAATTAACCTTACTACGCTTTATGCTTGCCGAGGATTCGATAAACCGAGGTCTACTAGGGAAAAAGAACTATTCTACATCTGTAATCCGGATCGAATGTATCAATATGTAGGATTTGCTTAGTCCTCAATAGATTCTTTTGCTCTGGCGCACGCCTTCTTGATATGGAGAATATATATGGTTTGAACGGTCGATTGTTTTGAAGATTTGATTAGATCTTCTCATCTGCCATTTAGTAAATTTACATCTGCTTAGATCTTGACATGGTTATACCATACGGGTACACAACATTAGTATACCTGGTCCGGCCCAAGAAAGACCCACAAGAATATACACGGCCTGTGGAGATTTTTGGATGGCCCAAGCTCATGACATCTTTGAATCCTTGGAGACCAAGACTAGAGTAGATAGAATATTCAAAGGGATAAACCCTAACTTGTAACCGACTCGATCTGTGCCCGAGACCTGTCTAACTCTATATAAAGGCTAGGAGGGCACGGCGAGGAGGGCATCCTTTTTCCACCACATACACACCTCCACGCCAGATTGCATTTGCGCACCTTCGTACTTTTTGGTTCCACCGTAATTAAGAGCAGACAAGCAGGAGTAGGGTTTTCTCTCTGGGGACCTGAACCTGGGTAAATCTCGTGTCCCCTGATTGCTTGTATGTTAACCGTTTCGCTATCTCCATCATCCCCATCTTCTCCAAAAACCAAGCTTATAACAATGGACATTGACGAGTCGAAACCTCGTCAATTGGCGCCGTGTGTGGGAAGTGGAGACGCTGATCGTGTGGTCGTGACGGTTACATCCGAAGCAATATCTATGATTCCACGGCGATCGCAACGGCTCCATCAACCTGAAGATCTACGAATCGTCGATCTGGAAAGAAGATATCCCCCGATCTCAGAGCCTAGTTGGTGAAATTTCCGTCCAACAACACCATGGTCTACCTCAAAAAACTTGGTTAGACGTATAGCCAAGCCGATCGGATTAGCGGATTAGCGTATTTCCAGAATTTGTCCTATTCACCGTCGTGAAGATTGATTGCCAAGTCCGATTAGCTCTAAGAGTCATCACCTCATTACTGTTGTACGTACAACGAGTTCAGATGTGAAGCGCTCGGAAAGGAAACTGAATAACAAACGAGAGTGAAGAAATTTGCCTCTCTCAAGCTAAAGATCCAATTCCAAGAATTGCACGTGCCTGACACATGGGTTTTTCTATTCAATCTCTACTCTCGCATCGTTTACAATAAGAATTTATTTATTAGTCTAATCCTCTACTATTTTTGACGTACATGTACCTCTGCCATGCGACTGATTGCGGAGATCCGCTGCCGCCGTCATCTACGGTGACCTTCTGCGATCTTTGATTGCGGCAAACTGCTGTCACCATCGGCCTCAATGACCCGTTGCCGCGCCGACTCCGGTCCGCCGCCATCAACTACGTCCACCTTGTTGACTCCGTCGACCGCGCCGACTCTACACTCGGGGGCTCCCTCCGCTTCGGCGACCTGCTGCAGTCTTCGGCTCCGATCACCCGGGAGCTCCTTCTACTATGACGGCCCGTTAAAATCTTCGGTTACGGCAATCCGCTACAATCTTCGGCTGCGGCGACCTGTTATGATCTTCAGCTGCGACGACCCATTGCGATCGCCTCTCCTTGTGGCCCACTGAGGTCCTCGGCCCTGGCGATACCTACGATTTAGGCTCCAACAACTCGGGGGCTCCCTCCGCTTCGTCCACCAGCCACGGCCTTCGGCTCTAACAACCCGCTGCGGTCTTTGGCTCCGGCGAACTGTGTGGCCTTCGGCTGTGGTGACCCGCTGCAATCTTCGAATGCGATGACCCGCTACATTGTTTGGATGCGACGACCCAGTATAGTCTTCGACTGCGACCATCTTGGGATGCGGAACTCGCTTCCTCCGTCGACCCCAGGAACCCATCGCTGCTACGAGTGCGGTCTGCTGTGTCGATTACGTCCGCCGCGTGACTCGCTGCCGCGACGACTACGTCTATGGTTGCATCAACTTCGCCACGACAACCAACAAAGATAAGTTTCCCTCTACTTAGAGCTGATTTTATTTTTTAACTCGCACTCAAAACACTCGGGGCTGCGCCCTCTTCGAGTAACGTAATGTGCCATCGGCTCCACGCACTCGAGCACCTCGAATGCGACTGCCCGAGTAGCTGATTATGCCTTATCGTCGAATCCTTAAACTCCGAGTGCCTCGGCAAGGTACTGAGACTAAGGATAATCAGGATAACAAAAAAGCCTAGCATACAGTGCAATGGTGTCGACTCGATCGGCACCATAATCTTACTATACAAGCCGACATGCAAATATTCTTTATAAGATACAAGTACTTTACAACTTCTTATGTTTTCTGCGGCTTACAAGGATGTCGACTGCGTCGAGTTATTCTATCGGGTCCTCCAACAGGAGTCGACAAAACAACTGGATACGCCATAAACTGAAGACCCGAGTCGAGTCCCTCCTCGGATGGATGCACATCTTGATGCTACAAAGACGCGACGCTGGCCACACATCCGACAAACGAGACGCTGGTCACGCACCCGACAGAAGCAACTGCGTCTACTTCATCCGCAACATCGACTCCTTCCGGCTAGAATGCCGCATCACTCTTCTACGTCAACTCCTGGCTCCTTATGCATGAGACGCTGACGCGGTGCACTTTTAGGTCAGTGGTTTCTCCTTGCTGGGGTATCCACTCGAGTCTGCGACTCGACTAGACACTCGAGGGCTACTCCTATCAGGAGCGTTAGTAGCGCAGTCGATGTACTTCTGGGTTAGCAGTATGCCCACAAGATTGTCGACTACAACTGCACGATACAAGACTCGAGTCTCTGTCCGAGTCTACCACTCCAAACTGGAGCGCTGGTCACGCACACAGAAGATCTTCGAGTAGCTGATTCTTCGAGTCCTACGTCGAGTCTACGACTCCACTAAGGACTCGGGGGATACTCCCATAGGGAGGATTGATCAAGTATCTGAAAAAATTGTGTCCTATAGACCTGAAGCTCAAATTACCTGAACTACAGTCTCTGCTCGAGTCTACGACTTGAACAGACACTCGGGGGCTACTCCCATAGTGAGCGTTGGTCGCGCACCCTATGAATTCTTCAACTGTGATCCTTTGGATCAAAAATGCAAATAACTATCTGGCAACTTTGACCTAACCAACGCTATGTGAGGAAAATCCTCCTTGGCCACCCGAAACACCTCCGCGGTGATAAAATTTCGGATGATGTGTCTGCGACGCAAAGATAAGACCTATAGATACCGTCTAATGGCCTGGTAACGCACCTGACTACGCTCTGCTGGTAAAAAACCGTGTCAACAGGCACGATGAAAATCCTGACGGACGCGTTGGGTATATCACTCAAACACTACTGGGATTCGACTCCTATAAGACCTCAACGGCCTGAGTCGAGGGACTCGAATCTGAAGAAGATCGTGTTGTTTTGTCCTAAGACAGGTAACTGACCCTGATCTGTCGGGAGAGTCGGGCACACGCATCAACAATCCCTACAAACTAAAATTGTTTTCTCTTATGAACAGAAACAACTGCAACATTGAAGAGTCCTCAGCCGAATCTACGATTCAACTGAATATTCGGGGGCTACTGACATGTTTATACCCTACGGGTATAGGACATTAGTATACCTGGTCCGGCCCAAGGAAGGCCCACAAGAATATACACGGCCTGTGGAAATTTTCGGGTGGCCCAAGCCCATGACATCTTCGGATCCTTGGAGAGCAAGACTAGAGTAGATAGAATATTTAAAGAGGCAAACCCTAACCTGTAACCGACTTGATCTGTGTCCGAGACCTGCCTAACTCTATATAAAGGCTAGGAGGCCATGGCGAGGAGGGCATCCTTTTCCACTGGATACACACCTCCACGCCAGATTGCATCTGCGCACCCCTATATTTTTCAGTTCCACAGTAATCTAGAGCAGACAAGCAGGAGTAGGATTTTCCCTCCGGGGGCCTGAACCTGGGTAAATCTCGTGTCCACTGGTTGCTTGTCTGTAAACCGTTCCGCGATCTCCAGCACCCCCATCTTCTCCAAAACCCAAGCTCATAACAATGGGCATTGACGAATCGAAACCTCGTCAGATCTGCTCATCTGCCATTTAGTAAATTTACATTTGCTTAGCATATATGTTAATGGAGTATTGATTTAGATACACAACATGCATATATGCTTAATAGTGTATATTACATTTCTATTTCTTAATGAGGCCAATGATTCAATTTTGCCTCAAAAGAGTGCAAGAGGAGACACATATAATCGATGGTGTCAGATTTTTTTAGGGATAGGTTAGTGAACCTGAGGCAATAACGTATAACAACAATATAAGTTGTGCAATTGATACATTGTTTCGCTAACTCCATCTCTAAAAAACTTATGAGGCCCCAGATTTATTTTACATTCATATGTACTATTATATTTCAATTCCGCGGTGAGGCCGATGATTCAAATTTTCTTCAAAAGAGTTCACATGCATTCATAGTGTATAAGAAGTATTACATTTAAAAAAATTATTGTGGCCAATGATTCAGATTTTCTCCAAAAGAGAGGCAGATACATTAATTAGTGTAAGATTTTTTCAAGGGATGAGTTAGCGAACCCGGGGCAATGTACAAGAACAATATATAGGTTGTGCAATTGGTACTTGGTTCGCTCACGCTATCCCTTAAGAAAACTTATGAGGCCTCAGACTTTGTTCTTCATATAACTCACATCCAATTAATTTTCATTTTGTTTGGATATGTGAATGATATATGAACTGATCAAACTATTGCTGAGATACATTCTCTTTGATATTAATTTAATATTTTCTTACATATATATGTTGTCAATTCTTGAGTTGTAATATAAATCAATCATATGTATGAGTTCTAAGTTATGTTCTTAAAAATCAACAGGAAGATTCTGATTACGTGGACTCTAGCAACCAATGCAGGGACAACAAGAGTCGCTACGTGCTGAGGCGCTTACGGTGGGGGCTAATTCCTTTCCACCATAAGGGGATTTTTTTATCATTTTGTTGCAGAGCCGTTAACACGGACATCCACAACATGATCCAGCACGCGGTGGAGATTATCGAAGGCTAAGGTCGAACGCACCAACCGAAGACATTGGCACAGCACGCAGCCTACAGAAAATTCTCCGGGAATATGTCTTGAGTGGCATGTTTGTCATTGAGTAGGCTGATGCTCCTTCTAAGGCGGCTCCATGTCCCTGCTTCTGCTACTGCGATGTTGCCCCTACTTATATTTTGTTTAAGTTAAATATTACCTCTGGTTGCATGTAAGACAATATCTACATCCGTACTCGCTGGTGGTTGAACTATTATAAGTACCTCGTCTATATATTAATATACTCCTTTATATGGAGTTCCTTCAATTTTCTCGTGTTCAATTATTTACTGATCATGCTGTCGCACTGATCTATATCTGTAATCTCTGATGGTAGAATTAATAATGATGGAAGCGTAATCATTATATGGAGTTTCTTCAATTTGTTCGTATTTAAATTCAAAATACTTGTACCTTATTGCTATGTAGCAAGCGCATTAACACACTATGCGAGTCGGTCATATACCTTTCAGGTTACCCAAGACACAATATTTAGGTTAGTACGCACACAGCAATATAATCTATCTTAGAAATCAATTTTTCAGGTTATCCAAGGTACTACGCCATATATTTTCTTTGATGTATGAACCTCATTTACTCTTAGGACTCAATTTCACTCTAGCAAACATCTGTAAATACCTTCCTTTGCCTTTAAATTATGAATTATTCTCTAAATTTAGGATTAACGAAATCCTGAGTTCTGAATATATCCGAATTTCCAAATATTTACTCAACCAGACTTTCTTCAAATAATACAAGAAAAATGGTTATATTGGTGAAAAAATCATAATTAAAAAACCAAATGATCTCACTTCGTGATTAGACATTTGAATTAGTCAAATTTAAAACACTTGCACCTTATTTCTTTGCCCCCAAGTGTATGAACACTAGGAATCATCATGCTTTCAGGGTATAAGATCCAAGGTTTCTACTACGCCAGTTTTTTTCTTCAGTTTATGAACCTCATTTAGTCTTAGGGGACTCAACTTTACTCTAGCAATCATGTATACGCACCTTTATTTGCTTTTAAATTATGAATATTTCCCAAATTTTAGAATAATTAAATGCCGGAGTTCCGAATATATCTGGAGTTCTGAACATGTTTATTTCAAACTACTAGTCGTCTTAGCTAGGAAAATTTCTTCGCGGCCAAATATGAAATATTCAGAGAACGAATGTTCCTAGAGACATTTTCCACTTGCAGCCGTCTGAGGCTAGTACTTGGCGGCAAATATCTGAAATTATTTGGACAAATATTTCAGATATGTGCCATATTTTTCTTCCACGCCCACCCGAACCACTGTCCACCACCACCACCGGTCCCCTGCCTCTCCACCACCACCACCATTGGTCCCTGCCTCTCCACCACCACCACCTCTTGTCTCCTGCCTCTTCACCACCTCCGCCTCTGATACCCTGCCTCTCCACCACCGCCGCCTTTGGTTCCCCTGCCTCTCCACCACTGCCGCCTCCGGACCCCTGCCTCTCCACCACCGCCGCCTCCGGTCCCTAACGGTGCGGATGCTCTCCCTCGCCTCTGTGGACCCCTTTGTCATCCACGTAGGTATCTGTGAAAACCAAACCCCCAAAACCCTAAGTCAGCAGCTTCGATTTAGGAATCTTGCCAATTTGCTTATCGATTTTAAGGTTTAGGGCTACCGAGCTGCAAAGACCCGATGGCGCCATCGGAGAGCCTCCCCCAGGCGGCCTGCAACTAGCCCAACTCTTTTCCCCTTGTATAAATCTCAAAATCTGCAATTGTCACTTCTAGCAATAGAGATTTAATTGTCACTCTATTGGTCTCTATGTATCTTTTTATCACATGGGAACCTACAGTGACGATGCAATAACGCTATCTAGCGACAATAGCTTTCGATTTACCTTTGGTGGTTTTGAATTCTAGTCATCAGATGAAGAGCCCACTGAGAGGATTGAGTTTAGAGGTATCAAAAGAACATCAAAATTGTAGTCATCTGTTTTGTATGCATTTAGACGGTAGACATTGATTTATTGTTGCATCAGGGACTCAACACAAGGGGGGACACTGATTTTGATAAGAAGACCCTTTTTGGAAATGACATGTATCTAAAAGAAGTTTATATGGACTTCCTCTTAGACCGGTGTGAACCCGAATTTCCACCAGAAATCAAGTACTGCATCTACAGGCTGCCCTATTTATCTTTCATGAAAAATAAGTGTAAGCTGGTAAGATTATATATTCTTGATAATGTTATCAACAACAAGCTACCTTGTGATATTTAAATAATTCTAGTAATCACAAACATGCTAGTTCTTCAATTCCCTATACTTGCCCAGACATTTGGAGCTGAGTTCACAAGAAAATATCTAAAGAATCTCCTTGATGAACCTATTGATGTCCATGTTTGGCAAATGAGGAGAAAAAAGCCAAAGATGGTTAGGATGAAGATAGGAGCTATTCAGCATTGTCCTTTTTTGCTCTCATGTCCATAGATCAAATGCAATCTTGACGACTTGATGATTGAAGATAGCATTGACCTTTTTTGCTATGATAAAAAAGATAATAGAGAGGTACATATTATGGTTCAGCAACTTTCACCGGGCGGCCTATTATAAATGTGATACTAGTTTGTTAGAGAGTACTAATTATGCTATTCTGATTGTTTTGTGGACTGCACTTTGTATGTACTGCCATAATGTGGAATGGCTAAATTTGTATGGATTTCTCCAACTATCTGGCTAATGTTACCGCGATCAAGCTGCTATAAATTATTGAGTTGATCTGTCTATCTGGATGCTGAATCATGATTATGTGTCATGTCAGCTATGATCGAGCTCGAATTATCATCCTACTATTTAAAATGGTCTACACATATTGGAGATGGTCACTTTAAAAAGCAGCTTCGAGGCACACTAGTTCTAGAGACCGTCTTTGTTAGAATCCGACTCAGGTTGCCGTACTATTCGAGACGGTCCATAGTATACGCCGTTGAGGTTGAAGAGTTCTTGCAAGCGGTAAGAAATATTGTCCGTCTCCAACTCGTAGATGTTAGAGGCGTTTGCCTTTTTACACCGTCTAAGGTAACGTATCTTAGAGCCGCAAAGAAAAAATGGCTTAGGTGATGTGCTCTTAGAAGTTATGCGCTTGAGCCGGAATAAGAAATCGTCTAAGGTCTATGGAAAATTGACGTCTCTAAGTAGCGAATTTGTACTAGCGTGATCTCCGCGAAGTGATAATGAACAACAGTTGTAGGTTTCAATATCTTGAACCGCAGTGTGATCTCCCTCGAAGTGATAATGAACAACAGTGTGATCTCCCGCGAAGTGATAATGAACAACAATGTGATCTCCCGCTGGAGGATCATCCCCTCCACCTCTCCACCGATGGATCACCGCCTCCATCCTCTCCACTGGCTCGGCCATTGCAAGAACGCGAGAAGGCTCCGATCTACAGGGGATCTGTAGTTTTCTTCGTTATGATTTGTTTTCAAGCCATGTTTTGGTCTCGGGTTGTCGGTGGCAAGGCGATAGCGTCACCATCGACATGGAATAAGTCCTTCCCACCTCGCCCTTGTTCCGGTGGTTCTTCTTGGTATTGCTTGGAGGCGTCTGGAGGTTGGTGTGTTCTCCCCATACATGCAAGACGGCAGTATTTGGTGGCATATGCTTCAGATCAATTTAAGAGTTCAATAGCGATAACTTCGACTTTGGGGCGGTGGTCATTAGAGGCACGTGCATGAAGAGTTCCCGGATGTCCTAAAAAAAGCCATGTATGCTCTGGTAAAGGAGCGGCGACAACGACGCATCGACGACTTATTTTGGTGGTAGTAGTAGTCGTCTATAATTTTTATTATGTTTAGAGTGTTTTGTACTTTCGGTGGACTTTATTTTATCAGAAAAAACAATTACGATATTGTGTTCCTTCGAGAATAAACTTCTCATCATGTGCGTTTTCCTATTGTACTTCGCAATCTGTTCTTTTACATGACTTGAGAGCTGAGATTATTTTGTAGGTACTGCAGATTCATAATTGTTCGGTTAGCTTTTTCCTCCAACACCAACTTGTCACGTTCTCCTCAATAATTCGCCACGTAGGTCCGCCCCCCGGCCCCAAATGTTCACTATAAATACTTGTCTCGTGACCACTCCTCCATCTCACCCAACGAACATTCGAGCTAAGCTTATCTACCTCATAGCTGCTAAGGTTCGAGCTACTAGTGCGAGCTAGTCAGCTAGCTAAGCAATGGCGAACACTTACACCTCAGCGCTACTCGGCGCACTGGTGGTGCTTTCACTTCTTGTGAGCCCCATTGCTTGCTCCTCTCGCAAGCTCGCCAAGGCGCCTGCAGTCAAGGCCACCCCGACTAACAAAACCACTACCTATACTAACCCCGCTGCTTCTGCTCTATACGGCTCCGGTGGCTGGTCAGCCGCCGGCGCGACGTATTACGGCAACCCCAACGGCGACGGAGGCGAGGGTTAGTGCGCTTGCTCTCTTTATCCGTTGGAGCTACATCGCAGCCCCATTCGTCGAGCTGAAACTGACATTGGAACAAATTTGCAGGTGGCGCGTGCGGCTACCAAACCGCTGTCGGACAAAAGCCGTTCTCGTCGATGATCGCCGCCGGGAGCGCACCGCTGTTCCTGAAAGGCTTGGGCTGCGGCGCCTGCTATGATGTAAGCATAACCTGTCACTGTACCCCTTCCATTAATGGTGCAAAGTGGCTGGCTGGTCCTGACGAAATTTGTTCATGTCCGCGCGCCTCCGCAGGTCAAGTGCTCGAGCAACAAGGCGTGCTCTGGCAAGCCCGTGACCGTCGTCATCACCGACTTGAGCCCCGGCAACCTCTACCCCGGCGAGCCGGCCCATTTCGACATGAGCGGCACCGCCTTGGGCGCTATGGCCAAGCCTGGCAAGGCCGACCAACTCCGTGCCGGCGGTGTCATCAGAATCCAGTACAAGAGGTATGTACTACTCCTACATGTACATAGGATCTCTCTGCAATGCAGGATTGTCGGCAGTCGGCAATTACTCGGAAATCAAGAAAGATTGTAGTACTGATCTTGGGTGTTAATCGTAGGGTGCCGTGCAAGTACCCTGGCGTGAAGATTACCTTCAGGGTGGACCAGGGCTCCAACCCGTTCTACTTCAAGACCCTGATCGAGTTCGAGGACGACGACGGCGACCTCAAGGCCGTCGCCCTCAGGCAGGCCGGCAGCACCACCTGGACGACCATGACGCAGGACTGGGGCGCATTGTGGCGCTGCAACAACGGCCAGCGGCTGCGCGGGCCATTCTCGCTCCGGCTCACCTCCGACTCCGGCAGGAAGCTCGTTGCCAGGAACGTCATCCCCGCCAACTGGAAGGCCGGAGCCACGTACCGCTCCTTGGTCAACTACCCCTGATAAATTTACGGTTTTTTTTTATCTTTTTCTGTTGACCGCGTCGCGCTTGGTCAGCAAGTGTGCAGGGTGTGTGGGTAATTATGATCCATCCTACCGTGTGTGAATTTATACCGCGGGAGAAATGCGCGTCCGGGAGGCAGGACTCAGAAGAGAAGGAGATGACTGAAATCGGCTTCTTCTTCCCTCCGTGTGACCTCTGCTCCCCTAGCGATGTGTCTGTATTTTTCTTTCCTCTGTTTTGTAATTTTGTTGTCGAGGAGAAGCTTGGGCTGCGACCAAAGTTGCAAGCCCATGTATCAAGTTGTGTGTTTTTTTACCACGCAATCCTTCAGAGAAATTGAATGAATTTGTCAGATGATTGAAACCTGCATCGTAAGTTCAGAGCTCCTGTAGTTTGTATAACTTGCAAATTGCAACTGAACCATCTTTGGACAATCTGATTTGTTCTGAAAATTATCAAGGACGAGTGGTTGTGCAAATTACCCGTAGTATTAATTTTTACTTTCTCTACATGAAACATATTGCACGCAAATTGCCGGCTCACATGGACAACGGGGAACACTTGGCCCCTGCTGGTAGCTGTGCCATTGATTTTGCTCTGCTCTCCTGGCATGCTGGATGCTTGCCGATAATCACACATGCGATTCTCCAAAAAGATGGACAGAGGAGCAGAGCCTTGAATGTTACAAATGCTAACTGCTCATTGCACTAGTACTCAATTATTAACACAAACGGTTTTCGGTTGTACGTACAAATCCACGTACAAGAGCTCCGGTTGCGTCTTTTCGAATTAAAAGTGCCTCAGAGTATTGCACGTGGGTCTGATAAATTATGGCATGCAAAGAGGATATGCATATAGCTATGGATTTTAGAAAATAAAATGACAATAAGTTTCGGGGGCATGGTATGGCAGTGTCTAGGCGCCTGATGTGTGATGGTGGATGCGACAACCGCATGGCGATGGTGCTACCTGGCCTTCATGTCGGCGTGACGGAGGTCTAGCAAGATCAATGTCTTAATCCTTGTTCTGAAGATGGTTCCATTGTGGGATGGTGTATATTGGGGGTCTGTCGGACTGGTCTATGATCCCGACTCGCTATTGGGCGGTTGGATGAGGCGGCCTGTTTTATAAATGATGTGTGGAGGTGCGAGTCAGGGTTGTGGTCTCGATATGGCCACCGCTTCATCAAGGTTATAGGTGTTGCAACATCTGTAGTTATTGAGGTGGTTTTAGATTGATGTTTGTATTTTTTTTATATGTTGAATAAAAATAAAAAAGACCATGTGCATCATTTTGATGCATAGGCTAGAGGTATCACCTCCATTTCAGAAAAAAATCTATTCCTTGTACAGATAACGACATCATAATAGTGTCCCCCATGTCATTTTGATGCATCAGAATGGCGCCATAGCGTCTTCTTATTCCCATAGTGTCCCCCATGTCCAATCCAAGAGACCTGGATCTAGTGTTTCCCGAGAGCACCCGACCAACAAAATGGGGGCTGCAAAAATGATGCCTTCAACAAGAAAAACGACACCAAGAGACGTCATCAATCTCGACTTTCACTGGCCAGTCACACAAATATGTACTCGGCTGATTGGATCTTGATGCAGCAGTAAGTGCCGCCATCGCCAAAGCGATTAGCGATCCTACATCCCGCGTCGTCCACCTCCTTGCCACTTAGAGATCGGGGCCAAAACTGTCGTCCCTCCATAGCACAGACCATCATGCCGCAGATGCTCCAGACGCACTGGATGGGCCATCACACCATGATGCTTGACCATACCACACCTTGGCTCGAAGAAGATGGTACGCGCCGATCCTTCGCGCAAGGGTACGAGGAGGCCTCCCCCGCATCCAGCGACGGACGGGCTTTGCCTAGTTGCACCCTCGGGGGTGGCTAGTGGCGGCTAGGGTTTCCCCCTCCCGTCTCCTCGTGGGGGCGGGAGAAGGGGCGAACGTTTTTTATGACGTGACATATGCCTAATTTCATCTAAAACATAAATTTGACATAAACTTGAGCTCCTAGATGAGCGACAACAAAAAAGAATCATTCTTCATCAGAAAAGGAAAAAGAGTATGTGCTGCTGCTGGTGCAGGGTCGATTGACGTCCAAGGACGCTACAACATCCCAAGACATAGTCATCATACAACCAACATCTGTGTAGGCTATTTAGTCAACTGTCCGTATATATACATACGTGGCCACGGCAGCAATCTCATGGTGCTTTTTTCAGTTTTCACGGGCTGCGAAACGAACGAGCGGCTGTGAAATAATGTGTCTTCCTTTCTCGTGCTGCTGCTGGTGCAGGGTCAGGGTGAGATCGTCAAACGGACGCTGCCACGTCGCTGTCGTGACGGGATCCTCCATGTGGCACACACGTACACGAGCATGATCGACCTGACGACCATTCCAAAAAACGGCAGTGCCGATATCGAGCCCGGCCCTAGCGCTCATGTGCTGCTCCCTTTGTGTCGTCACTTCGGCCGTCGGGGATAGGAAACCTATTAACGGCAGCGTTCGGTTAGTCTAGTATTCCCTGCGTCAGCAAATAAGTGTACTTATAGCTTTGTCTTCAGTTAAATTTTAATACGTTTAACTAATTTTTTTAGGACAACGTACCAATATTTATGACACTAAATCGATATCATTAGATTTATTTTTAAATCTAATTTTATAATATATCAATTTTATGTAATATATGTTTTTATATTTCTTTATAAAATTAGTCAAATTTGATTATCTTTGACTTAAACAAAAGGACAGCCCTACGTGTCCTCCGGGGGATCTATGATTTTTATCCCCCGGGTCCCCAGCCAAACACGTGCCCTCTTTTTGGATTCAAAATCCCGCTTTTGCTACATTGCTCCACTTTTGCTATATTTGACCTGTTGTAGCAAAAAATGGTTGATCACCCGAAAATAAAACAGACCGGACCTCATGGAGATTTCACGAGACCTCGCGATCGGTAGCAAAAAAGTTATGTAATGTAGCAAACCCGACCTCACCGGAGACTCGCCGGAGGCTTTCGCCGGTAGACCTCACCGGAGACCGGGTAGCAAAAACGTTACGCTATTGTAGCAAAACTGCAAAACGGTGGTAGCAAAAAAAAAGTACTAATATAGCAAAAAAGAACAACCTCGTCGCAGATATCACCAGTGTCTGCCGTAGCAAAACCAACTTTGCTGAGGACTTTCGTCGAAAATGTCGTAGCAAATATTTTGTGCTATTATAGCAAAAACATAGAAGAGAAATAGCAAAAACTTGCTACTATTGTAGCATCACTCTGTAGCAAAATATCAAAACACGTCAATTGGTCAGTAGCATCGTGACCCTTCATCTGTAGCAACAATGATCACTTCCAGTAGCATTGTCGTCCTGCCTGTGTAGCACTGTGTCGGAAGAGAAAACTCCAGCGCAGAGGGGCGGCCATGGCACGGAGGTGTGGTGGTGGTACCTCCGGCGAGGGAGGAACAACGAGGATGGCCGGCCATGGCACAAAGGTGTGGCGTTGGGACCTCCGACGGCCGAGGAGCGGCGCGGTTGTACGTGGGAACTCCGGCGCAGAGGATGACGCGGTTAGCGAGAGCTCCGGTAGTGGAGGGCGCGCGGTCGCTGGTGGAGAGAGCGACGACGCTCCAGGGAGCAGTGGCGGCGGCTCCCGACGAGCCGGCGCCCAAGGATGGAGGAGAAGCAAGGACGGCAGGTGTGGCGGCGCTCCAGCACGGAGGAGCATGCGGGACTCCAGCGCGGCGACGCTCCAGCACGGAGGCGTGCGGGGCTCCAGCGCGGCGGCACGACCGGAGACAGAGTACGCACGCGGGATTTACTTCGTGACGTATGATTGGATAAGGCAGGTTCCGTAGCTTTTTTTTGGGTCTACCGTGTACACGCACGAGCTATGACCTGGGGGATCGATCGAACTGATCCTCCGGAAGAGTAGTATCATTTTCCTAAACAAAAGCTAGATGTATACTTATTTGCGGACGGAGGGAGTACGTGTCGCCGCCGAAGCCGAAGAGCGTGCGCGCGCGGGGCCGGCAGCCAGCAACCGATCGAGCGAGCAAGCAGCCGGCGTGACCGCGAGCCACTCCGTTCTCGATCGTCGTCGTACCCCCGGCGCATGTGCCGAGATTCTCGCGGATGCAAAGAAGCTTATCAGAAGAAAGGAGCTCCGAGCTCGTCCCGCGCGCACATGGCGTCCGGCCGTGCGTGCTGATTGTGATTGGCCGCATCTGCCCACATCCATCTCCCGAGTTTTCGCCGGAGCAGAGAGACTGTTACCATCCGGTCTACTATAGTAGTATCAGTATCACCGGCGTCGTGATCCAAGAGGACAACCGTGGTCTCCAACAAGCGGCAGCTTGTCGGGGTGATTTGCGTTGCCTAATCTAATCCGGAGGGCGACGAAGCAATGGCAGAACATGGCACTTTGCAGTGTGACTCTGTACACGGCCAAGTGAAGCAGTGAGCATTTTCCAAGCTTCACATGCATGGCGGGGTAATTTCTCCACAACACCTGCCGCTTTGGCTCCGAGTGAGTGAGTGTGTGTGTCGGCGCGTCGGTACACGTACACGTCGTGCCTCGTGCGCGCATGCACGCACGGCCGCGTCGCTCGTGAAGCTGCGTGCGTATCGTGCAGTACGTAGTAGGGTCTCGCCGACGGTTGCAACTGTGGAGTGCTGTGGGAGTGGTGCGTGGTGATTGTTGTTGGAAAACTGGACCGGTATAGGCCCACTCGGTGGTCTACTGCGCCAGTACGCCCACGAAGATCGTATTTTCCTTGCATTGTTTATCTCGATATTTTTATCCATAAAAGACGCGGGGATATGCAGGGATTTGATGTTAGTCCAATACTCTCAAATCCCCTCAAATCCTTCTCCAAAAATACTCTACCATGATGGAGAGTTTTTAATCTAGTCAAAAATACACTAGTGTGGAGAGAATTTGTGGGGATATTCCGGGATTATCCCCTCAAAACCCGGCCTAGTAAACGACCTATCAGGAAAATTCCGGGATATAAAATAATCTCTTCCCATCCACTGAAATACCTAAAAGTAAACAAGGCCTTAGTCTATAAATAGAGGAACAATCATTGTACGTGAGCTTACCGAGAGAAAGATTAATAAAGTTCCCTTTTGTTCCCTGTGCCATCTACTTGTGTTATCTGTGTGTTTTTCGACTCTAGTCTTCTCCCTCGGGTGTGAAGCAGCCTCGGGACCGGCTAGCCGGCAGGGGGTGTTCCAACACGTTATCAGCACGTGTCTCTCCGTCGAGCCTCCTCAAGCCACCGTCGAGTCTGCATCGCGCAGGCTTTCGTTGAAGGTAACTCCAATCTGACCGCAAAAATGGATCCGTCTCGCGATTTCCTTTCTAGATTTGCGTTCAGATCTTAGATCAGATCTCATCTAAGGTGTGGATTTTTCTTCCCGAGAGTCGAGCTGACCTGCTGTCGCCGACCAATGTCGATCTAATCACTCCCGGATTAAAATTTTGTTGATTGTACCGTCGATGCGTGCACCTGCTGTGTCGATCTGGATTTTTTCTTAGTAGATCGGGCTGATCTTGACTTTTTTTAGATCAAATCGATCTAGTTTTCCTTTTCTTTGAGCAGTACGTGCACAGCCATGGCGACCATGTGAGCCCTTCTGCTCCGCCGAGCCGCTGGCCCGCTGGCCGCACCGACGCTGCGAGCCTGGCCGGCTCGCCGCCAGCGCTGGCCATGATGTCGCCAGCGCCATGAGGTGGCTGCCATGGCGGCCACCGCCGCTGTTGCGCGCCAGCCGCCACCGCTGCGCTCGGCACGCCTGCTGCGCTCGCTGCCAGCGCCATCGCTTCCATTTCGCCGCGCCGCTTCGCTGCCGCCGGCGCCGCGCCGCCGCCTTGGTTTTGCTCGCGCCGCCTTCTGCGCCGCCTGGCCGCGCTTTTGATTTCGCCCGCCGCCGCCGATACGCTGCGCTTTGCCGCTGCTGCGCTTTAGCTCGCCTTGCTGCGCTGGCATTGCCGCCGCTGGCGCTGAACAGAACCGCTACGCCGTGCATGCAGCAGCTCCAGTTGAGGGTGGGCCAGACGGTTGGCCCCGTGTAGTCCATTTTTTTTGGACCGTTTTTTTATTTCATTCGCGCCTGCGACCTTCGCCGTCGACGCCTACACGCCAATCGCGCCGCCGGGTCCGGCCTGCTGCCGGCACCGCCGCCCCAGTCGGGAGCTAGCTCTGCTAGCTCCGTTCCCCCGCTTAGCGGGCCGGGACGGTTTGGAGCGGGCCGGCCGCAGAGGCAAGGGTAGCTGGGCCGTTTGGTAGCACGCGATCGCGGCGGTTGGACCGTTTTTGGCTCTATTTTTTGTCCGATTTTACACAAGCTTTTGAACTATGTTTTACTATAGTTATTAATTAACGCATGTTTTTAATACTTTGTATCTCATAGATAGCTTGTACCGTTTTTACATTAAATTTTGGAACGCCGTCATATTTGAATTATTGTATCGATTATCGCATTTATGCAACCGATTACCTACTGTAATCTTACACACTTTGCATAAATTGCAAATGACCGGAATCGTCAGCCGCGAGTTTCCGGAGTTGACCCAGGATGATCTTAACTACCTGACTTGGGCCTCGGACGTTAAGATCGTCCTCGAGGGCCGATGCATCAAGGATGCGTTGTTTGAGGGGACCCCGACTGCCCCCAGCAAAACCATCCCGGCGGATAACGCCAAAGCCCTGCACTTCCTCCGCCATCACATGTGTGAGACTCTCAAGAACGAGTACATGGCAGAACGGAGTGCTTCTGCCCTCTGGACCGCCCTCAACAAGTTGTTCTCTAGGCTGAAGTACACCATTCAGCCACATGCGGAGGCAGATTGGATTCGTCTGAGGTTTGCGGACTTCAAGACGGTGGGAGAGTACAACTCCAGGTTGCACCGGATTTGTACCATTCTTCAGCTGTGTGGGACCAGTACCACCGATCATCAGAAGATAGACAAAACCCTCTCCACATTCCATCCGGACAACATCTAGTCGTCGCGAAACTTTCGCCAGGAAGGATTCACGGAATATGCAGCGCTTATTGATGCTCTCCAGGTGGCCGAGGCGCAGGATAATGTTCTGAAAAAGAACTTCTCCGCGCAACCCTTCGCGGGGGGGCCAAGTCATGAGGCTAATGCCGGTGCCTACAAGGTGCGCAAGACCATTCACAAGAAGAGAGGCAAGAAGGGCAAGAAGGGCCCCAACTCCTCCAACCCGGCCAAGCAACGCAAGGCGGGCAAGGAGGAGGCAAGGCCCCAGGACTGCTTCCGCTGTGGCTCCAAGACTCACTTCTTCAGGCAGTGTTTGGCTCCTAAACACGTCGTGGACACGTTCAAGGCCAACAAGCAGGCGCGCGAGGCGCACCTTTCCAGGTTGAGGCACCACTGGCGCCCGAAGCGGCGCCTGTGAAGAACGTCGCGCCCGTAGTGGCGCAGGACGTAGCACAAGTGGCAGCACCCTCGGCGGTTCCCACGAACGCCGCTGTGCCCATGGAGGTTGAGCACGTTGTGCCCCCCCCACCCCCCTCAGCTAGACATCTCCGCTGCCTCGATGATGATAGCCAACGAAGAGAAGCTCACTGACCTTGAGATACAGGCTGAGCTTGATGGTTTCTTTGCAGAATCCACCTGAGCTCCTTTTTGTTGTGATGATTTCTTTTTCGCAAATAATCAGATACAATTTTTCGATATGGTTGTAAGCTCTATGAGAGCATAAAATTTATTTATTTTCGGCGATTGGATGACATTTATTTCATTCATTTATTCCATTATTTGGTTATGTGATGTTCTGAAATGTTTATGTGTTTTACTTACTTGATGTAGCATCTTCCTCGCTCCATTATATTAATTAGGCACTATATTTTAGAACGCGTGTGGCGCCCAAATGGAGGAAACGTTCCTTACTGATAGCGGCACCACAAATACCATCTTGAGAGAAACAAAGTATTTTGAGTCCATTACCAAAAACCCTGTTAACATAATGACGATCGCCGGCTGCGGTCCGAATGTAGTTGGCTCCATAAGAGCAACGATCATACTCCCAAATGGAACAACTCTAATCATTGAAGAGGCATTGTTGTATCCGGAGTCGACTCGTACTCTCTTAAGTTTTAGAGACATCCGCGCAAATGGTTTCCATGTCGAAACCGATGATGATGAGAATGGAAAGGAGTTCCTACTCATTACCAAGCGCGACGAAAATGGTAAACATGTTGTCGAAAGACTCCCTTCATTAGCTACTGGGCTGTACTACACTAAGATAGTAGCACCACCTATTTACACTACCCTTAAGAGTGTTTTTAGAAGATTCGAACTATTCTGCCTTTGGCATGATAGGTTAGGTCACCCTGGTCTTAGGATGATGAGAAATATAATTAACAACTCGAATGGTCATAATGTTAATGTGAAAAATTTCCCGAATCTCGATGATTTCGTATGCTCTGCATGCGCTACGGGGAAATTGATCATTATACCGTCCCCCCTAAAGGTGAAGGATGAACTCCCCGCGTTCTTGGAACGTATTCAAGGGGATATATGTGGTCCAATTCAGCCCCTCTCAGGGATGTTTCGGTACTTCATGGTGCTCATCGATGCTTCCTCTAAATGGTCCAATGTTTGCCTGTTGTCAACAAGCAACCATGCTTTTGCAAAGTTGATCTCCCAGATCATACAAATAAGGAATAAATTCCCTGATTATCGTTTAAAGTCTATTCGAATGGACAATGCCGGAGAATTTACTTCAAAGGCATTAGATGATTATTGCATGGCAACTGGAATCAAACTTGAGCACTCCGTACCGCATGTCCACACTCAAAATGGACTTGCGGAGGCATTGATTAAAAGGATTAAATTCATTGCCAGACCACTCCTTCAGGGTTGTAATTTACCAACTACATGTTGGGGACACACGGTGTTACACGCCGCTAATCTCATCAACTTTCAACCATCGGCCTACAACATCCACTCTCCCATCCAACTTGCGCAAGGGTCGGCACCAAAAATTTCCCACCTCCGTAGGTTCGGCTGCCAGGTATATATACCTATACCACCACCCCAGCAATCAGCAATGGGACCGCTCCGTAAGTCGGGGATATACGTTGGTTATGAGACTGTGTCCATAATCAGGTTCTTGGACCCCTTGACAGGTGACTATCACACGGCCCGTTTTGCTGACTGCATTTTTGACGAGGATCTTTTTCCGACTTTGGGGGGAGGTAATCAACCCCTGGATGACAAAAGTAGAGAAATCACGTGGAAAGCCACGGGGATCCACGCTCATGACCCGCGCACCGTTGAGACTAATAGAGAAGTCCAAAAGATACTAGATTTGCACTCCCTAGCGAATTAACTGCCCGATCATTTTAGTGATTTAAAGACTGTGACAAAGTCGCATGTGCACGCACGCAATGCACCGGAAAGGGTTGAAATACCAAAGAAAAATGATGGTATACCCGCTCCTGCTCCAAGGCCTAAGAGGACGCGGATTCCGGTTTCTCAAATCCTAAGTACCCAGGGACGCCCGAAGAAAAAGGACAAGAGAGATTTATTACAGTCTGCCCCTGTTGAGGGGAGCCAGTTGAGACCTGGCACAAGTACGGATATTTCAGTGCACGAAATTCCGGACTTGAACTTTCCTATATCGAAAATTGTAGGGTTTCGTAGCATGGAAAACAAAAAATTTCTATCGCATACAAACAAACAAGCCAAGATCTATATACTAGATTGTAGCAACGAGTCGATGGAATAACTTACCCTCGAAGATTCCAAAGCGTTTAACGAGAGTGGATTCTCGTGGGTGATGTAGTCGTACTCTTCCCGATCTCAAGATCGTGTAGACGATCCTTCCGGCGCAGCGTTCCGGCAGCGCTTCTGCAGTCGGTCACATGTTCTGATTTCGAAGACCTTCCTCTCCTTGTTCCAGAAAGCGGAGGTTGTAGCACTCTCTCGTGATTCCTGAAGACAACGTGGTACCAAGTAGAGGGAGATCCCCCAAAGGCTTCGCCTTAAGCCGGAGCGAGTATGGTGGAGTATGAGAGAGCTATTAGTGGTCTAGGGTTTAGACACACCAATTAGAAGGCTCTAATCCGAAGGCTAGGGCAATTAGAAGCTCTAAACCGGAGTTTAGGGCTAGGATTTAGATTAGAGGATAGGAACTTGTGTGTCTAGAGGAGGAGGCCCTGCCCCTCCTTTTATAGGTGGGAGGGGCGGCCAAGGAGAGGGAGTCCCTCCCCAAGTCGGCCTTGGGTGGAGAGCCGGCTTGGAGAGGAGGGACTCCTCCCCAAGTCGGTTTCAACCTCCTCTTGCTTGTTCCCCTCAGTTTCCTGTTTTAGCCGTTTGACTTTCAAACTGGGCATTTGACTTTTCAGTTTTAGGATTCAATTTAATCCTTTATTTGGAACAGCGAGAACACTTAGTACATGATGCAATCATTCCAATATGTAATGACACATTCATGTACCCCTTCCCCCCCCCCCCCGAGTGTCGGACATTCCGGAACCTTCTAGAACATTTTCGATGAAAACACCGGAATCATTTCCGAACTCCGAAACGGGACTTTCCTTATATGAATATTATTCTCCGGACCATTCCGGATCACCTCGTGATATCCCGGATCCCATCCGAGACTCCGAACAACATTCGGTCTCTTTCTCATAATACCATAACTACTCAAACAACGTCGAATCCTTAAGTGTGTCTCCCTACGGTTCGTGAATTATGCGGACATGATCGAGACACTTCTCCGAACAATAACCAATAGAGGAATCTGGAAATTCATATGGCTCCACATATTTCTCGATTACTTTGCGATCGAATGAACCACTTACATACGATACCAATTTCCCTTTGTCTCACGATAGTTTACTTATCCGAGGTTATGATCGGTATCTCTGCATACCTAGTTCAACCTCGTTACCGATAAGTACTCTTTTCTCGTTCCCGTGATATGTGATCCCTTGTGAGCCAGTGACATGCTTGCAAGCTAATTGGATGACATTCCACCGAGAGGGCCCAGAGTATATCTATCCGTCATATGGATGGACAAATCCCACTCTTGATCCATGTGTTTCAACCAATACTTTCCGAACACTCAATGCCACCTTTATAGCCACCCGATTCTGATTGTGGTGTTTGATGTCATCAAAGCATCCATCCGGTAAAGGTGATATGCATGATCTCATGGTCGAAGGAATTAGGTTACTATGTATCATAAAGCATATAGCAATTGAACTAATGAAATGACTTGATCTTTATGCTACGCTTATCTATAGGAGTATGTCCACCATATCATTCTCCTAACGATATGATCTTGTTGTTGATAACATATCAATGTTCATGATATGGAAACCACAATCATCAATCAACCAACAAGCTAGTGAAGTATAGAGGCTATACTAGGGACTTCAAATTAAGTTTACAAATCACACAAGTATTAATGTTTCCTTGTTAATACTATTATAGCATGAATGTAAACATTTATCATAAACACAAAGATATAATAATAACTACGTTTATTATTGCCTCTAGGGCATATCTCCAACAGTCTCCCACTTGCACTAGAGTCATCTAATCTAGATTACATGGTAATATACCGAACACCCATGGCAGTTTGGTGTTGGTCATGTTTTGCCCTCGGAAGAGGTTTAGTCAACGGATCCGCCACATTCAGATTTTTGTGTACTTTGCAAATCTTTATATCCCCATCCGGATATGTTCTCGAACAGGAAAACGCAGCTTGATATGCTTGACTTCTTGTGTGACCTTGGTTCTTGCGCATTGGCTATGGCGCCCATGTTATCACGAGAGATAGACATTGGGTCAGTAGCACTAGGAACCACCCAGCTCTGTAATGAACTCTTTCATCCATATCGCTTCTTGTGAAGCCTCCGGCGACCATGTATTCCGATTCGGTTGAAGATCTCGCCACAACGCTTTGCTTTGCACTCCTCCCATTCTTCTGCACCATTCAAAATAAATCATTATCCAATTGTGATTTAGAATCATCCGGATAGGTGTTCCAACTAGCATCGGTGTAACCATTAACAACGAGCTGTTCATCACCTCCATAAGAAAGAACCATATCCTTAGTTCTTCTCAAGTACTTAAGGATGTTTTCGACCGTTGTCCAATGATCCACTCCTGGATCACTTTGATATCTACTAGTTAAACTAACAGCATATGCAATGTCGGGTCTAGTACATAGCATGGCATACATTAGAGATCCTATGGCTGAGGCATAGGGAGTCTTACTCATCCTTTCTCTATCTTTTGCCGATGTCGGACTTTGAGTTTTACTCAAGGTCGTATTGGGCAACATGGGCAAGAACCCTTTCTTGCTTTCTTCCATTCCAAACCTCTTTAGAACTTTGTCCAAATATGTACTCTGTGACAATGATATTTGGCGTTTCGATCTATCTCTATAAATCTTTATGCCTAATATGTAAGCTACTTCGCCAAGATCCTTCATTGAAAAACTATTATTCAAATATTCCTTGACACTATTAAGAATGTCTACATCATTCCCAATCAACAATATGTCATCCACATATAGTATTAAGAATGCTACAGAGCTCCCACTCACTTTCTTGTAAATACAAGCTTCTCCATAAGTTTGTATAAAACCAAAACTTTTGATCACCTTATCAAAATGTTGATTCCAAATTCGGGATGCTTGCTTCAATCCATAGATGGACCGTTGAAGTTTGCATACCTTGTTAGCATCTTTAGGATCGACAAAACCTTTGGGTTGCATCATATACAACTCTTCATCAATATCTCCATTGAGGAATGCTGTTTTGACATCCATCTGCCATATCTCATAATCATAATATGCAGCGATTGCTAACATAATCCTCACAGACTTTAGCTTCGCTACTGGTGAGAAAGTCTCATCGTAGTCAACTCCTTGAATTTGTCGAAACCCTTTTGCGACAAGTCGAGCTTTATAGATGGTCACATTACCATCAGCATCTGTTTTCTTCTTGAAAATCCATTTGTTCTCGACAGCCTTTCGGCCATCCGATAAGTCCACCAAAGTCCATACTTGGTTTTCGTACATGGATCCAATCTCGGATTTCATGGCATCTTGCCATTTATTGGAATCTGGGCTCATCATCGCTTCCTCATATGTCTCGGATCATCGGTGTTGTCCACCAACATGACACTCATAACGGATCATACCAATGGAGTGGTACGAGTTCTCGTTGACCTACGAGGCTCTGTAGCAACTTCAACCGAAGTTTCATGATCACCATCATTAGCTTCCTCTCTTATTGGTGCATGCACCACAGGAACCTCTTTCGGTGTTGCGCTACTCGCAATTTCGAGAGAAGGTTCGACAACCTCGTCGAGTTCTACTTTCCTTCTAGTCACTTCTTTCGAGAGAAATTCCTTCTCTAGAAAGGATCCATTCTTGGCAACGAAGATTTTGCCTTCGGATCTATGATAGAAGGTATACCCAATAGTTTCCTTGGGTATCCTATGAAGACGCATTTTTCGCTTTGGGTTCAAGCTTGTCCTTTGTAACTTCTTTACATAGGCTTCGCATCCCCAAACTTTAAGGAACGACAATTTAGGTTTCTTCCGAAACCATAATTCATACGGTGTCGTTTCAACAGATTTAGACGGTGCCCTATTTAAAGTGAATGCGGTCGTTTCTAATGCATAACCCCAAAATGATAGCGGTAAATCTGTAAGTGACATCATAGAACGAACCATATCTAAAAGAGTTCGATTCGATGTTCGGACACACCATTCTGTTGTGGTGTTCTGGCGGTGTCAATCGTGAAAGTATTCCGCATTTCTTTAAATGCTCGCCAAACTCGTAACTTAGATATTCACCTCCACGATCGAGCGTAGAAATTTAATCTTCTTGTTACGTTGATTCTCTACCTCACTTTGAAACTCCTTAAACTTCTCGAAAGTTTCGGACTTATGTTTCATGAAATAGATATACCCATATCTACTCAAGTCATCCGTGAAGGTAAGAACATAACGATAACCACAGCGATGCTACACTCATTGGACCACACACATCGGTATGTATGATTTCCAATAAGTCCGTAGCTCGCTCCATCATACCGTAAAATGGAGTCTTAGTCAGTTTTCCCATCGGACATGCTTCGCATCTTTCAAGTGATTCAAAATCAAGTGATTCAAGAAGTCCATCGAATGGAGTTTCTTCATACGCTTCACTCAATGTGACCAAGACAGCGATTGCCACATATAGGTCGAATTATCGCTGATTTCAAACGTTTAGCCTCAATGTTGTTGATATGTGTATTTCCACTATCGAGATTCAATAAGAATAGACCATCTATCAAAGGTGCATGTGCATAAAACATATTACTCATATAAATCGAAGAACCATTATTCTCGACTTAAACAAGTAACCGTCTACAATAAACAAGATCCCGATATAATGTTCATGCTCAACACAGGCACTAAATAACAATTATTTAAGTATAAAACTAATCCGATGGTAGATAAAGGGTAGTGCCGACCGCGATCACATCAACCTTTGATCTGCTTCCCAGCATCGTCACCTCGTTCTTCGCTAGCTTCCGTTTATTCTGCAAAGACTTTGTTTGAGTTACAAATATGAGCAACCGAACCGAGATCAAATACCGAGCACTACTACGAGTACTAGTGAGATACACATCAATAACATGTATATCAAATATACCTTTCTTCTTTATGTTGCTTTCTTGAATCCGCCAAGTACTTTGGGCAATTCCTTCGAGGACCTTCTCCCTTGCAGTAAAAGCACTCAGTATCAGGCTTGGGTCCAGCTTTGGTCTTCTTCGCCGGCGTGGTAACTTTCTTACCACCCTTCTTGAAGTGTCCCTTCTGCATAGACTTGCCTTTCTTGAATTTGGTGGTCTTATTGACCAACAACACTTGGTGCTCTTTCTTTATATCCACTTCTGCAGATTTCAACATGGCAAAGAGTTCTCGCAACGTCTTGTTCATGTTCTGCATGTTGTAGTTCATCACAAAGTTCTTGTAACTTGGTGGTAGTGATTGGAGGACACGGTAAATCCCCAAATCATTAGGAATCACTATACCCAAGCTTTGAAGTTTGTTTGCGTGCCCAGACATCTTAAGCACATGCTCACTGACGGAGCTGCCTTCTTCCATCTTGCAGTTAAAGAACTTTTCAGAAGCCTCATAGCTTTCAATTGCCGCATGAGTCTCAAAAATCAATTTGAGATCCTCGACAATATCATATGGGTCCACTCTTCAAACCTTTTCTCAAGCTCCGATTCTAAACCATACAAGATAGCACATTGAACTATGGAGTCTTGATTCTTCCGAGCGAGGTAAACATTCTTTACTTCATCGGGAGCATCACCAGTGTGGGTCACCCAAATGCATCCAAAGACATAGGTCAAATTACCAGCTGTGAGGACAATCCTCAAATTGCAGAACCAATCCGTGAAGTTGCTTCCATTGTTTTTCAACTTTTCTTTCTCTAGGAACGCATTAAAATTGATGGTAGGGGCTGCCATTGATCTACAACATATTTGCAATATTTTAGACTAAGTTTATGACAAATTGAGTTCAAATTAATGATGAAATTAAACTAGGTGAACTCCCACTCAAAACAACATCCCTCACATTGTTTTAGTGATCGCACGAACCAAATCCACTACATCAACACCGATCATCACGAGAGTTGATACAGTTTCAATGGCGAACAATCGTCATGTTCATCATATCTACTATATGATTCATGCTTTACCTTTCGGTGATCCGTGTTCCGAGACCATGTCCATATGCTAGGCTCACAAGATCAAACCTTAGTTTCAGCATGAGCAAATCTGGCTTGCTCACGTTGTATACACTTGCAGAATCTAACACACCCGATCATCACGTGGTGCTTCGAAACAACAAGTTTTAGCAACGGTGCTAACTAAGGGTGAACACATTATGACTTGAAATTCATGTGCATGAGGGATCATCTTATAATGCATAAAGGATTAACATCACATGCAATTCAATAATATGTGATATGATATGGCCTTTCTTATTTGTGCTTCCGATCTCCATCTTCAAGCACGAACATGATCTGCCTCATCACCATTGCATCAAGGTCAATGACGCTTCTCCATGGTTGTCGCCCACGGCTTCAACTATTACAACTACTTTGAATAGACAAGGTCTTAACATAAATTAAAGACAACCATATGGCTCCAAATTTGCCAACTTACAATAAGGAACATTGCATACATCAAATATAATCACAATCATGGCCATATCACATCACTGCACACCCCTGCAAAACAAAGTTAGACGTCTCTACTTTCCTTGCATATTTTACGTGGTTTGGGGCTTTCAATAAGTGTCGTTTCTAACTTACGAACAAGAACCACAACATTGATACTAGCATTGTTGATCACCCATTGTAAATTGGATCTTAACTATGCTAGGAGAAACAGCACCATAAAGCCACTTATGCAATACAAGTTGCATGTCAAGCGTGGAGCAAGTCTCATGAACGATGTCATGTAAGGTTAGCCCGGGCCGCTTCATCCCAACATACCGCAAGATGCAAAGTACACAAGAAGCAATCGACAATAAAAGCATCAACGCCCACAATGACCATTGTGTTCTACTCGTGCAACAGATCTACATATAGACACGGCTCTGATACCACTGTAGGGTTTCGTAGCATGGAAAACAAAAAATTCTTTCGATACAAACAAACAAGCCAAGATCTATCTACTAGATTGTAGCAACGAGTCGATGGAATAACTTACCTCGAAGATTCCAAAGCATTTAACGAGAGCGGATTCTCGTGGGTGATGTAGTCGTACTCTTTCCCGATCTCAAGATCGTAGACGATCCTTCCTTCCAAGGCCCGCAGGCCTCATGATCGGTCACACGTTCGTACTTTTCGACGAAGACCTTCCTCTCCTTGTTCCAAAGAGGGCGGAGGTTGTAGCACTCTCCTCGTGATTCCGCAAGACAACGTGGTACCGAAGTAGAGGGAGATCCCGCAGGCTTCGCCTTTGCCGAGCGAGTATGGTGGAGTATGAGAGAGCTATTAGTGGTCTAGGGTTTAGACACACCAATTAGAAGGCTCTAATCCAAGGCTAGGGCAATTAGAAGCTCTAAACCAAAGCGGCTCTAAACCGGAGTTTAGGGCTAGGATTTAGATTAGAGGATAGGAACTTGTGTGTCTAGAGGAGGAGGCCTTGCCCCTCCTTTTATAGGTGGGAGGGCGGCCAAGGGAGGAGTCCTCCCAAGTCGGCCTTGGTGGCAAGCTTGGAGAGGAGGACTCCTCCCAAGTCGGTTTCAACCTCCTCTTGCTTGTTTCCCTCGTTTCTGTTTTAGCCGTTTGACTTTCAAACGCCATTTGACTTTTCAGTTTTAGGATTCAATTTAATCATTTATTTGGAACAATGAGAACACTTAGTACATGATGCAATCATTCCAATATGTAATGACACATTCATGTACCCTTCCCCGAGTGCGGACATTCCGAACCTTCTAGAACATTCCCGATGAAAACACCAATCATTTCCGAACTCAAACGGACTTTCCTTATATGAATCTTATTCTCCGAACCATTCCGGATCACCTCGTGATATCCCGGATCCCATCCGAGACTCCAACAACATTGGTCTCTTTCTCATAATACCATAACTACTCAAACAACGTCAATCCTTAAGTGTGTCTCCCTACGGTTCGTGAATTATGCGGACATGATCGAGACACTTCTCAACAATAACCAATAGAGGAATCTGGAAATTCATATGGCTCCCACATATTTCTACGATTACTTTGTGATCGAATGAACCACTTACATACGATACCAATTTCCCTTTGTCTCACGATAGTTTACTTATCCGAGGTTATGATCGTCGGTATCTCGCATACCTAGTTCAACCTCGTTACCGATAAGTACTCTTTCTCGTTCCGTGATATGTGATCCCTTGTGAGCCGGTCACATGCTTGCAAGCTAATTGGATGACATTCCACCGAGAGGGCCCAGTATATCTATCCGTCATATGGATGGACAAATCCCACTCTTGATCCATGTGTTTCAACCAATACTTTCCGAACACTCAATGCCACCTTTATAGCCACCCAGTTATGGTGTGGTGTTTGATGTCATCAAAGCATCCATCCGGTAAAGGTGATATGCATGATCTCATGGTCGAAGGAATTAGGTTACTATGTATCAGAAAGCATATAGCAATTGAACTAATGAAATGACTTGATCTTTATGCTACGCTTATCTATAGGAGTATGTCCACCATATCATTCTCCTAACGATATGATCTTGTTGTTGATAACATCTCAATGTTCATGATATGGAAACCACAATCATCAATCAACCAACAAGCTAGTGAAGTATAGAGGCTATACTAGGGACTTCAAATTAAGTTTACAAATCACACAAGTATTAATGTTTCCTTGTTAATACTATTATAGCATGAATGTAAACATTTATCATAAACACAAAGATATAATAATATCTACATTTATTATTGCCTCTAGGGCATATCTCCAACAAAAATACCCAGCGAAGTTGTGTGCGCACACATCGGAGCGGGGAAGCTAAAGGACCTAGCTCCTAGATTGGGAAATCCGGTGGAGCAAGAGGATGTGACTGATGCACTCCATGATGAAATGGCCATTAATTATGTTAATTCGGGCGAGTCATACAACCGAGCCATGGCAAATGTCGACGTTAATTTTGCCAAGAAAATTGCCTCAATCATAGATCTAGACCCTGAGCCTAACACTCTCACTGATTGCAAGAAAAGGTCGGATTGGAAAGATTGGCAGAAGGCAATTACTGCTGAATTATTATCGTTAAACAAAAGAGAGGTATTTGGACATGTTTGTCTAACTCCTTCCCACATTCGCCCCGTTGGCCATAAGTGGGTTTTTGTTCGAAAGAGAAACGAGAATAATGAAGTAGTAAGGTACAAATCAAGGCTCGTTGCTCAAGGTTTTACTCAGCGACCAGGTGTCGACTTTGAGGAAACTTACTCCCCAGTCATGGATGGAATTACCTTTAGATACTTGATCTCAATGGCAGTAAACATGGACTTAAAAATGAAACTAATGGATGTTGTCACCGCTTACCTATATGGTAACTTGGATTCGGACCTATACATGAAAGTACCAGAAGGTATCCCTGTCCCAAACCAGGATAGAGCAAACAAGAGCTTATACAATGTTCAGCTTAAGAAGTCATTGTATGGAGTAAAACAGTCAGGTAGGATGTAGTATAATCGTTTAAGCGATTTCCTTTATCAGAAGGGCTACGCGAGCAATGAAGATTGCCCATGTGTTTTTATACGGAGATCCCATGGTGGTTTCTGTATTATCTCGGTGTACGTGGACGATTTGAATATAATCGGTACACCTGACGATATTGAGCAAGCGAGTTCCTACCTGATGTTGGAATTCGAAATGAAAGAATTAGGCAAAACCAAGTTCTGCCTCGGTCTGCAACTTGAGCATTCCCCAGCTGGGATTCTAGTTCACCAGTCGGCCTACACCCAGAAGGTGTTGGAACGATTTGGGTTTGAAAAGGCATATCCTTCTAAGACCCCGATGGTCGGAAGATCTTTCAGCAAGACAAGGACCCGTTCAGGCCTAAAGAAGAGGAGGAAATTCAGGACCGAATTCCCCTACTTAAGTGATTCTTGACTTATGTACCTCGCAAATTGTACACGGCCGGATATTGCATTTGCCGTCAATTTGCTTGCAAGGTACAGTTCTAAGCCTACCAAGAGGCATTGGAAAGGCGTTAAGGACATCTTTAGGTACATACAAGGGACAAATGACCTTGGCTTGTTTTACCAAAAGAACGAAGACCTATCTGTTGTAGGCTATGCAGATGCTGGGTACCTTTCGGACCCGCATACATACAAGTCGCAGACTGGATATGTTTTCCTTTGTGGTGGAACAGCAATTTCCTGGAAATCGTCTAAGCAAACTCTTATGTCAACTTCGACGAACCACTCGGAAATCATAGCATTATATGAAGCATCACGAGAATGTGTATGGCTTCGACGAGTAGTCAGTCACATCCAGATGTCATGTGGACTGAACACCGTACAAACCCCAACAATTATCTATGAAGATAATGCCGCTTGTGTTGCATAAGTCCAGACGGGTTACGTGAAGAGCAATCTCACAAAGCATATAAACAACAAGTTCTTCTATGCACATGAGTTGCAAAAGATGAATGAAGTAAAAGTCTTGCATACTAAGTCGTCCGAAAATCTCGCTGATTTGTTCACTAAATCATTGCCAGCATCTTCTTTCGAGAGATGTGTCCGAGGGATCGGCATGATGAGACTTAGGGAGATGCAAGGTTCAGGGGAAGAATCTTTACAAACTCATCGCTAAAATCTTGGTCCCGATGATTGAGTACTTAACTTTGTAGTTAGGTGAATTGTACCCTTTTTTCCTTAGTGAGTTTTATGAAGTTTCTTACATGAGGTTTTTAATGAGACAATTCGTGCAACATAGCAACAAGTATACCGTGTGCATTTCTCCATATTTTTTCCCACTGGATTTTTCGGAGTTTTAAGCCATGGTTATACAGATAAGATACCTGGAAGTGTGGGAAGCGGGCGGTGAGGCCCACTCGGTGTGGCCTCTACCAGGCTAGGGTTGGCCCATGTGGGTATCGTATTCCCCTTAGTCTATAAATAGAGGAACAATCGTTGTACGCGAGCTTACCGAGAGAAAGATTAATAAAGTTTCCTTTTGTTTCATGTGTCATCTACTTGTGTTATTTGTATGCTTTTCGACTCTAGTCTTCTCTCTCGGGTGTGGAGCAGTCTCGGGACCGGCCAGCCGGCAGGGGATGTTCCAACAATTGTGAATTGTGATCGGCCGCATCTGTCCACATCCATCTCCCGAGTTTTCGCCGGAGCAGAGAGACTGTTACCACTCTACTATAGTAGTAGTATCAGTATCGCCGGCGTGGTGACCCAAAGAGGACAACCGTGGTCTCAAACAGCGGCAGCTTGTCGGGGTGATTTGCGCTGCCTAATATAATCCGGAGGGCGACGAAGCAATGGCAGAACATGGCACTTTGCAGTGCGACTGTTTACACGGCCAAGTGAAGCAGTGAGAGCATTTTCCAAGTTTCACATGGCGGAGTAATTTCTCTGCAGTAGTCAGTGTATCCGGTCCACAACACCTGCCGCTTTGGCTCCGAGTGAGTGTGCGTGTGTGTGTGTGTCGGCCGCGTCGCTCGTGAAGCTGCGTGCGTATTATCAGTAGGTAGTAGGGTCTCGCCGACGGTTGCAACTGTGGAGTACTGTGGGAGAGGTGAGTCGGCTTTCAGATGGGGCCCTCCGTAACTGTCGCTGCCATTCCGGTTTGGCTCCTGGCCCTGCCGTCGGTCGGGTTGCCCATGTGAAGCGAGCAAACAGTTGCAAACAGGTGGAGATTTTTTACGGGAGCCAAGATGTACTGTACAGTCCGAACGGGTACTTCAGAAAACTGCAGACCTCTTCTTGACAGAAAACTGCAGAAATTCGAAATTTGAGTAGCGCCATGATATGCAACTTAATGGTTTCGACGTTCAACATGTAAAGTCGCCCGCCCGCTCGTTATTTATTGGGCACTACTACGCGTCTCTCGGTATAAAAGTTCCCGATCCCCGGGTGAACAAGCCGACACGTGTCCTTAAAAAGATATTAATTTTGCTTTAACTATAGAACGATCTATTTTTGCTATAAAATGTTTTGCTTTTGATATATGTAGTAAAAACGGTTCGCGTTAAAAATAGAATAAAAAGACTGTTTCGCCGGAGATTTTGCCGGAAACCTCACCGAAGACTTTGTAGCAAAAAAAATTATGCTAATGTCGCAAAACCGACCTCGTCGGAGATTTTCGCCGGAGGACCTCGCCGAAGACTTTCGTCAGGGGACCTCGCCAGAGACCGTATAGCAAAAACTTTATTCTATTATAGCAAAACCGTATGTAGCAAAAAATGTCCTATTATAACAAACCCGACCTCACCAGAGTCCCGTCGGCAGACCTTATCGGAGACCGTGTAGCAAAAACTTCACGCTAGTGTAGCAAAACCACAAAAAAGTTATAGAAAAAAGGAACTTATATTGTAGCAACCTGACTTCGCCGGAGATCTCGCCGAAAAACCCAAGGCACCCTTGTAGCATCGCCGCAGGTCGCATGTAGCAAAACCCGAAGATGGTTGTAGCACCGTCGTCGGTCGCTCATAGCAGCGCCATCGAACCCATTTAGCAAAACCTCAATGTCACAGGTAGCAGCGCTGGTGGCAGTAGGTAGCAGCGCCATTGGCCTTTGGTAACAACGCTAGTGGCCTTCTTGTAGCTAGGGCTGCAGCAGAAAATAGGAGGCGACGCTTCGGCGATGTGCAAGGAGTCGCGGTCCTGATGAGGTGCAAGTAGACAGCGCTCCTGTGAGGGCACGGAGGCACGACTCTGACGAGATACGGGAAGACGACGCTCCGGCGATCCAGTGGGATGGCACAACGGCGTCCAGGAGGCGGCCCGGTGGTACGGCGGCGCGCGAGTCCAGCGGCAGTCCGGTGGAGCGGCGGCGCGTGGCTACAGGTGGCGCGAGCTGTGGCGGCGGTCCAATGGCGCGGGCTGCAAGCGGCGCGCGTGAGTTCGGCGGCACCCTGGTGGCATGGTGGTGCGGGAGCTGCGGGAAAGACAGCGATGCGTGTCGAGAACAAGGCATCATGGAGTGGGGAAGACACAGGTAGCGATGCGTTCAGATGGGACCTGGTACCGCATGACCCGGTGCGCGAGCACGTGACCCGGGGATCAAACGCGTTGTATCCCCCAAGGGAGTGCTATCATTTCTCGTTTGGCATTCATGAATTTATTTCATTTAGTAGATTCATTTAATTTATATTATGATTTCAAAAACACCCATATGGTTGACTGCTATCGGAATTTAAAAATGACAGGTCTAAAATAGAAATTGAGTTTACACATAGGGATATTTGAATGGATTTGCCAAATAAAATAACGGCCCAATTCTTTGCCAACCAAACAGCATATGGATGGAATCGCAAAATGAATTATAGTATTCTATGCCCAAATGATGGATACCAAAATGACCACTCATTTATTTCACAATGCGGCGTTGGGCTTTTTTCTTCTTCCCATGGCAAGCAGGCAGACAGGCTTGAGGGCTTGCGGCGTTCTTCGCCGCGGACAAAAAGAATCTCACCTTCTGCTGATTTCCTGCTGGTAGTTGTGGCGCCCACCCCACGCACGCTGCATGTTATCCCAGACGATGAAGAACGTAATACATGTGTGTACTGTGCATGCATCGTGTGTGCTCCGCTGACGGTGCTTGGTGTGAAATCCTTTGGGAAAATTATTGGGGTATATTTGACCTTGAAACTTGATAGTATGTACTCCCTTCTTTTCAAAATATAAAATGTTTTAGCTTTGTGAAGCAAATGTATCTAGACTACTTTTAGTATATAGGTTCACTCATGTTTAGAGTGAATCTACATACTAAAACAAGTCTAGATACATTCTTTTCACAAATATAAAACATCTTATATTTTGAAACGGAGGGAGTACTATCTAGGTGTAGTTTATATACCTAGCTTCTGCACTCTCATGCGGTTGCTGTTTCGATTGTTTAGAGTAATCAATCATAGAGAATGGAATTGGGCAGGAAAGTACGAACCGAGCTGGCTGAGGTATCTCTTGGAATTGACTCCAGGCATGATGAAAGTTTACTGTACCCTCGTCCCAGATAAGTATTTACTTTGGAGCCTTTGGATCTGAACAATGATATGTGTACACAACTTGCAGATAAAATCATAAACAATACTATCATAATGATTCAATAATAAGTTTAGATCTGAGATCATGTCACTCGGGCCCTAGTGACAAGCATTAAGCAGAACAAATTATAATAAAATCAAATAGCACTAATAAAGATACTAGGCACTATGCCCTAACAGATTTTATTCGATTAAATGATAGAACATATCCAATCCCTACCATCCCCAAGCCTACAACGGGGATTACTCACTCATGGATGAGGGAAACATCGGTGGTTGATGGAGATGCGTTGGTGATGACGATGACGATGATCCTCTCCAAATTCCCCGCGCCGACGGGGTGCCAGAACGGAGATTTTGGATCCAAATCTTGGTTTCTGGTGGCGGCGGTGGAGCGGAACTCTTTCTGAAAAACTATCGAACCCTCATGAGTTTTTAGGTCAGAAGGCAACTTATAGGCGCGGAGGGAGGCCGATGAGCTGCCTGGGGTGGCCAGACCTCCCCTAGGCCTCCCCTCTGTCTCCCCTTCTGGCTTCATGGATCTTCTGGTGAGAAATAGTTTTTGACATATTTTCCGGGATTTTTCCTGATAGTTCATTTTCTGCACAAAAACAAGACACCAAGGTAATGTTGGAGATATGCCCTAGAGGCAATAATAAATGTAGTTATTATTATATCTTTGTGTTTATGATAAATGTTTACATTCATATTATAACAGTATTAACAAGGAAACATTAATACTTGTATGATTTGTAAACTAAATTAGAGTCCCTAGTAAAGCCTCTTTATAATACTAGCTTGTTGGTTAATAAATGATTGTGGTTTCCCTATCATGAACATTGAGATGTTATTAACAACAAGATCATATCGTTAGGAGAATGATACGATGGACATACTCCTATAGATAAGCGTAGCATAAAGATCAAGTCATTTTAATAGTTTAATTGCTATATGCTTTCTGATACATAGTAACCTAATTCCTTCGACCATGAGATCATGCTTATCACCATCACCGGAAGGATGCTTTGATGACATCAAACACCACACCGTAACTGGGTGGCTATAAAGGTGGCATTGAGTGTTTAGAAAGTACTGGTTGAGACACATGGATCAAGAGTGGGATTTGTCCATCCATATGACAGATAGATATACTCTGGGCCCTCTCGGTGGAATGTCATCCAATTAGCTTGCAAGCATGTGACTAGCTCACAAGGGATCACATATCACGGGAACGAGAAAGGAGTACTTATCAGTAACGAGGTTGAACTAGGTATGTAGAGATACCGACGATCAAAACCTCGGATAAGTAAATTATCGTGAGACAAAGGGAAATTGGTATCGTATGTAAGTGGTTCATTCGATCACAAAGTAATCGTAGAAATATGTGGGAGCCATATGAATTTCCAGATTCCTCTATTGGTTATTGTTCGGAGAAGTGTCTCGATCATGTCCGCATAATTCACGAACCGTAGGAGACACTTAAGGATTCGATGTTGTTGAGTAGTTATGAAATGATGAGTAAGAGACCGAATGTTGTTCGGAGTCTCGGATGGGATCCGGGATATCACGAGGAGATCCGGAATGGTCCGGAGAATAAGATTCATATAAGGAAAGTCCTGTTTCGGGGTTGGAGAATGGTTCCGGTGTTTTCATTAGGAATGTTCTAGAAGGTTCCGGAATGTCCGGCACTCCGGAGGGGAAGGGTACATGAATGTGTCATAACAAGTTGGAATGGTTTCATCATGTACTAGGTGTCATCGCTGAGCAAAATAAAGGGACAAATCAAATCCTAGTTTGAAAAGTCAAACGCCAAGTTGAAAAGTCAAACGGCTATTTTGCTTGGTGGAGGGAGAGTAGGAAACCTAATTGGGGAGGAAGTCCCTCTCCCTCCACCGCCAGACAAGGAGGCCGAGTTGGGGAGGGACTCCCCTCCCCTTGGCCGCGCCCTCCTACCTATATAAGGAGGGGCAGGGCTGCCCCTCCAAGACCTACACCTTGCCCTCTCCAAACCCTAGCCCTAAGCCGCCGGCGCCACCACTTCCTGCTGCTGCCGCCACCTAGGTCAAACCCTAGCCGCCGACTTGGGCATCCCCAATCCCTAGCCGCCGGCCTAGCCCTCTACCCTTGGTGCGTCTAAACCCTAGATCACCGAGGCCTCTCTCATAGTCCACCATACTCGCTCCGGCTTAAGTAGAAGCCCTGCGAGATCTCCCCTCTACTTCCCATCACGTCGTCTTGCCGGAATCGCGAGGAGAGTGCTACAACCTCCGGCCCTCTTTGGAACAAGGGAGAGGAAGGTCTTCATCGAAAGTCGAGCGTGTGACCCATTGCGAAGCTGCCGAACGCTTACGGAAGGATCGTCTACGCGATCTTGAGATCGGCAAGAGTACGACTACATCATCCACGAGAATCCGCTCTCGTTAAACACTTTGGAATCTTCGAGGGTGAGTTATTCCATCGACTCGTTGCTACAGTCTAGTAGATAGATCTTGGCTTGTTTATTTGTATGCGGTAGAATTTTTTTGTTTTCCATGCTACGAACCCCTACAGATAATTCTGCTGAAAACAGCGCCAGTCCATGTTAGTTGTATCCAAATCACACAAATTTAGAGAAGAAACAATAGCAAAGTGTTCGAGAAAGTAGATACGCTTTGGACGTATCAAGCACATGCCTAGGATTATTTAGTACTTAGATGCTTGTTATTATTTATCTGCAATGCCCTAGATCTTGAAGTTATATGTTTAGACTCGTCCATCCCTATGTCTACCGCACTCGAATCCCGTTATTTACTGTTACTGTTACTATTACTATTGCTCATGTTTTGCTGTTGTTGCTTTGCTGTTACTACTACAAACTGTTGCTACTGATAAAATTCTGTGAGCAAGAACTATTTCCAGGTACAGCTGAATTGACAACTCAGTTGTTAAGGCTTGCAAGTATTCTTTAGCTCCCCTTGTGTCGAATCAATAAATTGGGTAATACTACCCGCGATGACTGTTGCGATCCCCTACACTTGTGGGTCATCAACGTCTTCCACGGGAAGAAATTGGCAGCGGTGTGAGAGAGCTTCATCGGCACGCGCTAGAGGATGGGGACGTCGCGGATGACGGCGACGGAGGGGCCGGCGAAGGGGTTGCTGCTCCCGGAGACGAAGGAGTTGAAGGGGTTCTCGAAGGAGGGGGAGGTGAACTCAACCATGGCGGAGGTAGGAGGAGGGAGCGGAAGAGGTGGGTGTAGGGCGGAAGCGGTGGAGTTGGGGAAGGAGGAGGGCCGGCGGCGCCTTGGAGGAGAAGGAAGCGGCGGCTAGGGTTTGGAGGCCGGCGGCGTCCAGGGAGAGGAGGGGCGGCGGCTAGGGGTAGAAAGACCGTAGTTAGTTTGACACCATGTGAAAAGGTATGGAAGAATACATAAGACCAATAAAGCCGGCTGCTCATGTATATATAAACAATGTTATAGATACAATCTTAAAAATACACTCGAACCTATAACTAACACAACACATACCTCAACACCTGCCATCGCGGTTGCCCATGTGAAGCGAGCAAACAAGCGGACACGTGAAGATTTTTCGTGGGAGCCAAGACGTATACATCTGTATAGCCGAACGGTACTTCAGAAAACTGCACACCTTTTCTTGAGAAGTTGATATGCAAATGCACTGGGCACTCCGACTCTCGGATTACTTGAGAAAAAACTACAGAAACTCGATATTTTTTTAAATATTAGCGGGAGCATTGAATAGGTGAAAAACTGTCAACAGATCCGCACTGCCGCGGACAAAAAGAATCTCACCTTCTGCTGATTTCCTGCTGGTGGTTGTGGCGCCCACCCCTCGCACGCTGCCTGTTATCCCGACGATGAAGAACGTAGTGTGTGTTTGTTTCTAGAATTTGATAGAACGGAACCGGTCTGTTTCGTGTGTTCGGTTAGATGAAAGGAACGGAATCAGCTAGTCCCTCGGAAAAGAATATTCCTCTAATATACAGAACAAGGTCGTCCGACCGAATAGGCCGGATCGGGGGGAACGGCTCGCTAACCATCGCTGCAGTGTACGAAAAAAAGAGAAAAAAGCCTCTAATCCTCACCCTAACCGCTGCTCGCCAGCGGAGGAGATCAAGCGGCGATGGCCAGGCACGCGGCGGCGGCGCAGCGGCCAGCAAGCGCGGCGCGGTGGCGGCCAGGCACGCGCGGGGCAATTGATTTCAATTTAGTGCGGTGGCGGCCAAGGCTAGTGCAAATTGGTTCCAATTTTGATTTGATTGCGATTTGTCTCCGATTATCCATTCTAATTGACCTCTAAATTGAGAGAGGATTAAGTTTAGACGTAAATTAATGAAATATTAAGCAGTTTTTTTGTCCATGCTCTACTTTTCGATTCCATCAACCAAAAAAAAACAGAACCATTACGTTTTTCGATTTTTTCTAAACCGAAAATGGGGTCAGAACCGTCCAGTTCCATCGGGATGGAACCATTTCGTTCCGTCCCCTCCGGTTTTAGAACCGAACACACCCGTAATACATGTGTGTATACTGTGCATGCATCGTGTGTGCTCCGCTGACGGTGCTTTCGTGTGAAATCCTTTGGGAAAATTATTGGGGTATATTGACCTTGCAACTTGATACGTACTAGCTAGGTGTAGTTTATATACATAGCTTCTGCACTCTCATGCGGTTGGTGCTTCGATTGTTTAAAGTAATCAATCATAGAGAATGGAATTGGGTAGGAAAAGTACGAACGGAGCTGGCTGAGGTATCTCTTGGAATCGACTCCTGGCATGATCGATGAATGTTTATTGTACACTAATCCAAATAAGTATTTACTTCTTGGTATGATCCAACAAGGGAGAATGAGAGAACATTTTTTGGTGGGATGGTAGAGATGGGGGATAGTTCTATCCATTAGATTTTGAATCTCGGTATGCACATGTACGTCGGCATGTTAGTTCATTTTGTGCTTCCTTAATGTCCCGACTAGTTTCTGATGTTAAATTATTGCAGAGGATATGTATAATTAATATCTACGTCTACATGTTAATGATATTCATGAATTAATCTCGCATTTTTTTTTGTGGTAACACGAAATAATCTCAGACTAGGTGCCCTGGAGGGCTCGTAGGCATAGGATTGTGGTTGCAAGGGATCCTCGCTTGTGTGCAGGACGTGCCATGCTTGAACAGAAGGCAACAGAAATGGGGGAACCACAACCTCCCTTCCTCTCTCTCTCTCTCTCTCTCTCTCTCTCTCTCTCTCTCTCTCTCTCTCTCTCTCTCTCTCTCTCTCTTCCCTTGTTTTCCTATTCTAATTTTTTATGTAGGTTTGAAATTCCAAAATGTTCAAAATTCAAGAAAGTTGAAAACCTTATAAGATTTTTTTGGTAGAATTATGGGTGCTAGAAATTCTAGCATTAAAAAAATAAATGTGGAATATTTCAAGTTCAATATTTTTGGGAGTTTGAAAGTTTGGATTTTAGAAGTTTGAAAAAATAAAAGTTGAAATTTGAAAGTTTGCAAATTGCAAGCTTGACTTTTCAGAAACTTTGGTTCCTTAGATTCTTTATAATATTGAAAGTTGGTGATGGAGTTTCTAAAAGTACATAAAAGGAAAACTTAACAAAAAAGAAAAGTTAAAAAGTTACCATTAGGGGAGTATGAAAAAGATGGATACTCCTTTTTTTGAGAGGACTCCAAACTATTATAAATGTTCATATAAATATTAAACACCTCAAATATAATAAAAATACATAGCAATCCCTATACCACCTAGTGACCACTACTGCCGTTATAATTAGCTGCAAAGCGCCGCTATCGTTGCTCGCCTCACATTGTTGCTGACATCCTTCGTGAACATGCCTCTAAGAGCATCCCCACTCGTTCGCGATCGCAGGCCAAAACCCGGACCAATTTTGGGCTGGAAGAAACTCGTTTTCGGCCTGGGAACGCCGAGTTTTCCACTCATGTTCCCAGGCCGAGTTCCCGTGTTTAGCTAAATTCAGTTAAACCCGGAGAAATTTGGACGAATATAGACGGATTCCATTAATTAGGGCGAGGACACATATATTATATCGAATTTAAACTAAGAAAACATAAAAAGGTCGTCGCCGTGGCCGATGCCGATGCCGGATGCCGCTTCTACATTCCGAGGCGAGGGTGGTTGCCGTCCTAGATGTGCTCCAGCTCGGCGCGAGCGTTCGTCCGGGAGCACTCCGCGGTGGAGCGACACCGCATTATTGCGCTTTAGCAGCGAGCCTGGCGGTCCCTCATGGCGGGCGAGCTCCTAGAGCCGCCTGTCGACGAAGAACTACTCCCAGAAGACCAAGTTGCCCGGAGCCTCAGCGAGATCCGGGTCTTCCATGGCGGCGATAGCCGCCTGGATCTCTTCGGCGATGTCTTCGTCGGTCGGCACCGGCGGAATCGGGATCCCGCCGGCGCTGTGATTCGAGCCGAGGGGGAGAAGAAAATACGGAGGCGCCATATAGCCCGCGTCGTGGAGCATCCGCCCCTCCCACGGCTGGAGTGTGCGACGGCCGAAGCCGTTCGCCGCCGCATTGTCGCCAGGAAATCTCTCGGCCATGGCTTTTCGCTGGAGTTGTGGAGGTGGAAAGTTGCGAGCGTTTGGAGTTCGCCGAGTCGGGAGTGTTGTGAGAGAGTGTGAAGAGAGACAACGAGTGATAAGGCTTTTATAGGCTGAGGCCGGCGGCGAGGGCAGGAGGGGTGTAGCCGCGAGGGTGGGAAAAAGGGAAACGGCGGGAAGGATGACGGCAACTCGGCTTCTGTCGCTGACTCGGCTGGTCCACTCGCCGTATGTTTTTCTTTTCGCCGAATCCGCTTCGTCCGGGGTTCCCAGGGCATTTCCGGGATCCTGGGTTTGACCTGGAAAGTCCGGATCAACATTAGCCCAAATCCAAACGAAACTAGGGTCCTGGGAACACGACTAGACCAATTTTCAGCTTCCGAACCTAAAATTCGCCCTGAGATCGGCGTTATGGATAGGCGAGTGCAGATGCTCCGAGGACCAGCCCCGGAGCCGAAGTCATTACTTTCTCCTCAATAATTCGCCACGTACGTCGGACCCTAGGCCCCAAATGCTCACTATAAATACTTGTCTCGTGATCACTACCTCAACTCACACAACGAACATTCGAGCTAAGCTTATCTACCGCATAGCTGCTAAGGTTCGAGCTACTAGTGCGAGCTAGCTAGAGGAAAGCAACTTAAGCAATGGCGAATACAACGCGGAGATTCCACATACATGTGGAGGTTCCCGTCTTATCGTACGGTGGTGGTCTTTCCAAAATTCGTGTACACAATTTTACATTAACAGCCTTGACTTTGTACATATCTTCCCCCTATGGGAACCAAGCCGTGCACGTCCACATTATCTCCCAACCTGTCGCCCGTGTCCAACCAAGGAGGTTCCGACGGCGGTGCTACCCAACACGGCGGCTGCGGGAGGCGAGGAGGTGGAGTGGTGGCGGCCACTGGAGCTCGTCCACATGCCATGCGGCAACAACGGTGCCACCTTCATGCCCTTCCATCTTCTTCCACCACACCTTCCTCAAGCTCCGCCGGATCTGGCCATGGTCCATAAGATTGAGGGCGTCGTTCTCCAAGATCCATGCCCAGCGTCGTTGTCGGGCTTCTTCAACTCCACTTTTTTCTAATCGAGCTTGGTTCATTTCCCCCCTATCTACTTGTTCCAGATCCAATCTTGTATCCTTTTTTTCGAGAAAGGTCCAATCGTGTATTGTGTTCTTGCCAATTTCTTCCGTGTATCAAGTGTTCTAATTTTTTCATGTTCCATGTATTCGTGTGTGTTCTTCCATATTTTCTCCATGTATGAGATGATAATTTATACGCTAACTCTGCAAGGGCGCATGAATTCTGCACTAATTAAGTGTAGGCAATAAAAATTTCTGCACTGATTTGGTTCTTCCGTTTAGTATTTCTTACTAATCTGAGATGACGGTGAACTCTCTTGAATTCTTTACTTAGCCTTTATTTTTCCTAACAGGGTCTGATTAGATCCCTGTATGTGAGCTGGGAAAAAATTAGTCCAGATACAATTAACATACTGGAAAGAAATTAATGTAATATTGTAGAAAATGGCTAACAAAATAATTATGTGCTAATTGATTTACTGAATCTCTACTGGGTTTTGATGATTTGTACGGTAAGGTGGGCACAGGAGTAGCAGCACAGGGATCTAACAGTAAATAGACGATAGAGTAGAGGTGTTTTTGTACTGACACGAAAACATACTGGAGTGCTTCTTTGCAACTTACATGGCTGGATGCACGAATCTTACAGCATAAAATGGACGTCCAGGATAAGCCCAGAACGCCCACGTATATATAGACTAGGATTTTTGATGGCGAATACTTACACCTTGGCGCTACTTGGCGCATTGGTGGTGCTCTCACTTCTTGTGAGCCCCATTGCTTGCTCCTCTCGCAAGCTGGCCAAGGCGCCTGCAGTCAAGGCCACCCCGACTAACAAAACCACTACCTACACTAACCCCGCTGCTTCTGCGCTATACGGCTCCGGCGGCTGGTTAGCCGCCGGCGCGACGTACTACGGGAACCCCAATGGCGACGGGGGCGAGGGTTAGTGCTTGACTGCTTGCTCTCTTCACCCGTTGGAGCTACATCGCACCTCCATTATTCGTCGAGCTGAAACTGACATTGGAACAAATTTGCAGGTGGCGCGTGCGGCTACCAAACCGCTGTCGGGCAAAAGCCGTTCTCGTCGATGATCGCCGCCGGGAGCGCACCGCTGTTCCTGAAAGGCTTGGGCTGCGGCGCCTGCTATGATGTAAGCAAAACTTGAACTTGTAACTCTGCCCCTTCCATTAATGGTGCAAAGTGGTTGGCTCGATCGGCTGGTCCTGACGAAATTTGTTCATGTCCGCGCCTCCGCAGGTCAAGTGCTCGAGCAACAAGGCGTGCTCTGGCAAGCCTGTGACCGTCGTCATCGCCGACTTGAGCCCCGGCAACCTCTACCCCGGCGAGCCGGCCCATTTCGACATGAGCGGCACCGCCTTGGGCGCCATGGCCAAGCCTGGCAAGGCCGACCAACTCCGTGCCGGCGGTGTCATCAGAATCCAGTACAAGAGGTATGTACTACATGTACATAGGATCTCTCTGCAATGCAGGATTCTCTGCAGTCGGCAATTACTCGGAAATCAAGAAAGATAGTAGTACTGATCTTGGGTGTTAATCGTAGGGTGCCGTGCAAGTACCCTGGCGTGAAGATTAGCTTCAGGGTTGACCAGGGCTCCAACCCGTTCTACTTCAAGACCCTGATCGAGTTCGAGGACGACGACGGCGACCTCAAGGCCGTCTCCCTCCGGCAGGCCGGCAGCACCACCTGGACGCCCATGACCCAGGACTGGGGCGCATTGTGGCGCTGCAACAACGGCCAGCGGCTGCGCGGGCCCTTCTCGCTCCGGCTCACCTCCGACTCCGGCAGGAAGCTCGTCGCCAGGAACGTCATCCCCGCCAACTGGAAGGCCGGAGCCACGTACCGCTCCTTGGTCAACTACCACTGATAAAATTACGGCTTTTTTTTATCTTTTTCTGTTGACCGCGCCGCGCTTGGTCAGCAAGTGTGCAGGGTGTGTGGGTAATTATGATCCATCCTACCGTGTGTGAATTTATACCGCGGGAGAAATGCGCGTCCGGGTGGTGCCAGAGCCGGTATTGGAAGAGAAGGAGATAGCCGAAATCGTCTTCTTCTTCCCTCCCTCCGTCTGTCCTCTGCTCCCCTAGCGATGTGTCTGTATTTTTCTATCCTCTGTTTTGTAATTTTCTTGTCGAGGAGAATCTTGGACTGCGACCAAAGTTGCATGCCCATGTATCAACTTGTGTGTTTTTTACCACTCAATCCTTAAGAGAAATTGAATGAATTTGTCAGATGATTGAAATCTGCATCATAAGTTCAGTAAGAGCAGACCTCACTTTCTGAACTCCCGAAGTTTGTATAACTTGCAAATTGCAACTGACCTCACTCTCTGAACTCCTGATTCGTGGAGTTTGTATAACTTGCAAATTGCAATTGAACCAGTAGACGTACTTCCTCCGGTCTATTAATGAGCCTTAACTTTATCTATATTTAAACGTATCTAGTCTAACTACTTAACTAGATTCATACGAATCTAATTTCTTCGTCTCAAAATAGATGTTTTAGATTTGTAAAAATTAAATAAATATAGACACTATTTACTAGTATATAGATTTATCTAAATTTTGACAAACCGGTGATATCTATTTTGAAACGGATGAAGTAGACAAAATTGAGACTATTAATATATTAATATGGACCGGAGGGAGTATGCGAGTTATGTGCCCAAACTTAAACCGGTGACATGTATAGGTAAACATGTAGTACAAAAATTCTTTGGACAATCTCATTCATCCTAAAAATTACAAAGGACGAGTGGTTGTGCACGCAAATTGCCGGTATTTGTGTAGCAGCATTGCTCACATGGACAACGGGGAACACTTGGCCCCTGCTGGTAGCTGTGCCATTTATTTTGCTCTCCTGGCATGCTGGATGCTTGCCCGATGATCACACATGCGATTCTCCAAAAAGGCGGACAGAGGAGCAGAGCCTTGAATGTTACAAATGTTAACTGCTCATTGCACTAGTCCTCAATTAGTATTAACACAAACGGTTTTCAGTTGTACGTACAAATCTACGTACAGGAGCTTCGGTTGCGTCTTTTCGAATTAAAAGTGCTTCGGCTGAACTCAGATTATTATGACGCAAAAAAATATTACGTCCGTGTAAAGGAATAAGGCGTTTTTGTTTTGCATGTTTTTTAACCAAGGTTTAATTTAAATATATAAAAAATGTTGGTATAAAATTAGTATCATTGGAAACTATGTTTCAATAGGAATCCAACGATACTAATCTTACATAACATAATTAAACTTTAGTTACTCTATTTATTCGATTAAACTTTGTTTTAAAATACGTGTGCACCTTATTCTTTGAAACAGAGGAATTAGAATCGAGCGGCTGGGCACGTGGGTCTGATAAATTATGGCATGCGAAAAGGATGTGTATAGCGATGGATTTTGTAAATAAAATGCTTGCTCTCTTTTTTTTACACAAGTGTGTGCTACTGCTATTTAATTAAGTTGGCGTATGGCATTGTACATCCGAGTGATTGTCTTCATAAAAAAGAACTACGGGAGCTAGAGTTTCATAAGTTGGCGTATGGCATTGTACATCCGAGTATTTTTCACGTTAAGAAAATTTCATAAAAGCACAACTACGGGAGCTAGAGTTTCATAAAAAAGAATAAGCATACATTTTTTCCTAAAAACCCACAAGTTTTGGCATAAGGTGTTTCGAAGATGCAAAATCACTCAATTTAGTCAGTTTGACCCTATTATAACAATCGGATCCACCAGTAAGGATCCAAGTGGGCATATGAGGCGGTTCTTTCAGAGTTCCAAACCGGACCTGAATGGGGCCATTTGGAATTATTTATATTTTCACTGGAATTATTTCAAATATTTGATTTTTTAGAACATATGAAAAAAAACTACAGTAGTTCAAACTACATGTAGTTATTAAAACACAAAGCATTTGAGCCCATTATGTGCATCTGTTTCGATGTTTTGGCATTTGTTTGTAGCTTTCAGTCAAATAGTTTTCAAGAATCTAACTTTTCTATAAGTACTAAAACCTTCTTGTAATTCAAAATGCATCTAATGAATGAACAGGTGAGTTTTCAATTTTTTTTGTCCTAGTTGGTTCATAATTTTCGTAGTTCTTTTAGCGTTCGTCTAAAGCAATCAAATTTTGAAACAATGTTGAAAAACTAAAGTAGCTTAATCCAACAACAATGACGGAACAAGTTCCGATATTTTTCATGTTTATATAAATGTTTGACTTTTTACCTAATTCTGGCCCAAGTTAGAAATAAAATAAAATTTCAATACTTTTGTTTCAAGTATCGTCTTGTCGGTGGAAAATCTCAGAGAAATCGGCTACCATTGCGAGACTAGACTATTACTCATATTCTTTAAAACGACTTACCCAGAGAATTATGGTTTTTTGGGGGGTGGGGAGGGGGTTGACATGGATATGCCCCACAAGTGCCTAATATTGGCATATCCGGTCTGGTCTAACAGAAGCCTATACGACAATGTACCCTTGATGGTGAAGCCCATGAGGATTTCGGGTGGCCCAACCCAAGAAGGAGGCGATTCCTTGGAGGACACGTTTTTCGTAGATAGAAACTTAAAGGGAAAACCCTAAACCTGTAACCGACTTGGCCTATCCCCGAGACTTGGCCTACCTATATAAAGGCCGAGAGAGCACGGCGTGGAGGGCACCTCATAACCCTAACGTACACATCGCCAGATCTCATCTACGCATCCCGCTAACCTTTAGCTTCGCCATTAATCGAGAGCAGACAAGCAGGAGTAGGGTTTTCCCTCTAGGAGCCTGAACCTGGGTATAGTGATTCCTAATGCTTTGGGGATTCACCGTGTCCTCCAATCACTACCACCAAGTTATAAGAACTTTGTGATGAACTACAATATGCAAAAAATGGACAAGTCGTTGCCAGAACTCTTCTCCATGTTAAAATCTGCAGAAGTGGAGATCAAGAAAGAGCATCAAGTGTTGTTGGTCAATAAGACCACCAATATACAGAAGCAAGGCAAGTCTAAGAAAAAGGGAAACTTCAATAAGGGCGGTAAGAAAGTTACTGCGCCGGCGAAGAAGACCAAGGCTGGGCCTAAGGCTAATACTGAGTGCTTCTACTGCAAGGGAGAAGGTCACTGGAAGCGGAATTGCCCAAAGTACTTGGCGGATTTGAAGAACGGCAACATCAAGAAGAAAGGTATATCCGATATGCATGTTATTGATGTGTATCTCACTAGTACTCGTAGTAGTGCCTGGGTATTTGATACTGGTTCGGTTGCTCATATTTGTAACTCGAAACATGTGCTACAGAATAAACGGAAGCTAGCGAAGAACGAGGTGACGATGCACGTTGGAAATCGATCAAAGATTGATGTGATCGCGGTCGGCACGCTACCTCTTCATCTACCATCGGGATTAGTTTTATACTTAAATAATTGTTATTTGGTGCCTGCGTTGAGCATGAACATTATATCAGGATCATGTTTATGGCGAGACAGTTACTTGTTTAAGTCCGAGAATAATGGTTGTTTGATTTACATGAGTAATATGTTTTATGCACATGCACCTTTGATAGATGGTCTATTCTTATTGAATATCGATTGTGGAAATACACACATTAATAACATTGAAGCTAAACGTTTGAAATTGAGCGACAACTCGACCTATATGTGGCATTGTCGTTTTGGTCATATTGGAGTGAAGCGTATGAAGAAACTCCATTCCTATGGACTTCTTGAATCACTTGATTTTGAATCACTTGAAAGATGCGAAGCATGTCTGATGGGTAAAATGACTAAGACTCCATTTTCTGGTATGATGGAGCAAGCTACGGACTTATTGGAAATCATACATACCGATGTATGTGGTCCAATGAATGTAGCATCGCGCGGTGGTTATCATTATGTTCTTACCTTCACGGATGACTTGAGTAGATATGGGTATATCTATTTCATGAAACATCAGTCCGAAACTTTTGAGAAGTTTAAGGAATTTCAAAGTGAGGTAGTAATCAACGTAACAACAAGATTAAATTTCTATGATCTGGTCGCGGAGGTGAATATCTAAGTTACGAGTTTGGCGAGCATTTGAAAAAATGCGGAATACTTTCACAATTGACACCGTCGGGAACACCTCAACGTAATGGTGTGTCCGAACGTTGTAATCGAACTCTTAGATAAGGTTCGTTCTATGATGTCACTTACAGATTTACCGCTGTCATTTTGGGGTTATGCATTAGAAACAGACGCATTCACTTTAAATAGGGCACCATCTAAATCCGTTGAAACGACACCGTATGAATTATGGTTTGGGAAGAAACCTAAATTGTCGTTCCTTAAAGTTTGGGGTTGCGAAGCTTATGTAAAGAAGTTACAACCCGACAAGCTTGAACCCAAAGCGGAAAAATGCGTCTTCATAGGATACCCGAAGGAAACTATTGGGTATACCTTCTATCATAGATCCGAAGGCAAAATCTTTGTTGCCAAGAATGGATCCTTTCTAGAGAAGGAGTTTCTCTCAAAAGAAGTGACTGGAAGGAAAGTAGAACTCGATGAGGTTGTTGAACCTTCTCTCGAACTTGCGAGTAGCGCAACACCGGAAGTAGTTCCTGTGGCGCCTACACCAATAAGAGAGGAAGCTAATGATGTTGATCATGAAACTTCGATTGAAGTTACTACGGAACCTCGCAGGTCGACGAGAAATTGTACCACTCCTAATTGGTATGATCCCGTTATGAGTGTCATGTTGGTGGACAACACCGATGACCCTGCGACATATGAGGAAGCGATGATGAGCCCAGATTCCAATAAATGGCAAGAAGCCATGAAATCCGAGATTGGATCCATGTACGAAAACCAAGTATGGACTTTGGTGGACTTACCGGAGGGCCGGAAGGCTGTCGAGAACAAATGGATTTTCAAGAAGAAAACATATGCTGATGGTAATGTTACTGTCTATAAAGCTCGACTTGTCGCAAAAGGGTTTCGACAAATTCAAGGAGTTGACTACGATGAGACTTTCTCATCGGTAGCGAAGCTAAAGTCTGTGAGGATTATGTTAGCAATCGCTGCATATTATGATTATGAGATATGGCAAATGGATGTCAAAACGACGTTCCTCAATGGAGATATTGATGAAGAGTTGTATATGATGCAACCCAAAGGTTTTGTCGATCCTAAAGATGCTAACAAGGTATGCAAACTTCAACGGTCCATTTATGGATTGAAGCAAGCATCCCGGAGTTGGAATCAACGATTTGATAAGGTAATCAAAAGCTTTGGTTTTATACAAACTTATGGAGAAGCTTGTATTTACAAGAAAGTGAGTGGGAGCTCTGTAGCATTCTTAATACTATATGTAGATGACATATTGTTGATTGGGAATGATGTAGACCTTAGTGTCAAGGATTATTTGAATAATAGTTTTTCAATGAAAGATCTTGGCGAAGCAGCTTACATATTAGGCATAAAGATTTATAGAGATAGATCGAGACGCCTAATATCATTGTCATAGAGTACATATTTGGAAAAAGTTCTAAATAGGTTTGGAATGGAAGATAACAAGAAAGGGTTCTTGCCCATGTTGCCCAATACGACCTTGAGTAAAACTCAAAGTCCTGCAATGGCAGAAGATAGAGAAAGGATGAGTAATACTCCCAATGCCTCAGCCATAGGATCTCTTATGTATGTCATGCTATGTTCACGCTTCCTCATATGTCGCAGGATCATCGGTGTTGTCCACCAACATGACACTCATAACGGGATCATACCAATTAGGAGTGGTACAATTTCTCGTCGACCTGCGAGGTTCTGTAGTAACTTGAACTGAAGTTTCATGATCATCATCATTAGCTTCCTCTCTTATTGGTGTAGGCACCACAGGAACTACTTCAGGTGCTGCGCTACTCGCAAGTTAGAGAGAAGGTTCAACAACCTCGTCGAGTTCTACTTTCCTTCCAGTCACTTCTTTCGAGAGAAATTCCTTCTATAGAAAGGATCCATTCTTAGCAACGAAGATTTTGCCCTCGGATCTATGATAGAAGGTATACCCAATTGTTTCCTTCGGGTATCCTATGAAGACCCATTTTTCCGCTTTGGTTTCAAGCTTGTCCGGTTGTAACTTCTTTACATAAGCTTCGCAACCCCAAACTTTAAGGAACGACAATTTAGGTTTCTTCCCAAACCATAATTCATATGGTGTCGTTTCAACGGATTTAGATGGTGCCCTATTTAAAGTGAATGCGGATGTTTCTAATGCATAACCCCAAAACGATAGCGGTAAATCTGTAAGTGACATCATAGAACAAACCATATCTAAGAGAGTTCGATTACGATGTTCGGACACACCATTACGCTGTGGTGTTCCCGACGGTGTCAATTGTGAAAGTATTCCGCATTTCTTCAAATGCTCGCCAAACTCGTAACTTAGATACTCACCTCCACGATCAGGTCGTAGAAATTTAATCTTCTTGTTACGTTGATTCTCTACCTCACTTTGAAATTCCTTAAACTTCTCGAAAGTTTCGGACTTATGTTTCATGAAATAGATATACCCATATCTACTCAAGTCATCCGTGAAGGTAAGAACATAACGATAACCACATGATGCTACACTCATTGGACCACACACATCGGTATGTATGATTTCCAATAAGTCCGTAGCTCGCTCCATCATCCCAGAAAATGGAGTCTTAGTCATTTTACCCATCAGACATGCTTCACATCTTTCAAGTGATTCGAAATCAAGTGATTCAAGAAGTCCATCGGAATGGAGTTTCTTCATATGCTTCACTCCAATGTGACCAAGACGACAATGCCACATATATGTCGTGTTGTCTCTCAATTTCAAACGTTTAGCCTCAATGTTATTTATGTGTGTATTACTACAATCGAGATTCAATAAGAATAGACCATCTATCAAAGGTGCATGTGCATAAAACATATTACTTATATAAATCGAACAACCATTATTCTCGGACTTAAACAAGTAACCGTCTCGCAATAAACATGATCCAGATATAATGTTCATGCTCAACGCAGGCACCAAATAACAATTATTTAAGTATAAAACTAATCCCGATGGTAGATGAAGAGGTAGCGTGCCGACCGCGATCACATCAACCTTTGATCCATTTCCAACGTGCATCATCACCTCGTTCTTCGCTAGCTTCCGTTTATTCTGCAGCACTTGTTTCGAGTTACAAATATGAGCAACCGAACTAGTATCAAATACCCAGGCACTACTACGAGTACTAGTGAGATACACATCAATAACATGTATATCGGATATACCTTTCTTCTTGATGTTGCCGTTCTTCAAATCCGCCAAGTACTTTGGGCAATTCCGCTTTCCGTGACCTTCTCCCTTGCAGTAAAAGCACTCAGTATCAGGCTTAGGCCCAGCCTTGGTCTTCTTCGCCGGCGCGGCAACTTTCTTACTGCCCTTCTTGAAGTTTCCCTTTTGCTTAGACTTGCCTTTCTTGAATTTGGTGGTATTATTGACCAACAACACTTGGTGCTCTTTCTTGATCTCCACTTCTGCAGATTTCAACATGGAGAAGAGTTCTGGCAACGTCTTGTCCATGTTTTGCATATTGTAGTTCATCACAAAGTTCTTATAACTTGGTGGTAGTGATTGGAGGACACGGTGAATCCCCAAAGAATTAGGAATCACGATACCCAAACTTTGGAGTTTGTTTGCGTCTGACATCTTAAGCACATGCTCACTAATGAGCTGCCTCTTCCATCTTGTAGTTAAAGAACTTTTCAGAAGCCTCATAACTCTCAACTGCCGCGTGAGCCTCAAATATCATTTTGAGTTCACGGACAATATCATGTGGGTCATGGTTCTCAAATCTTTTCTGAAGCTTCGATTCCAAACCATACAAGATAGCACATTGAACTGTGGAGTACTTTCTTCCGAGTGAGGTAAACATTCTTTACTTCATCGGTAGCAGTACCTGCAGGCGGGTCACCCAGCGGTGCATCCAGCACATAGGTCAAATTACCAGCATTGAGGACAATCCTCAAATTGCGGAACCAATCCGCGTAGTTGCTTCCATTGTTTTTCTACTTTTCTTTCTCTAGGAACGCATTAAAATTGATGGTAGGGGCCGCCATTGATCTACAACATATTTACAATAGTTTAGACTAAGTTTATGAAAAATTGAGTTATAATTAATAGTTAAATTAATATAGGTGAACTCCCACTCAAAACAATATCCCTCACATTGTTTTAGTGATCACACGAACCAAATCCACTACATCAAAACCGATCATCACGAGAGTTGATGTAGCTTCAATGGAGAACAATCAACATGTTCATCATATCTACTATATGACTCATGCTTTACCTTTCGGTGATCCGTGTTCCGAGACCATGTCTGTACATGCTAGGCTCGTCAAGATCAAACCTTAGCTTCCGCATGAGCAAACCTGGCTTGCTCATGTTGTATACACTCGCAGAATCTAACACACCCGATCATCACGTGGTGCTTCGAAACAACGAGCTTTAGCTCGGTGCTTACTAAGGATGAACACTTTAAAACTTGAAATTTGTGTGCTTGAGGGATCATCTTATAATGCTACTGTCATTAACTAAGCAATACAAGATGCATAAAGGATTAACATCACATGAAATTCATAATACATGATATGATATGGCCTTTCTTCTTGTGCTTCCGATCTCCATCTTCAAGCACGAACATGATCTCCATCATCACCGGTATAGCGTCAAGGTCAATGGCGTTGTTTCATGGTTGTCTTCCACCAGCTTCAACTATTACAACTACTTTGAATAGACATGCGGGTCTTAACGGAATTTAAAGACAACCATATGGCTCCTGCCGGTTGCCAACTTACAATAAGAAACATTGCATACATCAAATATAATCACAATCATGGCCATATCACATCACAGCACACCCCTGCAAAACAAAGTTAGACGCCTCTAATTTTCTTTGCATATTTTACGTGGTTTGGGGCTTTCAATAAGTGTCGTTCTAACTTACGAACAAGAACCACAACGTTGATGCTTGAACTATCAAGTGCCTGTTGTAAATTGGATCTATACTAAATTGGATCTATACTATGTTCACGCTTCCTCATATGTCGCAGGTTCATCGGTGTTGTCCACCAACATGACACTCATAACGGGATCATACCAATTAGGAGTGGTACAATTTCTCGTCGACCTGCGAGGTTCTGTAGTAACTTGAACCGAAGTTTCATGATCATCATCATTAGCTTCCTCTCTTATTGGTGTAGGCACCACAGGAACTACTTCAGGTGCTGCGCTACTCGCAAGTTAGAGAGAAGGTTCAACAACCTCGTCGAGTTCTACTTTCCTTCCAGTCACTTCTTTCGAGAGAAATTCCTTCTATAGAAAGGATCCATTCTTAGCAACGAAGATTTTGCCCTCGGATCTATGATAGAAGGTATACCCAATTGTTTCCTTCGGGTATCCTATGAAGACCCATTTTTCCGCTTTGGTTTCAAGCTTGTCCGGTTGTAACTTCTTTACATAAGCTTCGCAACCCCAAACTTTAAGGAACGACAATTTAGGTTTCTTCCCAAACCATAATTCATATGGTGTCGTTTCAACAGATTTAGATGGTGCCCTATTTAAAGTGAATGCGGATGTTTCTAATGCATAACCCCAAAACGATAGCGGTAAATCTGTAAGTGACATCATAGAACAAACCATATCTAAGAGAGTTAGATTACGATGTTCGGACACACCATTACGCTGTGGTGTTCCCGACGGTGTCAATTGTGAAAGTATTCCGCATTTCTTCAAATGCTCGCCAAACTCGTAACTTAGATACTCACCTCCACGATCAGGTCGTAGAAATTTAATCTTCTTGTTACGTTGATTCTCTACCTCACTTTGAAATTCCTTAAACTTCTCGAAAGTTTCGGACTTATGTTTCATGAAATAGATATACCCATATCTACTCAAGTCATCCGTGAAGGTAAGGACATAACGATAACCACCGCGCGATGCTACACTCATTGGACCACACACATCGGTATGTATGATTTCCAATAAGTCCGTAGCTCGCTCCATCATCCCAGAAAATGGAGTCTTAGTCATTTTACCCATCAGACATGCTTCACATCTTTCAAGTGATTCGAAATCAAGTGATTCAAGAAGTCCATCGGAATGGAGTTTCTTCATACGCTTCACTCCAATGTGACCAAGACGACAATGCCACATATATGTCGGGTTGTCTCTCAATTTCAAACGTTTAGCCTCAATGTTATTTATGTGTGTATTACTACAATCGAGATTCAATAAGAATAGACCATCTATCAAAGGTGCATGTGCATAAAACATATTACTTATATAAATCAAACAACCATTATTCTCGGACTTAAACAAGTAACCGTCTCGCAATAAACATGATCCAGATATAATGTTCATGCTCAACGCAGGCACCAAATAACAATTATTTAAGTATAAAACTAATCCCGATGGTAGATGAAGAGGTAGCGTGCCGACCGCGATCACATCAACCTTTGATCCATTTCCAACGTGCATCATCACCTCGTTCTTCGCTAGCTTCCGTTTATTCTGCAGCACTTGTTTCGAGTTACAAATATGAGCAACCGAACTAGTATCAAATACCCAGGCACTACTACGAGTACTAGTGAGATACACATCAATAACATGTATATCGGATATACCTTTCTTCTTGATGTTGCCGTTCTTCAAATCCGCCAAGTACTTTGGGCAATTCCGCTTTCCGTGACCTTCTCCCTTGCAGTAAAAGCACTCAGTATCAGGCTTAGGCCCAGCCTTGGTCTTCTTCGCCGGCGCGGCAACTTTCTTACTGCCCTTCTTGAAGTTTCCCTTTTGCTTAGACTTGCCTTTCTTGAATTTGGTGGTATTATTGACCAACAACACTTGGTGCTCTTTCTTGATCTCCACTTCTGCAGATTTCAACATGGAGAAGAGTTCTGGCAACGTCTTGTCCATGTTTTGCATATTGTAGTTCATCACAAAGTTCTTATAACTTGGTGGTAGTGATTGGAGGACACGGTGAATCCCCAAAGAATTAGGAATCACTATACCCAAACTTTGGAGTTTGTTTGCGTGCCCAGACATCTTAAGCACATGCTCACTAACAGAGCTGCCCTCTTCCATCTTGTAGTTAAAGAACTTTTCAGAAGCCTCATAACTCTCAACTGCCGCGTGAGCCTCAAATATCATTTTGAGTTCACGGACAATATCATGTGGGTCATGGTTCTCAAATCTTTTCTGAAGCTTCGATTCCAAACCATACAAGATAGCACATTGAACTGTGGAGTACTTTCTTCCGAGTGAGGTAAACATTCTTTACTTCATCGGTAGCAAGACTGCAGCGGGTCACCAATGTGCATCCAGCACATAGGTCAAATTACCAGCATTGAGGACAATCCTCAAATTGCGGAACCAATCCGCATAGTTGCTTCCATTGTTTTTCTACTTTTCTTTCTCTAGGAACGCATTAAAATTGATGGTAGGGGCCGCCATTGATCTACAACATATTTACAATAGTTTAGACTAAGTTTATGACAAATTGAGTTATAATTAATAGTTAAATTAATATAGGTGAACTCCCACTCAAAACAATATCCCTCACATTGTTTTAGTGATCACACGAACCAAATCCACTACATCAAAACCGATCATCACGAGAGTTGATGTATCTTCAATGGAGAACAATCAACATGTTCATCATATCTACTATATGACTCATGCTTTACCTTTCGGTGATCCGTGTTCCGAGACCATGTCTGTACATGCTAGGCTCGTCAAGATCAAACCTTAGCTTCCGCATGAGCAAACCTGGCTTGCTCATGTTGTATACACTCGCAGAATCTAACACACCCGATCATCACGTGGTGCTTCGAAACAACGAGCTTTAGCTCGGTGCTTACTAAGGATGAACACTTTAAAACTTGAAATTTGTGTGCTTGAGGGTTCATCTTATAATGCTACCGTCATTAACTAAGCAATACAAGATGCATAAAGGATTAACATCACATGAAATTCATAATACATGATATGATATGGCCTTTCTTCTTGTGCTTCCGATCTCCATCTTCAAGCACGAACATGATCTCCATCATCACCGGTATAGCGTCAAGGTCAATGGCGTTGTTTCATGGTTGTCTTCCACCAGCTTCAACTATTACAACTACTTTGAATAGACATGCGGGTCTTAACGGAATTTAAAGACAACCATATGGCTCGCCAAGTTGCCAACTTACAATAAGAAACATTGCATACATCAAATATAATCACAATCATGGCCATATCACATCACAGCACACCCCTGCAAAACAAAGTTAGACGCCTCTAATTTTCTTTGCATATTTTACGTGGTTTGGGGCTTTCAATAAGTGTCATTCTAACTTACGAACAAGAACCACAACGTTGATGCTTGAACTATCAAGTCCCTGTTGTAAATTGGATCTATACTATGATGGGAGAGACAGGCACCCGCAAAGCCACTTATGCAAAGCCACTTGTAAATTGGATCTATACTATGATGGAGCAAGTCTCATGAATGATGTCATGTAAGGTTAGCCCGGGCCGCTTCATCCCATCATACCGCAAGATGCAAAGTACACAAAAAGCAATTGATAATAAAAGCACCACCGCCCACAATGACCATTGTGTTCTACTCGTGCAACAGATCTACATATAGACACGACTCTGATACCACTGTAGGGGTTCGTAGCATGGAAAACAAAAAGTTTCTACCATATGCAAACAAACAAGCCAAGATCTATCTACTAGATTGTAGCAACGAGTCGATAGAGGAACTCACCCTGGAAGATTCCAAAACGGTTAACGAGAGCAGATTCTCGTGGGTGATGTAGTCGAACACTTACCGATCTCAAGATCGCGTAGACGATCCTTCCGGCGCTGCGTTCCGGCAGCGCTTACGCAGTCGGTCACACGTTCGGTACTCGATGAAGACATTCCTCTCCCTTGTTCCATCAGGCAGCGGAGGTTGTAGCACTCTCCTCGCGATTCCGACAGCACGACGGCGTGGTGTCGGAAGTAGAGGGGAGATCTCGCAGGGCTTCGCCTTAAGCCGGAGCGAGTATGGTGGAGTATGAGAGAGGACTTGGTGATCTAGGGTTTATAGGGCACCAAGGGGAGGGCTTGGCCGGCGGCTAGGGTTTGGGGAAACCCCAACTCGCCGAGTTGGAGGTTCGCTAGGCGGCGGCACAAGGAGGTGGTGGCGCCGGCGACTCGAGGCTAGGGTTTTGGGTGTAAGGGTAGGGGGCAGCCCTACCCCTCCTTATATAGGTGGAGGATGGCGGCTTGGGAGGAGGGAGTCCTCCTCCAAATCGCCCTCCTTGGCTGGTGGGTGGAGGGAGTGGGACTTCCTCCCCAAGTAGGTTTCCTACTCTCCCTCCACCAAGCAAACTTGGCGTTTGACTTTTCAAATCGGCGTTTGACTTTCAAACTTGGATTTGATTTATCTCTCCATATTGTCCAGCGAAGTGACCTAGTACATGATGCAACCATTCCACATTGTCATGACACATTAATGTACCCTTCCCCCTCCGGAGTGCCGGACCTTCCGGACCCTTCTAGAACATTCCTGGTGAAAACACCGGAATCATTCCCGAACTCCGAAACAAGACTTTCCTTATATGAATCTTATTCTCCGAACCATGCCGGATCTCCTCGTGATATCCTGGATCCCATCCGAGACTCAGAACAACATTCGGTCTCTTACTCATCATTCCATAACTACTCAACAACATCGAATCCTTAAGTGTGTCTCCCTATGGTTCGTGAATTACGCGGATATGATCGAGACACTTCTCCGATTAATGACCAATAGAGGAATATGGAAATTCATATGGCTCCCACATATTTCTATGATTACTTTGCGATCGAATGAACCACTTACATATGATACCAATTTCCCTTTGTCTCACGATAGTTTACTTATCCGAGGTTTTGATCGTCGGTATCTCTGCATACCTAGTTCAACATCGTTACTGATAAGTACTCTTTTCTCGTTCCCGTGGTATGTGATCCCTTGTGAGCCAGTCACATGCTTGCAAGCTAATTGGATGACATTCCACCGAGAGGGCCTAGAGTATATCTATCTGTCATATGGATGGACAAATCCCACTCTTGATCCATGTGTCTCAACCCATACTTTCCGAACACTCAATGCCACCTTTATAGCCACCCAGTTACGGTGTGGTGTTCGATGTCATCAAAGCATCCTTCCGGTGATGGTGATAAGCATGATCTCATGTTCAAAGGAATTAGGTTACTATGTATCAGAAAGCTTATAGCAATTGAACTATTAAAATGACTTGATCTTTATGCTACGCTTATCTATAGGAGTATGTCCATATACCATTCTCCTAATGATATGATCTTGTTGTCAACAACATCTCAATGTTCATGATGAGGAAACCATGATCATCTATTAACCAACAAGCTAGTATTATAAAGAGGCTTTACTAGGTACTCTAGTTTAATTTACAAATCACACAAGTATTGATGTTTCCGGTTAATACTGTTATAGCATGAATGTAAACATTTATCATAAACACAAAGATATAATAATAACTACATTTATTATTGCCTCTAGGGCATATCTCCAAAAGTGTCCCCTCCCAACTCGTACACCGAGGGAAGAGCTTGAAACCTTTTCCACCAAGTCTTCCTTCTTACCAAAAACTAGAGTTTGATTTTTCAAATTATGATTTGACTATTCAAACTAGGGTTTGACCCTTTTACTAGTCTTAGGAAAATTGGCCCTTTAGGGTTTGGTGCGGCTGGCCCCTAGGGCATGCCACTGTCCAAGTGACCCCCTTCCGGGGTGGTGGAACCACTAGTGGTCCCTCTAGAACATTCTAGAAGTATCTGGTCAAAACACCAAAACTCTTTCGAACCCCGGAAAAGCACTTTCCTTATATGAATCGTATTCTTCGGAACATTCTGAATCTCCTCGTGATGTCCTGGATCCAATCCGAGACTACGCACAACATTCGGTCTCCAACTCATATTCCATATATACTTAAACAACATCGAATCCTTAAGTGTGTCTCCCTATGGTTCGTGAACTATGCAGACACGATCGAGACACCTCTCCGATCAATAACTAATAGAGGGATCTAGAAATCCATATGGCTCCCACATATTTGTACGATGACTTCATGATTGAATAAACCATTTACATACGATACGAATTCCCTTTGTCGCATGATACTTTACTTATCAGAGATTCGATCGTCGGTACCTCCATACCTAGTTCAACCTTGTTACCGATAAGTACTATTTACTCGTTTCGTGATATGTGATCCCTTGTGAGACAGTCACATGCTTGCAAGCCAATTGAATGACACTCCACCGAGAGGTCCAGAGTATATCTATCCGTCATATGGATGGACAAATCCCATTCTTGATCCATGCGCTTCAACACATACTTTCAGAATACCCAATGCCACCTTTATAACCACCTAGTTACGAAAGTGGCGTTTGATGTCATCAAAGTACTCGTCCGGTGACGATAATTAACATGATCTCATGGTCGAAGGATTAGGTTACTATGTATCTAAAAGCTTGTAGCAAAACAAACTTAATGACTTGATCTAATGCTATGCTTACTATGGGTGTGTGTGTCCATCACATCATTCTCCTAATGATATGACCTTATTATTAATAACATTCAATGTCCATGATCATGAAACCATGATCATCTATTAATCAACAAGCTAGTTTAATAAGAGGCATATTAGGGACTCTTTTATTGTTTAGAAAACACACAAGTATTAATGTTTCCGTTTAATACATTATAGCATGGGATGTAAACATTTATCATAAACATGAAGATATGATAATAACCACTTTATAATTGTCTCTTCGGCATATCTCCAACATTACGAAATTTGGTCTTTGCCCCCCCCCTACCCCACACACGCACCAAAAGTTTCATCCTATACTTACTTCAAAACTTGTGTCACAACTCGACTCAAAAGCCCCCAAAACATCCCTCTTTTAAAAAAGGTACCTGATGAATTAGGAGCGATAATGCCTCAACTTACATGTTTATACTGTAGATGGGAAGGGGTGCTTGGTAAACTAGTCTAGGCATGAACAATTGGCAACATGAGAGTTTATATTGGTCTCTCTGATCCATAATAAATTTCGGAGCTATAGATCAAATTTAGAATAAAATGAATAAAACCCCGACACTTATTATAAATCAAAGGGAGTATTATTTATTATCTGGTAACGAAAAAATGTAGACACATGTTGGGAGCTACGAATTCTTCTTTTAAACACACCACTTCCTAAGATATATATATTCAACAGATTTTTTTAAAAAGGGGACAGATGTGTAATTTTCATTACCAATCGTCCATACATAGCTAGCACGTGGTGAGGTAGCTATATTAGTTATGCGCTTTTCTGCTATCACCGTGACATAAATTTGAGCTGCTAAACGAGCGGCAACGAAAAACAGTCTTCCTTTCTCGTGCTGCTGCCGTTGCAGGGTCGAATGGTATCAAAGTACGCTGCGACATCCCAAGATGTAGTCATCATACAACCAACCTCTGTGTGCAAGTCATTTCGTCAACTGTCCGTATATATACGTGTACGTACATCCCAAGATCTTATCACGGGCCGGGTTGCGAGACGAACGAGCGGCTGTGAAAGACGGTGTCTACCTTTCTCGTGCTGCTGCTGGTGCTGGTGCAGGGTCGGGGTGAGATCGTCAAGCGGACGCTGCCACGTCGTTGTCGTGACGGGATCCTCCATGTGGCACGCACGTACACGAGCACGATCGACCTGACCACCATTTCAGAAAACGGCAGTGCCGAAATCGAGCCCGGGCCCAAGCGCCCTGATTAGCGCTCATGTGCTGAAAAATGCAACTCTGGCGTGCACGCGACTTCACGTGCACGTTCGAGCCGTCGATGGTTTTGAGATTCGAATTCGTTGGCCCACCATGTTCCCTCGTATTCACCTGGCTGGCCTTTGCTTTTCCCGTGTATCCCGCTGAGTCAGCCGAACATCCCGTTGACAGTTATCCTTTTCCCCATGTCGCCAACTCGTTTCTCCCGCTCTTCTCCGAAACCATGGCCATTTTCATCCTAGGAGAAATCAATTCTTCTCCCCCTCCCCCGCCTCAGATCTAGCGTGTTCGTTCCGTTCGCTGCTCAAGTTCATCACCATTGAGGACGGCAGCCCAAGTGATGGGCGGCTCCAAGCCTCAGACCTCCATGGATTCAGATGAGGACACCGAATCTAATTCAAGTGAATCAGGTTTGACATTGAATCTAGCAGTTTACCACTAGATTCTTCCGTCTTTCTCTCCGTCTATTTCTTTTTGGCATGGTCGTCATTTAGTCTTCAATTATGTGGGCACACATGGAGATGAATCCAGCCAGTTTTTTATCCTAAGATTCGATTTGGTCTCATTAGATTTAGAAGGATCCATTAATACGCCCAATGCATACGGCAGTTCCTTTTGGGGATTTTCCTATGTATTTTGGTGTTTTGCAATTAACGGAAAGACGAAACACGTACTGAGCATCAAAATTTGATTTCAGATTATAGAGATTGAGTATAGTAATTACCAGAACTGTGGATTTGATTAGGTTTTATTGTGTTCTATTGTGTTTGGTCAACAACCAAGCCGTCGGGTTTCATTGCGTGGCAGCGGTTGTTCTACCATAGTTTGCATGGTTCAGCTTTGTAGCGTTGTGCAAAATCAAAGTTTGGTCCTTTTTCAGATAAGTGCATGGCCCTGTTTTTTTGGAGTAAAGAACTTGGTGACTGTGGTCACTGTCGAGCTTAAAAATATCTTTGTCACCTCCTGTACCAGTGGAAATGCATAGGCCAGCTTAAAAGGCTCATCAAATTTAAAATGATTCAGTAATACGCCCAATACATATGCCAGATCTTTGGTGGGGACTTTCCTCTGAATTTTGGTGTTTTGCATTTAATTGAAAAACATAGCACATAATAAGCATAGAAATTCGAGGTCAGTAGAACCGCTGCATTACCAGATCCCATTTCCTTTCTTGGTTTGCATTTAACAAACATTAGTCTATAACATCATTACTTTGCTTTAAATATATTTAAGGTCGAGTGTTTGCCAGGTTTTTTTACCAAAACATCTTGATATAGATTGTTAGATTGATTCAGTAATACGTCCAATGCATATGCCAGCTCGTTTAGGGGATTTCCTTTTGTATTTGGTGTTTTCCAGATAGCGAAAAAACGAAGCATGTTCTGTTCCTATAAATTTTGTTAAACCATATACAAATTGGGTATAGTAATTACAAAAACCGCTGTATTATCTGATCCCTTTTTCTTTCTTGTTTTGCATTTAACAAACATAAGTCTATAATATATTTAATTTTCTTTAAATTTATTTCAGGTCGAGTGTTTGCCAGTTTCTTTTTTGTAGCAAAACATCTTGGCTTAGAATGTTGTGCTGATTATAATGTTAAGATACTGACTATACCTCTATTTCTTTTAGTTGTACTTTGTTGAACTGAATAAATTTTAAAGTATCAGTCTATTGAAGTCAAACTTAGTAAATCAAAGTGGAGCCTAATGTTATTTGTGTTTCTTGATCGATAAGGCCAATTAGTGTCCTGCCTGCTAATCAGCACATTCCACCCCAAAGATGATCCTGGTATACAGCCGACTTCATGTTAGTTCCAAACAGTACACCAAATATACATCCTGCTATTGCACTTGTTTAAGTTCAAAGAGAAGGTTGTTCGTGAAACATATTGCACAACTCTCTAGGTATCACCATGCTATTCTTAGCAATCAAAGCCAAACTTCTTATTCATCATAAAACTGTTCTATAATTATTTGTATCACTTTCTTTAGAAGTCGTGCTTAATTATACAGAATGAAACTAAATATATTTTTTGCATTAATGCCATATTGCATTTGGGTTTCTTGCAGTAGAAGAGTATGAATGTTGCATTGTTTTATCAAATAGATTTGATTAGCGGCAAACGGGAATCTCCTAAAGTATGCATGCATATTTTCGGCATTGACCAAATGATCAACCATATTTTTTTATCATGTCAATTTACTTTAGGTCTAGTTGTGCTGATTTAAAAGAGACCTCACTAATATGTAAAAAATAAAAATAGGGATACATCATGACGTCCATTACAAAAGCAATTTACTACTTTGATAGTTAGACTCAACCAGTTGCAAAATGTACCATCATGGATGATTCGTTTACGATAAAAATAGCACCTACCGAACTAATGTTTGCATTTGTTTATGAACATATTTCCAGGAGATACATCTCACATCATAACGGAAAAGGGAAACTTGGAGACATTATTGTGAGATGTTACACAATATAATCAATTAAATAAAGACCTTGGTCACGTTGCTCCTCTTCCGGATTCAGGTTTCTGCTACAACTATTAGTTAGTTCTCAAACTCATAAGCCTGAAAGATGGACAACGGAACCTCATTGTGTTGTTTTTTCCAGGTCAAATAGACAATCTACAAGGTCAGCTATCTATCGGGACTATCATCTCGCATGGCAAGTAGTGATAGAATTGGAATTTTGTTGTTGTTACGAACCTCGTATGTTATGTTATGACATCTAGTTGTGTATGACAACACTATCATCTCACCTATGACCATGTTGTGTATCGATGCACAATTTCAGTCATCATTGTTCTCCTAAAGAAGATCTCCATTCCGTCTCACTGACTGGCGAACATGCATACCTTTAACAGAAGTTCCATTTTATTTTCTTACATATTGGACACATCGTCTTTTATGATAGGTTTAACCTCTGCATTTTTTGGGTGGGTCCGAGGCTTGGCTATGACTATGTTCAGTCCCTAAAGAAACTACTGTTCCTCGCGAAAGATAATTGGGAAATACTTTCTTGGTATAAAACATCTTTTCATATCAGCTTGTACTGATTTTCTAATATAAAATATTATATTAACTGCTATCTTATTAGCAAACAGACACTAGTCTACTGATTGGTACCTGTCTTCCTTAGAACCTAAAATTTCCGGGCGAAGGAAGACAAACTACCAATCAATGAACTAATTTTGTTACCATCTCTATGTCACCAAGTGAGTTGTCATTGGGTTCACATGGGTCTACAATATATATGAGTAGAAATCCACTTGAGCTAGCTCAACCAGCGGAGTGGGACTATTGTTCACAAGCTTTTGAAACCCCTGCTAACAAAATAGATTTTACTACATTTGAGAACAACGTGTATCATCATGCTTCAGTATGAAACAAAAAATACAATAACTAATTTTGTGCATGCAACACATATAATCTAGTTACAAAATGGTAGTACCCCATGGTATGGATTCATGAGTATAATTCATCGTGGTTAGAAATTTCAAGAATAATATATGTACAGAAAGAATTATAGAAAGTTGGATACATTTTCTCCATCATTAAACCATGGAATATTAACTATCTTCATTTTGTAGTGATTAAAAAATACCAGCTCTTTTTGGACAACATCTTACACAAGTCATGCATTCAGTCGAATTTCAAAGCCTTCATTCCAAACAAAGAATAGGGAACATAGATTTCATAGCTCTGAGGTGGGATCACTAGTATCATACAACGACAGATGCATCGAGCTTGTAGCTTCAAACATGACGATAAGAGATTATTACGAACCATACAAAAGTTTCCAAACTAACATGGAGTGATGGTTATTTCTAAGCTGAGAGATACATCAGACCAATTTGTACAAACACTACAACCCTCAACATAGATGAATCAGAGCAACAAAAACTGGCTGATACCGGCAACATCAAGACCAGACATTCCCACTTCATTCTTCTTTTCTTAATCTCCAAAATCTCTACTTTGCTTGATGCTATGAGTAGATCCTTTTTCACCTGATCCAGAAAATATTTCAGTGTTGATTTCACATAACTTTTAAGTAGATCTGCTCAGATCCATGTCTTTTAGACATAATCATCCAGTCCACGAACCTACAACAACAATTATGATACTGTGTGAAATCTCCCATGCCACGGATGTACAAAGAAACTTCTTTTTTCTATGAACAACACTAATGTAAAGTGAGTCAAAGAAACTAAATTTTCTACCGCACTTAATGAATTTTCTACCGCAGGTTTGTTCGAACACGATTCCAAAAAAAATGCAAACTTCAGTTCGCAACATTGAGAACAATCTATTATAAATCATTCTAACTTAGGTTAATTATCTTTTACCATTACTGCTAGAAATTGCTAAAATCCTTGGGTTGGTTTTCTGACATATACAAATAAAATAGTTACAAACATTGATAAATCTCGAGTGCAAAATAAGATTCACATGGGATCATTATATATGTTCCATCAATCGTACTAGAATATATAGACTACAAGTGGGTTAGGTTGGACACAGACATAATCCAGGATGGAAAATTCTTCCAGAACATTGCAACTACTAGAGTAACAACCAGTTTAACATTGAACCACTACGTTCCATCAAAACTACTGTTGAAAAACGAAATGTAAGATGACAAAAGATGTACAAGAGTACTCACGTTTCTTCTTCGACATCTACCGCTGGATACAATCCTCGTATGTTTGAATCATGGGAGATGGAAAGCCAGGTATTGCAATGTCCGGATCCAAATTTCTGGGGATAGGAAATATACAAGTCATCGTACTCATCTAGATCTATGGTGGGAGAAATAGTGCAGGTGATTGATGATTCTTACGTCCTGAGCAATTGACGGGTCCGTAGCCATAAGAAGGTCCATGAAGCATCCACCACCATGTCCTGCAAAGAAATTGTGTCCTAAGGCAAAATACAATGACAGCAACATTCGAAGACCCAGACAAAGCTCAGCCTTCGGGAGAGCGAAAAATCAATCGAATGGAAAATAGTACCTTCTGAATCTGGATAAGAAGGTGCATCCGGATCCTCCATGTCAAACTCAGCAATAAAACGTTCTCCTTCGGCAAGCACAACCGGGAGAAATTCTGGACTCAGCATTCATGTCTATGGAATATCTTACAGTGTCCCAGATCTAAATTTTTTGGAAAGTAAAGGGGGCTCGGTCCAAGGCAGAGGATCAAGGAAGAAGAAGGGGACAGGAAACTACCGTGCGACCGATCTATGACGTCCCTACGCAGTGTATCTGATATGTATCGGTAGTATAAGCTAGATTCTTGGGCTTATAGAAAAATTGGCAGCTCAGCTATGCAACTGAGTCCACTTTTCAGCCCGAATCTCTAAATAGAAGCAAACGGTTGATAGCGTGCACGGCAGAATCGCCGCTTTGCTCATGTGCTGCTCCCTTTGTGTCGCCTCGGCCTTCCGGGAACGGCAGCGTTCGGTTGGTCTGTATGTAGCCTGCGTGTAGGAGTACGTGTCGCCGAAGAGCAGCGCGCGCGGCCGGCAGCCACCAACCGGTCGAGGGAGCAGCCGGCCTGAGCGTGGCCCCGCGCGCCACTGTGTCCTCACAGCCGTCCGTTCTCGCGGTCCTCTCGTCGTCGTACCTCGGTGCATGTGGTGAGATTCTCGTGGATGTGAAGAAGCTTAGGCTGGTCACACGTTACTAGTTTACCACTGTATCTTTATAATAGAAAAATAACTTAAATATGATAACATCCAATATCACATTAATTAGATTATAGACTCACTTTATCTTGATATGTGTGATGTTACAGTAAGATAACTAGTTACTTTATCTATCTCTTTCCTCGTTAACTCATCGTCACATAAGCAAAAGTGTTGAGTTGAAATCTTAGTTACAATAAAGTTACCCCCACTATGAACAGCCTTAGGCCATCTACACCGGGTCTACTTAAACGGTCCGAGCGTTCGAATTGGTTTGCACGGACGCGGCGCCTCAGCGGCACGATTTATCCGGACTAATCAGTGACACAAATCCGATGCATGGATGGTCTGTCCGGACAGCTCGCTCAGACTGGCCCATATGCAGACACACGTGGGTCTTCTTCTCTTGGACTGGCATGTCCGTTTTATCCATTTGGGTCGCGCTGCTGTGTGCGGCTGGCCGGACAGGCCGAACCACGATCCCAAATCGACCGTGGCCTGACTCAAACAGACCGTTTGGGACGACCGAATGTGTCGGTCCGGTGGAGATGCCCTCCGCACGATTTATCAGTCTGAATGCATCCAGATGTACGGGACATGTACAGCGTTTCAACGGCATGATCTATTCATATCGACACGTCCGACTCAATCCATTCGTGTATCAAATTTGAGCAACGATTGCGTCGGTCCGGACAACACGCATCCTCATGTGTCCTTCCAAGGGGACGAGGACCCGCTTGCCAGCAATGCAACGACTTTCTTTCACTAGCCATCAATGAAAGACCGCTCGAAAGACTAACCACGTCGCTACTGGCATCACCCCAATGCCTGCCCTCCTGTCGTGACACATACAAAAACATACCATTTGGATTGGTCGTTTGGATCACGGTGGAAGGGGATCGATCGGCAAATATGCAAGAAATAAATAAAACGACACACATTTATTATTACGATTACTTGCTAATCAAAATATCCGAGAGGAATGGATATGATTCATGCATTATAAATATAAGAAATGGATTCCTTGGATTTTTTAATAAATGTAGACATATTATTTATATTATTTGGAGTTATATAGTTAAAGTTATGAATTTCCAAAGTTTTTGTATAATTAACAAAATATTTTTTAAAATTAATAAAATAATATTTATATTTTTGCATATTTTAATTATATAAAATAATAAATAGTTTGTAAAAAAATTCAAACAATTCTAACCACCTTTTGTATTTAAACTTTTTCATTTAAATTCGTATTCAAAAGTTATAAAGGTTTTAATAGTGTCAGGGACTTCTGTGTAATTTTTTATCAAAACTTGAGGACCTGCGTGCAAAACGACAGGCGGTACGCCGTCTCGCGTTGCCACATCAGACTGACTGGTGGGCCTGCCCGTTTTAAACCGTGTCAATTCGTGTTTAGACACTGATAGGCCTTTTTGCGACAATTAAGATCCAATATGATAGTTTTATAAGATTTTAAAGACAAGTGGTATGAATTGAAAAAATTAACATACGAAATGGTAGTTTTATATTATCACAACTCGCACATGGCGTCCGACCGTGCGCGCTGATCGTGATTGGCTGCGTCTATTTTTTTTTTTTTGAATAAGCGTCTATTCTCCCGAGTTTCCGCCGGAGCAGAGAGACTGTTACTATAGTAGTATCAGTATCACCGGCGTCGTGACCCAAGAGGACAAGGACAACCGTGGTCTCAAACAGCGGCAGGTTGTCGGAGCGATTTGCGGTCGCTTAAATATAATTAATCCGCGCCGGAGCGATGGCAGAACATGGCACTTGGCAGCGTGACACACACTGCACAGCCAAAGCAGCATTTTCAGGCTTCACATGGCGGAGTAATTTCTGTGCAGTATCCGGTCCACACCACACCTGCCGCTTTGGCTCGAGTGAGCGAGAGCGTGTCGGCGCGTCGATCGGTACACGTACACGTCGTGCCTCGTGTGCGCATGCACGCACGGCCGGCACCGCTCGTGAACCTGCGTGCGTATCGTGTATCACTAGGTAGTAGGGCCTCGCCGACGGTTGCAACTGTGGACAGGGCCTGTCCTGAGATTTCGGGGGTCTGAGGCGAAATTAAAATTTTTGCCCCTTTATTATAATTGTTTTGCATATATGAGATGATGAAAAATTAATATCATGCGTATACTCTAACTATAATATTCATATAGAAATAAATATGTTTACATGGTACCTTAAAATTTCCTCCGAACATTTCTAGAAGCAAAGTCAGAAAATTACAATGGAACTTAAACGGGAAAAGTTTAGAAACATGAGAAAACAATCACGATTATTGCTGAAACACAATTTTAGTATGGAAGAAAAATCACAAGAGATAATTTCTTTTTGGAATAAGCAAAAACAATGTTTAGAGACATGAGGAACAAAGTCATAAAAAATATATATCCAATTTAAACATGATAAAAGGTAAAAAAATGAAAGGAAAAGGCGTGAAAGAAATATACCAAAGAAAAAAACAGGAAAATAATAAAAGGGAATGAAACAGAAAGAAAATATGTAATGGAACTTATATAAGAAAAATAAAAAGAATAAAGAAAAGAGACATAAGTTGATATATTGAAAAGAACCATCTCATATGTCTCTGATGAGTACTCCCTTCGCCCGTAATAAATATACTTCTAGCTTTTAAGTAAGTCGAACTTTATCAAATTTGACCAATTTTATAGATAAATATAGCAACATATATTACATCAAATTAATATATTTTGAAACTAAATTTGAAAACATTTCTATTGGTACCAATTTAGTGTCATAAATATTGTTACATTTTTTTATAAAGTTGGTCAAACTTTACTAACTTTGACTTAGGATAAAACTAGAAGTACACTTATTTGTGGACGCAGGGATATGCCGATACCTTTTTGACAACACCCGAAGCTACATGCTCTAAACATGCCCAACCCACTATCGATTTTCTTTAGCAAAACCGTACTAGGAAATGCTCGCGCAAAGCGAATGGAGCGATCGATGAATCGATCAATGTCTAGGACTGGGCATTAGGAGTCTAGCGTTGTTCATAAGCCCAATAAAAAAATCTTTTTTTGTATACTAGGCTTTAATTTTTTGGGCCCCTAATTTTTTTGGGGCCAGGGCGGCTGCCCCGCCGGTCCCCCCAAGGGCCGGCCCTGATTGTGGAGTGCTGTGGGAGAGGTGAGTCAGCTTCCAGATGGGACCCCTCCGTAACTGTCGCTGCCTTTTTTTCCGGTTTGGCTCCTGGCCCTGCCATCGCGGCTGCCCATGTGAAGCGAGCAAACAAGCGGATTCTCTCAACAACAAAAAAATAGTAGAGAAGCGGACAGGTGGAGAGATTTTGCCGGAGCGAAGTTGCAACCACAGTAGTAAAAGTGTACAAACAAACCAAAGGAGTGCTGCACTGCGCTCTCGCCGTTAGGCAATTCACGGCGCGCCGACGTTGGCTTGACAATGCGCCGCCTCGGCTTGATAGCGCGTCGACTCCATAGCGATGTAGATTGTACGGTCGTGCACTGCTAAGAAGCGCTGTCTCCCTTAGGGGTTGCACATATTCAGGTGGAGCTGTCGCCGATGAGCTCGACACTACGCAAGCTCGACCGCTCGCTCCTTCTTGAATCGCTTCGGCCAGTACGCGCTCATGGGAGCGTACAGGGCCATTGCCCTCTTTCGCTCCTGCAGCTCGCGGTGGCGCTTCTCGATCTATATCGCCAACTCGGCGCCACGCAAAGGCGGCGCCACAGGCACACCGACTTAACTGAGCTCGAAGTTGGCCGGGAGCCTCGCACGCGATGGGGCAAAGATGTCGTAGTAAGTGAACGTCACAGCCTCGTAGGAATTGAGGTTGGGCCTCTCGATGGTGCCGGCTGTAGGGTTTGCAGCATAGAAAACAAAAAAAATCCTACGATGGGAACAACTATGTACCAGATCTATCTATTAGATCAAGCAACGGGCAAATATATATTCGTAGAGAATATACCCTTGAAGACCGACAAAGCTTAACGAGGTTGAACTCGTGGTTGATGTAGACGATCTCTTGTCGATCTCAAGATCGAGAGAAAGTCCTAGCGGCGCAAATCGGCGGCGCATTCGTGCTCGCACACACGTCCGAGACACCGAGCAACCTCTGCCTCCTCGCTCCAGCGATGCAGCGAAAGCACAACTCTTTCTTGCTGAATAGCCACCGGAAACATGTATCTCGCTAGTCCGAGACCATGGGGATAAATACTAGAGGGGGAGAGAGATCCTTCACGAGGAGGTGTGAGTGAGAGAGAGGAGAGGGGGCTGCCCCCTTGCCCTCCCTCCATTGACGTGGGTGGACACTTCACTCATAAAAATGCCTTTCAATTTCCTCCACTCAAAAACCCACTCAAATTCTCATTAAATTTCCATCAAATTTAATGCAAACTCTCATTAAATAAAACTCCTTTTATTTATTCAGAATTTTGTCAATTATTTTAATGACAAACATTCACATATAACCCCTTTATAGTATTTAATTTCACATGCAAAAACACTTTCTGCAATTTCACCCGAAAACTCATTTCGGTATCTACTGAAATAAATTTCTGCGCTTGTTATTCTTTCCGGCATGAAACTTTTGCTCCAAATGGATGTCGATGTCTCTTAAGTGTGTCACCCTACGGTTCGCGAATAATGCGGACATGATCGAGACCTTCTCATATCAATAATCAGAAGCGGAACCTGAAGATCCATACTGACTCCCATACATTCAACGATGACTTTCTTGTGATCGCGAGAACCTTTTACGCTAGTATCTTAATCCTTTTGTTTCGCGATATATTACATGTCCGAGATTCGATCATCGGTATCTCCATACCTAGTTTGATCTCGTTACCGACATGTACTCTTTTGATTGTTCCTATGATATAACATTCTACTGATTGAATCACTTGCTTGCAAGCTAATCAATGTGATATCACCGAGAGGGCTCAGAGCATATCTATCCATCATCGGGATGAAAAAATTCCACTCTCGATCCATGGGCCTCAACATAACACTTTAGTAGTACTGAACCCATCTTAATAATCACCCTGTTATGGTGTGACGTTTGATGTTATCAAGATACTCTTCTGGTGTTAGTGATTGACATGATCTCATGGTCTAAGGATTATGATCACTTTGTATGTTGTTATAGGAATATAAACTCAATGAATTTGATCGTAATGCTATACTTCGGATGAATGTTCATCACACCATTACACTAACGTTGTGACCTCGTTATTAACAATATCCAATGTCTATGATCAGGAAACCTTGATCATCTTGTTAATCAACGAGCTAGTTTATGAGAGAGGCATAACTAGGAACTTTCTGTTTGTTTATTAAACACACATGTATTAATGTTTTCGTATTAATACAATTATAGCATGCAAAATAAACACCTATCATATACTTGGAATATACATAATAACCACTTTATTATTGCCTCTTAGGACATATTCCCTTCAGTCCCCCACTTGCACTAGAGACAATAATCTAGTTACATAGTGATAAATCTAACACCCATGGAGTTCTGGTGTTGATCATGTTTTTCTCTAGGGAGAGTTTTAGTCAACGGATCTGCTACATTGAGATCCGTGTGTACTTTACAAATCTTTATATCTCCATCCTTGACATGCTCGTGGATGGAGCAAAACCGACGATTAATATGCTTGGAATTCTTGTGAGACCTTGGTTCTTTGGCATTGGCTATGGCACCATTGTTGTCACAATAGATCACTATTGGTCAAACACGCTCGCAACCACACCTAGTTTGGATATGAACTCCTTCATCCAAACCGCTTCCTGAGCCGCTTCCGAAGCAGCAACATATCCGGCCTCTATTGTTGATCTCGCCACCACGGGTTGTTTGGAACTCCTCTAACTAACCGCTCCGCCATTCATAAGAAATACGTATCCGGATTGAGACTTAGAGTCATCCGGAACGGTGTCAAAGCTTGCGTCGACATAACACTTAGCGACGAGATCTTCTTCACCTCCGTACACAAGAAACATATCCTTAGTTCTTCGCAAGTACTTAAGGATATTCTTGACCGCTATCTAGTGTTCCGAATCTGGATCTGATTGGTACCTACTAGTCAAACTAATAGCATGTGCCACATCCTGTCTTGTACATAGCATGGCGTACATTATAGAGCATATGGCTGAAGCATAGGGGACTTTGTCCATTATCTCCCTTTCTTCCGTCGTAGCCGGACTTTGAGTCTTACTCAATGTCTTGCCTTGCAACATAGGTAAGAACCCCTTCTTACTTCCGTCCATTTTAAACTTCTTTAAAATTTTATCAATGTATGTACTTTGCAATAGCCCTATTAGGCGCCTAGATCTATCTCTATAGATCTTTATGCCTAATATGTATGACGCTTCACCTAGGTCCTTCATTGAAAATTTGCTGTTTAGATAACTTTTAACACTGTTTAAAAGATTTATATCATTTCCGATCAATAATATGGCATCCACATATAATATCAGAAATGTCACATTGCTCCCACTCATTTTCTTGTAAATACAAGCCTCTCCATAAGTTTGGACAAATCCAAACTCTTTGATCACCTCATCAAAGCGGAGATTCCAACTCCGGGATGCTTGCTTCAGTCCATAGATGAATCGCTGAAGCTTGCATACCTTGTTAACATCCTTAGGATCGACAAAACCCTTTGGTTGTATCATATACAACTCTTCTTCAATGTTTCCATTGAGGAACGCAGTTTTGACATCCATCTGCCATATTTCATAGTCGAAATATGCAACAGTTGCTAACATAATCCTAACTAACTTTAGCATCGCTACGGGAGAGAATGTCTCATCGTAGTCAACTCCTTGAATTTGTTGATACCCCTTTGCGACAAGTCGAGATTTATAGACGGTCACATTACCATCAGCATCAGTTTTCCTTTTGAAAATCCATTTATTCTCCACGGCCTTTCAGTCGTGAGGTAAGTCCACCAAGTTCCAAACTTGGTTTTCGTACATGGATTCCATCTCGGATTTCATGGCTTCTAACCATTTGTTGGAATCCGGGCTCATCATCGCTTCTTCATACGTCGCAGGATCATCAATTTTATCAACCATGAAATTCATAACGGGATTTCCGTACAGCTCGGGAGCTGCACGCGTCCTGCTAGACCTGCGAGGTTTGGTAGTACTCTCTTTCGGAGTTTCATGATAATTATCATTAGTTCTCTCTTCAATTGGTGAAGCCAACTCCAGAACAACTTCCGGCGCTACGCTACTTGCCATACTATGAAGAGAAGGTTCAACAACCTCTTCGAGTTATACCTTCCGACTACTCACACATTTCGCGAGAAACTCTTTCTCTAGAAAGGATCCATTCTTGGCAACAAAAACCTTGACCTCGAATCTGTGATAGAAGGAATACCCAATAGTTTCCTTAGGGTATCCTATGAAGACGCATTTTTCCGCTTTGGGTTTGAGTTTATCCGGTTGAAGTTTCTTCACATAAACATCGCATCCCCAAACTTTAAGAAATGACATCTTAGGTTTATTTCCAAACCACAATTCATACAATGTCTTTTCAATAGGTTTAGATGGTGCCCGATTTAAAGTGAATGCATCAGTTTCTAGTGCATAACCCCAAAATGACAGTGGCAAGTCCGTCAGAGACATCATAGATCGAACCATATCTAATAAAGTACGATTACGACGTTCCGACACACCATTTCACTGTGGTATTCCGGCAGGTGTCTTTCATATGAGTGCTAAACTCGTAACTTAGATACTCACCTCCACGGTCGGACCGTAGAAATTTGATCTTTCTATTACGATGATTTTCCACTTCACTATGAAATTCCTTGAACTTTTGAAAGGTTTCAGACTTGTGTTTCATCAAGTAAATATAACCGTATCTACTCAAATCATCCGTGAAAGTAACAAAATAACGATATCCACCTTGCGCCGACACACTCATTGGACCACACACATCAGAATGTATGATTTCCAATAAATCTGTCGCCCATTCCATTGAACCGGAAAATGGCGTTCTAGTCATCTTGCCCATAAGACATGGCTCACATGTATCAAATGATTCAAAATCAAGTGATTCCAAAAGTCCATCCGAATGGAGATTCTTCATGCGTTTAACGCCAATATGACCTAGACGGCAGTGCCACATGTATGCGGATATATCATCATTAAGCTTAATCCTGTGAGCAACAACATTATGAATATGTGTAACACTATTATCGAGATCTAACAGAAATAAACCATTCATCATCAGTGCATGACCATAAAAGATTTCATTCATATAAATAGAACAACCATTGTTCTCGGATTTAAATGAATAACCACTTCGCATCAAACACGATCCAGATACAATGTTCATGCTCAGTGCTGGCACCAGATAACAATTATTCAAGTTTATAACTAATCCCGATGGTAAGTGGAGAGGTAGCGTTCCGACGGCGATCACATCAACACTTGATCCATTGCTGACGAGGATCGATCTCGTCAATGCCCATTGTTATGAGCTTGTGGTTTGGAGAAGATGGGGGTGCTGGAGATCGCGGAACGGTTAACAGAAAAGCAACTAGGGGACACGAGATTTACCCAGGTTCAGGCCCCCGGAGGGAAACCCTACTCCTGCTTGTCTGCTCTTGATTACGGCGGAACCGAAAGTTACAGGGGTGCGCAGATGTAATATGGCGTGTAGGTGTGTATGCGGTGGTATGAGATTCGTCTAGATCTGTAGATCTGTTATGGTCTAGTCTATTGTATCATAGCCTATGGCGTAGCATGTCCTCCTCGTTGGACCCTCCTAGCCTTTATATATGGGGAGGCTAGGTCTCGGGTGCCAATACGATTTGGTTACAAGTTGTATTCAAACTCTAGTCTTGAGATTTTCTTGTCTTGCGCGCTTGGGAGTCCGTGTCCATATGGGCTTCATAGCAGCCGAAACGTCATAGGCGTCATGGACCCTAGCAGTTCGTCGAGTGGGCCTTCCGTCGAGCTGGACTAGGTAGGCTAACATCGGGTATCCGTAGGGCATATCCATGTCATTAGCCCTCGAGTGTCCATCTGAAACATAGATTCGGGTGGAGACTTAGTTGTCTTGAACCTTGCATTTGTATGTCGGAGTCAAAAGTTGTATCGAGTGCGAAGCACTTCACCCGAAAGTTCGTCGGGTCATCTGAATTTGTTCGGTTGTTGTAAAGGACTCAACATTATGGACGTAGTCAACAAAATGAACTATAGGGTGCGCGACCAGCGCTCCCTATGGGATTAGCCCCCGGGTGTCTGTTCGAGTCGTAGACTCGAGCAGAGACTTATAGTCGTCGGTTGCGTAATACAACAATCTGGAAGTTCTTCGGATGACCTTGCAGATGACCTGAATGCCTTCATTTTTTGAATGCGCTATCAGCGCTCCCTACGGGAGTAGCCCCCCGAGTCCTCAGTCGAATCGTTGATTCGAGTGAGGAATCGAAGCGTTCCACTCAAAGATCTTCTGTGTGCGCGACCAGCCCTCTAGTTTGGAGTAGCCCCCGAGTGTCTGGTAGAGTCGTAGACTCGGGCAGATACTCGAGTCTTATATCGCACAGTTGTAGTTGGTAATCTCGTGGGCGTACCGCTGACCCAGAAGTACATCGGGTGCGCGAACAGCGCTCCTGATAGGAGTAGCTGTTGGGTTTCGTAGCATGGAAAACAAAAAATTTCTATCGCATACAAACAAACAAGCCAAGATCTATCTACTAGATTGTAGCAGCGAGTCGATGGAATAACTTACCCTCGAAGATTCCAAAGTGTTTAACGAGAGCGGATTCTCGTGGGTGATGTAGTCGTACTCTTCCCGATCTCAAGATCGCGTAGACGATCCTTCCGTGGCCAAGGTTCGTAGCGCTCAAATCGGTCACACGTTCGTACTTGACGAAGACCTTCCTCTCCTTGTTCCAAAGCAATGGAGGTTGTAGCACTCTCCTCGCGATTCCTGGACAACCGTGGTACCTAAGTAGAGGGAGATCCATGAGCCGCCTTAAGCCGGAGCGAGTATGGTGGAGTATGAGAGAGCTATTAGTGGTCTAGGGTTTAGACACACCAATTAGAAGGCTCTAAACCAAGGCTAGGGCAATTAGAAGCTCTAAACCAAAACGGCTCTAAACCGGAGGCTTTGGCTAGGGTTTAGATTAGAGGATAGGAACTTGTGTGTCTAGAGGAGGGCCCCCCGCCTCCTTTTATAGGTGGAGGGCGGCCAAGGGGAGTCCTCCCAACTCGGCTTGGTGGAGGCGCCCGGTTGGAGGAGGATTCCCTCTCCCAACTCGGTTTGCCCCCTCTTCTTTCCTCTCTCTTTCTGTTTAGCCGTTTGACTTTTCAAACTTGCTATTTGACTTTTCAGTTTAGGATTAAATTTAATCCTTCATTTGGAACAATGAGAACACTTAGTACATGATGCAATCATTCCAATATGTAATGACACATTCATGTACCCCTTCCTCCGAGTGCGGACATTCCGAACCTTCTAGAACATTCCTGATGAAAACACCGGAATCATTTCCGAACTCCGAAACGGGACTTTCCTTATATGAATCTTATTCTCCGGACCATTCCGGATCACCTCGTGATATCCCGGATCCCATCCGAGACTCCGAACAACATTCGGTATCTTTCTCATAATACCATAACTACTCAAACAACGTCGAATCCTTAAGTGTGTCTCCCTACGGTTCGTGAATTATGCGGACATGATCGAGACACTTCTCCGAACAATAACCAATAGAGGAATCTGGAAATTCATATGGCTCCCACATATTTCTACGATTATTTTGCGATCGGATGAACCACTTACATACGATACCAATTTCCCTTTCTCTCACGATAGTTTACTTATCCGAGGTTATGATCGTCGGTATCTCTGCATACCTAGTTCAACCTTGTTACCGATAAGTACTCTTTTCTCGTTCCCGTGATATGTGATCCCTTGTGAGCCAGTCACATTCTTGCAAGCTAATTGGATGACATTCCACCGAGAGGGCCCAGAGTATATCTATCCGTCATATGGATGGACAAATCCCACTCTTGATCCATGTGTTTCAACCAATACTTTCCGAACACTCAATGCCACCTTTATAGCCACACAGTTATGGTGTGGTGTTTGATGTCATCAAAGCATCCATCGGGTAAAGGTGATATGCATGATCTCATGGTCGAAGGAATTAGGTTGATATGTATCAGAAAGCATATAGCAATTGAACTATTGAAATGACTTGATATTTATGCTACGCTTATCTATAGGAGTATGCCCACCATATCATTCTCCTAACGATATGATCTTGTTGTTGATAACATCTCAATGTTCATGATAGGGAAACCACAATCATTAATCAACCAACAAGCTAGTGAAGTATAGAGGCTATACTAGGGACTTCAAATTAAGTTTACAAATCACACAAGTATCAATGTTTCCTTGTTAATACTATTATAGCATGAATGTAAACATTTATCATAAACACAAAGATATAATAATAACTACATTTATTATTGCCTCTAGGGCATATCTCCAACAGTCTCCCACTTGCACTAGAGTCATCTAATCTAGATTACATGGTAATATACAACACCCATGGCGTTGGTGTTGGTCATGTTTTGCCCTGGAGAGGTTTAGTCAACGGATCCACCACATTCGATCTATGTGTACTTTGCAAATCTTTATATCCCCATCCCGGATATGTTCTCGAATAGCGTGAAAGCAGCTTGATGTGCTTCACTTCTTGTGTGACCTTGGTTCTTGCGCATTGGCTATGGCGCCCATGTTATCACAAGAGATAGACATTGGGTCCAGCGCACTAGGAACCACACCCAGCTGTAATGAACTCTTTCATCCATATCGCTTCTTGTGAAGCCTCCGGCGACCATGTATTCCGATTCGCTTGAAGATCTTGCCACAACGCTTTGCTTTGCACTCTCCGACTAATCAGCACCATTCAAAATAAATACGTATCCACATTGTGATTTAGAATCATCCGGATCGGTGTTCCAACTAGCATCGGTGTAACTTAACAACGAGCTGTTCATCACCTCCATAAGAAAGAACCATATCCTTAGTTCTTCTCAAGTACTTAAGGATGTTTTTGTTTTTGATCAGTCCAATGATCCACTCCTGGATCACTTTGATATCTGCTAGTTAAACTAACAACATATGCAATGTCGGGTCTAGTACATAGCATGGCATACATTAGAGATCCTATGGCTGAGGCATAGGGAGTCTTACTCATCCTTTCTCTATCTTCTGCCGATGTCGGACTTTGAGTTTTACTCAAGGTCGTATTGGGCAACATGGGCAAGAACCCTTTCTTGCTTTCTTCCATTCCAAACCTCTTTAGAACTTTGTCCAAATATGTACTCTGTGACAATGATATTTGGCGTTTCGATCTATCTCTATAAATCTTTATGCCTAATATGTAAGTCGCCAAGATCCTTCATTGAAAAACTATTATTCAAATATTCCTTGACACTATTAAGAAGGTCTACATCATTCCCAATCAACAATATGTCATCCACATATAGTATTAAGAATGCTCTGAGCTCCACTCACTTTCTTGTAAATACAAGCTTCTCCATAAGTTTGTATAAAACCAAAACTTTGATCACCTTATCAAAGCGTTGATTCCAACCGGGATGCTTGCTTCAATCCATAGATGGACCGTTGAAGTTTGCATACCTTGTTAGCATCTTTAGGATCGACAAAACCTTTGGGTTGCATCATATACAACTCTTCATCAATATCTCCATTGAGGAATGATGTTTTGACATCCATCTGCCATATCTCATAATCATAATATGCAGCGATTGCTAACATAATCCTCACAGACTTTAGCTTCGCTACTGGTGAGAAAGTCTCATCGTAGTCAACTCCTTGAATTTGTCGAAACCCTTTTATGCGACAAGTCGAGCTTTATAGACATAACATTACCATCAAGATCTGTTTTCTTCTTGAAAATCCATTTGTTCTCGACCTTCCTGCCATCCGGTAAGTCCACCAAAGTCCATACTTGGTTTTCGTACATGGATCCAATCGGATTTCATGGCTTCTTGCCATTTATTGGAATCTGGGCTCATCATCGCTTCCTCATATGTCTCGGGTCATCGGTGTTGTCTACCAACATGACACTCATAACAGATCATACCAACTGGAGTGGTGCGAGTTCTCGTTGACCTCAGAGGCTCAGAGCAACTTCAGAAGTTTCATGATCATCATCATTAGCTTCCTCTCTAATTGGTGCAGCACCACAGAACTTCTTCCGGTCGCGCTACTGCAATTTCGAGAGAAGGTTCGACAACCTCGTCGAGTTCTACTTTCCTTCCATCACTTCTTTCGAGAGAAATTCCTTCTCTAGAAAGGATCCATTCTTAGCAACGAAGATTTTGCCTTGGATCTATGATAGAAGGTATACCCAATAGTTTCTTTTGGGTATCCTATGAAGACATTTTCCGCTTTGGGTTCAAGCTTGTCCGGTAACTTCTTTACATAGGCTTCGCATCCCCAAACTTTAAGGAACGACAATCTGGGTTTCTTCCCAAACCATAATTCATACGGTGTCGTTTCAACGGATTTAGACGGTGCCCTATTTAAAGTGAATGCGGCTGTTTCTAATGCATAACCCCAAAATGATAGCGGTAAATCTGTAAGTGACATCATAGAACGAACCATATCTAAGAGAGTTCGATTACGACGTTCGGACACACCATTACGTTGTGGTGTTCCCGGTGTTGTCAACTGTGAAAGTATTCCGCATTTCTTCAAATGCTCGCCAAACTCATAACTTAGATATTCACCTCCACGATCAGAACGTAGAAATTTAATCTTCTTGTTACGTTGATTCTCTACCTCACTTTGAAACTCCTTAAACTTCTCGAAAGTTTCGGATTTATGTTTCATGAAATAGATATACCCATATCTACTTAAGTCATCCGTGAAGGTAAGAACATAACGATAACCACTGCGATGCTACACTCATTGGACCACACATCGGTATGTATGATTTCCAATAAGTCCGTAGCTCGCTCCATCATACCGAAATGGAGTCTTAGTCATTTTTCCCATCGACATGCTTCGCATCTTTCAAGTGATTCAAAATCAAGTGATTCAAGAAGTCCATCGAATGGAGTTTCTTCATACGTTTCACTCAATGTGACCAAGACGACGATGCCACATATAGGTCGAATTATCGCTTGATTTCAAACGTTTAGCCTCAATGTTGTTGATATGTGTATTTCCACTATCGAGATTCAATAAGAATAGACCATCTATCAAAGGTGCATGTGCATAAAACATATTACTCATATAAATCGAACAACCATTATTCTCGGACTTAAAAAAGTAACGCAGGCACCAAATAACAATTATTTAAGTATAAAACTAATCCCGATGGTAGATGAAGGGGTAGCGTGCCGACCGCGATCACATCAACCTTTGATCCGTTTCCCACGCGCATCGTCACCTCGTTCTTCGCTAGCTTCCGCTTATTCAAAGACTGCTTTGAGTTTCAAATATGAGCAACCAACCAAGATCAAATACCCGAGCACTACTACAGTACTAGTGAGATACACATCAATAACATGTATATCGATATACCTTTCTTCTTGATGTTGCCGCTTCAGATCCGCCAAGTACTTTGGGCAATTCGCTCAAAGGACCTTTCTCCTTGCGGTAAAGCACTCAAGATCGTGCTTGGGTCCAGCCTTGGTCTTCTTCACGTGGTAACTTTCTTACCACCCTTCTTGAAGTGTCCTTTTGCTTAGACTTGCCTTTCTTGAATTTGGTGGTCTTATTGACCAACAACACTTGGTGCTCTTTCTTGATCTCCACTTCGCAGATTTCAACATGGCAAAGAATTTCGCAACGTTTTGTTCATTTTACGCATGTTGTAGTTCATCACAAAGTTCTTGTAACTTGGTGGTAGTGATTGGAGGACACGGTAAATCCCCAAAGCATTAGGAATCACTATACCCAAGCTTTGAAGTTTGTTTATGCCCTGCACATCTTAAGCACATGCTCACTGACGGAGCTGCCTTCTTCCATCTTGCAGTTAAAGAACTTTTCAGAAGCCTCATAGCTTTCAATTATCGCATGAGTCTCAAAGATCAATTTGAGATCCTCGACAATATCATATGTGTCTGATTCTTCAAACCTTTTCTGAAGCTCCGATTCCATACCATACAAGATAGCACACTGAACTATGGAGTACTGATTCTTCCGAGCGAGGTAAACATTCTTTACTTCATCGGGAGCATCAGCTGCAGGTGGGTCACCCAGCGGTGCATCCAGCACATAGGTCAAATTACCAGCTGTGAGGACAATCCTCAAATTGCGGAACCAATCCGCAAAGTTGCTTCCATTGTTTTTCAACTTTTCTTTCTCTAGGAACACATTAAAATTGATGGTAGGGGCTGCCATTGATCTACAACATATTTGCAATAGTTTAGACTAAGTTTATGACAAATTGAGTTCAAATTAATTAATGAACCAATTCTCCCATTGTAATTCTCCATGGTTGTCAAGCCAAGATCTATCTACTGAGTAGCAACGAGTCGAAATAACTTACCCTCGAAGATTCCAAAGTGTTTAACGAGAGCGATTCTCGGGTGATGAAGTCGATTCTCCGATCTCAAGATCGACGATCCTTCCCATCGCTCTGATGAAGACCTTCCTCCCTTGTTCCAAAGCAGCACTCTCGAACAAGGGAGAGGAAGGTCTTCGCCGAGCACCGAACGCAGGATCGATCATGAAGCGCCGCCGAACGCAGCGCCTAAGGATCGCTCACGCGATCTTGAGATCGGAAAGAGTACGACTACATCATCCACGAGAATCGCCTCGTTAACCGCTTTGGAATCTTCGAGGGTGTTATTCCATCGACTCGTTGCTACAATCTAGTAGATAGATCTTGGCTTGTTTGTTTGTATGCGATAGAAAATTTTGTTTTCCATGCTACGAACCCTACAAAGGGTATCGAGCCGTGTCTATATGTAGATCCGTGACGAGTAGAACACAATGGTCATCAGGCGCTGATGCTTTTATTGTCGATTGCTTCTTGTGTACTTCGTGATCTTGCGATGTTGGGATGAAGCGTCCCGCTAACCTTACATGACATCGCTCATGAGACTTGCTCCACGCTTGACATGCAACTTGTATTGCATAAGTGTCTTTATGGGTGCCTGCTTTCTCCTAGCATAGTTAAGATCCAATTTACAACGGTGATTAACAATACTAGTATCAATGTTGTGGTTCTTGTTCGTAGTTAGAACGACACTTATTGAAAGCCCCAAACCACGTAAAATATGCAAATAAAGTAGAGGCGCCTAACTTTGTTTTGTGGGTGTGCGTGATGTGATATGGCCATGATTGTGATTATATATGATGTATGCAATGTTCCTTATTGTAAGTTGGCAACGCAGAGCCATATGGTTGTTTTAATTTATGTTAAGACCCGCGGTTCTATTCAAATTAGTTGTAATAGTTGAAGCCGGGATCTACAACCATGGAGAAGCGCCATTGACCTTGATGCAATGCCGATGATGATGGAGATCATGTTCGTGCTTGAAGATGGAGATCGGAAGCACAAAGAAGAAAGGCCATATCATATCACATATTATTGAATTGCATGTGATGTTAATCCTTTATGCATCTTGTATTGCTTAGTAGACGACTTAGCATTATAAGATGATCCTCATGCACATGAATTTCAAGTCATAAAGTGTTCACCCTTAGTTAGCACCGCTATAAAGCTTGTTGTTTCAAGCACCACGTGATGATCGGTGTGTTAGATTCTGCAAGTGTATACAACGTGAGCAAGCCAGATTTGCTCATGCGAAACTAAGTTTTGATCTTGACGAGCCTAGCATGTATAGACATGGCCTCGTGAACACGGATTACCGAAAGGTAGAGCATGAGTCATATAGTAGATATGATGAACATGTTGATTGTTCGCCATTGAAGCTATATCAACTCGTGATGATCGGTTTTGATGTGGTGGATTTGGTTCGGTGATCACTAAAACAATGTGAGGGATATTGTTTTGAGTGGAGTTCACCTAGATTAATTTAATTATTAATTAGAACTCAATTTATCATAAACTAAATCAAAGTGAAATTGCATAGTTGTTGTAGTCATTGGCATCCGCTTACCACCTTGCGCTTAGTTATAATTGAGATAATAGAACTATAGAATTCTGGTTAGTTACTTTACTTAACTGGTATCGTATTGTTTTGAAGTGTTAATCTAAAGTTTAAAAGTCCTATTGCAAACTTTCAAGAAGTTCCTTACTCCATGAAGTTTAATAATTAGTATTAAATCAAGAGTAACAATTCCAAGTGTTAGTATCATGTTTGTTTCCATGATTCTTGATATTCAAAGGATTGTCTTAATATCAAGGTTATCTAGGATCTGAAAGAGTTGTTTCGAAACCATGATGTGTGGAAGATATTGTGATATCTCAAACGAAGTTTTGTTGCAACATGATAGAGTATAATATGGCTAAAGTCATGTTCTCATATTTGATGAGAATTTGCAAAAGGTTGGAGACACTTGTTGTCCTAATCCTCCAAAAGGTTTTGGATAGCAACATTATACTCATAATTCATCGTTATAAGCTAACAGTAGCTTGATCATGGATGATTCCATGATAAGGGTGAATATTTGATGTAGGTAAAATGTTTACTACACCAAGAGATTACTAAAGAAAGGAATTTGAAAGAACGCCAAATATTTGATGATGGTGATCTACTTCAAAGTGCAAGTCCAAAGACATTGGTATTTAATTATACACGCTTTGGACTATATGTCATATGTATGACTCCACTATTGATGTTGATAGATTCTTCCAAACAGAAAAGGAAATACTGAAAGATAATCTCATAAATATATGGCAGAAAGGAAAAGACTAGAATTGTTCAGCTTAAGTATATAGATGATATACATGTTATGGCTATATTCTTTGCTTATTAAACAATGTGTTTCTCAAGTATTTGATACTGAATTTGTTGGTGTGAATCGTCATACGAAACAACACAATTCATGAACTACAATGGCCTAAGTAACTAGCAAAAGAATATGTGATGATGTTCATCGAGAACAAATAAAGGGTTATTGTGTTGCTCGTTAAACATCAAAGCTTGCCTTCAAAGATTTGTTTTATCAGGTATTATGAGAACAAAAGGGTTGTTCAAATAATTGCCGTAATCCATAAAAGATGGATTCAAATCTCGTTGGAGACATCACATCCATAAAACTAGTGCTAAAGATGTCGAAAGACAAATTGATTGAAAGATCACTTAGGAAGTGACATCGTCGTTTAAATTATACTGAAAAGAAAACATGAAGAAACTCCATGTGGATGGAATTTTGGAGTCTTTTGATTTTTGATCAAATGACACTTGTGAAACTTTCCTATAGATAATTGAAACTTCGTTCATAGGCCAAAAGGGAACGAAAGACTAGCTTATTGGAATTTGTACATATTGTTGTACGAAGTCCATTATGTGTAGTCAAGAGCGATGGATTTTAACTTCATTTGCTTTTTCCAAAATTTTGAGTGAATATATGAATATTTACTTAATAAGGATGAAGTATGAAACATTTGAAAAGTTCAAACACTTTCAAGATGAAGTGCAAAATCATTGTAACAAGAATATAAACAGTTTATGATAAAGATCATAAAGGAAGATATTTGAGTTACAGAGTTTAGCATAATACCTAAGATTTAAGGAATCGTTCCGTGGATTTGCATTTCCCGAAACACCATAAGGGTATGGAGCGTTCGAGATATATAATTAAACCTTGTTTTACATGGTAAGATCAAAGGTATAATTCATAAAACTGCCATTATATTTTAAAGATTAAAAGCTTTAGATATTACCGTTTTTCCACTGAAAAGAGCTCCATCATAATCCGTTGAAATGACACCATATAAAGTTATGGTTTGGGATAAAACCCAAGTTGTCCTTTCTTAAACAATGGTTTGCTATGCATAAGAAAGATGTTTGCAACCAAAGTCGGATGAACTCCTTTTGTATAACTGTTGAGTATTCCTCCATAACACCAGAGACAAAAGTGTTTGTCGCTTAGAACGCCAAGTTTCATTGGGAAGGAATTTTTCATGAAAAGAAAAGTGGAGGACAATAGAACTTTGATAAGGTTAAAGGAACCTTAGCTATATGTGCAAGTTGCAAGACCAAAAGTGTTCCGGAGGCAAAGAATAATGCTCATGGCTCACGTGCCTCAAAGGTTGTGGTCACGGAGATCTAAGTTCCTATTGAAACAAGTAGATCGGTAAACAATCAAATACCAAGATTTGAGGGTTTAATCATTATTTGAGAATAATGAACCGACTACATGCAAAGAAGCGATGATGGGCCCCGACTCATCAAATTGCTTGAAGCGATAAAATCTGTGATAGTTCCATACACGAGAAATCAAGTTTTGAACTTGAAGGACCCTCGAGAAAGGTGTAAGACCTTACAGTTGTGTCTGGATCTATAAAGAAATAGACATGGATGTTTTACATCTATGAAATAGTCGACATGTTGGGAAAGAGTTCACAAAATGTTCAAAGGTTGACTATGACAAGATTTGATCTTTCATAGTGATATTTAGTCTAGACGGATTAATGTAGCAACCACTACATATAATTTGTTATATGGTAGTTGAATAAACAAAACAAGTTCTTCTAATAGAATCGTTACCTAGGACATGTGCATAACACGGTCCATAGGGTTTTGTTAATTCAAAAGGATGCTAAAAGCATATGCAAACTTCAATGGTTAAAGTGAGCATCATGAGTTGAATCTTCACCGTGATGAAACTTAAAGGAGTTTAAAAGTTCATCGAGACGATGGAGATGCTTGCATTTGCAAGAAATTAAGTGGGAGCGCTTAAGACATGTTTCTAATACATTATGTGGAAGACATATTGTTGATTTGAAATAATGTATCTTTTATTAACACATATTAAGAATTTCATCCCGATGAAAGACTTAGGCAAAACCCAAATATTCGCATCAATAGACGCTAATATGGTTGTGCTGTATACATAGACGAGATATTGAATGAATTCAATATAGAAACTACAAGAAAGGTTCTTGTCGCACGTAAAGGATTGAAAGAGTTCAAATGTTGATGATATATTCAAGTGTATTGACATTTGGTAAAGTGAAACAAATAATCAAGTATAGATTGATACTTGATGTATGAAATCACAAAGAGTATTTATATCAATCATACTGTGATATGTACAAATCCAGATATGTCCTATGCTCTAAATGTTGTGAGCATATACCAGAATGATTCGTAAGATGATCATTGGACAATAGTAAGGATATTCTTATGATCTTTTGGAAGAACTAAGAGTATAATATTTGTAGAAGTGACAAATAGATGGTTAGTTCATTGTAAAAGTACTACATTGATACTAGTTTTGTCACAAAGTACAAATTAAGTTTATCTCGATCTAAACTAAGGGTGGCACAATATAATGGAAAGTGAGTTCCATAATGGATTTGGATGAGTTCCAAAGTTAAAGACATTGTGACTGATACTACAAAAAAGGCTAAGTATATGACTGCTATTTTAGCATCAAAGGAGGGCATTTGTGTCAAGTAGTTTATTATCAAACTAGGTGTAGTTCACAGTGGGATAATACTATGAAGATATATTGTGCGACAATATTATCAACATGTTTTAACCCCAAAGAGCTAAAGCTCACACCGAAAGACCAAATTTATACAAAGCCATCTAATTAGAGAATGAGTGATGCGTAGAGACGCAAAGACATGCAATTACACACGGACCTGGAAGTGTCAGATCCGGAGATCAGTTGACCACTAGCAATCGTGTACATACAACACCGAAAAGCCATAGGTGTTGAATACACAAAGGTTTGAAACTAGATTATTGACTCTAGTGCAAGTGGGAGACTGTTGGAGATATGCCCAAGAGGCAATAATAAAGTGGTTATTATCATATCTTCACACTTATGATAAATGTTTACATACCATGCTATAATTGTATTAACCGGAAACATTAATACTTGTGTGATTTGTAAACTAAAATAAGAGTCCCTAGTAAAGCCTCTTGTTAAACTAGCTTGTTGGTTAATATATGATCATGGTTTCCGATCATGAACATAGAGATGTTATTAACAGGATCATATCATTAGGAGAATGATATGGTGGACATACTCCTATAGATAAGCGTAGCATAAATATCAAGTCATTTCAATAGTTCAATTGCTATATGCTTTCTGATACATAGTAACCTAATTCCTTCGACCATGAGATCATGCATATCACCTTTACCGATGGATGCTTTGATGACATCAAACACCACACCGTGAATCGGGTGGCTATAAAGGTGTCATTGAGTGTTCGGAAAGTATTGGTTGAAACACATGGATCAAGAGTGGATTTGTCCATCCATATGATGATAGATATACTTTGGGCCCTCTCGTGGAATGTCATCCAATTAGCTTGCAAGCATGTGACTGGCTCACAAGGGATCACATATCACGGAACGACAAAAGAGTACTTATCGGGTAACGAGGTTGAACTAGGTATGCAGAGATACCGACGATCATAACCTCGGATGAGTAAACTATCGTGAGACAAAGGGAAATTGGTATCGTATGTAAGTGGTTCATTCGATCGCAAAGTAATCGTGAGAAATATGTGGGAGCCATATGAATTTCCAGATTCCTCTATTGGTTATTGTTCGAGAAGTGTCTCGATCATGTCCGCATAATTCACGAACCGTAGGGAGACACACTTAAGGATTCGACGTTGTTTTGAGTAGTTATGGTATTATGAGAAAGAGACCGAATGTTGTTCGAGTCTCGGATGGGATCCGGGATATCACGAGGTGATCCGGAATGGTCCGAGAATAAGATTCATATAAGGAAAGTCCTGCTTTGAGTTCGGGAATGATTCCTGTTTTCATCGGAATGTTCTAGAAGGTTCCGATTGTCCAAGACTCGGGGAGGGTACATGAATGTGTCATTACATATTGAATGATTGCATCATGTACTAAGTGTTCTTGCTGTTCCAAATAAAGGATTAAATTGAATCCTAAAACAGAAAAGTCAAATGGCCGCTTTAAAAGTCAAACGGCTAAAACAGAACTGTGGGAAACAAGCAAGAGGTGGTTGGAACCAACTTGGGGAGGAGTCCTCCGAGCTTGGCCAACCAGGCCGACTTGGGGAGGGCTCCTCCCTGGCCGCCCCTCCCACCTATAAAAGGAGGGCAGGCCTCCTCCTCTAGACACACAAGTTCCTATCCTCTAATCTCCTGTTTAGAGCCGCTTTGGTTTAGAGCTTCTAATTGCTCTAGCCTTGGTTTAGAGCCTTCTAATTGGTGTGTCTAAACCCTAGACCACTAATAGATCTCTCTCATACTCCACCATACTCGCCCGCTTAAGGCGAAGCCTCATGATCTCCCTCTACTTCCTGCACACGCGCCAGTCCGCCGAATCGCGAGGAGAGTGCTACAACCTCCGCCGTCACCGGAACAAGGGAGAGGAAGGTCTTCGCCGAGTATCGAACGTGTGACCGATCATGAAGCGCCCGAAACGCAGCGCCGGAAGGATCGTCTACGCGATCTTGAGATCGGAAAGAGTACGACTACATCATCCACGAGAATCTGCTCTCGTTAACCGCTTTGGAATCTTCGAGGGTAAGTTATTCCATCGACTCGTTGCTACAATCTAGTAGATAGATCTTGGCTTGTTTGTTTGTATGCGATAGAAATTTTTTGTTTTCCATGCTACGAACCCCTACAGAGTCGACCCGACGGCAAGACCGTGTGGTACGAAAAGTCGAATTTGATGCTGATGTTGTTGCGAGTCAGCCCGTGTAGCCACGTGTAGTTTGGCGATGAATCTTGACTATGTCTTGTTCTTCCAAATATTGATGCGTGCATGCGCTGTTGGTCGAAAAATTTCTTGCAACTAATCGGTGCTCTTTGCAGCAAGAAGCTAGCTTATATCCTTTTTCTTGTCCTTGAGCTTGACCTCAAAGGATCTGATTGCTTGAGAAACTTGGCTTGATCTTAGCCTCACGTGAAGGAAAAGATGGCATGTTTCACGAGGCCTTCCTACTGATTTTCACGGCCACGTGATGTAACTAGTTTTTTGTTTTCCCTTGCCTCAGACTGCACGCCCAGGTTCTTCCGTCTCGAGTGTATTTGAACAGCCGGTGATTCTGCTGCTTTTCCTGCCACAAGCCGTGTACATCTCAAATATGTTGCCGATCACGGCGAGCTGGAACTTGCCGTCGCTTGAAGTTGGTTGCTGAATCCGCTGGCTTGACCGCCAAAACTCTCTCGTGCAATACTGTCCAACCTCAGCGTAGACACGCATGCTCGCATGGATGAGATCGGATCCACGAGAATTAATCACTAGCAGCCACTGAATACCTCTAAACTCTCGATCTTATAGATCTGATTGGAGCCGCCAAAACGTAGATTATTGACGATGGAACCGTCACGACCGCACAATCAGCATCCCCAGTTCCCACAGATGGCGCCAATTGACGAGGATCGATCTCATCAATGCTCATTGTTATGAGCTTGGGTTTTAGAGAAGATGGGGGTGCTGGAGATCGTGGAACGGTTAACAGACAAGCAACCAGGGGACACGAGATTTACCCAGGTTCAAGCCCCCGGAGGGAAAACCCTACTTCTGCTTGTCTGGTCTTGATTACGGCGGAACTGAAAGTTACAGGGGTGCATAGATGTAATCTGGCGTGGAGGTGTGTATGCGGTGGTATGAGATTCGTCTAGATCTGTAGATCTGTTGTGGTCTAGTCTATTGTATCAGAGCCTATGGCGTAGCATGTCCTCCTCGTTGGACCCTCCTAGCCTTTATATATGGGGAGGCTAGGTCTCGGGTGCCAATACGATTTGGTTACAAGTTGTATTCAAACTCTAGTCTTGAGATTTTCTTGTCTTGCGCGCTTGGGAGTCCGTGTCCATATGGGCTTCATAGCAGCCGAAACATCATAGGCGTCATGGACCCTGGCAGGTCGTCGGATGGGCCTTCCGTCGAGCTGGATCAGGTAGGCTAACATCGGGTACCCGTAGGGCATATCCATGTCAATTGCCGACACGCATCTTGACCTCACCCCTTGATAGCGGTCGCTTGTTCTGCAGCCCCTGATTCAAGTTACAAATATTAGCAACTGAACCGGTATCAAATACCCAGGTGCTACTGCGAGTACTAGTCAAGTACACATCAATAACATGTACTCCCTCCGTCCAAGAATAGATGTCTTAAGTTTTTCAAATTTTAGATCAATCTATATATTAAATAGTGTCTAGATTCATTCAAATTTTGATAAATTTAAGACATCTATTTTGAGACGGAGGGAGTATATCATATATACCTTTATTTGCCTTGCCGGCCTTCTTGTCTGCCAAATACTTGGGGCAGTTGTGCTTTCAGTGGCCAGTCCCCTTGCAATAATAGCACTCGGTATCAGACTTAGGGCCAACTCGGGGTTTCTTTCCAGGCACGGCAACTAGCTTGCCGCCCTTCTTTCCCTTTTGTTTACCCTTCTTGTCTTTCTTGAAACTAGTGGTCTTATTGATCATCAACACTTGATGTTATTTCTTGATCTCCACTTCTGTAGTTTTAAGCATTGATAGAAGCTCGGGGAGAGACTTCTTCATGCCTTGCATATTATAGTTCATCATGAAGCTCTTATAACTAGGTGGCAGAGACAGCAGAGCATGATGGATGCCTAAGTCAATGGGAATCCTTATTCCTAAGGACACAAGCTTATCGGCGTAACCCGACATCTTGAGTACATGCTCACTTATGGAGTTGTTCTCTTCCATCAGGCAGCTAAAGAACTTTTTTGAAGCATTGTAGCTCTCTACAACAGCATGTGTGTCAAAAATCATTTTCAAACCACCCATTGTATCAAATGCATTGCCTTTTTCTAAACGCTTTTGAAGTTCTGGTTCTAGCCCATACAATATGCCGCAATGAACTAAGTTGTGGTCCTCCTGACGAGTCTGATAGACAATCTTCTCCTCGTCAGGGGCATCATCGAACGGTGGGGGGCCTAGCGGCGCTTCTAGCATATATTGCTTTTGTGCAGCAGAGAGGAGAATCCTCAAATTTATGGCCCATTCGGTAAAGTTGCTACCGTTCGTTGCAAGTTTCCCTTTCTCCATGAACACATTGAAATTAAAAGCAGGTGGTGCCATCTACAACAGAATTTGTAAAGTTTAGACTAAGTTTATGATAGATTGAATTCAACTAATCCAAATTAAGAATGATTTCCCACTGAAAAATGACATCCCTCGTGCCTTTTTGGTGACTACATGAACCAAATCCACTACACCAAGTCCGATCATCACGTGAGTCGGTGTAGATTCAAAGACAAGCATCAAATGGGCATCATATCTTCCATATGACTTATGCTTAACCTTTCGGTCCGTGTTCCGAGGTGTGGCATCCCGCAAAACCACTACTAGAAAATCGCGTTGTTTTTGTGCATTGCATCATCATGACCGCATGCTCATGTCATCATGCCACATTGCATTTGAGCATCGTTATCATCTTGCATTTGCTTGCATAAAACTATTTTCGGGAAAACCTAATTTGTCTTCTAAACGCCCCGTCTTTATTCAAACGCAAAACCCGGGTCTCCGGATTGTTTTGTTTTGTCTGATATCGGTTTGCAAAAGCCCTGTTTGAAATAAATAAAATATTTAATTATTTTAGTGGGGCAGTCGAACGGGCCGATTCGACCCAGTCGACCACCCCCAGTATTAAAACGGTCCACCTACACCAGCCTACCCGAAATCCTATTTCCACCTAGTCCTAATCTACCCACCACTCACAGCTCGCCACCTCACCCCTCCCCCAATTTCCTACCCACCTTGCCACCTCACCAATCCTCTCCCTCACCCCCTCCTTCTCTCACCCAGCTTCCACCTACCCCCCTCAATTACACCCGGGCCCCACCCTGGCCCCACTCTCCACTCAACCTCCCACCCCACTCAGCCACCTCTCTCCCTGACCTGTGGGTCCCGCCCCCCTGGCCACGCGCCCCCCACGCGCTCCCCACGCGGTCACGCCATGCCCACCCGCAGGCCCCACGCCAGCCCCGCCCCTGACCCGGTCCTCCCTCACCCCGCTCCCCACCCACCGTGCCCCGACGCTCCCCTTCCCCAACCTCCTCCTCCCACGCCTGACGCCTCGGCGAGCCGCCGACGACCCGGCCCCGCCGCCCTTCCGCCGCCTACTCCTCTCGTAGCACCGCCTGCCCTCCTCCACCTCGCCTCCCTCTTCGCCACCACCTCCTCCTTCTCACCGCCGCCCGCGCCTCCTCTCGCCAAGGCTCCTCCTCCGCTGCCCAAGCGCCCCGCACCGCCTTCGCCTCCGCGCTGGGCCCCACGTCGCCGCCGCCCCTCAAGCTCGCCCGAGCCCGCTGCCTCCGCCTGCCGAGCTTCCTCGCCGCCCGCCGCGCGCTCCTTCCCCACCTCCGACCCGAGCACCTCCGCCGGCCTCGCCTTCTTCACCGCCTCCGGCCGTGACACCGACCCGGCCGAGCACCTCCGCCGCTCCTCTACTCGCCGCTGCTGCGCCGCCAGCCCAAGCCTCGCTGCCGACCCTGCCGCCCGACCGCCTCCCCACTGCTCGCATCGCCGCCCGCGCTCTCCTTCGAGCGCCGCCACTCGCCATGTTCCTCGCCTCCGGCGAGCCTCGCCCAAGCCGCCCCGCAGCACCGACCCGTTCTCCGGCATGAGCCCACGCCCGAGGCCCCACCGCTCGCTTCGCTTCCGGGTTGTGCCGCTCGCCACGAGCCCGCCTCTCCTGCTCAGACTGTCGGCAGGATGCATGTGCTGTTGCTCTAACAAGTCAAGGTCGCCGCGAACCGCCAAGTTCTCCCTCTCGGACCCGAAGGCACCAAAACCCCGGACCCCAAGATCTCCGCCATGAGACGACCGACTGGCCGCATTTAACCGGCGATCAGCGGATGCGGCAGAGCGCCCGGAACGCCAAGTACTTCCTCTCGGACTCCAAGGGCCGAACCCGAAAACCGCCATGATCGTCTTCCGGATGCCATGACCGTCGACATGACCCGAAGACCACGGATGCGCCAAGATCGCCGAGAACCCGGATGCGACAAGATCTGCCACGTTGCTCGAGAGTGTTCTGCCGAGGCCGATCCGTCGAACCCTGAACCCTGAGACCGAACCCCGCACCCCCGGAACCCCCAAGACCTGCCGAACCCTAATGTCTGAACCTTTTCCCGAGCCCTATTTTATGGATGCTATATATAAAAATTGATGCATATTTAATCGTCATACTTGCATGCATATTGCCATATTTTGGGGGCCTTATGCCGATTCACCATATAATTAAATATGGGGCCCATATGCGGGCAAATCTAGTCTCATATCGGCCTCATTTAAATTTGTGCATCGAACCGGTGATATATTTTGCCATGTTAAGACAACATTTAAATTGCGGGGTACCTAAACAACTTGAACCGTTTAATTAAATGTCGGGACCCTGGTTCCGCTTAATATGACCTAATTGCATCGCACCTTTGCCATGCCATACATCATACATGCATCATGCCCGATCTTTTGCCGTAGTATTAAGTATTGCATCCGGCGTTTATTCTAGTGTTTTGGCTCTTCGCGGATAAGGCCGTTGAGTTGATGAGAGTGTCGACCCGATCTTCGGATGAACCTTCGGCAATGTTTTCAGGCGAGCATCTCCCCCTTTCTACCTATCTTACTTTATAGTATGTATTCCCTCCTGCTGATCTATTGCTAGCTGTGTCGCGTTGCTCTAGTTTTCGTACCCGTGATATCCCTTGCAGCCTTATACTGCCTTGGACACATCCTATTACCTGTTGATTGGTAGATAGTTGGACTTGCGCGTCGTAGTCGCTTGCTCAAGTGTTGTTGCGTGTCGTCCAGTACCACAGTTGTTGGAGTATTGCCGCATGTTGATGTTGGAGATGATCTTGGCTTTACTTACCGTTCACTTTATTACGGTTTAAACAACTAAAATTGAAGTAAGTAAGCAGAGGCACAGGTGGGCAATAGATGTTATTTGGTTGTTAACCGTCCACTTGTGTCCCGTAGGACCCCGAGTGCTTGATACATGTTCCTTGATTTATCGCGCTATCCACATCCGGGAGGATTATGGGACCCCGAGCCGTAGCTTGATTCATTCTTATTTCTTGGGGCCACAAACTAGTTTGAGGTTTTATTTACTATCCTGTACCTATGCCATGCTTTTCGCTTTATTTACGATTGTGCGAGGAGCACACTGTGTCTTGTTAGGAAAGCGGAGTGTTTTCATGTATCGACAAGCCCAATTTTGGGTTCCTATCGTTTCATGACCAAGCGCAAACCTTGAGTCCGTCTCAAGTCGCTAACCGTTGCGGGTAGCTTAATGGGGTGGCCCCCTGAAATATTTCTGAATCCTGTGATTGCTTTGTCGTGAAAGCCTCGTTGGGTTTTGATTTGGTTTTTCCGAGGTTGATCGAGTGTGTGTTGCTATTGGTGCACCCCGGCCGGGTAAAACTTTCTAAAAGCCGTGTCCGCAGTTATGGACGACTTGGAGCACAGTATCTCGATCATAGACAACTATAACTAAAGTAGTGCTATAAGTTTGACTTTATAATGACTAGTAATCAGCTCCACTATAATGGAATGGCTAAATAAAACTGCCAACAAGTGCTTGCTTGAGTTGTCGCTTGCGACCATTGTACCTGACTAGTAAGTATTGCAACTACAACGGAATGGCTAAATAAAAGTACCAACAACTGCTGGGTTTTGGGTTATCTCATGCTAATTGTATCTGACTAGTAAGTGTTGCAACTACAACGGAACGGTTAAATAAAAGTGCCCACTGCTTATTTTTATCAGGATGACTATCTATACCTGACTAGTAATTGCTGCAATGATAACTGAATAAATAAAACTGCCAACTGTATGAGTTCCTCGGTTGACTTCCTCGTTTGGTCTCGAGGGGGAAACAACAGGATGGGTTTGTTTGGTGGTAGCATCAGGATGGTTCCGAATAGGTCTTTCTTACCCCTCTCTGATAGCCGCTAGTTGTACCGAGTCTCTATAGGTTGTTTAGCGCATGCTTTGCCGCTTGATCCACCATACCTATGTAGGCGAGGACCGAATCTAGTCTCGCCGTGTCTTGGCCTCGATCGACCGCTCTCTCTTTTTCCTTTGCCCTTTGTCGGCACCCCTTTTGTTTCAAAGGGTTTTGAGATCGACGTCGTTAGCGTGGTTACCCTTCCGGCTTGGCAGGGTTATGGACGCCATTGGTTATTCTTCAGGGCTCTTAGCCCCATTTGCATCTTATCCGTAGCTGGACGCTCTATCGTTTCAAGGTGATTTGGATCTTTGTATTGTATATCTGTATTCTTGACTCATGGAGTCGTGTTGCATATATATCTGTTCTGTGGGTCCCATCGAGGACTGTTGTGTAATGTTATTACTTCGTTTTCCACCCGCACGAAAGTGCCTGGTGGGCACCTTTGAATCGTTTCTATGCGGGTTTGGCGAGTTTCGCTAAAACTTGCATAGGGCCGATTCTGAGGGTGTTACACGAGGCCATGTCTGTACATGATAGGCTCACCAAGTAAGAACCTTAGTATTCGCGTGTGTAACTGTCTTACACCCGAAGTATGATCGTGGATCCAAGACCACCTGATCATCATGTGATGTCTTGGAGCGACGAAACATAATCGATGCATACTTAAGGAAGAACACATTCTCATCTTGATATATAAATGATGGATCATCTTATTATGCTAGTAAAACTCCAAATAAGCAATATAAGATGCAACAAACATCACATGTTTATAAGTAAAATGATATGGTTCTTGCACTTGATCTCCATCATGTGCATCGTGGTATGATCATTATCATACCTCTATGTGTAAGGCCAAGGTCTATGCAACTTACATGTTACGTGTGTTGTAAGAGTATCAACTTATGCTTCTACTTACAACATCACCATATCATGACACTAGCCCAGTAACAATCTAAACTAGACGTCTCTAATTTATTCATTGCAAGTTTTACGTGGCTTAGGGATTTCAAAGATAGAACCGTTCTTACCTACGAACATGAACCACAATGAGGATAACCAAATTTTTGACAACTCGTTGCAAATTAGATATTGACTACATTAGGAGAGACGGACAGCTGCTAGCTACTTATGCAAAACTAGTTGTATGTCAAGCGTTGAACAGGTCTCATGTGCGAGGACATGTAAAGTTTGTCCGGGCCGCTTCATCCCACTATGCCACCAATATTCAAAGTACAACTAAGAAGCAATAACATGATCATCATCTCCCACATACTCATATGTGTACTACCTGTGCAAATCATCTACGCATAGATCCGGCTCTGATACCACTGTAGGGTTCGCAACATAGAAAACAAAAAATTTCCTATGATAGGAACAACTATGTACCAAGATCTATCTATTAGATACAAGCAACGAGCGGATATACATCCGTAGAGAACATACCCTTGAAAACCGACAAAGCTTAACGAGGTTGAACTCGTGGTTGATGTAGACGATCTCTTGACGATCTCAAAATCGAGAGGAAGTCCTAGCGGCGCAAATCAGCGGCGCATCCGTGCTCGCACACACGTCCGAGGCACCGAGCAACCTCCGCATCCTCGCTCCAGCGATGCAGCGGAAGCACAACTCTTTCTTGCCGAATAGCCACTGGGAACATATATCTCGCTAGTACGAGACCATGGGGGATAAATACTAGAGGGGAGAGAGATCCTTCACGAGGAGGTGTGAGTGGGAGAGAGGAGAGGAGGCTCCTTTTATAGGAGGAGTGGGGCACCCCAAGGGGGTAGCCGGCGCATGGGGGCTGCCCTTTCCCTCCCTCCGTTGATGTGGGTGGACACTCCACTCAGAAAAATGGCTTTCAATTTCCTCCACTCAAAAACCCAATCAAATTCCCATTAATTTTTCACCAAATTTAAGGCAAATTCTTATTAAATAAAACTCCTTTTATTTATTCAGAATTTTTTCAATTACTTTAATGTCAAACATTCACATATAACCCCTTGCTACTATTTCACTTCACATGCAAAAACACTTTCTGCAATTTTACCCGAAAACCCATTTCGGTATCTAGTGAAATAAATTCCTGCGCTTGTTATTCTTTCCGGCATGAAACTTTTGCTCCAAATGGGTGTCGATGTCTCTTAAGTGTGTCACCCTACGGTTCGCGAATAATGCGGACATGATCGAGACCTTCTCATATCAATAATCAGAAGCGGAACCTGAAGATCCATACTGACTCCCACACATTCAGCGATGACTTTTTTGTGATCGCGGTAACCTTTTACGCTAGTATCTTAATCCTTTTTTGTTTCGCGATATATTACATGTCTGAGATTCGATCATCGGTATCTCCGTACTTAGTTTAATCTCGTTACTGACATGTATTTTTTTCTCGTTCCTGTGATATAACATTCTAGTGATTGAATCACTTGCTTGCAAGCTAATCAATGTGATATCATCGAGACGGCCCAAAGCATATCTATCCGTCATCGGGATGAACAAATTCCACTCTCGATCCATGGACCTCAACATAACACTTTAGTAGTACTAAACCCATCTTTATAATCATCCTGTTACGGTGTGACGTTTGATGTTATCAAGATACTCTTTTGGTGTTAGTGATTGACATGATCTCATGGTCTAAGGATTAGGATCACTTCGTATGTTGTTATAGCAATATAAACTCCATGACTTTGATCGTAATGCTATACTTCGGATGAACGTTCATCACACCATTACACTAACGCTGTGACCTCGTTATTAACAATATCCAATGTCTATGATCAGGAAACCTTGATCATCTTGTTAATCAACAAGCTATTTTGTGAGAGATGAATAATTAGGAACTTTCTGTTTATTTATTAAACACACACGTATTAACATTTATAATTATAGCATGCAAAATAAACATCTATCATATACTTGGAATATACATAATAACCACTTTATTATTGCCTCTCAGGACATATTCCCTTCAGTAGCGGCGGTAGGGGAAGCGACGGAGGGAGAGGCGCTTACATATAGCAGGGAAAATGGCGGAAAGACGGAGCGGGAAGCGGCGGCAAGGACGGGAACGAAGCTTCCCCGCTAGCCTCCTGTGGGTAGTACTCGGTGTAGGGTGCTGGATAACAAAATGGGCCGTGTCGACGTGAAAAATGAATTGAGAGAATGTGCTAGACGTGATTTTCAGCGTCGACACCCCCATAGTTCTTTAGAGGGTCTTAAGGGCCCGAGTGGAGATTGTCTTACTACTTCAGAAAACCATACAGAGAATCTCTCTGGTCCATATTAATGGTTCTCACTTTGTCTAGATACAAATATATCTACTAGTATAAATACTTATATAGATAAGTATAAATCTGAATAAAATTAAGACCAATAATATAAACCGTTAGGAGTATTCCAGTGTGGACCGGATGTCCGTAACTCTCCTCCGTCGTCTTCGACGTGCCATGCTTTCGACGCGTAAAGTTGCCCGTGCCAGGGCGTTCTTCGCCTCGCGAGCGAGCTCTCGCGGCGTTCTTCGCCACGTGCAGAAAATACTCACGTTCTGCTGATTTCCTGCTGGTGGTTGTGGCGCCCACGTACGTTGCCTGTTTTCTTTCCTCCGACGAAGAACGTAATACATGTGTGTGTACTGTGTATACATAGTGCATCGCTTCGTGTGAGATTCCTTGGGGAGAATTATTGGGGTATTGACCTTGCAATTTGATACACAGCCTCTGCGCTCTCACATGCGGTTGGTGCTTTGATCGTTTAGAGTAACCAACCTTAGCATAGAGAATGGAACTGGGTAGGAAAGTGTAGTATGAACATAGACACCTCTTTCTAGTGTTAACACACGGTTAATCCTACAACAATTATATTTTCAATGATACACCCTGTAAGATATATCAGTTTTCATAGAAGAAAGGTCAAGATGATCGGTGCAACGCCATAAAAGGGTACAACTAGATGCACCATGCTAAACGGCTTACAACACACCCCCACGACGCTCTAGTGACACAAACTCTCCTTGCCCAAAATCCTACCTCGAAAGATGAGGAGATAGGCACATGAGTTTCAAGACCACATCACGATCAAAGTGAGACTCACCGCAGCACGACCACGACTCCGAGGATTCTCGGATCAACGTACCTCCCCTCATATGACTAGAGGGACTCGGCGAGAATAAGATAGAATTCGGCCAGTATTGGGGAAGACGGTGACTTTAGTGAATCCTCCACGATGTGTGTATTGCTTCCCGGATGCCCTCTCCCTAGGTAGCAGCCAACACCATGCAACACATCAGGCCCCTCTATTTTCGTCGAAGAGAGCACACCTCTCGTAGCCAAGGCGACGTCTTCAAGAAGAGAGCGAAATCATGGCAACGCCGTCACCTAGACCGACGAATCAGACCTAGGCTTTCTCCCAGTATCTGAGAGAGGAGAACACATTCTAGGCCTTGGCCATGCCTCCAGGAATGGCGCCCGCGTGTTTCGGCATTGTCAGCGTCGGCAGTCGACGGACAGGGTTTTTACCCAGGCCATGGACCGTGACCTCTGTTGTAGCTTGACTAAAGGCGAATCGTTAGGATGCAAGAGCAGGCACAAGCCACCACCATAGGGAGGAGAGGGGAGACACCGGTTTCACCGACGAATGAGAAGGGTGACGATCCCAGCTGGCCCAACCGTCAGCCAAGCCTAGGCTCGGAGGAGGAGGGCCCCCAAGTTGGCCGACCACCATAGCTCTTGTGCCGCCACGGGACACCGGAGAAGAAGTATCCTTGGACATCAACACGCTCTAGAGGCATGGCCGCATAGGCCCGCCCAGACCAAGATCGAGACCGGTTGCCAAGCACCACCAGCCGCTGACGCCCTCGACCATGTGCTACAACCTGCGTCGTGCTCTCTTCACACTGCCGCCACGTGCCCTCCCTGTGCTGCCATGCGCCGCCAAGCCATCGAAAGCCATCGTAGCCACCTAGGCCAACGGCAGGGCCGACTCTATATTTTGCGGGGCCCTTTTGTGAAGTGATAGCATGGCCCCCCTAAGGCTAATGTATATGTACACATATCTTAAAATATAGACATATGTGTGTACTTTGAGTCGCGAAATATTAAAAATTAACATCCAACCACACATTCTTAATCTCAAAATGTAATAAGTAATATTTTTGCTAGTTCGATTACCTCAAATTAGAAATAATTCATAGCGTCGAACTGATGCTCTTGGCACCATATCACCTAAAATTAGGAATTGAATACATTATTACCAAAATAAAGAGTTAAAGATGGAACCCTAAAATCTCCACAAAAGGCTAGGCCTAAAGGGAAAGTGATAACCGAACATACTAGGTAGGCAAGAGGTAACAACGAGCAAGGGCCAGGACGAGGGGCGTGCAAGGCCAAGAGCAGCAGCAACATGCAGCAACTCCAACTCAGGACTCAGCGAGACGGCGATCTGCCAGGCCCTGCAATCGAGACAGAAGATTGGATCAATCGGGATCAGGGCAGCAAGGCCCCTGATCGATCGCTGGGAATCCACAAGGATATCAATCGGAAAACGCTAGGGATCCTGGGGCCAGGCAACTAGGCTGGGCCTTCGGTTGCCTTTTTCTTAAGGTAGAAGTGTAATGTACATACTATATAGGAATATATATTCATTGGCCTCCTCCTAGCATGAGCCCTTGGCCATTGCACAAGGTCGCCATGTGCCAGCGCCAGCCCTAGCCAAACGGCCCTCACGATGAGGCCCAAAGCGAGAAAGAAGACCCGTCCCTGTCATCGGGGCGCGAGCTTTTTCCGGTTGCGTCCTTCGACGGAAGTGGGGAGAGAGGGGAGAGGGTTGCCTCTAGCGGTGGTTAGGGTTAGACCCTGCGGCGCCGCCCTAGCGGGGATGACACTGAGGAGCGGGGTAATCTTTATTCGTCTGTGCTTTCCTCCATCCTACAAAAATTCTGTCTAGCTTCTTGGCAAAGACTATACTATGTGGTCTCCATAACAAAGTGTATGTAAACGGATTTTCACATACCCTATCATGTTCGATTTAAAGATCTCGGTTGTGGACCATTTTGTAATTACTTGAGGAGAGTTGTTGCAACATGCAAGCTAGAGTTACGTCAAGCTGAGGCCTTGTAAACTTTGCTAAAATCTTAACAAACAAGGGTAAGTTCTAGAACTTCAACCATATCATTATCATTTTATCCTTATTGAAAAAAATACGAGTCTGGGCAGCTGCTAGATCTAGTCCAGACCGGGCCAGGCTAGGCCAGTATGGGGGCTGGGGATTTTAGATCTAGCGTGTGTATTTCTCGTGTTTGTAGCTAAGCTGCATCATAGGACTTATCCGGTTGGTGGTTCGATAGGGACATCTCAGCCTATCTTCTTCGTGCCCTAATGACGACCACCATATTCTTGGTTTGGATGGATCTCGGCGAAAGTTCTACATGGCAGTGGCCATTGTTATTGACGGCTACACCTCCGGGTACCATTTTCCTTGTTGAAGGCATCAACATTAAGACTCCTCTTTTTTTGGATTGATGGTTTCCGCTACTCCGCTCCAACCTGATCCTCCAGGTGGTCCCGTTTTGTGTGAGCTCTTCTAGTATTGTCTTTTGATTCACCCTTTGATATCGCTCTGCCGTCGCTGTCCTCCAGCAATGGCAGCTTAGTTAATTACACACCGTGTCAGCTATTGGTTTTTGGCGGTTGTCCTAGAGCCTAGGGGACTTGCTAGGTCGATGTGATGTAGTTGATGATGGCGATTTCTTCCCAACGCTATTTGGCTGATGTCGGTTGTTTGGTCCGTGGCTAGGATGACCTCTTGGGTTGGTGGATTGGGGTTTGGACAAAAGCTTTGCAAGACTATGGTCTTTGTCGGCGACAACAATGCTCTTGAGCATCGTCCACCTTATTAGAGGTGTCGTCGCAAGCCCCCCTCCTTTGGATTCTTCAGTTTGGGTAGGTTAATGTCCAGTTATTTGAGTTCCTTGGTGCGGTGGAGATTTGTTGGTTTGGACAGGTACGGTGCCATTCTCGTGTAGCAGAAGACAATGCTCCTTCACCTGGATCAAGATACCGTTTAGATTTTCTTGGCTATCTTTTTGTTGTAGTTTTTTGTTGTTTTGATGCTTATTCTGTATCCCAACTACAGGAAGTTTTATATGAAAAACAAAACTTAGGTATCTCATGAGTTATCTTATTATGTTCCCTTGGGCAATATTTGAAATGTACCGATCCCTCGCGGCCACAGAAATTGCAACGTTCCATGGTCGTGACTCGTGACAGCCGCGTGAGGTTGGTCAGGCTTGTTCACAACCTCTGTAAGAGCCTGTGTCCGATCGGTAAAATCGGCTAATGTTTGGTGACGAACGGTCGAATCATGTATTGATGGTCCTTTTTTTCACGTGGAAACACCTTGGGCCATCAACAAATTTGTACAGCATGGTCCACAACCTCACATGGCTCTGGACTCTTTACGGACACTGAACAGTGTACATGTATTCGGTACCACCGTACCAGCCATGTGGTTGAACGGGTCTATGGCTGATTTTAGGCCCGCGCGGCCTGATCACAAATTTGGAATTGGGTGATGCAGCCTGTTTACTTGCAGAATCAGGCAGCACGTATGAGCCCTCACAAAGAAATAGAGAAACAGGCCGAAATTAGCAGGCTCCGTAGAACAAAACGGTTAATGTTACCACAGCAAGGTGGGCGTACAATATGGCGTGGGTGCCTCTAGCAGTTCGGCTCAGGCCCAACTTCCTCGCACACGAATTTATTGGACTCCTCTCGAAAAAAAAAACGAATTTATTGGACGTTTTTCCTTTCGCCAAGAAAAAAAATAAACTGGACGTTTCCGTGAAAGAAGGAACCAGCTCGTCGCTGGCTTTAACAAAGAGCTGCTCTGATGTCCTCTAAAATGGCGTGTACGTAGCGCTACCGTGCCAAGACTCACCTACCCGATCACCGAAATACCGACTTGCACCAGTAATGCTAGCATCATCTCCGATGACGCATCGAATACGGTCATTGGTACTTGTGTGAGCAAAGTTGGAGGTAGAGCGAGTCGGCCGGCGCTTCTGCGAGGCGCCACGGAATGGGTGCCGCAATTCTCGAACACGACGAACTGGGATGCATAGTCAGAAAGAGATTTTACCGTGCACGCTAGGTAGCGTGTATAGTTTTATCTTGTTTTATTCTGCATTAATGTGTCTAGTTTTTTGGCAAACTTGATGAAACATGAAGGTACGATAGAGCACTAATCTTAAAGCAACAAATTAATGGATAACACAAGCACATTACCTAATGTGCACGTTAGAAAAATCACTCTCGACGCATAGAGAAGAGACGATAACTAAACAAAGCTATGTCGCACATGTTATGCGGCTCTGTTTCGCAACATTTTTAAGTGGGAAACATAAAAACATGCCATATATCTACGTTCCGTATAGTTTATAATGAGATGTACTACCTTTGTTTGGGATTATTAGTCCTAAGAGCTTTTTTATATTGTTTGAGATTATAATGGATATCTCATTTATTAGTCTCTCTTGTCCAATGCATGTCCTTATTTTTCTCTCACTTTTCTCATGCATGTAACAATATTGGTGCATGCATATATTAATAAGAGAAATATGAAGTACCTTGGTATTAACAACTTGGCCCTTAGGACTAATAATCCCAAACAGAGATACTCCCTCCGTCACGGTTTGGAGGGCGTCTTATAAAAGTCATGCGTTTCCAAAACTCCTCTCCTCTTAGACGCGTTAGACTTAATTACAGAATTAATGTCCTCTTTTTTCCTCACTTTCTACTCCATGCATCCAAGGAATTAATTATTACATGCAACTCCACCAATGCATGCGCCTAAACTACTTGTTTCCATTGAGTAATTACGTTTAATAGGGCGCCGAATAATTAATGGGCGCATGTTTTTACACAAATCTGGCCCCAATCAGTGTCCACCTAGATTCCAACAATCTCTCTAAAACGCCTTCCAAAACGTGATGGAGGGAGTATTGAAGAATATACCAATACGAGTGTTTACTACAGGACTTACACCAACTTTGTTACAATGGGTGAGTAGAAGGCTTTTGTGTCCATGGTGTTTTTCCATCTTTCTCGTTGATCTTATTCTCTATATATATTTATATTTATTTTCATTTCTATAGTTTATTTTTTCAGAGATGTACAACTACCCCTCTTAGAAAGTTGCCACCGGTGTGTTTTGCGTATTTTCCACATTTTTGTCATATTATATATGCATGATGTATTTTTTTAGCCACACTATAGTTGCACATTTTTAGAAATATGTAACTACCTCATCGATATAGATTAAAAAGCATCAAAGTAATATATATATATATATATATATATATATATATTCCATTTTTTTTTTTCTTGTGTGGTCATTTATAGGTTCCATGCTTTACCGCACTATTGCTGCATTTTCTTACGAGTGTGCAACTATCTTGCCTAGAAAAGTGCCATTAGGGTTTTCTATATGTATTTCTCCTTCTTTGTCTAGTTATTTATATAAGTTGCATTTTCTTAGAAGTATGTGCAGCTATCTCAATGATAAAAGGAAACCAAGGGCTCTAAATGTATTTCCATTTCTATTTCTAGTTATTTATAGGTTGCAATTTTCGGCCCCTGCAGTTGCATTGTTTTTTGAAAATGTGCAACCAAGGACAGACTGTGTGCTTTGTGTACTTACCTCTTTTTAGCAATGTATATATGTATGTTGCTTTTTCTTCCACACTACAGCTTCGCTTTTATAGAAATGTGTAAGTACCCTTTTGTTCATAGTTACACAAGAAAATTGTCCGGTGAACCGAGGAATAAGGAACATGATATAGAGAGACAAAATACTCATATACCCTCTGTTAAAAAAGCAGATAAAAATGTTGTTTTGTTGAAAATTAATTTTGCATGTGTTATCCCTCTGTTAAAGAGAGGGAATGCACACACACTCAACACACAACAGTTATTTTTGGGTATGATGCACTAGTTGAAGGAACAAAAAACCATATGATAGATAGTTTTTTAAGATACAACAGGGATGTGAATGTGAACAATTCAACCCTCTCAAGTCTTAAGCTACATGGCCCAATATGGAGATGATGCTTTGTGAAACTAGGGACACGCCCAAATGCTACGCAAAGTGGGAAAATTGTTAGGTGAACCGAGAAAATAAAGGAACATGATACTCCCTTTGACCCAAATTATTTGACACAAATTTGTCAAGATTCGGATGTATTTAGACTTGTTTTAGTACTAGATACATCCGAATTTAAACAAAACCAAGTCAACTAATTTGGGTAGGAGGGAGTACATAGAAGCAAAAATACTCATATCCCGGTGTGCTAAAAAGTATGTTTTGTTGAAAATTATTGCACAAATGTTTGCTCCTTTTTGTTAATGAGAGGTAATGCACAAACTGGTCATACAATGTTGACGGAATCGAGAAATTTATAAATAGAGAGTTTTTTTAAGGTTCGACATGGTTGTGAATGTGAACAATTCAATCTCGGGCATCACCTATGTATATAGAAGAACTTGTCCATAAGCTGGGACCCACATATCACACCACAAGCTTATGGATAGCCTCACAATGTATCTAGTTGAACTTGTCTATAAGCTGGCCCCACATGTCAATTAAAGTTCTATACATGCAAGAGAGAGGGGAGAAGCTAAAATATTTTATGGACAACCCACAAGCTTGTAGGTCACCTTTAAGATTTTGAGCTTATGGATAGCTTATTGATAACCTCTACTATGTATGTGGAACTCCTTATAGTCTACTTTTTGCTTATAGATAGCCTTATTGCCAACATAGTGGATGCCCTTAGTCCTAAGCTAGTACTACATGCATGGCCCAATATGGATATGATACTTTGTGAAACCTGGGGTCTGGTGCATCCAAATGCCATACAAAGCAGTATAAAGGGAAAGAAAAAACAAGGACAACCCCACAAAACATCTAAACACAATTTGTTAAACCACGCGATATTTCTTACGGATCAAACTCACACATGCAGAACATACAGTCTTCAGTCCTCACGCAACCATGGCTCGAACCAAATACTTGCGACACACATTCACCCACACGAGACATATAGTAATATACTAATGGTGATTACACACATATCCACGCCCATATATAGCTCCAAACATAAACCAAAGCTATAGCCACGCCTCTGCATACGGGCGGGCGCTCGGCGGGCGCGCTTGCGTGCAATTAATACTGCAGCACCAAGCTTATTAACGACGTACGCGATCCATCCCGATCGACATCAGTAGTTGACGACGGAGCGGTACATGCCGCCGGGCTTCCAGCCCGCCGGGATGACGTTGCTGGCCACGAGGGTCTTGCCGGAGCTGGAGGTGAGGCGGACGGAGAAGGGCGGCTGCAGCTTGGGCCCGGAGTTGTACCTCCACACCGCGCCCCACGACTGGTCCATCTTGCCCCACCCGCCGCCGCTCTGCATGAGCTCGACCGACGACAGGTCGCCGTCGCCGGCCTCGTACTCGACGAGCATGGCCAGGTAGTAGTCGTTGGAGCCGGCGTCCACCTTGAAGGCTATGTCCACCCCCTGCCAGTTGCACGGGACCCTGCAGGCAGGACAAATAGATGAGACACGGCAGTTAGTCGCTAGTCGGTCGATCCAGAACGCGGTACGCATAAGGTGTGTCCGTGTGTGCGGCCTGGTGCACGCTTTGCCGTTCTTTTACGAGCGTCGGGACAAGCATGGCTGATGGCCTTACCAAACGTGTGCGTTTAAAAAATTCACGACTACTACCTTCCTTGCTTACCGAGTGTACTGGATTTGGAGGTGGCCGGCGGCGCGGAGCTTGTCGGCCTGGCCGGGGCTCGCCATGCCGCCGAACGCCGTCCCGCTGAGGTCGAAGTGGACAGACTCCTCAAGGCACACCGCGCCAGGGCATGAGTCGGTGAGGACGACGGTCACGGGGCTGGACGAGCAGGACTCGTGACCCGTGCATTTCACCTGGTAGCAAGAGCCGCAGCCCTTTCCGCCCTCGTAGATGGACGGGCTCCCCGCCGTGATCATGGAGGAGAACGGTGGCTGGTCCACGGCGTCCTGGTACCCGCACGCGCCACCTACGTATATATGTGACAGATGCACACGACATACAGGGTTTAGCACTTTCAGTTGTGCAAAAAATGTGCATGTTCTGCCATGACACCTAGCTAGAGTATACATGATCTTGCGCGCGCGGCCGTGTCTTACCGTCGCTCCCGGCGCCGGTCGGGCCACCGTACCACGTGGCGCCGCCGTCGGACCAGCTGGAGAGCTTGCGGTGGAGCTCGACGGATGCGCAGGGACGAACGAGGAAGCAGACCAGAGCCGTGAGCAAGACGAAGGACGACGCGGAGATCTTGGCCATGGAAAACGCCATGCCTCTCGCTCTCTCCACTCTAGGTGACGATCACTACGGTACAAGGAAGAGAAGCGACTGAAGTGGAGGAGAACGGTGGTGGTGTGTGGTAGGAAGTGTACTCTCCTCTTCTATTTATAGGAATGCAGCTGGTTGGCAGTGTTGCACCGCTGAGGCGCTGAGCAGCGAATTGAATTCTAGCTTATTTCTAGGGCTGAACGCCCGGCCGGGTTCAGGGGATTGATAAGTCCGTTCGTTGGCTTTCTCAAAAAAATACTACTTCTCCACACTGGATGATCGATCAGAAAGGTTTGTCTCTCTGTATGATTTCTCGCTAGGCGATCGGGATCTTTTGCTTATTTCTGGGGTGGCACGCGCGCGCGGATTCTCGGGGTTTCCCCATGGGCCATGGCCGATAATAAGTAAAGCCGACGAAAAAAATCACTACTACAGTACTACTACTAGGTCAATTCCTGTTACGTACCCTCTGCAGTGCTAGGCCGGCCGGTCTGTTAAATTGTTTTCTTTATCTCCTTCGTAAGAGTACACATACGTTCACAAACCAAGACAGGATGCCGTTATTTCGGTTAGGGACGAGACGACCCTACGAACGAAGCTAGTAGTTGTAGTACTACCTGAACCCGAGACGGCTCCACGTCCACGTCCACGGCCCGTCCATTTCGGGCTCCCCGAATCCCGATCTCGGTCAACTGTTGCCACGACTCACGAGACGAGGTCCAAGTCAATTACTACTACACAGATTCTCAGAACATACCGCTGCACCGTCGATCCCTTCGATCTGACGGCGTCGATCGAGGTGGTGCATGCAGTCATTCCGCATTTCGGCCTCAGCCCTGCGCGGCAGGCCACAGCACGAGCCGTAATTCTGGGCCCGTTTACCGGTTCCTCACCTTGACTTTGCGCAACGCCCACAGCCCGTAGCTCCGGCCTCCCGCCGACCGGTAGTCGGCCTCCTCGCCGGATTAAGCGGTCGCGAAACGTGCACTGGGATTTGAGAGATGACATGCCGACGCAGTGGCTTGTGTCACTCGCCGGGCGACTTATTATCGAAAATTTTATGGTCGGTACACTCTAGTTTCAGAATAACTCTCGGCACTGTTACGGACAGCTGAAAATTCAGCAGATATCTCACCCCTCCTATGTTTCATCTACATTGAAGAATTGGGACACTTCACTAGTCAGTTGATGCACGCATTCTGCTGAGATCCCAGCGTGCAGATATAGTTATGACTTGAGATCAGCCTGTCATCATTTTGCTCAGGTTCCGAGTAGTAGTTGTGAGCCTGCCATCACTCTTCAAGCAATAGCTGTGAACTTCACGGTGTTGCTCTAATCTGAACAACCAAACAATAAGAACAAATTTTGATGCTTCTAGCCATCATCGGACTGGCAAATGGCAAAAACCACGTTAGAACACTGAAGCAAATTAAGATCATCAAGTGTCCAACTTTTCTTTTCTTTGAAAAGGGGATATAACCCCGGCCGCTGCATCGGTTATTTTTTTTTAAAGAAGCATATATTAACACCACAAGATACCAATTACACTCAACCTCTGCAACAACACATTGCCCTAGCGATCATATGGATACACACAACCAAAAAAAATAAAAAAATAACAAAAATAAAAAGTCCCGCTACAGTGACCCATTTGTTGAAACAGCGGTACTACCACCACCAAGACAACACCCAGCTTCTCCAAAAGTGATGCCCCAAGAAGACAACAGTACACAAACACCATCATCGCCCATCATGCTCTCAAAACAATACCTTCAACAAGGTCATTGCCAGGCACAACCAATTAAGGCCAGACCCTGAGTTTTCACCCTGAAAGGTAGGACTGTGAACCTCTCCTGTCCAGTCGCCCCCACTTGCATGCCGCTGCTCCAAGTCACGAGTCACCAAGCCAATTCCTCATCACTATCCAGACTCAAACCACCATTGTCAGTTCTCAGATCTCGGTCTCCATGACATTCTCCGTCAGCACCATGGAATGAGAAACATGCCCCATGATATTAACAGCCAACAGAGCTTCGAAGCGCTTCCTCTGAACCCAAACGGTCAGAGTAAAACATGGGTGCGCATGACCGAATCCCTTCAATCCGGCAATCTCAAGGCATTATTCGCCCATGGGAGTTTGCTGGAGAAGCATTCCGGGGCTCGCCATTCCGACCAGATCAGAGATGGAAATCAACAAGTAGATCCTCGTCTTAGCGTGAGAGGAATCCTAGGACCGTCGCCTCTATTCAGCAGACGAGCAGGCCCCCACGCCGCCCGCCGTCTCCGTGCAGCACCAACAGATGAGGAGAGGGCAACAACCGTAGGAGATCGCCGTGGCTAGGCCACAGCCTCACCCCCGGCGACGACAAGCCTCCATCCCCTCGTCGGCCGCCGAAGAACCTCAGGCCCCGGCCAAGACGATCGCGCCGCACCAAGCCCACAGCCAGCGCCACACCTCCCCCATGTGAACGCCGCCATAGACCCCTCTCCTGCCCCCATATTGGATGGACGGGGCGCCGCCACCGCCGCCTAAACCTGCAGCAGCGACGGACGATGCAGAGAGGGTTGGGGGGTTCTTAGGGGAGGATGGAGAGGAGCCACCTCGGAGTCGCCGGAGTCTCCTGGGGGCGGATCGGGAGAGGGTGGCTTAGGAAGGTTAGGGTTAGGGCTAAAAAACATCATCTAACATCCAACATCCGAATCACACATCAAGTGTCCAACTACTTCTAAGTTCCACGTGCATCAAAGAATCACACATCCAATCACAAAAGTTCCCGCGGTTGGGAATGTGTGGTAGCAGGTAGATCTGCCCTTACGCATTTGCAACCCTATGGCTCATTTCACTCAAACTTGAATATCACAAGAAAGCTCGAGTGCTATAAAAGTTCCCCCCTCCCGTTTCTCACTAATGAATTTTAGGTGCAATAGTGCCCTCTCTCTAGGACCCGTGTACGTGTTATATAGCAAGGAACAGCCCCTTGCATGGCTTGTATAGAGATTGGTACGTATATAGTTGGTTTACTATACTATACCGTTTACTACCAAAATTAAATGTCTAATACCCACCCTAATCTAGACCTAGGAAAGGTTTAGATTATGCATAAACTCAACAAGTTTCTTAGAGCATAAAGTTTTGGTAAAACCATCAACAATCCGATCTTTGCTGGAAATAAACCTGACATCAAGTTGCTTGCTAGCAACCCGTTCATGAATGAAATAGAATCAATCTCAATATATTTTATGCGGGCATAAACAATGGATTAGTAGACATGTAGGTGGCACCAAGATTATCATACCATAAGCATGGTTTCTCCTTGAGAGAAACACCAAGTTCACGAACCAGTGCTTCGACCCAAATAAGCTAAGTAGTGGCATTTGCAAGAGCCTTATATTCAGGCTCTGTACTTAACCTGGACACAGTAGGTTGTTTTATGGCACTCCAAGAAATAAGATTGGGACCAAAAAATATAGCAAAACTACCAGTGGAACGTCTATCATCTAAGTCACCTGCTGATACGTCCAAAACGTATCTACATTCTCGAACACTTTGCTATTGTTTCTTCTCTAAACTTGTGTGATTTGGATACAACTAACACGGACTGACGCTGTTTTCAGCAGAATTACCTTGGTGTCTTGTTTTTTTTTGCAGAAAATGAACTATCAGGAAAAATTCCGGAAAATATGCCAAAAACTATTTGTCACCAGAAGATCCACGAAGCCAGAAGGGGAGACAGAGAGGAGGCCTGGGAGGCCCAGACCCACCCTAGGCGCAGGTCCACTGACCCGCGCTGGGAGGTCAGCCACCAGCAACTCGGCCTCCTCCGCCTATAAGTTGCCTTCTGACCTAAAAACAGAGGGGGGTTCGATAGTTTTCCAGAAAGAGTTCTGTTCCACCGCCGCCACCAGAAACCAAGATTCGGATCCAGAAACTCCGTTCCGGTACCCTGCCGGGACGGGGAATTTGGAGAGGATCATCGCCATCGTCATCACCAACGCATCTCCATCAACCATCGATGGTGTTTCCCTCATCCATGAGTGAGTAATTCCCCGCTGTAGGCTTGGGGATGGTAGGGATTGGATGATTTCTATCATGTAATCAAATAAGATCTCTTAGGGGCATAGTGCCTAGTATCTCTATTAGTGCTATTTGAATTTGTTGCAACTTGTTGTGCTTAATGCTTGTCACTAGGGCCCGAGTGCCATGATCTCAGATCTGAACTTATTATTGAATCATTATGATAGTATTGTTTGTGATCTTATCTGCAAGTTGTGTACACATATCATTGTCCGGATCCAAAGGCCCCAAAGTGACAATAATTGGGACAACCGGAGGAGATGGCTGTGGTGTGAGGATCACATGTGTTCATGGAGTGTTAATGCTTTGCTCTGGTGCTCTATTAAAAGGAGCACCTTAATTTCCAGTAGTTCCCTAGAGGCCCCGAGGCCACGGGCTGGCTGGACAGAAGATGTTGTGCAAGTTCTCATTGCGAGCATGTATGACTATATTTGGAGCAAATGCCTAGGATTGTTTAGTACTTGTATGCTTATTATTATTTATTTGAAATGCCCTAGTTCTTGAAGTTACATGTTTAGACTCGTCCATGCAACGCCCGTCCATCCATCCCTATGCCTACCGCACTTGAATCCTACTATTACTGTTACTGTTACTATTGCTCCTGTTTCACTGTTGCTGTTGCTATTGCTGTTGCTTTGCTGTTGCTATTGATAAACTTCTGTGAGCAAGAACTATTTTCAGGTGCAGCTGAACTGAAAACTCAGTTGTTAAGGCTTGCAAGTATTCTTTGACTTCCTTGTGTCAAATCAATAAATTGGATAGTACTACATGCAAAGACTGTTGCAATCCCCTATACTTGTGGTTCATCAAGACTATTTTCTGGCACCGTTGCCGGGGAGCATAGCTTTATTTGTAAGTTCACTTGGATCTATTATTGTTCACTGCTACTCCTTTCATCATGGGGAAGTCTCATGACGCAAAGTTCCCTATTTTACCATCCACTACAAGAAGAGGTACAGTTTTAAACACCTCTGTTGCTCTTGATTCGCCATCTGTTATAAGTAAGCTTGTCACACCACCACCACATACACATGCTACACATACTGCTACTACTGCTGAGTCTGAAACTGCTTTTGATGCTCATGATGTTACTTCTACTGTGCTTGATGCGAGTGGTTCATTAGGTCCTTTTATAGATGCTGCTATGGCTAGTCTAGGAAATACTGAAACTCCTAGTGAAGCCACTGTTAAACCTGTTAGCTCACCTGAGGCTAGTGAGAGTTATGATATTAATGATGGTTACATTGAGTTCACTGATGAATTTGTTGAAGAGTGCCGAAACACACATGGTACTAGTGCTATGAAGAGTCTCCTTTCTAGACGTACTATTATGCCTAAGTTGTCCTATGATCCTAAGTTTGCCACTTCTCCCATATATATTAAAGATGAAGATTATGATTTCTCTCTTGATTTGTCTTATTTAGATATTGTTGAGAAAGAACATTTTTGTGGGACTGAAAATGAGAGTGTTGTGGCTCATATGAATGAGCTCTCTACTATGAGTGCTTTGTTCTATGATGATTTTAAAATGCGCAAGTACTTTGTTGCTAAGATCTTCCCTTTTTCACTAAAAGGAGAAGCCGGGGCTTGGTTTAATAGATTACCTCCTGGTTCCATTGAGAGCCCTGATTGCTTGATTGCTTCTTTCTTCCATAAATATTTTCCTCCCAGTGCTAGACATGCTGCTTTGTAGAGACTTTTTGATTTTAAAATGGGAGAAGAAGAGAAATTGCCTGAGTTATGGAAAAGATTTTGTTCCTTGATTCATGCACATCCTGGATGTCCATTACCTAAGAATGAGCTTCTTGATATTTATTATAATGGACTAACTGATGATTCTAGGACCTACCTAGACAGCTTTGCTGATTGTGTTTTCAAGAAAAGAACTCCTACAGATGCTGAAGAATTAATGACTAAGATAAGCAAGAATTATGATGATTGGACTTCATCTGAGCTAAATACACCTAAGCCTATTACTCCTGAACCAGTTATTCCTGAACCAATTCCAGCACCAACAACAAAGAAGAGAGGAGTTATTGCATTAAATAATGAAGGAAGCTAAGAAGTGTCTAAAGGACAAATGTATTACAGCTGAGGATGTAAAGAATCTACCTCCTATAGAAGAATTATGTAAGCCAATTCCCCACTCATCTACTATTGAGGTACACTCTCTCCAACACTTTGATGAAGGTGATATTCCTTATGGTAAGCCTCCTGATCAATGCTTAGAGGAACTTGATATTTTTATTGTTAAACAAGGTCATTTTAATAAACAAGTTCAGGATAATTTATTAGAAAACTCTAGAGCTATTCATGAGTTGAAAGATATTGTAGAAAGAACTTCTAATGATATTAAAATGGTTTGTAAACACTTTCAAATGGTTCAAACTCAACTTGATCAACTTGCTAAGGTATAAAATGATATGCTAGTTAATGCTTCAGGAAATAAACATGCTTATGGAATTAGAACTAGGAGTGGTGCAGCTACTCAAGATCCTTTATATCCTGAAGGACACCCTAAAAGAATAGAGCAGGATTCCCAACAAGGTGAGGATAGTGGTAGTCCTCGTAAGAGTAAGAAAAAGAAACATAAGAAAGTTGAGGAACCACTTGAACCTGCTGTAGATCCTAATAGTATATCTGTCTCTGATGCTGAAACCAAGAGTGGTAATATTGATGAGTCTCCTGATAAGGAGGAAGGTGAGGAAGAACCTGAGAAGCACACTAAGAACACTAGGTACACAAAGGAAGATTTTATTGCTAATAAACATGGTAAAGAGAGAGAACCTTGGGTGCAGAAACCTATGCCTTTTCCAGGTAAGAAACACAAGTCAAAGGAGGAAGAACACTAAAACAAGTTTTGTGTGTGGATGAAACCTTTATTCTTGCAAATTCCTTTGACTTATGCTATTAAGTTGCCTCCTTATTCAAAGTATATGAAGGATATTGTCTCTAATAAAAGGAAGATTCCTAATGAGGAGATTTCTACTTTGCTTGCTAATTACTCCTTCAATGGTAAGGTTCCAAAGAAACTTGGTGATCCAGGTATACCAACTATTCCTTGATCTATTAAGAATAATTATTTTAGAACTGCTTTATGTGATTTGGGAGCTGGAGTTAGTGTTATGCCTTTTTCTCTCTACAAGAGACCCCGACTAGAAAAGTTGATACCAACTGATATTTCTTTGCAAATGGCTGATAAGTCAACTACTATTCATATTGGTATATGTGAGGATGTTCCTGTTCAAGTTGCTCATAATTGCATGGTCTTAACTGATTTTGTTGTGCTTGAAATGCCTGCAGATGATAATATGTCTATTATTCTTGGGAGACATTTTCTTAATACCGCAGGTGCTGTCATCAATTGCAATCAAGGAAAAGTAACATTAAATATTAATGACAAAGAGCACACAGTCTATTTCCCTGAGAAGTTTGTTAAAAGCTATTGCCTGAATTCCATTGAAAATATTGAAGGAATCAAGGTTGGAGAAATATATTGTCCCATTCCACAAGAAAAATTTTAAACTATTATGACTGGGACCATTGCTATCAAGTATGAGGTAACATAATCACCTTGTGGAATGCAAAGTTTTGCTTCATATAATATTGTTTTGGTAACAAGACTTGATCAACCTTGTGAACAAAAGGATTTTAATGAACAAAATAATGTTTCCACTTTGGTTATACTTGCTTTCTTTTTTCCTTTCTCCTTCCTAGTCTTTGCTTTAGCTTTAGTTTTGTTAGTTGTTTGCTTGTCTGAGTTTCTTAGAGCTCCTATAGTTTGGATTTTGGTTTGCTTTTGCTTCTTCTGAAAAAACTGTTTCTGTGAGAAAATCAATTTTCATACCCTGAAAATTGGCCAAAAATAAAGTTTCCCAAAAAATCCTAGAAAATTAAAAATAAAATTTTCCTCGAAAAAAGGGAAAGAGAGGTACTAGAGGTGAGCCAGGGGGCCACCCCAGGCCACCACACCTGTGGTAGGCGCAGGCCCACCACTGGTGGCGCCTAGGAGGGGGGGGTCTGGCCCACCTGGGCCCCTCCAGGCTGCCTCCTCAAATCCACCTTCTTTATCTCTCCCGAAGAACACCGGAAAACTTGCTCAAGCTCGAGTTATTGCTGTTCTTGCTCGCGATTTTCGATCTCCATGTTCAAACCATCTCAAGTGCTGATTTTTGGAGGGTTTGCTCCTTGGTATGTGCCTCCTCCACTTGTCCAATTAGATTTGTGATTGGTAGATTGTATCTTGAGTATTTTGCTGCTATAGGTGACAGGTTGTTTGAACTTGCATGCTTGTTCTTTGCTTAGAAACTTTGTTTTGATGCATGTGTAGTTCACTAGCAAGTTCCTATTGAAGGGAATATGCCCGAGAGGCAATAATAAAGTGGTTATTTATCGTATTCCTTGTTTATGATAAATGTTTATTTTGCATTCTATAGTTGTATTAATACGGAAACGTTAATACATGTGTGTTTAATAAACAAAAAAAAGGAAGTTCCTAGTTATGCCTCTCTTATAAACTAGCTCGTTTATTAACAAGATGATCAAAGGTTTCCTGATCATGGGCATTGGATGTTGTTAATAACGAGGTCACAACATTAGTGTAATGGTGTGATGAACATTCATCCGAAGTATAGCATTACGATCAAGGTCATTGTGTTTATATTGCTATAACATCATACGAAGTAATCTTAGTCCTTAGACCATGAGATCATGTCAATCACTAACACCGTAAGAGTATCTTGATAACATCAAACGTCACACCGTAATAGGGCGACTATAAAGATGGGTTCAGTGCTATGAAGGTGTTATGTTGAGGCTCATGGATCAAGAGTGGAATTTGTCCATCCCGATGACGGATATATATACTCTGGGCCCTCTCGGTGATATCACATTAGTTAGCTTGCAAGCAAGTGATTTGATCACTAGAATGTTATATCACGGAACAAGAAAAGAGTACATGTCGGTAACGAGATCAAACTAGGTATGGAGATACCGATGATAAAATCTCGGACATGTAATATATCGCGAGACAAAGGGATTGAGTTACATGCGTGTAAGGTTCACATGATCACAGAAGTCATCGTTGAATATGTGGGAGTCAGTACGGATCTCCAGGTATCGCTGCTGATTATTGATCGGAGAGGGGTCTCGATCATGTCTATATTATTCACGAACCATAGGGTGACACACTTAAGGGATACCGACACCATTTGGAGCAAATAATATTCCAGAGAAAGAAAAAGGAAAGCGCATGAATTTATTTCACTAGACACCGAAACTGTTTCGGTTGAAATTGCTGAAACTGGTTCTGCATGTGAAATTGAATACTAGCAAGGGGTTTTATGTGAATGTTTGTTAATTAAAGTAATTAAAAAATTTCTGAATAAATAAATAAAAGAGTTTTATTTAAATGAGAGCTTGCATTAAATTTGGTGGAAATTTAATGCATGTGAGTGGATTTTTGAGTGGAGGCTCTTTTATGGGAGTGGAAGCTTTTCATTTTTAGTGGGAGCTCCACCCACATTAATGTGGAAGAGGTGGAGGCAGCCACCATGGCTGGCTCCATGCCCCTTGGGGTGCCCCCCCTCTCCTCCTCTCAAAGCACACTTCCTCGCGAAGGATCTCTCTCCCTCCTTTAGAATATGCCCTGAGAGGCAATAATAAAGTGTTTATTATGTGTATTCCAAGTATATGATAGATGTTTATTTTGCATGCTATAATTGTATTAATACGGAAACGTTAATACATGTGTGTTTAATAAACAAACAGAAAGTTCCTAGTTATGCCTCTCTCATAAACTAGCTCGTTGATTAACAAGATGATCAAGGTTTCCTGATCATGGACATTGGATGTTGTTAATAATGGGATCACAACATTAGTGTAATGGTGTGATGAACATTCATCCGAAGTATAGCATTACGATCAAAGTCATTGAGTTTATATTGCTATAACAACTTAAGTGATCCTAATCCTTAGACCATGAGATCATGTCAATCACTAACAGGAAGAGTTTCTTGATAACATCAAAGCGTCACACCGTAATGGGTGATTATAAAGATGGATTCAGAACTAATAAAGTGTTATGTTGAGGCTCATGGATCGAGAGTGGAATTTGTTCATCCGATGACGGATAGATATACTCTGGGCCTCTCGGTGATATCACATTGATTAGCTTGCAAGCAAGTGATTTGATCACTAGAATGTTATATCACAGAACGAGAAAAGAGTGCACGTCAGTACGAGATCAAACTAGGTATGGAGATACCGATGATCGAATCTCGGACATGTAATATATCGTGAAACAAAGGGATTAATATACTATCATAAAAGGTTCCGACGATCACAAGAAAGTCATCGTTGAATGTGTGGGAGTCGATGGGTCTCGGATCCGCTTCGATTATTGATCCGAGAGGGTCTCGATCATGTCCGCATTATTCACGAACCGTAGGGTGACACACTGAAGAGACACCGACATCCAATTGGAGCAAATGTTTCATGCGAAAGAATGAACAAGCGCGAATTTATTTCACTAGATATCAAACAGGTTTTCGGGTGAAATTGCATAAAGTGGTTATGCATGTGAAATAGAATTCTAGCAAGGGGTTATTTGTGAATGTTTTTCATTAAAGTAATTGAAAAAATTCTGAATAAAATAAAAGAGTTTTATTTAATGAGAGTTTGCATTAAATTTGGTGGAAATTTAATGGGAATTTGAGTGGACTTTTGAGTGGAGGAAATTTAAAGGGCATTTTGTGAGTGGAGTGTCCACCCACATGAATGAAGGAGGGGAGGGGGCTGCCCATGGCAGGCGTCCACCCCTTGGGTGCCCCCCTCCTCCTATAAAAGGAGCCCCCCTCCTCACTTGTCTCTCACACCTCCTCGTGAAGGATCTCTCTCCCCCTCTAGAATTTATCCCCCATGGTCTCGGACTAGCGAAATACATGTTCCCGGTGGCTATTCGGCAAGAAAGAGTTGTGCTTCCGCTGCATCGCTGGAGCGAGGAGGCGGAGGTTGCTTGGTGCCTCGAACGTGTGTGCGAGCACGGATGCGCTGCTGATTTGCGGCGCTAGGACTTCCTCTCGATCTTGAGATCGGCAAGAGATCGTCTACATCAACCACGAGTTGAACTCGTTAAGCTTTGTCGGTCTTCAAGGGTATGTTCTCTACGGATATACATCCGCGTTGTTTGTATCTAGTAGATAGATCTTGGTATATAGTTCACATCGTAGGAAAATTTTTGTTTTCTATCTTTGAAGCCTCACGGTGGTATCGAGCCGGATCTATGCATAGATACTTTACACGGGTAGTACACATATGAGTATGTGGGCGATGATGATCATGTTGTTGCTACTTTGTTGTAATTTTGGATATTGGTGGCATAGTGGGATGAAGCGGCCCGGACAAACTTTACATGTCCTCGCACATGAGACCTGTTTCACGCTTGACATGCAACTAGTTTGCATAAGTGGCTAGCGGGTGTCTGTCTCTCCTACTATAGTCAATATCTATTTTTGCAAGCAAGTTGTCAAAAATTTGATTATCCTCGTTGTGGTTCATGTTCGTAGGTAAGAACGGTTCTATCTCGAAAGCCCTAAGCCACGTAAAACTTGCAATGGATAAATTAGAGGCGTCTAGTTTAGATTGTTGCTGGGCTAGTGTTATGATATGGTAGTGTTGTAAGTAGAAGTATGAGATGATACTCTTACAACACACATAGCGTGTAAAATCTATAGACCTTGGATTTACACATATAGGTATGATAGTGATCATACCATGATGCACATGATAGAGATCATCTGCGGGAACCATATAATTTCACTAATAAACATATGATGTTTGATAGCATCTTATATTGCTTGTTTAGCGCTTTGTTAGCATAATAAGATGATCCCTCATTTAAATATCAAGATAAGAATGTGTTCTTCCTTTAGTATGCACCGATTATGCTTTAAATCGCTCCAAGACATCACGTGATGATCGGGTGTTCTTGGATCCACGACCATATTTGGTGTAAAAGCAGTTACACTTGAATACTAAGGTTCTAACTTGGCGAGCCTAGCATGTACATACATGGCCTCGAACACGGACGAAAGGTTAAGCATGAGTCATATAGTTGATATGATGCCCATTTGATGCTCGCCTTTGAAGCTATACCGACTCACGTGATGATCGGACTTGGTGTAGTGGATTTGGTTCATGTAATCACCAAAAAGGCACGAGGATGTCGTTTTGAGTGGGAGTTCATTCGTAATATGGATTAGTTGAACTCAATCTATCATACACTTAGTCTAAACTTTACAAATTCTGTTGTAGATGGCACCACCTGCTTTTAATTTCAATGTGTTCATGGAGAAAGAGAAACTAGCAACGAGCGGTAGCAACTTTACCGAATGGGCCATGAATTTGAGGATTCTCCTCTCTGCTGCACAAAAGCAATACGTGCTAGAAGCGCCGTTAGGCCCCACCTTTTGATGATGCCCCTGACGAGGAGAAGAATGTCTATGAGACTCTTCAGGAGGACCACAACTTAGTTCATTGTGGCATATTGTATGGGCTAGAGCGGAACTTGAGCGTTTGAAACGGCAATGAATTTGATACAATGGGTGAGTTGAAAATGATTTTCGACACACATGCTTTCAGAGAGCTACAATGCTTGAGAAAAGTTCTTTAGCTGCATGATGGAAGAGCACAGCTCCGTTAGTGAGCATGTACTCAAGATGTCGGGCTACGCCGATAAGCTTGTGTCCTTGGGAATATCGATTCCCATTGACTTAGGCATCCATCGTGTTCTGCAGTATCTGCCACCTAGCTATAAGAGCTTCGTGATGAACTATAATATGCAAGGCATGAAGAAATCTCTCCCTGAGCTTCTGTCAATGCTTAAAACTGCAGAAGTGGAGATCAAAAAGGAACATCAAGTGTTGATGATCAATAGGAACACTGGTTTCAAGAAAGACAAGAAGGAAAAGCGGAGGAAGTAAGGCGGCAAGCCTTGTTGCAGCGCTGAAAAGAAACCCGAGTTGGACCTAAGTCTAATTCCGAAGTGCTACTATTGTAAGGGACTGCCATCGAAGCATCGCCCCAAGTATCTGGCGGACAAGAAGGCCCGGCAAAGGCAACGAAGGTATATATGATATACATGTTATTGATGTGTACTTGACTAGTGCTCGCAGTAGCACAGGTATTTGATACCGGTTGATTGCTAATATTTGTAACTCGAATCGGGCTACGGAACAAGCGACCGCTAGCAAGGGTGAGATCAAGATGCGTCGGCAATGGATCAAGCGTTGATGTGATGATCGCCGTTTAACGCCTCTCCACTTACCGTCGGGATTAGTTATAAACTTGAATAAATGTTATCTGGTGTCTGCACTGAGCATGAACATTGTATCTGGATCATGTTTGATGTGAAGTGGTTATTCATTTAAATCCGAGAACAATGGTTGTTCCATTTATATGAATGAAATCTTTTATGGTCATGCACCGATGATGAATGGTTTATTTCTATTAGATCTCGATGATAATGTTACACATATTCATAATGTTGATGCTAAAAGGATTAAACTTAATGATGATATATCCGCATATATGTGGCACTGCCGTCTAGGTCATATTGGCGTTAAACGCATGAAGAAGCTCCATTAGGATGGACTTTTGGAATCACTTGATTATGAATCATTTGATACATGTGAGCCATGCCTTATGGGCAAGATGACTAGAACGCCGTTTTCCGGTTCAATGGAACGGGCCATAGATTTATTGGAAATCATACATTCTGATGTATGTGGTCCAATGAGTGTGTCGGCGTGAGGTGGATATCGTTATTTTGTTACTTTCACGGATGATTTGAGTAGATACGGTTATATCTACTTGATGAAACACAAGTCTGAAACCTTTGAAAAGTTCAAGGAATTTCGGAATGAAGTGGAAAATCATCGTAATAGAAAGGTCAAATTTCTACGGTCCGACCGTGGAGGTGAGTATCTAAGTTACGAGTTTAGCACTCACATGAAAGAGTGTGGAATTGTTTCACAACTCACACCTGCCAGAACACCACAGCGAAATGGTGTGTCGGAACGTCGTAATCGTACTTTATTAGATATGGTTCGATATATGATGTCTCTGACGGACTTGCCGTTGTAATTTTGGGGTTATGCACTAGAAACTGCTGCATTCACTTTAAATCGGGCACCATCTAAATCCGTTGTAAAGACACCGTATGAATTGTGGTTTGGAAACAAACCTAAGCTGTCATTTCTTAAAGTTTGGGGATGCGATGTTTATGTGAAGAAACTTCAACCGGATAAACTCGAACCCAAAGCGGAAAAATGCGTCTTCACAGGATACCCTAAAGAAACTATTGGGTATTCCTTCTATCACAGATCCGAGGGCAAGGTTTTTGTTGCCAAGAATGGATCCTTTCTAGAGAAAGAGTTTCTCGCAAAATGTGTGAGTAGTCGGAAGGTAGAACTTGAAGAGGTTGTGGAACCTTCTCTTCAAAGTATGGAGAGTAGCGCAGCGCCGGAAGTTGTTCCGGAGTTGGCTCCACCTGTTGAAGAGGGAACTAATGATAATGATCATGAAACTCCGAAAGATAGTACTACCCAACCTCGCAGGTCAAACAGGACACGTGCAACTCCGAAGTCATGAAATCCTGTCATGAATTTCATGGTTGATGAAAATGATGACCTGCGACGTATGAAGAAGCGATGATGAGCCCGGATTCCAACAAATGGTTAGAAGCCATGAAATCGAGATGGAATCCATGTATGAAAATCAAGTTTGGAACTTGGTGGAATTACCTCACGGCAAAGGCCGTGGAGAACAAATGGATTTTCAAAGGAAAAGCGATCTTGATGGTAATGGGACCGTCTATAAAGCTCGACTTGTCGCAAAGGGTTTCGACAAATTCAAGGAGTTCACTACGATGAGACTTTCTCTCCCGTAGCGATGCTAAAGTCGATTAGGATTATGTTAGCAATTGCATATTTCGATTATGAGATATGGCGGATGGATGTCAAAACCGTTTCTCAATGGTAATATTGAAGAAGAGTTGTATATGATACAACCAAAGGGTTTTGTCGATCCTAAGGATTCTAACAAGGTGTGCAAGCTTCAGCGATCCATCTATGGATTGAAGCAAGCATCACGGTTGGAATCTCCGCTTTGATGAGGTGATCAAAGAGTTTGGATTTGTCCAAACTTATGGAGAAGCTTGTATTTACAAGAAAGTGAGTGGGAGCAATGTGGCATTTCGATATTATATGTGGATGACATATTATTGATCGGAAATGATATAGATCTTTTAAAGTGTTAAAATTTATCTAAACGACAAATTTTCAATGAAGGACCTAGGTGAGCGTCATACATATTAGGCATAAAGATCTATAGAGATAGATCTAGGCGCCTAATAGGGCTATCGCAAAGTACATACCTTGATAAGATTTTAAAGAAGTTTAAAATGGGCCGAAGTAAGAAGGGTTCTTACCTATGTTGCAAGGCAAGACATTGAGTAAGACTCAAGTCCGGCTTCGGAAGAAAGAGAGATAATGGACAAAGTCCCTATGCTTGACCATAGGCTCTATAATGTACGCCATGCTATGTACAAGACCGGATGTGGCACATGCTATTAGTTTAACTAGTAGGTACCAATCGGATCCAGGTTCGGAACACTGGATAGCGGTCAAGAATATCCTTAAGTACTTACGAAGAACTAAGGATATGTTTCTTGTATACGGAGGTGAAGAAGAGCTCGTCGCTAAGTGTTATGTCGATGCTAGCTTTGACACCGATCCGGATGACTCTAAGTCTCAATACGGATACGTATTTCTCATGAATGGCGGAGCGGTTAGTTGGAGGAGCTCCAAACAACCTGTGGTAGCGGGATCAACAACGGAGGCTGAATATGTTGCTACTTCAGAAGCGGCTCAGAAAGCAGTTTGGATGAAGGAGTTCATATCCGAACTAGGAGTGGTGGCAAACGCGTTGGACCCAATGGTGATCTATTGTGACAACAATGGTGCCATTGCCAATGCCAAAGAGCCAAGGTCTCACAAGCATTCCAAGCATATTAAGCGCCGGTTTCACTCCATCCGTGAGCATGTCAAGGATGGAGATATAAAGATTTGTAAAATACATACGGATCTCAATATAGCAGATCCGTTGAATAAAACTCTCCCTAGAGCAAAACATGATCAACACCAGAACTCAATGGGTGTTAGATTTGTCACTATGTAACTAGATTATTGTCTCTAGTGCAAGTGGGAGACTGAAGGGAATATGCCCTGAGAGGCAATAATAAAGTGTTTATTATGTGTATTCCAAGTATATGATAGATGTTTATTTTGCATGCTATAATTGTATTAATACGGAAACGTTAATACATGTGTGTTTAATAAACAAACAGAAAGTTCCTAGTTATGCCTCTCTAATAAACTAGCTCGTTGATTAACAAGATGATCAAGGTTTCCTGATCATGGACATTGGATGTTGTTAATAACGGGATCACAACATTAGTGTAATGGTGTGATGAACATTCATCCGAAGTATAGCATTACGATCAAAGTCATTGAGTTTATATTGCTATAAGAACTTACGAAGTGATCCTAATCCTTAGACCATGAGATCATGTCAATCACTAACACCTAAGAGTTTCTTGATAACATCAAACGTCACACCATGACAGGTGATTATAAAGATGGATTCGAACTAATAAAGTGTTATGTTGAGGCTCATGGATCGAGAGTGGAATTTGTTCATCCCGATGACGGATAGATATACTCTAGGCCCTCTCGGTGATATCACATTGATTAGCTTGCTAGCACGTGATTTGCTCACTAGCATGTTATATCACAGAACGAGAAAAGAGTGCATGTCGGTAACGAGATCAAACTAGGTATGGAGATACCGATGATCGAATCTCGGACATGTAATATATCGTGAAACAAAGGGATTAAGATACTAGCGTAAAAGGTTCCGACGATCACAAGAAAGCCATCGTTGAATGTGGGAGTCGAGATGGGTCTCCAGATCCCGCTTCGATTATTGATCCGAGAGGGTCTCGATCATGTCCGCATTATTCACGAACCGTAGGGTGACACATGAAGATACACCGGCATCCAATTGGAGCAAATGTTTCATGCCGAAAAGAATGAAAGCGCAGGAATTTATTTCACTAGATACCAAACAGGTTTTCGGTGAAATTGCATAAAGTGGTTATGCATGTGAAATATAATTCTAGCAGGTTATTTGTGAATGTTTGTCATTAAAGTAATTGACAAAATTCTGAATAAAATAAAAGAGTTTTATTTAATGAGAGTTTGCATTAAATTTGGTGGAAATTTAATGGGAATTTGAGTGGACTTTGAGTGGAGGGATTTTAAGGGCATTTTGTGAGTGGAGTGTCCACCCACATGAATGAAGGAGGGAGGGGCAGCCCCATGGCGGCCACCCCTTGGGTGCCCCCTCCTCCTATAAAAGGAGCCCCTCCTCACTTGTCTCACACCTCCTCGTGAAGGATCTCTCCCTCTAGAATTTATCCCCATGGTCTCGGACTAGCGAGATACATGTTCCCAGTGGCTATTCGGCAAGAAAGAGTTGTGCTTCCATTGCATCGCTGGGCGAGGAGGCGAAGGTTGCTCGGTGCCTCGAGCGTGTGTGCGAAAGCACGGATGCGCTGATTTGCGGCGCTAGGACTTCCTCTCGATCTTGAGATCGGCAAGAGATCGTCTACATCAACCACGAGTTGAACTCGTTAAGCTTTGTCGGTCTTCAAGGGTATGTTCTCTACAGATATACATCCGCCCGTTGTTTGTATCTAGTAGATAGATCTTGGTATATAGTTCACATCGTAGGAAAATTTTTGTTTTCTATGCTGCGAACCCTACAACTTCATCACGATCTTGAGATCATCAAGCGTTCGTCTATATCATCCATGAGTACAACCTCGTTAACGCTATTCGGTCTTCGAGGGTATGTATTCTATAGATGTATATCCACCCGTTGCTTGTATCTAATAGATAGATCTTGGTACATAGTTGTTCCCATCGTAGGAAATTTTTTGTTTTCTATGCTGCGAACCCTACAGTGGTATCAGAGCTGGATCTATGCGTAGATGCTTTGAACGGGTAGTACACATATGAGTATGTGGGCGATGATGATCATTTTATTGCTTCTTAGTTGTACTTTGGATATTGGTGGCATAGTGGGATGAAGCGGTCCGGACAAACTTTACATGTCCTCACACATGAGACCTGTTCCACGCTTGACATGCAACTAGTTTTGCATAAGTGGCTAGCGGGTGTCTGTCTCTCCTACTATAGTCAATATCTAATTTGCAATGAGTTTTCAACAATTTGTTTATCCTCGTTGTGGTTCATATTCATAGGTATGAACGGTTCTATCTTCGAAAGCCCTAAGCCACGTAAAACTTGCAATGGATAAATTAGAGGCGTCTAGTTTAGATTGTTGCTTGGCTAGTGTTATGATATGGTGATGTTGTAAGTAGAAGTATAAGATGATACTCTTAAAACACACATAACGTGTAGGTTCCATAGACCTTGGCCTTACACATAGAGGTATGATAGAGATCATACCACGATGCACATGATGAAGATCAAGTGCGGGAACCATATCATTTCACTTATTAACATGTGATGTTTATTGCATCTTATATTGCTTGTTTGGCGTTTTATTAGCATAATAAGATGATGCCTCATTTAGATATCAAGATAAAAATGTGTTCTTACTTAAGTATGTACTGACAATGTTTCGTCGCTTCAAGACATCACGTGATGATCGGGTGTACCTGAATCCACGAGCATATCTCGGGTGTAAGACAGTTACACATGCGAATACTAAGGTTCTTACTTGGCGAGCCTAGCATGTGCAGACATGGCCTCAGAACACAGACCGAAAGGTTAAGCATGAGTCATATGTTTTGATATGATGACCATATTGATGCTCGCCTTTGAAGCTACACCGACTCACGTGATGATCGGACTTGGTGTAGTGGATTTGGTTCATGTAATCACCAAAAAGACACGAGGGATGTTGTTTTTGATTGGGAGTTCATTTCTAATTTGGATTAGTAGAACTCAATTTATCATAAATTAAATCAAAGTGAATTTGCATAATTTGTTGTAGTCATTGGCATTCGTTCACCACTTTATGCTTAGTTTTAATTGAGATAATAGAACTATAGAATTCTGGATATTTACTTTACAAACTGGTATCGTATTGTGTTGAGTGTCAATATAAAGTTTAAAGTGCTATTGCAAACTTTCAGCAAACTTTATTTACTCCGTGAGATTTAATAATTGGTATTAAATCAAGAGTAACAATTCCAGTGTTAGTATCTTAAGTATCATGTTTGCCTCCATGATTCTTGATTTAAATATCGAGATTATCTAGGAGCTGAAAGAATTGTTTCAGAAACCATCATGTGTGGCAGATATAACGATATCTGAAACGATGTTTTGGTTGCAATATGATAGAGTATAATATATGTTCTCATATTGGATGAGAATTTGCAAAGGCTGGAGATGCTAGACATCCTAATCATCCAAAAGGGTTTTGGAAAGTAACGTTGTACACACGATTCGTATTTATAAGCTACATTAGCTTGATCATGAAAGTCGTCATGATAAGGATGAATAGAAGATGTATGTAAAGTGTTTACTACACTAAAAGATTACTAAAGAATGAATTTTTGAAAGAATGTTGATCATTTGATGATGGTGATCTACTTCAAAGTGTAAGTCCAAAGGTATTATTATTTGAATATACACGCTTTGGACTATGTGTCATGTATATGGCGCCACTGTTGATGTTGATAGATTCTTTTAAAAGGAAAAGGAAATGCTGAAAGAGAATCTATAAAATATATTTGGCAGAAAAGAAAAGATTGGAAATATCCAATTTAGGTATATAGATGATATACATGTTATGGTTGTATTCTTTGCTTGTTAAACAATGTGGTTCTTGGGTATTGGATACCGAATTGGTTGGTATGAAATTTCATATGGAACGACACAATTCATGAACCACAATGGCCTAAGTAACTAGCAAGAGAATATGGGATGATGTTCATCAAAAAGAAACAAACCGTTATTTGTATTTCTCGTTGACATCAAAGCTTGACTTCAAGTTATAATAATTGTTATTTAAATCAGGTATTATGATAACAAAGGTTGTTCAAATAATTACCATATTCCATGTAAGATGGATGATTTACAAATCTAGTTGGAGAAATCACATCCATAAAACCTAATGCTAAAATGTCGCAAGACAAATGATTGAAAGATCACTTACGAAGTGACATCGCCGTTTAAATTATATTGGAAATAAAACATGAAGAATCTCCATATTCATGGATTTTTGGAGTCTTTTATTTGATTAAGTGACGCTTGTGAGACTTTCCTCGGGATAATTAAAACTTCGGTCAAAGGCCAAAGAAGAACGAACGAGTAAAATATTGAAATTTATACATATCGATCTATGTAGTCCATTATGTATAGCCGTAAGCGATGGATTTCAACTTCACATGCTTTCTCCGGAAATTTGAGTGAATGTTCACTTAATGAGAAAGAAGTGTGAAAAACGTTCAAAGACTTCCAAGATGATGTGAAAAATCATTGTAACAAGAAAATAAAAATGGCTTATGATTTTATCATAAGGGATTTATTTGAGTTGCAAGTGTAACAAGAAAATAAATGATTTATGATTTTATCATAAAAGGGGTTTATTTGAGTTACAAGTTTAGCAAAAACACCTAGATTTGCATCTCCTGAAACACCATAGGAATATGGAGTGTTTGAGATTTGTAATGAAACCTTGTGTGACATGGTTGGATCAAAGGTGTTATTTATAAAACTGCCATTATGTTTTAAAACATGAAAAGCTTTAGGGACTACCGCTTTTACACTGAAAAGATCTCCATCTTGATCCGTTGAAATGACACCATGGAAATTATGGTTTGGGGTAAAACCCAAGTTGTCATTTCTTAAATTTTGGTATGCTAAACATAAGTAAGATGTTTACAACCAAAGTCGGATGAGCATGTCTTTGTAGGTTATTTCGAATAACAATTGGGTATTCCTCCATAACACCAAGGACAAAAGGGTTTGTTGCTTGAAATGTGAAGTTTCTTGAAGAAGGATTTTTTCGTAAAATTTAAGTGGGAGGATAATAGAACTTTGATAAGGTTAACGAACCTTAGCTAAATGTGGTGAGTTGCGCAATGCCGGAAATCGTTCCGGAGGATGCCATGATGCTCATAGCTTATGTTCCTCAAAGGTTGTGGTCACGGAGATCTAAGTTCTTATTGAACCAAGTCGGTTGTATAAACAATCAAATACTAAGATTTGAGAGTAAATCTGTTTGACAATGATGAACCGACTACATGCAAAGAAGCGATGATGGGCCCTGACTCCGTCAAATGGCTTGAAGCCATAAAATCCGTGATAGTTCCATACACGACAAATCAATTTTTGAACTTGGAAGACCCTCCGGAAAGGTGTAAAAACCTATCGGTCGTATTTGGATCTATAAAGAAACAGACATGGATGTTTCACATCTATGAAATAGTCAACATATCATAAAGTATTTTATGACAATGTTCAAGGAGTTGACAATGGCAAGATTTGATCTTTCATAGCGATATTTAGTCTGGACGGATTAAAGTAGCAACCACTACATATAATTTGGTATATGGTAGATGAATAAACAAAACAAAATTCTTCTAATAGAATGGTTACCTAGGACGTATACATGACATGGTTCAAAGGGTTTTGTTAATTCAAAGGATGCTAAAAGGGCATCCAAACTTCAATGGTTGAAGTAAGCATCATGGAGTTGTAATCTTTACCATGATGAAAAAGGAGTTTTCATCAGGAGACGATGAAGGTGCTTGCATTTGCAAGAAATTAAGTGGGAGCGCTAAGACATATTTCTAATACATTATGTGGAGGACATCTTGTTGATTAGAAATGATGTATCTTTTATTGACAAAGGTTAAGATTTTCATTTCAATGAAAGACTTAGGAAAAACCCGAATATTTAGCATGAATGTCTACATGGATAGACTGTGACGCTAATATGGTTGTGCCAAACGTACATATATAAGATATTGAAGGAGTTCAATATAGAAATGACAAGAAACGGTTCTTGTCGCATGGAAAAGAATTGAATAAAAATTCAAGTGTATCGATACTTGATAAGTGAAACAAGATTCAAGTGCTTTGACACTTGATGAGTGAAACCACAAGGATGTTTTGATAAATCATACCATGATATGTACACATCCAAACATGTCCTATGCTCTAAGTGTTATGAGCATATACCAGAATGAATCATAAAATGATCATTGGACGATAGTAAGGATATTCTTATGATCTTTTGGAAGAACTAAGAATATATTTGTGTAGAGGTGATAAACAATTACAAATAGTTCATTGTAAAGCGTTACATTGATACTACTTTTGTCACAAGACACAAATTAAGTTTATCTCAATTTAAACTATGAGTGGCACAATGAAATGGAAAGGAGTTTCCATGACAGATTTGGATGAATTCCAAAGTTAAGACATTGTGACGAATACTACAACAAAAGGCCAAGTATATGACTGCTATAGTAGCAACAAAGGAGAGAATTTGTGTCAAGTAGTTTGTTATCAAACTAAGGTGTGGTTCGCAACGGGCTAACACTGAAGATATATTGTACGACAATAGTATCGACATGTTTTAACCCCAAGGAACAGTAGGTCTCACCAAAAGACCAAATTTATACAATGCCATCTCATTGGAGAATGAGTGATGCGTGAAGATGCAAAGACATGCAAATACACACAGACCTAAAAGTGTCAGGTCCGTAGATTATGTTAACCACTTGCAGTTGCGTATATGGAACACCAGAAAGCCATAGGTGTTCAATACGCAAAGTTTTCAAACTAGATTATTGTCTCTAGTGCAAGTGGGAGACTGAAGGGAATATGCCCGAGAGGCAATAATAAAGTGGTTATTATCGTATTCCTTGTTTATGATAAATGTTTATTTTGCATCCTATAATTGTATTACTACGGAAACGTTAATACATGTGTGTTTAATAAACAAAATGAAGTTCCTAGTTATGCCTCTCTTATAAAGTAGCTCGTTTATTAACAAGATGATCAAAGGTTTCCTGATCATGGACATTGGATGTTGTTAATAATGAGGTCACAACATTAGTGTAATGGTGTGATGAACATTCATCTGAAGTATAGCATTATGATCAAGGTCATTGTGTTTATATTGCTATAACATCATACGAAGTAATCTTAGTCCTTAGACCATGAGATCATGTCAATCACTAACACCGGAAGAGTATCTTGATAACATAAAACATCACACCATAACATGGTGACTATAAAGATGGGTTCAGTGTTATGAAGGTGTTATGTTGAGGCTCATGGATCAAGAGTGAAATTTGTCCATCCCGATGACAGATAGATATACTCTGGGCCCTCTCGGTGATATCACATTAGTTAGCTTGCAAGCAAGTGATTTGATCACTAGAATGTTATATCACGGGAACGCGAAAAGAGTACATGTCGGTAACGATATCAAACTAGGTATGGAGATACCGATGATCGAATCTTGGACATGTAATATATCGCGAGACAAAGGGATTGAGTTACATGCGTATAAGGTTCACACGATCACATAAGTCATCGTTGAATATGTGGGAGTCAGTACGGATCTCCAGGTCCCGTTGCTGATTATTGATCGAAGAGGGGTCTCGATCATGTCTACATTATTCACGAACCGTAGGGTTACACACTTAAGGTATACCGACACCATTTGGAGCAAATAATATTCCAGAGAAAGAAAAAGGAAAGCGCAGGAATTTATTTCACTAGACACCGAAACTGTTTCGGTTGAAATTGCTGAAACTGGTTCTGCATGTGAAATTGAATACTAGCAAGGGGTTTTATGTGAATGTTTGTTAATTAAAGTAATTAACAAAATTCTTAATAAATAAATAAAATAGTTTTATTTAAATGAGAGCTTGCATTAAATTTGGTGTAAATTTAATGCATGTGAGTGGATTTTTGAGTGGAGGCTCTTTTATGGGAGTGGAGGCTTTTCATTTTGAGTGGGAGCTCCACCCACATGAATGTGGAAGAGGTGGAGGCAGCCACCATGGCTGGCGCCATGCCCCTTGGGGTGCCCCCTCTCCCTATAAAAGGCCCCCTCTCCTCCTCTCAAAGCACACCTCCTCGCGAAGGATCTCTCTCCCCCTTTAGAATTTCCACATGGTCTCGGATCAGCGAGATACATGTTCCCGGTGGATTTTCTGGAAGGATTTGTTGCTTCCGCTGCTTCGCTGGAGCGAGGGCGCGGAGGTTGTCGGGGTACCCGGACGTGTGTGCGATCACGGATGCACCACTGCTTTGCGGTGCTGGACTTGATGGTGCTGGACCGGTTGGACCAGATGGACTTCATCATGATCTTGAGATCGACAAGCGTTTGTCTACAGCATCCATGAGTACAACCTCGTTAACGCTATTCGGTCTTTGAGGGTATGTATTCTATGGATGTATATCCACCCGTTGCTTGTATCTAATAGATAGATCTTGGTACATAGTTGTTCCCATCGTAGGAATTTTTTTTGTTTTCTATGCTGCAAACCCTACACCTATAGTAGTTACTCATCATTTATCAACTTAGAAATAACTTGGTTTGATGGTTGTCTAAAAATTTCAGCAAGGAAGATGAGTGCTTGTCCACTTAATCAATATGACTTGAGGGTGCATGAGCCAATGAAGGTTCATCGTGAGGAGGCAGTTTTTCCTTCCATATATCCATGCCATGAATTTATGAGAGCTGCAGGGTTCCTCCAAGATTTCCAAACTTTGGTTACAAATGCAGGGTTGGAGAACTTTGTTGAAGGAGAACCAATCCAATATGTTAAGCTAACCATGGCGTTTGTGCAGGACTTCCGGTTCACTTGGTCTACTTCTAATCCCATGGTCCATTACAAAATATATAATATACCTGTCGACCTACCTTTTGCTGATTTCTGTGCAGCAATTAGGGTACCTCAGTGGGGATCTTGTGAGAAGATCAAGGAGAGGCCCAAGTCACTTGTTGATTTGTATGCTGAGATTTGCCAAGGTTTTGACTTCTCAAAGGAAAGTGGCAAGGATGGTCACTTACAGAGGAGGAGGTTGACACTTATGTGGGGGAACTCTCCCAGCAAGAGGAGAATGTTGAAGAGGATGCCGAAGACAATTCGGTTCAGCCCTCCAACTTGGGAGAGTCTTCATACCAGCAGCCCTCATTTGATTGGGGCGCGTCTTCTTCCTAATCGCAGGTGCCTGACTATGATCATTCCTATGATGACCCACCAGCATGGGGTTACTATCCGCGTTATTGAGCCCCACTTAGGCCAAAAGCCTAAGCTTGGGGGGAGGTATTCATGGCGCCCACCACTTGTCGTGGGACGCTTCGTTGGAAACCCCAAGAGCAAGGTATGAAGCAGAACAACAGCAAGTTTCCCTCAGTAAGAAACTGAGGTTATCGAACAAGTAGGAGGATGGAAACGTCATACAGGTGTTGCTAGCAACGCGGAGACCTGCACAACACAAACTCAAGACTTTGCCCCAACGAATCAGTGAGGTTGTCAAGCTCACTGGTTTGCTGTAACAAAGGATTAAACGTATGGTGTGGAAGGTAATGGTTTGCATCAAGTAAACAAGTAATAGTGGAAGATGTATCAATGGTCAAGATTGGACCGGGGTCCATAGTTCACTAGAGGTGCTCTCCTTAGATAAACAACATGGCATGAAGGGTAAACAACTTACATCGGGGCAATTGACAGGAACTGAGCAAGGCATAACAATGCAATTACTAGCCAGAAAGATCCTATGAAGTTGATTGGGCAATACAACAAGATACATAGACCGTCATCCAACTGCATCTATGACTAGAAGTCCACCTTCAGGTTATCATCCGAACCCCCTACAGTATTAAGTTGCAAGCAACAGACAACTGATTTAAGCAAAGTGTGTAAGGTAAATAGTCCACATGTTCCATGAACAAGAGACCGTTGTTTTCTCCCTAGTAGGAACAACACATCTACAACCGAAGAGATTTCTATCACTTCCCTTGGAAACTAGAGGCATGAACCCACTATCGAGCATAAATACCCCCTCTTGGAGTCACTAGCAACTACTTGGCCAAGATAACCACTAGCAATGGAGAGCATGCAAGATCACAAACAACACATACATGATAGAATCATAAAGATAAAACCATTAATCAAACCAACATAATAATCTCAATATCCATCGAATCCCCGCAAACACAACATGCATGATTACACATAGATTAGATCTTAATCATCAACGGAGCTCACAAGATCTATACACGAAAGCATAAAGGAGGAGATACAACCATCTAGCTACTACATGGACCCATAGTCCAAGGTGGAACTACTCACGAATCATACCGGAGAGAAGGCCTCCGGGATGATCTCCCCTCTGGCAGGGTGTCAGGAAGAACTTCAGATCCCCCGATCTAGGGAAGATGGTGGCGGCGTCTACAGAGGGTTTCGTGGATTTCAGATCGGGTCCTATGGGTTTCTGCATCAAAGGCTTCTTATAGGCAAAGGGTCGAGACCGGGAGGCGTCCAGGGCCACCAAACCCTAGCCCGGTGCGGTCCCACCTGCCCCCGCGCCTGGGGTGGGTCTGGCCCCCCTGGTCGGCCCCTCCGGCTCTCCTCTAGACTTCTTGTTCCCCACTGAAAGTAATTGACTTTGACGTTTGTCCCGTCCAATTCCGTGAATATTTCTTTACTAACTTTTCGGAAACCAAAAACAGCAGAAAACAGGCATCTGGCACTGTTGCAACTTGTTAATAGGTTAGTACCAGAAAACATGTAAAAATCACCTCAAAGTGTGGACAAGTAAAGCAAAGTAGATACTAAACAAGCGTGGAACATCAAAAATTATAGATACGTTTCCAACGTATCAGCATCCCCAAGCTTAACTCCTGCTCGTCCTCGAGTATGTAAGTAATAAATAGAATAATTTTTGAGGTGACATGCACCCTCACAATAAAGATCCAACCATTTGCAAACATTGAGAGCTGGGATCAAAGAACTCTAAACATGTGCATGAAAGATGGAGTTTTAACAATAGGACATAGGTACTATGCATGCAACATGGCAAGCTACAAACAAAGATCATGAATAATATGCATTGAAAAACATTTGTTTGTTTCACATGCAGAAAACACAGCATAGTGGCAATCAGCTTGCCCCTCATAGAGTAGCAAATAGATGCATAGGAAACCTGCAAAGTTCACAAGGGTGACTAGAAACAAGTATCACAAGAACAAGTAATAACACAGTATGCATCAATTAATAAGCTTTGGAACACTACACACAGAATGACAACTATGCTCTCTTAATGGTGCCTAAAGGCAGAAGGTGGAGACTCAATAATGGTGGAAGAAAGGCCTTTTTGTAAAGGAAGCAGTGATTACAAGTTTCAAAAAGAGCTTCCAAAAATTATGGTACTTGTTAGCTTTCATCCCTCATTGCCCCTATCATAAGCATATTGAAGTGGTTAAGGTTAAAGTGGCAAAGATGGAGTATATGCTTGACAAAGTATAAGTTGGCAATCTCATGCCCCTTGAATACGAGGGCCACACCTCATGCATACTCAACTTTGGGTCCAGGTAAGTTCTTGTCACTGTAAGTATTTGCATATCATTGAGAACCGCCAACGGGGTACCCCTTGCACATGGTACATGAGCTTTCCCATAACCAAAATGACAAGGTAAGCAGACAATGAGCATCTCAACAATTCTTCTTATGTACCATGGGAATATGGTGCTTTTTTCTCTCTTTCCTCTTTTCTCAATGTGTCTCTTTTTATAAGAAGAATGCTTCATAGATGTCACTATGGTGATGCTGCAAGTTTCCACCATGATTAGGCATGGCTTAGGCTAGCGGCCCATGCATTTCTCTAACACAGGATACAAACTCCATGGACTTACAAGTTCCCTCTTTATTTCACACCGGTGACATCCATAGACAAAAGAACATGATATCAACTGAGTACAACAAGGTACAAGTGCAATGTTGAAAACGTTCCCCGTGACAGCACGGTTCTGCTAATTCCAACTTATAAGTGCAAGCATATACAACAAAGTTGTCACAATGGTTCAATTTTATTAGGGGCAAATAATAAAGTGTGCCATCAAGTTCGTGAGGGCTTTAATCACTAAGTTTTGACATAACAAAATAGTTTTTAATTGGAAGATAGATGAAAACAAGAATATAATTTGGAATGGTGTAACAACCATGCATAGGAGTTTATAGTGGACACTTTGGAATAACTTGGTTTCTTGGGAGTTGGAAGCATGAGTAGAACTTACTCATACAAGTGGAGGCTAGCAAAAGACTGGGAGCAACCAACTAAGAGAGCAATAATGGCCATAATTATGCAATGCAACAAAGCAAACTAATCAAAGTAAAGAGTGGTACTACAAGTCAAGGACTAAATGATCATAGAGGCTAGTGGTGACTTGTCATATTCATAACATGGTGTGAGCATGTGCAAAGTCAACCCAAGCAAAACATTAGAGGAGAATACCACAATACTATGCTTTTGCATGCTAAAACAACGCATAATTACTTCAAGGCACAGTAAGCAATCCTAATTGTTTGGAACAAGACATGCCACAACCATAATCACTAAGCATAATGCTAAAACAACACCTAGCATGTCATGCTAAAGTCTAAGTCACAGTCAATGCAAGCTCCTCTTGCACTACAAGCAAGAACTTACTACTCCTTTACAAACACCAAGCAACTTATTTGCAAATAAACACAGAGAGAACGGGGGTCCAAACTACTTAAGTAAACTAAACAAACTAATCAAAGCAAACGAAAACTAAGATGCTCCAAGAACAACACAATTGTGCATGAAATAATAAAAACGAAGTGTCTAGACAGACCTGAGCTTTTTATTGATGAAGAAGGGGATGCCTTGGGCATACCCAAGCTTTGACGCTTGTAACTCTTGCATATTTCTTGGGGTGACACCATGGTGGCATCCCCAAGCTTGAGCTTTTGTCCATTATTCATCTCATTGCATCATTCTCTCTCTACACCTGAAATTTTTCCTTCATACAAAACTTCACACTATCTTCATTAGGAACATTAGTGTATTCAAAAGATATTAGACCACTGGCAAAACTTTGGAACAGCAAGGATTTTCACTAAAAACACAAGCTACTGTAGTAAATCCTTCAAAGAAACTCAATTTACCTGAAGAGAGCTCAAAAAGGAATCGATAAGAAGCAAATGCAAATAATGGCAGAAATCTGTCAAAACAAACCAGCAGGTAGAAACTATTTTTTTAGAACATCTTCTGTTGCTAAAATTAAAAAGTGTTTAACTAAAGAAAGTTAGCTAACATACTGGGGGATTTATTCGTAAATTTTGAGCTCAATCCGAGTTACAGAACCTCCTCACGAATATTTTTCGTGGAGGACATAAATCTGTTTCGGAACAGCAACTCCCCAAATCTTATTTCCCTCTCATTAGAGGTCATTCTTAGTACAAAAAGCAAACAAAAAATGATAAGGAGAGGTTATTACAGAAGTAATAACTTCCAAGATTCAAGAAAACTATTGGGTTATCTCCCAACAAGTACTTTTCTTTAACGCCTTTAAGTTAGGCACAAGAAGCAAGAAGAATCAAGTATTTTCAAATGATGAAGCATTAACATCAAACCTTGCTTTCAAAGGAGGAGAAAAAGAAACTTCTCTCTCCTCATAGGGAAGTGTTCAATAACTTTCTTGAATGGAAAATGATATTTAATGGTGCCTTCTTTCATATCAATGATGGCACCAACTGTTCTAAGAAAAAGTCTTCCCAAAGTAATAGGACAAGAAGCATTGTATTCAACATCCAAAACATAGAAATCAACAGGGACATAAGCATTGTTAACCATAATGAGAACATCATTAATACTCCCCATGAGTTTCTTCTTAGCATTATCATTGAGTGGGACATCGAAATAACAATCTTCTAATGGTGGCAAATCAAGCATTTCATAAATCTTCCTAGGCATAATAGAGACACTAGAACCAAGATCACATGAATCTTTGAGATCAAAGTAATTCACTTGCATATTAATAATGGGTTCCCAACTATCTCCTAATTTTCTAGGAATAGAAGCTTTGTGTTTTAGATTCTCTTCCTTAATCTTAACAAGAGCATCTGTAATATGTTTGGTAAAGGCAACATGCATATCACTAGCATCAGGACTTCTAGCAAGCTTATACAAGAACATAATCACTTCAGAAATATTGCAACCATCAATATCAAAGTCAAACTTAGCATCACTAGTGGTAGGCATAGTAGGAGGAGGAATAGGGGCTACTTGTGGTTTAGTGGTGATAGTGCACACACTATTGTTTCTATCAATTTCAGCTTCCCTTTCTCACTTAGCATGAAGTTGAGCTAACAGCCTTACATTTTCATCAATAGTAACCTGTATGGCATGAGCAATAGCGAAGGTGTTTTCCATAGTTTTAGGTTTAGCAGCCATTTTATTAACCAAGGAAGTTTGAGCTTCAGACAAAGAGGATATATTTTTCTCAACAGTTAAAAGCTTTTCCTCTATAGTCTTATTGAAAGTGGTTTGTTTACTAATAAAGTTCTTAAGCATTACTTCAAGTTCAGAGGGGGCACTTTTAGCATTATTGTAAGAGCTTCCATAATAGTTTCCATTATTAGGAGGATAAGGCCTATAATTGTTGTTGCTACCAAAATTATTCCTATATGCATTGTTGTTGAAATTGTTGTTTCTAATGAAGTTCACATCAACATGCTCTTCTTGAGCAACCAAAGAGGCTAAGGGAACACTATTAGGATCTAGAGGAGCTTTCCCATTAACAAGCATAGCCATAATAACATCAATATGTTCACTCAAAGAGGAAGTTTCCTCAACATAATTTACCTTCTTACCATGTGGAGCTCTCTCAACATTCCATTCAGAGTAGTTAACCATCATATTATCAAGGAGCCTTGTTGCAGTACCCAAAGTGAGGCCCATAAAGGTACCTCCAGCAGCAGAATCCAGCAGGTTTCTTGAGGAGAAGTTCAAACCTGCATAAAAAGTCTGGATAATCATTCAAGTAGTGAGTCCATGAGTAGGGCAATTTTTAAAGAAAGATTTCATTCTTTCCCAAGCAGGATCAACATGTTCACTATCAAGTTATTTAAATTTCATAATGTCGCTTCTCATAGCAATAATCTTAGCAGGAGGATAGTACTTTCCAATAAAAGCATCTTTGCACATAGTCCAAGAATCAATACTATTTTTAGGCAAAGATAGCAACCATTCTTTAGATTTTCCCCTCGAGGAGAAAGGAAAAAGCGCGAGCTTAATAATATCTCCATCTACATCCTTATACTTTTGCATCTCACAAAGTTCAACAAAGCTATTAAGATGGGCAGCAGGATCATCAGAACCAGCACTAGAAAATTTCTCTCTCATCACAAGATTCAACAAAGCAGGCTTAATTTCATAAAATGTAGCATCATGAGCAGGTGGACCAATATGAGTGATTAGGAAATCATTGTTGTTGGTGCTACTGAAGTCACACAACTTAGTGTTCTCAGCAGAGTTCATTTTGGCAAAGGTGGGCAAGCCAAAAATAGCAGCAGCAGCTAGAGCAGGAACTAATTTTTTTTGTGTTTTTGAATAAGGCAAGCAAACCAAACTAGACTAATTTTTTTTGGTTTTTTTTTGAAAAGAGGCAAACAAAACCAAACAAAAGAAACAAAGCAAACTAAAAACAAAGTAAAGAGAAAGGAAGTGAAGGACTCCCCTAGTGAATACGTCCTTAGCCTCCCTGGCAACGGCGCCAGAAAATAGCTTAATGGCGCCCACCACTTGTCGTGGGACGCTTTGTTGGAAACCCCAAGAGCAAGGTATGAAGCAGCACAGCAGCAAGTTTCCCTCAGTAAGCAACCGAGGTTATCGAACCAGTAGGAGGAAGGAAATGTCACACAGGTGTTGCTAGCAACGCGGAGACCTGCACAACACAAACTCAAGACTTTTCCCCAACGAATCAGTGATGTTGTCAAGCTCACAGGTTTGCTGTAAAAAAGGATTAAACTTATGGTGTGGAAGGTAATGGTTTGCAGCAAGTAAACAAGTAACAGTGGAAGATGTATCAATGGTAAAGATTGGACCGGGGTCCATAGTTCACTAGATGTGCTCTCCTTAGATAAACAACATGGCATGAAGGGTAAACAAATTACAGCGGGGCAATTGACAGGAACTGAGCAAGGCATAACAATGCAATTACTAGCCAGAAAGATCCTATGAAGTTGATTGGGCAATACAACAAGATACATAGACTGTCATCCAACTGCATCTATGACTAGAAGTCCACCTTCAGGTTATCATCCGAACCCCCTCCAGTATTAAGTTGCAAGCAACAGACAACTGCTTTAAGCAAGGTGTGAAAGGTAAACAGTCCACATGTTCCATGAACAAGAGACCGTTGTTTTATCCCTAGTAGCAACAACACATCTACAACCGAAGAGATTTCTGTCACTTCCCTTGGAAGCTAGAGGCATGGACCCACTATCGAGCATAAATACCCCCTCTTGGAGTCACTAGCAACTACTTGGACAAGATAACCACTAGCAACGGAGAGCATGCGAGATCACAAACAACACATACATGATAGAATCATAAAGATAAAACCATTAATCAAACCAACATAATAATCTCAATATCCATCAGATCCCCGCAAACACAACATGCATGATTACAAATAGATTAGATCTTGATCATGAACGGAGCTCACAAGATCTATACATGAAAGCATAAAGGAGGAGATACAACCATCTAGCTACTACATGGACCCATAGTCCAAGGTGGAACTACTCACGAATCATACCAGAGAGAAGGCCTCCGGGATGATCTCCCCTCTGGCAGGGTGCCGGGAAGAACTTCAGATCCCCCGATCTAGGGACGATGGTGGCAGCGGCTATAGACCGTTTCGTGGATTTCTGATCGGGTCCTCAGGGTTTCTGCTTCGGGGGCTTCTTATAGGCGAAGGGGCGATACCTGGAGGCGGCCAGGGCCACCAAACCCTAGCCAGGCACGGGCCCACCTTCCCTCGCGCCTGGGGTGGGTCTGGCCCCCTGGCCGGCCCCTCCGGCTGTCCTCTGGACTTCTTGTTCCCCACGGAAAGTAATTTATTTTGGCGTTTGTCCCGTCCAATTCCGAGAATATTTCTTTACTAACTTTTATGAAACCAAAAACAGCAGAAAACAGGCATCTGGCACTGTTGCAACTTGTTAATAGGTTAGTACCAGAAAACATGTAAAAAGCACCTCAAAGTGTGGACAAGTAAAGCAAAGTAGATACTAAACAAGCATGGCACATCAAAAATTATAGATACATTTCCAACCTATCAGGTATACCGATGTCACACTCATATATATATATATCATGTTCGGTCAGTTCTTTGTATATCCATTGTTTCTCTTTGTTTTTGGTTCTTGTTGTTTCTTTCTCAAAAACCCAAAAATACCAAAAATATTTTCGTTGTTTCTCTTGGTTTGTTTCTTTGCTTTGGTTTGCTCTAAAACAAAAATCCAAAAAGATTTTGCTTTGCTTTTGTTTGGTTTTTCTTTGTTTGCTTGTTTCTAAAAAATCAAAAACACCAAAAATATTTGTTGTTTTTCTTTGGTTCTGTGAGTTCTTTGCAGGGTTCGGCCGTTCTTAGTGGATATTGTTTTTCATGTTAATTATTCAAGGCACACAAGTGAAGGGAAATAATGAAGATTAAGACAACTCGAGGTGTGGTAAGAGGCTGGTAATGAACACTATTTGTTTCATTTTTGTACATATACTCATCATTGTGAGCATGCTTAGCCTGTTTGTGTAAGGTGTATGTCATTATGGATGCTTTAGTTCTTGCTTGTCTATGATTAGCTCCAGCTTGCTAATAGTTTGTAGCATGTCATATGAATGTTTGCTTGCATTGTTTTATTCATACTTTGGTATGATATTGTGGTATCCTCCTCTGAATGTTCATGTGAATTGACTTGGCACATGCTCACGCATGCATATGACTAATCAATAGTCAGCAAGCCTCGATGATTTATTTTGCCTCAGAGTTCTTGTATCACTTTCATGCCATAGTTAGTCCTGTTTTGTTGCAAGAATGATTATGACAGTTATTGCTCTCTCGTTTGTTGCTCCCTCTCTATTTCTAGCCTTCACTTGCACTGAGTATGTACTCTACCTGTGTTTCCAACTCACCAAAACCAATATTGCCAGCTGTGTCCACCATATCTACCTATTAGCATTGTTTGCTATTTTAGTGCATATTAAATATGCCATGTTTTCTTCTAAAAAATGTTTGTCTATTTTGAGAAAGTTAGTTAGTAAAGCTCTCACGAACTTGATGGCACTCCTTATTCCTTGCACTTAATAATCCTGAACCATTTTTACTAGTCCATGAAAGTTATATGCTTGCTAATTATATACTGGGAGTCTGCAGAACCGTGTTGTCACGGGGAACGCTTTCAACACCTGCTGGATATCTCATCCAGTTGATTCTTTGCTCTTTTGTTTACGGATGTCGACGATGTGAAATAAAAGAGGAAGTTGTTAGTTCATGGAGTTTATACATTGTGTTAGAGAAACGCCTGGGCCGCTAGCCTAAGCCATGCTTAATCATGGTGGAAACTTGCAGCATCACTATAATGAGCATGTATGAAGCATCCTCAATAAAAATCTATGCATATGGTAAATAAAAAGATTGTTGAGATGCTCATTTTCTGCTTGCCTTGTCATTTTGGTTATGGGAAAGCTCTTGTACCATGTGCAAGGGGTACCCCGTTGGCGGTTCTCGATGATATGCATGTATTTACAATGACAAGAACTTTCAGGTGACCAAAGTTGAACAGCATGCGGAGTGACCCTCGTACTCAAGGGACTTGGAATTTCCAGTCTATGGTCTGTCAAGCATATGATTCAGAGTGGACCTCACTTTCACCTCAACCACATGAAGATGCCTATGATAGGGGCAATGAGAGCTCAAAGCTAATGAGTACCTTCCTTTCAGCATTGGGAAGCCTTTCAAAACTTCACAAAAACGTTTTCACAACCTTGTTGAGTCACCACTTATTCTATGAGCACCTTCTTGAGAGCATAGTTGTCATTTTTGTGTTTGTTCCAAAACTTCGTTAACTATGTCATGACTTTGATGCTCGTATCTCTGATATCTTTATCTCTAGTCTTCATGTGAACTTCGGAGGTGCCTTGGCATTAATATTGTGCTCTACAAACAAAGGCAATCAAGATACCACTCTATCATACCTTATTATGAGCATTGCAATGTTGTTTATGTTTATGTTTCATGCTACTTATTATTATTGAGTTGGTCTCTTCATAGCTTGCAATGACTATTGAGTAGACTTAGTTGCATACTCCTTATTCTGAATTGTCTAAGCATCTACTCCTATGCTGCGAATATTTACATCATATGAAGCAAAGTGTTCGTGAAAGTTCTTTTATCGCACTCAGTTTTCAACTGAATTGCTTAAGGACAAGCAATAAGCTAAGCTTGTGGGGAGTTGATACGTCCAAAACGTATCTACTTTCTCGAACACTTTGCTATTGTTTCTTCTCTAAACTTGTGTGATTTGGATACAACTAATATAGTCTGACGCTGTTTTTAGCAGAATTAACTTGGTGTCTTGTTTTTGTGCAGAAAATGAATTATCAGGAAAAATACCGGAAAATATGCCAAAAACTATTTCTCACTAGAAGATCCACGAAGCCAGAAGGGGAGACAGAGAGGAGGCCTGGGGGGCCCAGACCCACCCTAGGCGCGGGCCCACTAACCCCGCGCCTAGGGGAGGTCTGGCCACCCCAGGCAGCTCCTCGGCCTCCCTCCGCGCCTATAAGTTGCCTTCTGACCTAAAAACAGAGGGGGGTTTGATAGTTTCCAGAAAGATTTCTGCTTAGCCGCCACCACCAGAAATCAAGATTCGGATCCAGAAACTCCATTTTGGGACCCTGCCGGGACGGGGAATTTAGAGAGGATCATCTCCATCGTCATCACCAATGCATCTCCATCAACCACCGATGTTTCCCTCATCCATGAGTGAGTAATCCCCTGCTGTAGGCTTGGGGATGGTAGGGATTGGATGAGCTCTATCATGTAATCAAATAAGATCTGTTAGGGGCATAGTGCCTAGTATCTCTATTAGTGCTATTTGACTTTGTTGCAACTTGTTGTGCTTAATGCTTGTCACTAGGGCCCGAGTGCCACGATCTCAGATTTGAACTTATTATTGAATCATTATGATAGTATTGTTTGTGATCTTATCTGCAAGTTGTGTACACATATCATTGTATGGATCCAAAGGCCCCAAAGTGACAATAATTGGGACAACCAGAGGGGATGGCTGTGGTGTGAGGATCACATGTGTTCATGGAGTGTTAATGCTTTGCTCCGGTGCTCTATTAAAAGGAGAACCTTAATTCCAGTAGTTCCCTAGAGGCCCCGCTGCCACGGGCTGGCTGGACAGAAGATGTTGTGCAAGTTCTCATTGCGAGAATGTATAACTATATTTGGAGCAAATGCCTAGGATTGTTTAGGACTTGGATGCTTATTATTATTTATCTGCAATGCCCTAGTTCTTGAAGTTACATGTTTAGACTCGTCCATGCAACGCCCGTCCATCCATCCCTATGCTTACCACACTCAAATCCTACTATTACTGTTACTGTTACTATTTCTCCTGTTTCACTATTGATGTTGCTGTTTGTTTGTTGTTGCTACTACCAAACTATTGCTACTGATAAACTTCTGTCAGCAAGAACTATTTCCAAGTGCAGCTGAACTGACAACTCATTTGTTAAGGGTTGCAAGTATTATTTGGCTCCCCTTGTGTCGAATCAATAAATTGGGTAATACTACCCGCGAAGACTGTTGCAATCCCCTATACTTGTGGGTCATCACCTGCCCAGTCTGCATATGAATAGGCACTAAGCAAGGTGGAATTGGACCTCTGTAAAGTAAGACCAACCATGCGCGTACAATGAATGTACTTCAAAATCCGATTGACAACAGTCTAGTGTGCGGTAGTGGGAGCATGAAGATACCGACACACCTTATTAACTAAAAAACAAATACCAGGTCTAATCAGTGTTAAGTATTGAAGTGCACCTACGATACTCCGGTAGCGAGTCATATCCTTAGGACCAAGAGGAGAACCATATGCCAAGGCTAGTGTATCAGTTGTGGAGAGTGGTGTTGGACAAGGTGTACAATCCTTCATTCCAACACAAGTCAACAAGTCTATAGCATATTTTTTCCTAAGTTAATAGAAAATCATTGGACATTTTATGAACTTCAAGGCCCAGAAAGTAATGAAGACCTCCAAGATCCTTAAGGGCAAACTCATTACTCAATTTATGAAGAAGAGCTAAGATGGCTGAATTGGATGAGCTTGTCACTATGATGTTATCAACATAAATCAACAGAAACATGGTAATACCCGACTTGTTGTAAAGAAACAGAGAGGTGTCAACCTTGGATGGAAAGAAACCAAGTGTTTGTAACTTGGATCTAAGATGAGAGTACCAAACTCGAGGGGCCTGCTTTGGACCATATATTGCCTTGTCAAGTTTACAAATGTAATTTTGAGTAGCGGAAGACTCAAAACCATGTGGATATTTCATGTAAACCTCCTCTCCCAGAACACCATTTAAAAACGCATTCTTGACATCTAGATGCCTTAAACTCCAGGCTCTAGAAACTGATAAAGATAGAATAATTCTGATAGTAATATCCTTACCAACATGACTAGAAGTATCTTCATAGTCTATACCATATCGTTGTTTGAATCCTTTAGCAACAAGACAAGCTTTATACCTGTTAATTGTGCCATCAGAATGTTTCTTGATATGATAAACCCACTTATAGTCAGTGACATTATTGTTTGAACTTGGAGGCACAAGATACCGGGTGTTATTCGCAACAAGTGCATCATATTCATCTTGCATTGCATATTTCCAATTTTCATCTGTGAGAGCCTCAGAAACATTCTTTGGTTCACCTCTAGACGTAAGAAAGGCTACCAAACAGTACCATCAGTATAAATTTTCGGTTGTCAGTTACCTTTTTGTAAGCGAGTTTGTACGCCAGCAGCAGGAGGTGGTGTAGGTGTAGACTGCATGGGAGATCCTGGAGCATGCAACTCATGTGCAGTGTCAGCAGAAGAAGCAGCGGTCGAATTGGCTTTGTGTTCCGTAGTGCGATCGGTCCACTGATCAGGAGACAAGGACAGGTGCTAGCGCGACGTGGGGTCTGGCACTGACGTGTCCTCTACGGAGTGGCGTGGCCTGAATTCATGCGCTAGAGAAGCGGGGCCTGGCTACTACGTGGCACCAGCAGACGGGTGAGCGCGTGCACGAGCAGGCGACACGACGTCGCGCATGGGAGATCTTGGCAGGGAGAAATCTGAGGGCGGATTCCTGCCTAGAATCGACCTCGGGATCGGTGGGATCCTCCTCTTTTGTTTTCTCCTGACTAGAGGCATTATTTTATGAGCTATTTGCATCATTTTCAGCAGCATATGTACCCAAATTTTCTCTGGTATGTGATGTAATTTCTTCAGCAAGAGCCTCTGGAGGATCAGCAACAGGAACAACTTGCAAATAATGTTCATTAGCTTGCATACCACCATCATTAGATGCTAAAGAGAGAGCATTGTGTGGAAGGAGAAGAATATCTTCTTGGAGACGATGGCCAGCATTAGGATGAAATTCAGCAAAAGGAAAATATTTTCATCAAAGACAACATCACAAGAGATATAAACACGACAAGTGGACACATCAAGACATCGAACTCCTTTATGTTTATAAATATAGTCAATAAAAAAAATCTTTTAGAACAGAAAGAAAGTTTTTGTTTGTTGTAGGGGCGAAGGTTAGGCCAACATGCACAATCAAAGACACGTAGTGGTTCATAGATGGGTTTGACTTGTAATAGTTTTTCTATAGGGGTCTCAAAATTGAGGACCTTTGTTGGCATAAAGTTTGTAAGGAACGTGGTTGTAAGAAAGGCATCATTCCAACATTTCAGGGGCACGGAAGCATTAGCAATAAAGGCAAACCCAACTTCAACAATGTGGCAATGTTTATGTTCAGCAGAGCCATTTTTTGGTGATCATGGGGACACGAGACATGATGAATAATGGCTACTCATTGGAAAACCCCGTTTAATTTTTCATACTCACAACCTCAATCAGTTTGCATGGTGAGAATCTTTCGACCAAACCGGCGTTCAGAAAGAGGAGTCAAGAAAAACTTGATAAAATACTGACAACCCCAATCTTTCAACCTATTGTTGGAAGTCAAGAAAAACTTAATACACATCAGAATGTTTCTGAATCAAATAGTGTCATGGTGGTGGCACGACAGATGCCATGGGTAGGCTAAAGTATGGGGCCAATGGATGCTAGAGGGATCCCGGGAGGGAAGATGTAGTTATCTCTACACTCAAACAACTAACATGCAGATCTTTATTTCTCTTCTTTGGGTTCACAAGTGCTCCTCGAGCTGTTTGCAGGAAGAAGAGAGCTACTACACGAGCCTTACGGCGTAGAATGAATCGATCCCTTCTCAGGAGCCCGTTTCCCCCCTTATAAAGGGGTGCCTTGGTTCCTCCTAGGGCTGACGTGGCAAGCATATTTGAGGAATATGCTTGTCCTAATATGGTAACTCGACAACCCTCTTTCCGTGTCCCCCTTCTAATGACGACAATGTTCCAGAGAGCCCCACCTACGCGCCTCGGGCTCCATGACTGTCACCTCCGTGACCTTCTTCTGCCCTTCTGCTGCTCTGCTCCTTGTCCTTTGTGCTTGGCTCTGTTCAGATTCTTCCTAGCTAGCGACTAGGGTTTGACTATAGGCACCTCCTTCTCCTGCATGCTTCGTGTTACTCGGCCTTGTCTCGCATAACTTGGCTCGGCCTTCACCTGTATTCAAGTTAGTCAGACTTACTCGGCCGACTTAACTCATATGTCGGCTAGATAAGGTGTTTATCGTTCTGTAGCTGTCATGGCCTTGCTTAGCTCGGCCGACTCTTACATGACTCGGCCGATATAAACAGTAACTCGGCTCATGACAAGGGAGACTCCTTTCGTCTTTCCCCTGTCTTGACCCTATCCGGGGTCACCTCCCCAACATTAGTCCCCGAAGCTGGTGTGGTCCTGCCTATAACCTTGGCCGGGCCACATCAGTTTCCCAATATACGTCTCTCCTTATTTCCGAGTTACTTTTTCTCGTTCGAGGTATCCGCGCAGCTTCCTGAGCACGCCTCGTCCTACGTGTAACACTCATCATTATTTTTCTAGTTTTTTGTTCCTCTTAGTGCCTACTGACAAGCTACAGTGATTACTGCGCCCGTCGAGTTGGCGCAGTGACGCCTCGTGCGCCACATCGGTCAGGAGGCCCGATCCTCTCCTGCGCCGTGCGGCCTTTGGTGTGGCTTCACTCAGATGCGTGCGGTTCCTTCGCACACGTAATATACACGGTTAGCGCTCGCACACACGATACCACTACCGCCAGGGATGCACGGTTATAAGGAGGGGTGCGGGGCTAGAGGATTCACTTCCCCTTCGCTCACCGTTCCTCTTCTTCCTCCTCGCGCCCGTGCGTCTGTTCGTGCGCCTGTGGTTGCGCCATTGTCGATCTCCTTGACAGCGACGCCGCGGTCCTTCCGCTCCGATGAATTCATCGCCGTGCGCTTGCTCCGACGCCACCGCCGATGAGTTTTTCTACGGTCCCGTCGCTAGGCTCATTCCCTAGGCGCATCTTCTGTTTTTCTAGATTTCCTGCGGCGGTTCTCTTCTGTTCCACCGTTGTGCTTGCTTAGAACCACGACGGGGACCTACGCCTCTAAGCCTCTCTCCGCCGCTAGTCCTTCTTCCGTTGATTCCTCCGGCGACCCTATGTCTAGTTCTGTCAGTGGAGCGCTCGTCGAAGATGACGATGTTGCGTCCGGTCCAGAGCGGGGTTCCTGGCAGGGCTCCTCTGTCACTCTTCGTGAGATTGAGTGGCTTATTAGGACACGTCGGATTCCTGCCGAGGTAAGCTGTCGCTTGCCCGGCAAAGAATCCTCTCATGTACTCAACGAAGGCGAGTATGTTGTTTTTATGTCCCACTTTGCTCGTGGGTTTGGCCTTCCCCTTAGCGATTTCTCTAGGTAATTCCTTGATTACTTCGGCCTCCACCACATCACCTTCCAGCTAATGCTATCGCCTCCCTATCTGCCTATATCTCGGCCTCGGAGGGATACTTCGGCCTCTGGCCCTCTATGTCTGTTTGGTCCAAAATTTTCCAGATCCGATCTAACGTTGTTCCGGTCAATTCTCTTCAACCCTCTGAGAAATCCCTCACCCAGTGCGGAGCCGCGTCCATTACACCTCGAAGAAAATCCGAGTTCCCTCGTGTCGCTGGCCTCGAGTCTTACAAGAAGTGGCATAGATCGTTTTTCTATGTCAAAAACACTGGAAAAGAAGACAAGATTCGGCTCCCTGCCTTTTCTATTGGCCCCCTTCCAAGAAGAACTGGAACTACAACCCCAGGAAGAGCCATGCTTTGGCCGAGGCATTCGAGATTCGGCTGAAGGAGTTGATCTGTGCCGGGCTCCACGGTGAGGATCTGATGACCACCTTCGTCAGCAGCCGTCTTCCCTTTCTAGCTTCGCTCGCACAAGCTCTGTTACATGAGTGGTCCTCTCGATCCCAACCGAGTTTCGACGGTTGAGCTCGATGACTATCTTATTTACAAGCGTGTCCGAGCTATCTTCAAGACTGATATGCCGGAGGACTGGACATGGGGGCTGAAGCCGTTCACTCGCGGGAATCCCCGTCCCGAGGTAAATTTACGCATTTGTGTTTGCTTCCTAAATGCGTTTGTGACTTCTTTTGCCAACTCCACTTTGTTTCTTTTCTTGCAGAGGTTTGCGGAGCAAAAGATCGAGGATGCCGAGGTTCTGGCCCTTTCGAGGACTGCAGATCGGAACACCCCGGACAGCGGGGAACCTAACTCGGAGGAGTTTGTTCCTAAGTTGGACGTCGCTCCGGCTCGCGCCCGTGGCAAGACCTCGGCCCACGGGGAGGAAGGTGACTCGGACGACGTCCAAATTCTTGAGGTAGTCGCCGCGATGCCTATCTCTTATGCATTTCCGGCTTATACTTTCCCAGCTAATCAGGCCGGTCAGGTGCACGACGTCGAGCCTCTCGCCTCTCAAGCTCCTGCTACCTCGAGGAAGCGCACTACTCCGGCAGGTCCCTCCGAAGCTGCTCCCAAGAAACGAACGAAGAAATCAGCCCAGCACCTTCCGAAGTGTAAAACCATGCCTGGAGTTACTGGGTGAGTTTATTTTCATTTGTACTTCTTGTTTCTCTCTTTCTGTCTTTTGATTCGACTTTTTGTGCTTTTGCAGAGCTCCTCTCTCTGCCAAGCCAAGCGGTCCGAGTATGACGAGTCATACAACTCGACTGCCCTCTCCACCGCCTCCTGAAGATATTCTGGTTCCTAGTCCCTCTCGCGTTGACTCTCCTCCTGCGCTGACGCAGACATCACCTCGGCGAGATGTACCCACAGCTCCCATTGCTGACGCCGACATAACTCCACCAGTAGATCCTCCTATTGAATCTGTCGCCCCTGTTATGACCACCGAAGTTTCCCCCGGCATTCCTTTGACCCCCACAATTCCAACTGCAACTCCAATTCCAACCGAGGATATCACCATCTCGGCCCCCTTGGAAACCATAGTTCCTCCTGCCTCCAAGGATGCCACTCCTAGTGTCGGGGTTGCCGACACCTCTTCTAAGGCTAAGAAGGTTGTTGTCACCAAACCTTCAACATCTCAGAAGGGGCCGGGTAGCTCTTCTCAACCCAACATAGCTGATGCATTCCGTAAGGGGGCTTCCTCTGCTAAGCCTGTTGTCACCCCGGCCGCTGATACTCAGCTTACTCTCCACAAGAGTCCCGCGGTGGCAGTAGTTACCCAACGGGTCCGAGGTAAAGTGCTGACCCGTACTGAGAGTGGGAACAACCTCGGATCTCTGGTGGAATATGCCAACAACTGGAACACCGCCGATTAGCTTGAGGGCAATCCGAGTAACCAGCCGTTTCAACTTTCCGACATCAGCAGTCGTTTGCATATGGCTGCTAAGATTGTTCTTGAAAGTGATAAGATGAACGAGGTAAGCGCTTCTGTTGATATTTTGTCTGTTATTCAAATGATAGTATATATACACTAGTCCCCGAAGGTTGCAACCGAATAACTTGTTGTTCGTTTGGAAGCTTTGTTAGTCTTCAAATGCATTATTTGCTAAGTTTATTTCTTGTATACCTTGGATTGATTGTTGTTCATCCATATTTCAAATTAAGCGTTGCTTAATCCGGATCTATTTCGGCTTCGGTTATCCAGCCACCTAGATCCAAGTTAAGTTTTGCTTGATTCGGATCTGTCTTAGCTTTGAATATCCAGCCACCTAGATCCGAGTTAAGTTTTACTTGATTCAGATCTGTCTTAGCTTTGAATATCCAGCCACCTAGATCCGGATTAAGTTTTACTTGATTCAGATCTGTCTTAGCTTTGAATATCCAGCCACCTATATCCGAGTTAATTTTTACTTGATTCGGATCTGTCTTAGCTTTGAATATCCAGCCACCTAGATCCGGATTAAGTTTTACTTGATTCGGATCTGTCTTAGCTTTGAATATCAAGCCACCTAGATCCGAGTTAAGTTTTACTTGATTCAGATCTGTCTTAGCTTTGAATATCCAGCTGTGTAATTCATTTTGATACGGTTGCCCATGATCGATGGACAGCCGAATTTCAAAGGTTTCTCTTTGCACACAAGAAGTTGGAGGAGAAATATGAGAAAGTTCTCCCCGTGGTGAAGAAAACTGGTAATTTAATAAACCTTTGTATTGTTCCTTAAGTTCTTAATATTTTCGACTTGGTGTGCTAATTCATTCCTGGCTGGTGTGCAACTAATACCAATAATCTTAATATCCGCCTTACCAAGAAGGTCAAAGCTCTGGAAGGTTAGTTATTCTTCTCGTCTATTGTTTTTCGTTCGAGACTGATCCTAGGTTTCTTATAACCTTCTGGCTTTGGTATAGCCGAGTTACAAACACTTGCAGCTTCGCATCAAGAGTGCATATCCCTGCCTGATATGATGCTGCATATTTTAGAACAAGCCGCCACTCATTCGACGCAGCTTAAAGAAAAGGATGATGAGATAGCCCTGTTACGTGCCGAGGTTGAGTCTCACAAGCTCTCGCAGAAATCTGAATTGGAGAAAGTTGATCAGGAGTTCTCTGAAGAAAAGAATCGACTAAGTCTGCAATTGCAGAAAGACAAAGAACTCCTCGATGCTGCCGAGCTGAAGAACCGCATGATGGGCGAGGAAATCGCTCGCTTTGAAAAGAATAAGGTCGACTGGACCCAGGATCTCCAGAAAATGTTGAGTTATATTCATCGTAAGTTTCCGACTGTGGATGAGTTATCTTTTTCTCTTTCTTATTTTTAACTGATATGTTTTCTTTTCGTGTAGATCATTTTCCGGAAGCTAGACCAGTGAGCTCTAAGGCAGTGATTTCTGCTCGCCAGCGCCGAGGTGTCCCCGCAGACTCGAGTCCAGAATACTCAATGGAAGAGTTCCTGATTGTCGTTGGCGCTGCAGTTGGACCAATGAAGATTATGGGCCGAGATATGGTACAAGCGGCCATTCGGGTCTACCATGTTCTTTGGACAAACACGTCAGGGACACCTGATATTGACGAAGTCAAAATACTTGTGGAGAGATTAATGGCATCTCAGAACCAGCTAAATCTCTGGAGGGAATCTGCTGGGAGGGCTGGTGCTGACATGGCACTTACAGCCGTTCTATCTTAGTACGAGGACATTTCGATCGACACTTTGATAAACTTGCGCACTAGCTCTCGTTGGGTCGAGGATCCAGAATTCGTCGCTCGTCGCCAAGCTCGTGCCTTCCAGCTTGTTGAGTACGCTGATGTGCTTAATTGGATTGAAGGGCCGAGTTTTCTTTCCAATCCAGCGGATGACATCGAGATTGAAGACGCCTCTGATGATGATTCGGCCGACCAGGATGAGGCAGAGGGTGACTCGGACAACTCCCGTGATTTCAATGCAAGCTCGGATGAGGACGACTACGCGCGATCATCTTCCAAAGGGACTGGGCACTCTCAAGCTCAAACTAATGTTTCTCAGCAGCCCAGTATTTCCCCCGAGGCTACTATCGCTTCTGTTGAAGGCGAAGTAACTTCGGCCGAGGCGCCGTCTACCTCGGAGCGCCCAGTTCCTGAAAATGCCCCTGCACAGGAGACCGAGGCCGCGCCTTCATCATCCGAGATAGCCGTTCCTGATGCCCCTGATCATGCTGCTGCCCCTTAAGGGTGCTCTGGCCCTTTTTGCCGTTTATGTTCAAAAAACCTCTTAAGTTATTTTCAGTCCCCGGTATGCCGGGCGTATGATGTATATGGAACAATTGTTTGGCTTTTGATGTGGTGCGAACCTTTTTGCCTTTCGCCGCTGAGGCATGGGTGATGGTAATTATTATTACTTTGTTTAAACGAGTTTCATGGCTTTACATATTTGCTTTGGCGAACCTTTATTTCGTAGGTTCGGATTGTATTTTCCCATGTGGTTGACCTTAGTTCGGCATTTATCTTGTCTGCCCTTTATAAGCTTGATAGCGTAGCTGTTGTGTTGTCAACTTCTATCTGAAGTACAGAGCCCGAAGCCCATATCTGGTAAAGTGATACAATAAGTTGCATCCCTTATCATACTTCGGTTTGCTGGGTTTGTCATTCTTTCTTGCATTATCCTTAGAAATCTTTGTTTGTTTTCGCTTTGCTATTCATCTGATTATTGAGACAAGTTTATATCATATCTTGTAAATTATGATCATCAATTCTGGGGAGTCCCCGAGTCTGTAGCTGAGCTAAGGAGCTTTTATGTGTCTGGCGACAAACAATGGGTAATACAAGTTAGTCCCCGAGTTATCACTCGGGTCATCGAGTTCTTGCGTGTGTGCAAATACTTACTTCGGATCATGCGGCAGTCCCAGAGTTACAAACTAGGTTGCCGCGATATAATTCATGGCTCAATGCAGAGAATACTACGGTGTAGTGTCCGAGTCATTGCTTAAAGTGCCGAAGTTTAATGCATATTTTTAGAACAAAAAATAATCATGGGGTAGTCCCCGAGTTAATGCGCGAGGCATCGAAGTTTAATGCATAATCTGAAATAAGGGATAATACGGTGTAGTCCCCGAGTCACTGCTCGAGGTGCACATAATTAAAAATAGTAAATTACACAGTGCAGTCCCCGAGTTACTGTTTGGGGTGCTGAAATTTAACACATAATTCAGAATAATAAATAAAATGGTGCGGTCCCTGAGTCACTGTTCGGGGTGCCGAGGTTTACTACATAGTCTTAAGAAATAGAAAAAACATTGTGTAGTCCGCGAGTCTCTGCTCGAGGTCAAATACATGCTTGATACTCCAACTTGATGTGTCACATCATGACGTACAACATATACCTCCTAAGTATAGAATGGGCGAAGTAAAGCTATGTTCCATGGTCTTTTTGATTCGTCACCGGCTTTTTTTGCCTTGTTCTTTTCTGGTGACTGGGCATCGATTAGGTAATATGCATCATTGTGCAATGCTTTACTCACGATGAATGGTCCTTCCCATGGGGGTGAAAGTTTGTGCATGCCGGCTGTGCGCTGCACTAGCCGAAGGACCAAATCTCCTTCTTTAAAAACTCTTGGATTGACTTTCTTGCTGTGATATCGTCGGAGATCTTGCTGATAAATAGCTGATCTTGATAATGCCAATTCCCTGGCATCTTCTAGCAAATAGACATCGTCTTGCCGAGCTACCTCATTTACCTCAGCGACTATATACTGGGTTACTCTTGGCGAATCATGTATTATGTCGGATCGAAGCACAGCTTCTGCCCCATATACCAGAAAAAACGGGGTATACCCTGTTGACCTGTTTGGGGTAGTTCTGAGGCTCCATAGTACTGCTGGTAGTTCCTCGATCCAGCATCCTGCTGACCTTTGCAGAGGTTCGACAAGCCGGGGTTTTATTCCAAACAATACTAATCCATTTGATCTTTCTACCTGCCCATTTGATGCTGGGTGAGCCACCGAGGCGACATCTAGTCTTATGTGTTTTTCTTGGCAGAATCTAGCAAAAGCCCCTTCAGCAAAGTTTGTGCCATTGTCTGTAATAACACTATGTGGATAACCATATCTTAAGATAATATCTTTGAGGAATTTTACTGTTGTTGGTCCATCACATTTTTTTATTGGTTTTACTTCGATCCACTTTGTGAACTTATCCACCATGACTAAAATGTGAGTCATTCCGCCTCGGGCTGGCTTGAATGGACCCACCATATCCAAGCACCATACAGAAAATGGCCAAGTAATTGGTATTGTCTTTAACTCGGACGATGGAATATGTATCTTGCTGGCGTATCTCTGGCAACCATTACATTTTTCTACCAATTCTTTCGCCTCTTTCAACTCCGTCGGCCAAAAAAATCCATGCCTGAATGCTTTGGCCACTAAAGCTCTGGACGAGGCGTGATGCCCGCATTCTCCCTGATGTATATCTAGGAGTATTTCCTGGCCTTCTGCCGAGTCAAGACATCTTTGCATCACGCTTGTGACGCTTCTTTTATACAGCTCATTGTTTATGATTGTATAAGCTTTTGCTCTTCTTACTGTCTGTCTAGCCAATACCTCATTACTCGGAAAGATTGCATCCTTAAGGAAGGAAAATATGGGTTGCGCCCATGTCGGCATGATTTTATCTGGGATAATTTCACTATCTATTTCCATATTTTCCGACGACATAACAGCTTTGGATTTCTCTATATTCATTTGTGTGATGGCCGGGTTCACTTTCGGATATTTCGGGTTGCATTCTTTATCAATTTCCATTGGCATACTACCTTCTCTTGATTCTACCGAGATATGAATGGACTCGGACTCTGGTGATGGTATTATCGATGGTTTTCTCAGGTGCTCTAGGGCGATACCAGGGGGAATTGATTGCCTAGTTGATCCGAGTTTTGACAGCGTGTCTGCAGCATCATTTTCTGCCCGAGGTATATGATGAAACTCACATCCATCAAAGTATCCACTAATTTTTTGCACATGGAATCTATATAGGGTCATATTCGCATCTAATGCGTCCCAATTTCCTGATACTTGCTGCACTACTAGATCTGAATCCCCATAGCATAGGATCCGACGTATACCAATCTCTTTTGCCACCTTTAACCCATGGACGAGTGCTTCATACTCGGCTACATTGTTTGACGCGGCGAAATGTATTTGCAGCACATATTTCAGCTGATCTATTTTCGGCAAAGTTAACACTATTCCTGCCCCCAAGCCATTTTTCATCTTGGATCCGTCAAAATGCATTGTCCAATAATTTGGATCTGGTAATGGTGGATCATATTGTACCTCAGCCCAATCCACAAAGAAGTCGGCCACCGCCTGAGATTTGATTGCATCTCGCCTATCGAATTGCGGAGCATAAGGTGATAACTCGATTGCCCATTTTGCTATTAGGCCACCTGCATCTTTGTTGCTCAATATCTCGGCTATGGGCGCTTCACAAATCACTTTTATCGGATGTTCTTCGAAGTAATGTTTAAGTTTTTTCGCCGACATGTATACTCCATAAGCCATCTTTTGGTAGTGCGGGTAGTTCTGTTTTGAGGCCGATAGTACTTTGCTTAGGTAATATACCGGCCTTTGTATCGACTTATCACCTTCATTTCGTTCCACGACAACCACCGCACTTAACACTCTGTTAGTGGTAGCTTCATAAAGTAACATAGGTTCTTTTGACAGTGGAGAGGCCAAGATTGGTGCTGTAACTAACATCTTTTTTAATTCATGAAACGCATTATCTGCTTGCGGTGTCCAAATGAACTTATCAGACTTTTTCATCAAATGATATAGAGGTAATGCCTTTTCCCCCAGCCGACATACAAATCGACTCAGCGAGGCTAGGCAGCCGGTGAATTTTTGTACATCATTTAGATACCTCGGTAATTCCATTTTCTCCACTGCTCGGATTTTAGTTGGATTTGCCTCTATACCTCGGCTGGATAGAAGGAAACCGAGTAATTTTCCAGCTGGCACACCGAAGGTGCATTTTTCCGGGTTAAGCTTCATTCGGAACCTTCTCAAGTTTGCGAATGTCTGCCGAATATCATCCAGGAGCGTTTTGCTCTCTTTGGTTTTTATAACCACGTCATATACATATACTTGTACATTTTTTCCTATCTGGTCATGTAAACACTTTTGAATGCATCTCTGGTATGTTGCCCCTACATTACGCAGGCCGAATGGTATGGTGCGATAGCAATAAGCCCCGTACGGGGTAATAAACGCAGTCTTTATTTGATCGGCCGGATTTAATGGTATCTGGTGGAAACCAGAATACGCGTCTACAAATGACAACAGCTCACAACCAGCGGTCGAATCAATGACTTGATCTATCCTAGGTAAAGGAAAAGGATCTTTGGGACACGCCTTGTTTAGGTTCGTGTAATCAATACACATTCGCCATACGACGGCTACATTTGGGTCATCCTTTTTATTTTCTACTAATACCGGATTTGATAGCCAATCCGGATGAAGCACTTCCATGATGAACCCAGCCGCGAGGAGCCGAGATACCTCATACCCTATTATTTTTCTCCTGTCTTCGGCGAAGCGGCGGAGAGGTTGCGTCACCGGCCTTGCTCCTAGCCTTACATGCAAAGAGTGCTCAGCCAACTCCCTCGGCACACCTTGCAAGTCTTGAGTTGACCAGGCAAAGATATCCCGATTCTCACGGAGGAAGTTGGTGAGCTCGGCTTACTATTTGGCATCTAGGCCGACACCAATCATGATGGTGCGCTCTGGGAACTGCTCATCTATCTGGACCTTTTTTGTCTCCTTAGTCGGCTGGAAAGAAACACTTCCATGTGGGTTGGCTAATGCTGGCATATTCAGTTGTGCTGACTGAGCGAGAGCCGCTACCTCCTGAATCCTTCTTTTTTCTCTTGCAATCACCAATGACTCGGCCAGGTTTGATCTGGCCGAGGCACATTCCATCGACTTCCTGTAATCTCCTACTACTGTTATCACCCCTTGTGGTCCGGGTAACTTCATTTTCAAGTAAGTGATGTGGCAGATGCTCATGAATTTGGCCAATGCCGGCCGTCCGAGTAAAGCATGATAGCAACTTTCTAGGTCCACCACTTCAAACTCCAAATTTTCCGCTCTGCAATTCTCCCTTGTGCCGAATAATACATCTACTCAGATTTTCCCAATGGGTTCGCACGAAAGTCCCGGCACTATTCCATGGAATGTGGTTCTTGTGGATTGCAGCATATTCTGCGCTATTCCGAGTTTATGCATCGTATCTTTGTACATGATATTGATACTGCTCCCATTGTCAATGAGTACTTTTGAAAATTTCACATTAATGTTGGGCCCTACAAATGTCGGATCTAGTACGAGTGCGTACGACCCTGGATTCGGCATTATTTTCGGGTGATCCTTTATGCTCTAGGTTATTTCCTGATCTAACCAAGGCACATATCTTGGTACCGCCGACATAACCGCATTTACCTCCATATGCCGGCGTTGTACACTTTGTCTGTCTTGCTGTTCTATTGTGAACACACAATATGATTGATGACGCTCTCTGTAATCATTACGTCCATTATTTCCGGGGTTTGCCCTTCCATCCTGACCTTGATTTATCACTTGATGCACTGCATCTCTCCGGTCCGAGTTATCATACCTCGTAGGAGGTGGGGGTAACATTAATTGCTGCGCATTTGCTCCGGTTAACTGTGGCTGCTGCTGTTGATGTGCTTGATGAGGAGCAGTTCGGCACTGGTGTCTCGCCCATGATCTGAGGTCCAAAACACGCCGGACCAGGCGGACCCTGCTCCTCTAACAACTCGGACCGGTACAACCTGTCCAGTTTTAATCTTGTATCATTTGACGGCAAGTTTCTGTAGACGATTCTTTCTTGTATTCCATAATGGTTATTTCCACCATGCCATGCATACTCCGTATCTGAGTAACCATGATTGTACCTCTCGTTTGCCTGATTATGGTGAGCAGGTCTCACTTCTCGCTCTTGCCGAGGTTCATACCTCGGCTGAGGATTGGGCGGTGGGTCTCTCCTTCCTTCCGCCGGGTCATTGTTCTCATGATTTCCTCTTCCGAGGTCTCCATTACCTCGTCTTCCGTTGCCTTTGTTGGCATGGCCGGGGTTTCTTTCGCCACTATTACCTCGGCTCCCATTGCCTCTGTTCTCATTGACTTTTCCGGCTACTGCCGGATCATACAGAACAATTTGCTTATTTCTTTTTCCTGAAGTTACTGCTCTATCTTTTTGCGTGTTGTTTCCGGGTGAGGATGCGGCTGCCACTGATAGGGCGGGCGCTGCTCCAGCCGAATGAACCATACGCGAGGCTCCTGGTCTTGTCAGGTCAGCCCTAAGCATTTCTTCATTCTGCTGGGATCGTGGTTGTGGGGCGTTGGATCTAGTTAGATCGAGCGGTGCAGAGAGCGTACCCATTCGCGTTTAAGTGATTCTATCTAATGCGTACGATCCAGATCGAACGGTTGTGGGGTGCTCGACCACAGATGAGCGGCGCTGCGGCGGCTGCTGGCGGCGGAGCGATCGGTCGATGACGGTGCCGGCGATTCAGGAAGCGGAAGAGGAAAAGGGGAGGCTCACCGAGTTCGCAGACGCTTGGGGAAGCTTAGATCAACTGAATTTGCCTTATGAGTTTCATGCTCTTTGTTGATATCATTCATGAGGTTTTTTCCTCTCAATCGTAATTTATCTACCCGCTCGAGGGCAACATCTAGTTTATTTGCCTTGGCATACTCTCAGGTATCTTGTTAAGGACTCCATAAGGCCGACACCTTTTTGCCTCTACCAAGATTTCGCCTAGTCTCTTCTAACTCAGCCTGAGCATTAGCCGGATCAAGTATCGGCGCTACAGGCGTGGTCAGATTATCTATAGTTGCCTGGAGAATATTTTCTGGTCTTTCCAGAGGTGGCCATCTTACCCTTGCTGCCTTTGGGGTTGTCTCCTGCACCTCGGCTGACTTGGCTACTGACGTATCTACCTCGGTGGGCTATGGAGCTGCTTGCTTTGTGGCCACCTATCCTCCCGCCGCCGGTTCCTTGCTTGATCCGGCGCCTGCTGCTGCCGTCTGTGCCCCGGCTGTGACCATCACCTTGACGCTATCGACGGGGCATGCTCCACGCGGACCGTTCACAACGCTGAGGGGAGGCTCTTCTGCATCAATAACTAGGTGAGGATAAACGCAGGAGGTGTCGACGCCGACGTAGATCTGGTGCATGCCCAAGTTGATGAAGACGCTGTTGCGCGGTGGAGCTTTTCTCCTGAAGCTGCCTGCATTATCGCTGACGTAGTCCCAGAGATCAAATCTCTGGACTAAGCCAGAGACAACGCGCTCGCTGGTGTGAATGAAGTTTCCCGTCCGTATCTTGACTCCAGCTAGCACCGCTGCTGGCCCCACGGTGGGCGCCAACTGTCGTGGTGGTGGCACGACAGATGCCATGGGTAGGCTAAAGTATGGGGCCAATGGATGCTAGAGGGATCCGGGGAGGGAAGATGTAGTTATCTCTACACTCAAACAACCAACATGCAGATCTTTATTTCTCTTCTTTGGGTTCACAAGTGCTCCTCGAGCTGTTTGCAGGAAGAAGAGAGCTACTACACGAGCCTTACGGCGTATACTGAATCGATCCCTTCTCAGGATCCCGTTTCCCCCCTTATAAAGGGGTGCCTTGGTTCCTCCTAGGGCTGACGTGGCAAGCATATTCGGGGAATATGCTTGTCCTAATATGGTAACTCGGCGACCCTCTTTCCGTGTCCCCCTTCTAACGACGGCAATGTTCCAAAGAGCCCCACCTGCGCGCCTCGGTCTCCATGACTGTCACCTCCGTGACCTTCTTACGCCTTCCTTTGCTCGCTCCTTGTCCTTTGTGCTTGGCTCTGTTTAGATTCTTCCTAGCTAGCGACCAGGGTTTGACTATAGGCACCTCCTTCTCCTGCAAGCTTCGTGTTACTCGGCCTTGTCTCGCATAACTCGGCTCGACCTTCACCTGTATTCAAGTTAGTCAGACTTACTCGGCCGACTTAACTCATATGTCGGCCGGATAAGGTGTTTATCCTTATGTAGCTGTCATGGCCTTGCTTAGCTCGGCCGACTCTTACATGACTCGGCCGATATAAACAGTAACCCGGCTCATGACAAGGGAGACTCCTTTCGTCTTTACCATGTCTTGACCCTATCCGGGGTCACCTCCCCAACAAATAGATCCATGTATATTTACTAAAATCACCAATGAATCTTACATAATATGCATGTTTGCCTACATAAAGAGGAGTTGTGCCCCAAACATCATAAAATATTTGTTCCAAAGGAATTGTGGAAACACTAGTGTAAATAGGATATGGTAGCTGATGACTCTTAGCCTACTAGCATGGATCACGTATGTAAGAGTTTATTTCACGAGTATAAGACAACTTATTTTTCCTAAGCACTTGCTGAACAATAAAAGGTGATGGATGCTGTAGATGATTATGACACATGGAGGATGAATGCTTGGTGGTGACAAGAGCATGCTTGGTTGATGACCCCATTGAAACAGGAAAAAGAGGATAGATGCCACCATAAAAGGGACCTTTTAACATGATGTGCTTCGTGGACTGATCCTTAAAAAAGAAAAATAATGGGTGAATTTCAATAAAGGCATTGTTGTCTAGGGACAGTTTGTGTGCAGAAAGCAAATTCATGGAATATGAAGTAACATGGAGAATATTATTAAGTTCTAAGGAACAATGTGGGTGTGCAAAACTGAATGACTAATATTAGCAATTTCCATACCTTTTCGACTAGCATTGTGAACTTGATCACGCCCTTGGTATGTTTCATGAACTTGAAGCTTTTTGAGTTGCCTAGTTGTATGGTTGTAGCTCCAGTGTCCATGATCCAATTGCTATCAACTCCATAGGGACCTATAGTATCAGTGGGTGTCTCGTCATCATCATCATCATCATCATCGCCATAGCGCCACCAAAAATCACCAGTAGGTTGTCCTTCCTTCTTGCATATCTAGCATATTACACCTTCCTGCCATGGAGTTCCAATCTGACCATGATCACGATTTTTTGCACGCCTCCCTTAGGCCGACGCTGCTGGTCAGAGCGAGATGGGCCACTATTTTTGGGAGGAGGCCGATGAGGGTGATGTGGTGGTGGTGGCATACGCTGCTGCAGAGGCATGTAAGGTGTAGGTTGGTAGGGTGGCATATAGTAGGTGGGCGGCGGGGTGTATGGAGGATATATGTAGGGATGTATAGGGGGCCGTGGGTAGTTGTGTTGAGGAGGCATGTAGGGTTGTGGTGGTGGAATATGAGGCATGTAGGGCTTGGTGGTGGTTCTGGGTGTGGGGGATAGGAGCCGCCATAATTTAGAGGGGCGCCGAGCAGCAGCGTTGATGGAGGAGGTAAAACCTCGAGTGTTTTGTCTCGTGGACTCTAGCATGGCATCACGGTTTTCACAAGCCAACAGTTGAGAACACATGTAATAGAGGAAAGTCGATAGCATAACAATAACAGCCACCAGAGAGTTAAACGTACCATCTACGCCATTCAAGATGTAATCCTTCAACTTATCACCATCAACACTTTTCCTGACAACAGCAAGTTTTCGAGGCAAACCCTTTCGTCTTGGTGATATATTTTTGTATAGTCATGTCGTTCTTCTTGGTGTTGGTGAGGGCACCACGGAGAGTCGAGACTTGAGACTTGGAATGTGTTGAGTACATCCAAACAACGTGTTCCACACATCGACGGCATGGTGAAGGTCGTAGACATGGGGAAGCACATCCTCGGAAAGAGAGTTGACGAGGAAGATGACTACCTGTTGATCCTTGGTAAGCCAGCCATCATAATCTGGATTGGTGATGGACACCTTCTTATTGTTCTCATCTTCAACCTCAATTTTTTGGCAGGAGCATGGTTGGTCCCCTCAAGGAGATCCATGACCCGAGCGCCACAAAGGGTGGGCAACACCTAAGTTTGCCGGAAGAGAAAGTTCTCGCGGGTGAGTTTCATTGTATGGGGTTGATGATGGCCTGCAAGTGCATAGTTTCGTCAGAGCATGTTTTCGTGGAAGTACTAGTTCCAGTTTTTATATCAATCCCAATGAGGAGCTTGGGTAAATGTTTTTATGCGGCGTTTATGACGCACCCAAGGTGTCACGGGTCTTGAGTGAATTGACTGCAACTGTTAGAGGTGGAAAGGGTGATTGAATAATAAAGGAAACTTGAGTAAAGGTAGATGTAGAAAGTAAATAACATAAAAGTAGAAATACGATGAAGTGTTCGGAGTTCCTGCATATGGGAAGTTAGGCGCGGGGAGAAATAGTTAATGTGCCAAATGGGTGAAATGAGATAAGTGGTTGTGATACTTCATATTCATAACTGAGTAGGCAAGCGACCCATATATCGACTAGGAGTCCTCATGGCAAATTCCTCCTTGTCCCAATGATCCATCTGCATGTTACCATTGTAATGGTCAGCACATTAATTAAGGTCTTTTGAACAGATCAAGGCTTTAATCTTGATGGTTCCTTGTTTATCCTCGAGTAGTACTAGCTCCTCATTGATATCAGTCGTGTCACTCGGGGGTCGTTGATTCGCTAGTAAACAAGTTCATATCTATGAGATCCCGGAATCATGTTATTTGGACCCTTAAATTAGACAATTAGCATTAGGCAAAAATAGATATTCATTCTCATGTTATAATAATCACGACAACAATCACAAATGGATGAAATAAGAGAGGCACATCACATCTCACCAATCCCCTACATCTCCTACGCCTACGGGGATTTACTCAGACATGAGAGGGAGATAAATCAAAGGAATAATAATATTAGAAAGGAAATCATCTTGTAACATCCCTAAAATCATGTTCTCAAACTTTGCATATCATTCATGCATTCATGACCATTTTAGGATCAATTTCAAAGTCATTACAAAAACAGAAACATTTGGATGCTTATTATTTTATGTAAGCAAAGCATTGATCCAATGCTACTCTCTAATGAGATATTATTGTTTTAAACCAAGATTGTTTGTTCATGAGTTGGTTTGGTTGTTTTCCAAATCTTGGACAAAAATTTCAAAACAAAATATGACTTTAAAACCATTTTCATATCATTATTAAAACTTGGGTAAAAGACACTGTTTTATTTCAAAACTCCAAAGATCCAAAACAAGTTTGGTGAAACAGCATGCTTTTATACCTAAATATGTGCAGGTTTCACTTTACAAAAATCTAGAACAAGTTTGAAATCAAACACATTTGAAATCATTTGAATTTGACTCCTGGAAATTCAAACAGAAAAAGAAAAAGATTAAAGAAAAGGAAAAGGGCAGGTGCTGCCAATTTGGCCAAGCAATGAACACAGCCCACTAAGCCCACCCGGGGTCTTCCTCTCTCTCTCACGCGACGCAGACCTACCCCGCGCACGCTGACCGGTGGACCAAATGCCACGTGGTCGTCGTCCCCAAACCCCGCACCCCCCGACCACGTCGATGCCGTCGTTACCTCCATCACTGCCGCGAATGAAGCGGGCTTAATTGCCGATCAATGCCGCGCGATCTCCTCGCCCCTCACTGGCTATTTAACCCCCTCTCCTCTCTGCATCTTTCCCCTCACTCAGCGCCTCTTCTCCGCCACCAGGCTGCCCACAATCCCACTTGCACCGCCGCGGTACCGAGCGTCTCCGGCGACGCATTCCAGTAAGCGTCGACCGCCCCCTGTCCCTGATTCAAATGAACGTGATCAGTATACCCTTGCACATCTTCTCATGCCCTTCTTTTGCTCTGAATCGCCCTAGACCGTCGCCATCGTCCACCTCTGGAAGCGACTGAAGCTCAGCGCAACTCCGGCGAGTTAATCTGGTTAGTCCGGAGCGCGCCTTGCCCTCTCTTTGATACTCACATGACCAGCGTTGTTCCCCGCATCTAACGCGCCGCTTGTTTCCCTCTGGCATTATCTAAAACATCAGCAACATCGACGTACAGCCGTGCTCGAAGACAGGCTTCACTCCGACGAGCAATAGCAGCTGAGTCCGTTCGCCCCTGTCTCTCCCTCGACCACCGCAACGACCTCACGAGCTCGGTAAGCCCCTCTGCTGACCCCAGCCCCCTCCGTAGTCGCCGGAACATCACTGGCAGAGCCGCGCCGCCGCACCGCCCATCCGTGGTCGCTTGGTCGATAGCCGTCGGATCTAGATCCAGCGCATAGAAATAGATAACTTAACAAAGGGGTACGCTTTAGATCTGGCCGTGCGTTTTCATTTAGATCGTGTGGCCCTCATTGATCTATCCGGCCGAACTGGTACGGGCCAATCAGAACACGCCGCGTGGCCTGCTATTCGTTTTAAAAACAAAATTTAGATCTATTAGTGAATCAAACTTGCAAAATTCATAACTTTTGATCGACACGTTCAAATTTTTCAAATTTTATATCATTGGAATCAGGAGAAAGAATAATATCCATTTATGCAATGTGTTTAATGTTTTGCTTCTGTAAAATCGGTTATTTTTGCAGAGACATTTATAGGCTTATTTTGAGTATAGAAATGATTTGAAAAATGATTTAAAGATCAAATAAAGTTTATTTAGTGTGTCTTGGTCTTTTTTACGATTCAGTACTGTATACTTGTCTTGTTTGGTGTAGAAAATCATCACATGGCATTTTGCATGCATTCATATAGTTTTGCTTGTATAATTTGTTATGTGATTTTGGTGCCATTATTTTATGTGTAGATTTTGGTGCTAATAGTGATTGTGGTTGTGAAGATTGTTGCTACTCCCCAAACTACCAAGGCAAGTGGTGCTTCATGTTTTTATCCCTATATAATTCTACCTATGCATTAGAAATATTTTTTATAGGACTTGCATGATTATTTTGCTAAGTATCTATATGCTATGCTTGGGAAATCCTAGTTGTTGTAGCAATGATTAGAATTTCCTCTAAGTAAGATACATGCTATTGCCATACTTAGCCTAGCTAGTAGCAACCAAGGGTGGATTATATAATCATGCTATGAGAAATATTTCTAAGTCTTGGACTTATGGTTTGTTTAATAAAACAACTAAGTGAATGAACCACTTGGGTGGAATGGAAATAATGGTTTGTGTTGAGTGGTTACACAAGGCCCATTTATATGGTTTACCTTGTGTATCTCACTTGTGGAAAGCCACCTAGGAACAAAGGGATTTGAGATGCCAAATGTTAAGAAGCTTCTAGTGCAACCACATGGCATTATGGGCTCTACCTGGATCATATAGGTTGCAATAACTTAAGCCATTTGGACAGTTGGTGGTAGTGGGATGATAGGTTGGAACGCGTCCATTTGGTCTAAGGGAAGGCTTCTGAAAGGTCCTGTCTTGGTGAAAATCAAGTCTTGCGGGGAAAGTGCACAACCTCTGCAGATGGAAGAATCTAAGTACTTAGCCATGTCCCTGATATTGGACAACTTGAGCATCAAGACATGGAAGCTATCAACAATCTCCTCATCCCAATTTTCTAAGTTAAAACTTGTGGTTGAACAAGGGTGAAGGTTCACCAATTTCTATTGGTGGTTCCTTGGGAAAAGTTTTGTCAAAGAAAAACTTAGTGTTTTCAACTAATAGGTAAAACCTATTTTGAGCAAAGCAAGCCTAAGCTACACTTAGCCAAATTCATATAGTAACTAGATGTTAATATTCTACTAAGGTATCACTTGCCAATACTATTCCAATGTATTGACCCACTGTGGCTGTAACTTGTGATGTTGTAGGTTATTCTGATGATGATTAGGGGTTATGAGTCTACACTCAACATGCTTGCCTGTGGCACATGAAGATGAAGACTTTATTTTATTGTTATAAATGAACTCTTGTATTAGGCCTATGGCCATGGAGTTGTAAAAGACTATGTTATCTCTGGAATGACGATGTAATAATGACCTTTGTTTCTGTGTACTTCATCTTAAACTGTGGATGCTAGCATTTGATCCAGGGACTAGCATTGCAATCACAGGGATCCTTACCTTTAAAAGGGAGGGATCTTACAGATGGTATCAGAGCACTGTGTTGCATGTAGGATTATGACCCTAGGATTGGATTAGAAACCACTAAGGAATTTTTTTCAAAAATTTCCACACTTGTCTTTTTCTTCTCGTAAACTTTTCTAATTCTTCTTTCTCATCTCTATTTGTAGATGAACTCCATCAACGAAGCCGTAAGGAAGGGACCACTCATGACCATGAATTTGGAGTGTGAGACTGAATTTCCAAAAGCCCTGAAGAATCTTATGGTTACCATGGGGATACATGGTGCAGCTGTGTACAAAGGTTTCCCTGTGATGGATGAAGGAGAGGAGTATTGGTGGGTGCAACTTCACTTGTATAAAAACAAGGAAGACAACCACAAGGAATCAGGATTCTGCATGGTCACCAACTCAGTGATGCACACCACATTCTTTGACTCTACAAGGGATGCAGCTTGGAAGGCCATCAAAGAGCTTGGTGATAGACTCAAGTGCAGAATGCTTAACACCCAAAATAACCTTAGAGAAGAAAAGAAGCTTACCCAAGAGTTGGAGACTACCAACCAACAACTAAGGCAAGACATCATAGACTTGATTTGGGAATCTTGTAAACAAGAGACAGATGGCTACTAAGGATGCTTTGATAGCCATTTTGTCTAGTGAGTGAGAGTTGTAACGTACTTCGTTAGTTGGACCACCACACTTATCATTTTATTTCCAAAAATTTTAAGTTATGTTGAACCTTGGGTGCTTGTAATGAATTTATGTATGCCATGACTTGTGTGTTGTTTGCCAATGACATGCTTGTGATACTTTGTCTTGTGTATTTCTATTGATGTTGTTTCTAACTTTTCTCTATCTTATAAAATAGATGCCTAATGTTACTATCAGCACGGCTGAAGAGTTCAAGGGAACTCGTTTTGGCACTCGTCTTATTGACCTCACTAGTGTGCTCAATCTTCCGCTTCCTAGCATCATGATGCTTCCCCTCACCAAGTTTGAGAGGAAGGACCTTTGGGGCTTCAAAGTTACCCAGCCATGACGCCAGACTGAGCCAGCCACAGAGGCCATCACTTTCAAGCTAATGCATGATGACAAAGAGAGAGGCTTAGAGGTAGTCATGCAGGATTTACTTGGGCATCTGTTAGGAAGGCACTCCAGGGAGCTTAGAGGTACTCACTTCCACGCCTTCGGTAGACGCGACGAGGATGGTGAGGCTATTGAGTTCGAGGATGCTTCTAGAGAGACGACATAGCCGATTCGTCTGTACCTTCAGGACTTAGAAGTTCTTCTTATGCACCTAGATACTGATAGGACCAACGTCATGCTTAGCAATGACGAACTCCAGGTGCAACTTCGTGAGAAGGACAAGCTCTTTGCGGAGCAAGAAGAGATAGTAAAGGAAATGGAGGCTAAGTTTGAGAGCCAGGACAGGAAGTTCAAGAGCCAAGAGAAGAGAGTCCAAGATAGGAACACAAGGATTCGTGAGATGAATGCAGAATTAGAGGCCAAGGACTTCGAGCTCGAGCATCAGCAGGGTGTGATTGAGAGACTTCGTTCACAGAAGAGGGCTCTCAAAGCCAAGGTAGAGGCCTTGACTACCAATGTCGAGGAATACAAGACCGCTATGGAGAATGCAGGTCTTACCCTTGTCGATGAGGAGGTTGATGCAGAGGAGTAGTGATGACTACTCATTTATTTATCATTTACCATGCTTATGATTATTGAATCGCAATGACCATCCAACATGTGGATGGCTTGCTATTGGTGTGTTTGCTTTTCAAACTTTTTGTTTATGTCGTTGAACTTTATGTTATTTTGATGCTTGATTGGTGATTGTCTATGTGATGTATTGTGCATGTTAAGCATCTATGGGTATCTCATTCTTATCCTTATTGAAAACCATAGATGCCTCCTCGACGTGCCAACCCCAACCCGAACAACAACAATGTCACCCCCGAGATGCGGCAGCGGATGACAGCACAGGCACAGCTGATGCAAATGATGACCACTTTCATGCAGAATCAGAATAACAACAACAACAATAACAACAACAACAATCAGAACAATCCACCAGGATTTGACATGCTCACCAGATTCTAAAGGCTAAGGCCTGCAAAGTTCTCGGGAACTACTGATCCCATAGTGGCCAATGATTGTCTACGTGAAGTGAACAAGGATTTGGTGATTGTCGCCTGTACTGGCGAGGAGAAAGTCAGGTTTGTAGCACACTTGTTGGAAGGACCAGCAACTACTTGGTGGGATAACTTCCAGATCACCACTCCCATTGAGGATGTGACATGGGCTATCTTTGAAGATGGTTTCCGTACAGCTCACATCTCATCCGGAGTGATGAGTTTGAAGAAGAAGGAGTTCCATAATCTGAAGCAGCGCCACCGCAGCGTGGCTGAATATATTGAGGAGTTCAACAATCTGGTGCGTTATGCACCGGATGAGTTTGATACTGATGCCAAGAGGAAAGAGAAGTTCCTCGAAGGACTGAACGATGAACTGAATCTGCAATTATCTGTGGCCTATGTTCCCACCTACCAGTCCCTTTGTGACAAGGCTACCATCTTGGAGAACAAGATGAAACAGGTTGAAAGCAGAAAGAGGAAGCACAACTCAGACAAGCACATCTCGGATCGTCTCACAAGCGTTCCCATTATGATGATAGTGGGAGTTCTGGATCCCACAAGCATGGGAAGTACAACAGCCACCACAACCACAACCGTCATCATGACAACAAGCATCACCGTAGTCATGACAATGACAAGTACAAGAACCACAAGGGTGGATACAAGAGCCACCACAATGGAAGTGGAAGTGGTAGTGGAAGCCAGCCTGTCAAGAAGGATCTCAGTCAGGTTGAATGTTCAAGTGTAAGAAGATGGGGCATTATGCAAATGAATGCCCAGAAAAGAAAGTTGAAGGACCCAACAAGCCCAACCCTTTCCAGAAGGGACAGGTGAACCACATCAATGTGGAAGAGATCTATGATGAACCTGATGTTGTGGCTGGTAAGTTCAAACTCAATTCTGTTCCAGCACTTGTTCTTTTTGATACTAGAGCATCGCATTCATTCATATCAAGAGCATTTTTTGAAATAAATGAACTTCCAGTTGAAACTATTGGGTGTCCTATAAAAGTAAGTTCTCCTGGTGGATAAATGATAGTGAACTCAGGATGTCATGACCTAGTCATAGAGTTTGGGAAGTATAAGTTTTCCGTTAATCTGATAATCCTAAATTCCCAAGGATTGGATGTCATTTTGGGAATGGACTGGATGACTAAGCACAAGGGAGTGCTAGATTGTGCCAATCATACTGTCACACTCACAACCCCGGATAATAAAAGGATTAGATTCAAGACTAACTTTGAATCAAAAGGGAGTAAGGTAAATTCTCTTAAGGGGGTTAGCATAGACAGTGTGCCAATTGTGGGAGAATATCCGGATGTGTTTCCGGAAGAATTGTCGGGAATGCCACCAGATAGAGATGTGGAATTTCTGATTGACTTGCTGCCAGGATCAGGACCAATAGCAAAGAGACCTTACAAGATGTCAGTTGATGAGTTGAAAGAACTCAAGAAGCAACTAGGAGAACAGTTGCAGAAAGGGTTTATTCAACCAAGTTCTTCATCCTGGGGAGCACCAGTATTGTTTGTAGAAAAGAAATATAGAAGTCAAAGGTTATGTATAGATTATCGTTCACTCAATGAGGTGACTATCAAGAACAAATATCCTTTGCCCAGAATTAATGATTTGTTTGATCATCTATAAGGAGCCTGTGTGTTCTCAAAGATTGATCTCCGGTCAGGTTATTTCTAGCTTAAGATAAGAGAACAAGACATACCTAAGACAACTTTCACCACTAGGCATGGATTGTACGAGTACACCGTGATGCCATTTGGTTTGACCAATGCACCGGCTTACTTCATGGATATGATGAACAAGGTGTTCATGGAGTTCCTTGACAAGTTTGTTATCGTTTTCATTGATGACATTTTGATCTACTCCAAGATCAAAGAAGAGCATGAAGGACATTTGCGTTTGATACTTGAGAAGCTTAGAGAGCATAAGATGTATGCCAAATTCAGCAAGTGTGAATTCTGGTTAAATGAAGTTGGTTTTCTTGGACACGTGGTGTCAGGAGATGGTGTAGCAGTTGATCCCGCAAAAGTGTCAGCTGTAACTGAGTGGGAATCTCCTAAGTCAGTAAAAGAAGTTCGTAGTTTCCTTGGCTTGGCAGGATACTACAGAAGATTCATTGAGAATTTCTCCAAGGTAGCTAAACCAATGACGGAATTACTAAAGAAAGACAAGAAATTTGCTTGGACAGAAGGATGTGAACTCAGTTTCCAAGAATTGAAAAAGAGACTAGTGACAACACCAGTCCTATGTCTGCCAGATTTGGAGAAAGATTTCCAAGTGTATTGTGATGCATCTCATCATGGATTAGGTGCAGTTCTAATGCAAGAAGGGAAAGTTGTGTCTTATGCCTCGGGACAACTCAAAATTCATGAGGTAAATTACCCTACTCATGATTTGGAGTTAGCTTCTGTTGTCCATGCACTCAAAACATGGAGGCACTATCTTTTGGGAAAACGATGTGAAGTGTTCACAGATCACAAAAGTTTGAAGTATATCTTCACCCAGAAAGAAATCAACATGAGACAAAGAAGATGGCTAGAACTCATCAAGGACTATGACTTGAGTTTGCAATACCACCCCGGTAAATAAAATGTTGTAGCGGATGCTCTAAGACGCAAGGTATTTGTGAATGACCTTACTAAGGGAGAGTTGCCAGATGATCTGTGTGCCCAATTTAGAGACCTTAGATTGGATATTGTTCCTGAAGGACATCTCATGTCATTGGATGTTCAACCCACATTGTTGGACAAGATCAAAGAAGCCCAAAAGACGGACAAGGAAATAGAAGAGATTAAGGAAAAGATTGGCAAGGGAAAGCCAAAGGATTCCATGAAGACGAACAAGGTACTTTATGGTATGGAAAACGTATCTGCGTTACGCAAGATCCGGAGCTTCGGAAACTGATTTTACAGGAAGCACACAACTCACCATATTCCATTCATCCAGGTAACACCAAAATGTACATGGATATGAAGGAAAGATTTTGGTGGAATAATCTCAAGAAGGACATCGCCAAACATATTGCCTTGTGTGATGTATGTAGTAGGGTGAAAGCGGAACATCAGAAACCAGCAGGATTGCTACAACCATGTTAACACCCGGATTTTTAATCCTAGATGCCTGTTATGCCATACATCGCAATCCCAGGATTACCATTTTTGCGAGACATAAGATAATTGGATACAACAGTACATCATCCATTACAAACCATACATAAGGTCTTACGCAAATAAGGATCACATGATCCAGTTCTTAATACAACTCAAGCAGCGGAATAACATAATAATAACGGTAGCGTAGGCGAAGCTCCATCTTCGGGGTCACAGGCAATGCTGACGATGGGAGATGATCCTAGTTGTTGTAACCTTCCTGGGGTCCATCCTCCAGGTACTCCTCTTCATAGTCTGGCCACGGGAATAGCCAGGGACAAAGCCATGAGTACTCTTTAAGTACTCGCAAACTAATACTAACAAGTGAAGGGGGGGGTTTTGTAGTAGGACACTAAGCTCTATGGTTGTTTTGCAAAAAGCCAGATTTACATCTACTAAGTTCAGAAGTAAGAAAAGCTAGTTGAAATTTTATAACACCTAAGTGGTAACTTGTATCTCATGCCACAACTCTGTTGTGGTCAAGTCAAATTCTCAATCCATTTCACAAGTCATTTTGAAAACATCTGATGGGGGAAAAATATGGCCACTCCAACTGTCCATAACCGCGGACGCGGCTATTCGAATAGTTTGACACTCTGCAGAGATTGTACACTTTCATCACAACATTCGATACATCCGTCAGGAACAAATCCTGAATTCACCATACTCAGTATGCGGATAATCGATCTTAACCTTTCAATTACACGCCCTACTATAAGCACCTCTCCTGTGAGTTTGGCCTCCCAACCATGACCAACTGTCATCTTGGGTACTGCACAAGTGGACAATCTTCACAAGGTAGCCTCAACTCAAACCTTGACCGTGAGGGAACCCATACTACGGTATATAAGTTTCCAGTCAAGCCCTACCCAATTCTCGGGTATTATGGTTGTACGGTAAAATTGGAATGGTATCCCATCTAGACAACCATCAGTTTTATAAAGGTCTAAGGCTCATGCCTCAACATTTTCATCATCAAAATCCTCTAGTGTTCGGAAAACACATGTCAAAACATCTCAATAGAATGATCCATCATTCCAAGGTTTTCATAACCATTTTCACCAAGTATTCCCATCTAATGTTGATCAAGTTTTATGCTTAGAACTAGCATCTACAAGTGGGGTGAGTACTAATGACGGGTGGTAAACTAGTGGAGTTTAACTAAGTTCAATCTCATGCCTTAGGATGACATAAAGATTATCTAGCTTAGGCCAAATTTTATGCTCTTTATGCAACCTTCAATTATCTTTCTAGTATCTACAATTCACTTAAGTAAGCTCTAAGTAATAGCTTTGATAAAGAAATAAAGTATAAAGCTTGTAAGTAAAACTAGGATTGGTTTATCAAGTGGTTATGATCATATATGCTTAAGGCATATAGTTGGCATGGTAACAAGCAAGTATTTGCTTGCATAGGTATAGTATCTTGCAAGTGTTAGCTTGAACATTCAACTAGTAGTATTAGGCTTGGAAGTATTGGCTTGCATGCATATCAGTATAAGCTTGCTAAGTTAATAGCTTGCAAGTATTGGCTTGCATATGTCAACTTGATTAGTAAGGATTGCCTTGTGCAGAGCAGTGGTTGAAGTTCTCCTCGGCTTCTTCTTCGTAGTATCCTCCTTCCTCCTCGTATCCTTGGTCGGTACTAGCGTCTATAAATAAATACGAGGTACACAATCACCAAACAATACTTAACTACTTTCAATCATCACACAAAAGGGTCCTATAGATGATCTAGCATCATCACTAACATTACAAGATTAAAGCTTGGTTTAATTTCTTTTATTTTTAGAAAAGTAATTTCTACTCATTGAAAAACTACTTGAGATTTAATATTCTCCAAACCAAACATGGGATCATGTTGACACATGTCATCACCACATATTTTAGTCCATGGGAATGTGATTTAAAGTGGTGTCACAATTTAATAAGGTTTAACCTTTTATTTTACTTAAATAAAGTGACTAGAAATGCCTATGTGGCATTCTTTTATTACTTGAACATTATTTCTGTAAGTAAACCCAAATGTTTTTATATATTCTAAAAGGTATGATCAAATGTGATTTTTGAGAGTTGGAATCAACTCAAAATCTTTTATGGTTTAAATTTGAAAAATGTTTGAATGCAGAAAAGGTTCTGCCTTGTTATTTTTACCAAGGGTGATTGTAAGGTTCCCAACCTATAATAAGGTAGAGATCCCTGTGTTTACAATGCTAGTCCCTGGATCAATAGCTAGCATCCACAGTTAAGATGTAATATCAAGAAACAAAGGTCATAATACAACTCTATAACCAGGAATAAAATAATTTATTACATCTTACATAGCTCATTTGGCTATCTCATTTCAATGTAGCAGAATATAACAATAGCATGGGGTCCTTCATCTTGAAAGTGCCACAGGCAGTCATGTTGGTTGTAGACTTGTAATCCTAATCATTAAACTTCACTAACATCAAACAAACCTGCAACATAATATGTTATAGCCACAAGGGTCAATACATTTGAATTGTATTGGCAAGTGATACTATGGTAATATAGTGGAGTCTATCATCTATATGCATTTGGCTAAGTGGAGCTTAGGCTTGCTTTGCTCAAAATAGATTTTTCTTATCCTTTGAAAAACACCAAGATTTTGTTTGTCAAAAATCACCCAAGGCATCTCCCAATAGAAATTGGTGATCCTTCAACCCTTGTTCAACCAGAAAGTTTTAACTTAGAAAATTGGGATGAGGAGATTCTTGATAGCTTCCATGTCTTGATGCTCAAATTGTCCTTTACCAGGGACATGGCTAAGTACTTAGATTTTACACTCCGCAGAGGTGGTGCACTTTCCCCACAAGACTTGGTTTCACCAAGACAAGATCTTTCAGAAGCCTTCCCTTAGACCAGAATGGACGCGCTCCAACCTATCAATCCCCTACCACCAACTGTCCATTTGGCTAAGTTATTGCAACCTATATGATCCAGGCAGATCCCATAATGCCAAGTGGCTGCACTTGAAGCTTCTCAACATTTGACATCTCAAATCTCTTTGTTCCTGGGTGGCCATCCACAAGTGAGATACACAAGGTAAACCATAGAAATGGGCCTTGTGTAACCACTCAACACAAACCATTCCTTCCATTCCACCCAGGTGATTCATTCACTTAGTTGTTTTATTAAACAAAACACAAGTCCTTGACTTAGAAATATTCCATAGTATGAATATAATCCACCCTTGTTTTCTACTAGCTAAGCTAAGCATGATAGTAGTAGGAATCTTAACTTAGGAGAATTCTACTAAGGTTTCATCTACTAGGATTTCCCATGGCATAGTTTACACTTAGCAAAATTCCATGCAAGTCTTACTTAGAAATATCACTAATGCATAGTGAAAATAATGGGACAAAGTATTAAGCATCACTTGACTTTTTGGTAGATAATATAAGTTCACTCCTTGATCTTGCAATATTCACATTCTTCAAATCACTACAATTCAATCAAGCAAGCAATATTTCAATCTACCATTCAAGCATCATCACATAAAATAATAGAAACAAAACAATGCATGCAAGCATGCCAAACATTGTTTTATTTACAAAAGTGGTTTCTAATAGGTTATAACATTCTAAAACACTTATTGGTCATTTTATAAAGTGGCAAAACTATTTGCAAAATATTTTACCTATAAACCATTTTTAAACCAAATCAATATTTTATGTGGTTGAAAATGCCTTTAGAAAAGCAATAATTTTTATAGGGTTCACAAAATACATTTTTAAATCATAAAACTTGGTGTTTAGGGTCAGAGAGTTTAAAACAAAACAATTCCCAAAGGTTTTCTTCCAAAAACATTTTTAACACATAAACATTATTTTTATTTGACTAGAAGTGTTTTAAATCAAAGATTTACTCTTTAGCTTTCCCAAATACATTTTCAAATCCATGAGTTGGTTTCTAAGGTCAGTAGGTTCAAAACAATCCATTTGCCAAAGGTTTTATCTCAAAAATCATTTTAGAACAAATTTTATATTCTAAATATGCCTACACAAGTTTCTGCAAAAACAATCAATTTAACAGAAGCATTTTACTAAACAAAGTGCATGGTCAGAAAGTACTTGTTTTTCTGAATCCATTGATATAAAATTTGCAAAATTTGGATGTGTGGTTTGAAAGTTATGCAATTTACAAATTTGGTCATCTAATAGATAAGTTTCTGTTTTAAAAACAAACTCCAGGCCACGTGGTGCGTTCTTATTGGACAAAACGTTTCGTGCGGATCGACAGATACAGACCGCAGGATCTAACTTGATCGCACGGCATAGATCGCTACTTACCCCTTCGACTATGTTCTATCGCGGCGCTTGGATCTACATCCTATGGCTCACAGCAGCTCGGCCGCAGATGGGCGGCGCTGGCGCGGCGGCGAGCGGCGGAGTGCTCAGAGGTTGAGGTTGTCGACGAATTAAATCACGCGGGAGAGAGTGAGGATGCTTACAGGTTTCGCAGGGATGCAGAGAAGCTCGACGTGGTCTCTGTTCGTCGAGGGGCGCTCGGGTTCCAGAGTAATTGCTCGTCGGAGTCTGCCGCGGCGTCGTGTAGAGGTTCCAACCTTTAATAAGGTAGATTCCTCCTGTGTTTACAATGCTAGTCCCTGGATCATTAGCTAGCATCCACAGTATAGATGTAATATCAAGAAACAAAGGTCATAATATAACTTTATAACCAGGAATAACATAATTTTATTACATCTTTTCATAGCTCATTTGGCTATAACATTACATTGCAGCGGAATAAATAGTCATGGGTCCTTCATCTTCAAAGTGCCACAGGCAGATGTTGGTTGTAGACTTTGTAATCCTAACCACACAATCTTCACTAAAATCAATCAAACCTGCAACATTACAAGTTACAGCCACAAGGGTCAATACATTTGAATTGTATTGGCAAGTTTCACTACTATGTATAATAAGAGTGGATCCTATCAATACATGCATATTTGGCTAAGTAGAGTTTAAGGCTTGTTTGCACAAAGCAATATTTTATCCTATCTTTTCAAAAGGTTTTGGTCCTTTGTCAAATTTCTCTTCCAAGTTCCTTGAACTCCTTGGTAGAAACTCAAGTGTTCAAGTCCTTGTCAAAACTCCTTGAGCACCTTGGTAACCCCAAGTGCAACAAGTTTAACAAAATCTCTTTTAATTCCTTGGTAGACACACAAGGGCATCAAGTTTTTATTTTAGAAGTTAGAATGTCGAGATCTCCCATAGTTCAAACTTTAGTTGCTCAGTATTGTCCCTACCCGAGGACATGGCTAAGTACTTAGATTTTATTAACTTCTGCAGAAGGAGTACACTTTACCCACATGACACAATCCCATCTTGTTGCCACCAGTGGCCTACTGGATTAGTGCTCACCAAGTTGGAGTACCGCAGACCGAGAGTGTGTGAAGTCTTTCCAAAAGGTCCTCCCATACATCATTGCTAGCTTGTCTTCAGCCCCATGAAGCATTCCAGATCCCCATGTCCAGGTAACTAAAGACAATGTATGGGTCTTCCTAATGTAGTTGACTAAGCCAGAGCCATAATAGCATGTGGTTGGACACGAAAGACACAATTGGAGAAACATGTTCAATCTCTAAGTTTCCTAGGTGGTTTTCTTTTGGAGCACAACACAAAGTGATTCCCATAGACATGGTCCCTTTTGTTGCCACCTTCTCCAAAACTTAAAATATCCACCACCTAGGTGGTTCATTGAGTCCTTGTTTTATTATGTAAAACATAAGTCTTTTCTCAACCTTTGTAAAATCTCAACATGTATCTCTTTTCAAAATAAGCATGGCTAAGCATGTACAACTACAATATCTTCACTAAGGAGTGTATAGGGAATCCTATTAGGATTTAGCATAGCATAAGTATATAGAAATCTTTTTCATGCATGTTTCCACAATCCACTAAGTATAATGAAAATAATAGGGCATTTGTATGATAGTGTAACTTGCCTTTTTGGTAGCGAATGACGGTTCACTCCTTGATCTTGCTAGTCTTTACACTTTGCTAATTTCACTACAATCAATCAAACAATCATAGTATCAAGTAGCATTCCAAACCAATATATAAACAACATTTCACACACACAAAGCAATGGATTCTAAGTCATGTATGGGAACATGCTTAAGATGGTTTTATTCACAAGGAAGGTCTCCACTAGGCTTATAACTTTGTAAGGTCCAAATTGGTCATTTACCAAAATGGCAAAGTCATTTGCAATTGTGTTTTATCCTTAAACCATTTTCAACCCAATCATCATTTTATGTGGTGGAATTTTAGTTTTATCAAGTCCAAAACCTTTAAATCTTCACCAAAAGTTTCTAATTCTTAGGACTTGGTGGTTTGGGGTCAGTGGGTTTGATCAAAATCATTTTCCTTAAAGTTTTCTTCCCATAGTCATTTCCATAACAAAAACCATTCTTTTTATTTGGTTAGAAAATGACTAAGTCAAGTAATCCAACCTAAATTTTACCAAAATCATTTTTAACACCAAGGGTTGGTTCCTAGGGTCAGTAAGGTCACAACAAACCATTTTGCAAAGGTTTTAATCCAAAAATCATTTCTAAACAATTTTTCTAATCTAAATAAGCATCCAAATGAATCTGCAAAAACAAGCAAACTAACATATACTATTTTCTAAACTAAGGCCACAGTTGGCTAGGGCTTGTTCTCCTGAATCCAACGACATAAAATTTGCAAAATTTGGACGTGTGGTTTGAAAGTTACAAGGGTTTGAATTTCCCAACTAAATCAGATTTCAAATTTGTTTTAAACAGAATCGGGACACGTCGTGTTTTAATCGGACGCAGTACCGGGTGGATCACGGCTGTGGCGCGTTGGATCAAATGTGAATCGTGTGGCTCAGATGCTCCTGTACCGTTTTGCTTAAATCGTTCTGTCTACGCCACAGGATGGTGATCTAACGGCTCACGCGCTGACTGAGAAATGGCTGCTGGCAACGGTAGACGGTGGCGACGGCCAGACGAGGTTCTAGCGATGGTTCTAGGAAGCAAAGATCGAGGTGGGTGTCACATCCCAAGATTTTCCAAATCTTGTAATGTGAAAATAAATGAATAAAATAAAACTTTGTTTAATTTTCAGAGCCAGAAGAAACTTTTTGAGTTTAAATGGAACCTCAAACCCATTTGAATTAAATAAAATCCTAAAGGAATTTAATGAGATAAACATTTAGTAAAGGAAATTAAAAAAATGTTGTGGAATTACTATTATTGGATCCTTTAATAGAAGATTTGGTTTTTTCAAAAGAAAAGGTGGATTTATAAATAAAGATTATTTAATAAAGCCAAATTAAACTTTGACCAAGCTTTGGAAATTAAAACATTTAGTTCTGAATAAAATAACAAAGGTGTATTTAAAATAAAAAATAATAAGGAATTAATATCAAATTTTATTCAAATAAAAGGTTTTACCATTTTAATTAAAACATCAAAACATATTAAATTGTTTTAAATAGGTTTTCCAAGTATTTTATATTCTCTAATAAAACCTACTAAAGTGTTTTGGCTTTATTTTAGGTTTCAAAATAAATATCTAAATAAAATAAAACCTATTTGAAATAATAATGAAAGTCTATTATATTTAATTAATAATGGACCCTAAAATAAGATGTTTTTTTATTTTAAAACAAATCTCCAAGTATTCTATATTTCAAATAAGACCTTTTGGTTTGGTTTTGAAAATAATTGGATTTCAAATGGAAATTTTATTAAATAAATCAAACACTATTAATAATTGAAGATCCATTTTATTTAATAAATGGATCCTAAAATGAATAAAAAAATATATTATTTTATTTTTGGAATTTGGATTGTGTTGAAAAACAGAACCAAATTCAAAGTAAAGTTGAGTGTTTGTTTGAATTTGTTTGATTGTTGTTTGAATGTTTGAATATTTGTTTGAAATCAAATCAGAAAATAGAAATAGAAAAGAATAAAACAAGTAAGCAGAAAAAAAATAAGGGAAAACGACCAGCCCACCATCTGGCCCAACAGCCCAACTCCAGCCCACTCGTGACCTTTCCCCGAACCGTTTTCTTCACCGCAGAAAGAACCCGCTGAACCACTGACCGGTGGACCTCCCTCACATTTTCTATTCCCACTGACCGCTGGACCCCACCGTCACTGTTCTCCTTCCCCACCCGCGCGACCAGTTCTTCCCCTCCTCGTCGCCGTTTCCTGCTGTAACTCCGCGCGATCAATTCACCATAACGCCGCGCCTTTACTCGCCTTGACCATGCTCGATAAAAAAGCCTCCCTCTCCTCTGTCATTCCCCCCAGACGTCGCCTCCACTCTGCCCCTAGGCTGCCTCCAATTCTCTCTATACCGCCGCCGCTCCGACGACTTCCCAAGCCAATTCCGGCAGCCCCTCACCGCCCCTCTCCTCCCCGACCAAGCTCACATCTTCCCACTCTCGAGATCGCTAGTGCATCAAACTCGACCGCTGGTACCACAGTAACCTCGCCATCGACAACGACCTCCGTCGCCACCGTCTGCTTCATCTCCGGCGAAGCCCACAGGTAGTATCTGACCACCCCGCGCCTTCTCATTCACGCACGCACATTCGCTGTATCCTTACGCATCTAACCACATCGGTTTCTTGCCCTCTGGTGGACAACAGCCCCATCTCCGTTGTCAGGCAGAAACTCCCGACGCCGCAGCAACTCCGGCGAGAGATTGCCAACCCGTCCGAGCGCCCCCTGCCTCCCCATCAGCATGTTGAGCTTCCCCAAGCGTCTGCGAACTCGGTGAGCCTCCCCTTTTCCTCTTCCGCTTCCTGAATCGCCGGCACCGTCATCGATCGATCGCTCCACCGCCAAAGCGGCCGTAGCTCGTCTGTGGTCGAGCACCCCACAACCGTTCGATCTGGATCGTACGCATTAGATAGAATCACTTAAACGCGAATGGGTACGCTCTCTGCACCGCTCGATCTAACTAGATCCAACGCCCCACAACCACGATCCCAGCGAACCGATATCGACCAGTAAGAACACGCCGCGTGTCGCCTATTAGGTTTAAAAACAGTTTTGAAAACAGAAACTTTTGCAAACTTCAAACCCTTGTATCTTTGGATCCACACGTCCAAAAATTACAAACTTTATGTCGTTGGAATCAGCAAGACAAGCCCTAACCAACCCTGCCCTTAGTTTAGAAAATAGTATCTGATAAATTGTTTGAAATTGCAGAAACTTTTGTATGCTTGTTTAGAGTATAAAAAATGTTTAAAACTGATTTTAGGATTAAATCTTTTGCAAAATGGATTTGTGTGACCTTACTGACCCTAGGAACCAACCCATGGGTTTGAAAATGAAATTAGAAAAATTTAGGATGGATTAATTGAATTAGTCTAATTCTAGCTAAATAAAGATAAGGGTTTTATTATGAAAAAAGATTATTGGAATAAAAACCTTGGGAAAATATTTTGATTCAAATCTACTGAACCAAAACACCAAGACTTGAGAGATAGAAACTTTTGGTGAGAAACTTAAAGATTTTTGATTTAATAAAACCATTTTTCCACCATATAAATGTTGAATGGATTTTAAAATAAATTTTGAGCAAAACCCTCTAACTAATGACTTTGCCATTTTGGTAAATGACCAATTTGGACCTTACAAAGTTTATAAACCTAGTAGAGACCAACCTTGCAATAGAACCCTCTTTTGCATGACTTAGATTCCATTGCTTTGTGAATGTGAAAATTGTTTGTTTAAACCTTGGTTTGGAATGTTAGTTGATTTGGTGTTTTGCTTGATTGACTTGTAGAGAATTTAGCAAAGTGTGAGACTAGCAAGATCAAGGAGTGAACCCTCACTCCCTACCAAAAAGGCAAGTTACACTATCATACAAATGCCCTACTATTTTCATTATACTTAGTGGATTATGAAAACATGCATAAAAAGACATTTTATACTTATGCTATGCTAAAAATCCTAATAGGATTCCCTATACACTCCTTAGAGAAAATATTGAAGTTGTAGATGCTTAGCCATGCCTTATTTTGACAAGAGATACATGTTGAGATTTTACAAAGGATTGAGAAAAGGACTTGTGTTTTACATAATAAAACAAGGACTCAATGAACCACCTAGGTGGTGGACACTTTATGTTTTGGAGAGGGTGGCAACAAAAGGAACCATGTCTATGGAATTCACTTTGTGTTGTGCTCCAAATGAAAACCACCTAGGAAACTTAGAGATTGAACATGTTTCTCCAATTGTGGCTTTCGTGTGCAACCACATGCTATTATGGCTCTGGCTTAGTCAACTACATTAGGAAGACCCATACATTGTCTTTAGTTACCGGACATGGGGATCTGGAATGCTTCATGGGGGCTGAAGGCAAGCTAGCAATGATGTATGGGAGGACCTTTTGGAAAGACTTCGTCACATTCTCAGTCTGCCGGTACTCCATCTTGGTGAGCACTAATCCAAGAGCCACTGGTGGCAACAAGATGGGATTGTGTCATGTGGGTAAAGTGTACTCCTTCTGCAGAAGTTAATAAAAATCTAAGTACTTAGCCGTGTCCCCGGTTATGGACAATACTGAGCAACTAAAGTTTGAACTATGGGAGATCTCGACACTCTAACTTCTAAAATAAAAACTTGATGCCCTTGTGTGTCTACCAAGGAATTCAAAGAGATTTGTTAAGCTTGTTGCACTTGGGGAGTTACCAAGGTGCTCAAGAGCATGATGTACTTGGGGTTACCAAGAAACACATGAGTTTTGATAAAACTTGATGCACTTGGGGGTTACCAAGTGGCTCAAGAGATTTTGACAAGGACTTGAACACTTGAGTTTCTACCAAGGAGTTCAAGGGATTCTTGGAAAAGAGATTTAACAAAGGACTTAAAACCCTTTTTTTTTTGAAAAGATAGGATAAAATATTGCTGTATGGAAATAAGCCTTAAACTCTACTTAGCCAAATATGCATATAATGATAGGATCCACTCTTATTCTACATAAAAGTGAAGCTTGCCAATACAATTCAAAATGTATTGACCCTTGTGGCTGTAACTTGTAATGTTGCAGGTTGATTGTTTTAAAATGAATATTGTTTGATTGACTAGGATTACAAAGTCTACAACCAACATCTGCCTGTGGCATTTTGAAGATGAAGGACCCATGACTATATTTATTCCGCTGCAATGTAATGAAATAGCCTATTGAGCTATGTTTGATGTAATAAACTTATGTTATTCCTGGTTATAAAGTTATATTATGACCTTTGTTTCTTGATATTACATCTTAACTGTGGATGCTAGCTATTGATCCAGGGACTAGCATTGTAAAACACAGGAGGACTCTACCTTATCAGGTTGGAATCCCTACAGATGGTATCAGAGCATTGTGTTGCCTGTAAGATTTTTAAACCCTAGGATTGGACAAAAACCCTTAGAAAATAGGAGTTGTATTTTGTTCCAAAAACTTATTTACAAAAACACTTGTAACCTCTTTCCCTTAACCATTTTGGTTTCAACTCTACACCTCTTCTACTTCAACTTGATGGAAAAGCCTACCTCATGAACAAAGATTACACCATGTGCAAAGGACTTCTTCAACTTCTTCAACCCTAATGACTTCAACATCTTCAGCCTCTTGACCAAGGATTTCCAACTTGGATATCACTAAGGACCACAAGTGAAACAAGGAAAATCTTACTCAAGATTTAGAGACTGAGGGAATGCAAAATAAGAAGAAACCATCAACAACTTTGAAGTATTGTGACCAAGAGTTTTTCTCAAGGAAACCATGATCTCATGCAAGAAGGATGGAAGGATCACAAGTGAACCATATAGATAGACCACCATATTTTAGCTAAGTCAAAAACACACCAACCTATGTGGTGTAACAAAAATATTTTGTTGACTAAGTATGTGCTTGAACCTTGTTTGAGTGAAAGGTTTGGTTTGTGATTGCATGCACACTGCTTGTGTGAATTGTGATGTATGTGATTAGAAATATTTCCTTAGAAATGTCTTGCCTAATCTAATCTTCCTTCAACCCAAACAGATGTCTACTCCAAAGGACTCCAACATCAAGGTTGATGACACCAACACCAACCAAGCTGACAGCATGAGAGAGCTCATAGCAACTCAACATCAGTTGAACCAACTGACAACTCAGTTCCTAGCCAACAATAGTGATAAAGATCCTGCACTGCAAAAGTTTTTGGAGGAACAATCCCAATTGATGCTTAAGGTGACTAATCAAATGATTAGCATGGAAGAAAGCTATCCTAGAAGTGTGTATGATAACAAGGATGACAAGAATGTTGTTCTAGATGGAGCCCCAGCTTGCATTATTTGTGGAGACAAGGATCATACTTCCACGGAGCATGAAGGACAATGCCCCAATTGTGAAGAAGATCATCCTGTTGGACAATGCCCCACCTCTCAAGCTACTTGCTACCTTTGTGAAGGGAGTGATCATACTCCTGGCCTATGTCCCATCTATGCCATGGTAGAACAAAGGAAACAAGAAGGATCCAAGTATACCAAAGGAAAAGGACCACTCATACCTCCAAACAAGACAACCCAATTCAAAGGATCAAAGAAAATCAAGAAGCCCAAGCAAGACATGAGCCTTGCACAATGTCGTAAATGTAAGGAAATGGGACACTACTCGGTGGATGCCCAGAGAACAAGAAGAATAAAGATTGACCAAGTGTGGTGCAACAACCGTAACGAACCAGGTCATTATGTAGCAACTTGCCCACAAGAGCCACGTAAAGAACTCAATGACATTCATTGCTTCAATCAAGAAGAACCAGGACACTATGCAAGCAACTGTCCAGAAAGGATGAAGAACAAGTTGAACAAGCCTATTGAGAAGCTCAATCTTGGCCCATGAGTCAAGTATGGAAACCAAGGAAACCATTGCAAATGTTTGCTATGAGAAATTTTCCCCAGGATCCCAAGAAGGACAATATGTAATTTTTGTTTAAAATTTTTTAAGGGTGGTAGTACCCTAGTTGTTTGAACTTGCTTGTAACCCTAACCTTCCCAAATCTCGGGACGAGATTTATTTTAAGGGTGGTAGCCTGTCACATCCCAAGAGGATCCACTCTTATTCTACATAAAAGTGAAGCTTGCCAATACAATTCAAAATGTATTGACCCTTGTGGCTGTAACTTGTAATGTTGCAGGTTGATTGTTTTAAAATGAAGATTGTTTGATTGACTAGGATTACAAAGTCTACAACCAACATCTTCCTGTGGCATTTTGAAGATGAAGGACCCATGACTATATTTATTCCGCTGCAATGTAATGAAATAGCCTATTGAGCTATGTTTGATGTAATAAACTTATGTTATTCCTGGTTATAAAGTTATATTATGACCTTTGTTTCTTGATATTACATCTTAACTGTGGATGCTAGCTATTGATCCAGGGACTAGCATTGTAAAACACAGGAGGACTCTACCTTATCAGGTTGGAATCCCTACAGTGGGGATGCTCACCGTGATCGCGAGGACGAGGTGATGCTCGGGGCGTGGTCGATTGGTCGAGGGGCGCTCAGAGTCTGCAGCAATTGCTCGCCGGAGTTTGCAACGGCGCCTGGCGGTCCTGCTCGTGGTCGGAATCGATGCTACAGATCATGCGGAGGCAAACAGAGGGCGTAGTTAGGTGCAGGAGAGTGAGGCGAATGTGGGAGTGTGAACGAGAAAGCGCGGGGCGGTCGGAATCTACCTGGGTGCTTGCCGGAGTTGAAGACAGACGGCGGCGCTGTCGAAGCTTGACAAAGTCGACGCTCTGGGGCGCCCGCGGTCGAATGGGTGGTACGGAGAGGAAGGTCTGGGAGTGGGGAGTCTGCTAGCGTGCACAGGGAGGCAAGGGGCGGTGTTGAGTCGCCGGAATCGGCACCGGAGTGTCGTCGGAACAGAGCCGTTCAGGGAGAAATTGTGGCGGCCTGGGGGCGTGTCGAAGAGAGGCGTCTGGGGGAACAGAAGAGGGAAGGCAGGTGATTTATCCTGCGTGGTCAAGGCGAGGTAAAGATGCGGCATTAATACGAATTGATCGCGACATTCAAATGCAGCAACGGCAGCGAGGTTTGGGGGAGAAAAGGTCGTGCGGGTGAGGACGATGAACAGTAGTGGTGGGTCTACCTGTCAGCGGGGAAAGGAACGAGGAGGAGGTCCACTGGTCAGTCTCTATGTGGGTCGGATGCGAGGTGTGAAACATTTTCCTGCGGAATGAGGAGCTAGGCTGGTTGGTGGGCTTCCTGGGCTTGGCCGGCTGGGTTGGGTCCAAATCCATTTTTTTTATTCTGTAACTTTTTCTTTTTCTATTTCTGATTTTCTGTTTTGAATTTCAATCAACCAAACAACATTCAAATCAATTCAATAATCAACAAACTTTGCAATTATGAATTTGGTTCTGTTCAGAAACATACCCAAAATCCAAAATAGAATAATAAATTTTTTATTCTTTTTATGATTCATTCTTTAATTAAATAAAATGGTTCTTTAGTTATTTAATAAAATAGGGTTTGATTTAATTAATAAAATCTCTATTTGAAAACCAAATACCTTCAAAACCAAATCAGTAAGTTATTTGGAAGTAAAGAATATTTGGTAACTTGTTTAAAACAAAATAACATCTTTGTTTTAGGATCCTTTTAATAATTAATAAAATGGACTTTAGTTATTAAATCAAATAGAATTTGTTCTATTAAGAGATTTATTTTAACCCTAAAATAAAGCCAAAACACTTTTAGTAGGTTTTATTTGTGACATCAAATATTTAGAAAACTTATTTTGATTAATAAGTTCTGATGTTTCAATTAAATTGGTAAAACCTTTTATTTGTATAAAATTTGGACATTAGGTCCCTAGTAATTTATTTAAATAAACCTTTGTTATATTTATTCAAAACAAAATGTTTTAATTCCAAAGCTTTGCCAAGGTTTAATTTGGGCTTTATAGAATATTCTATATTTATAAATCCACCTTTTCCTTTAAAAGCAAAATCTTTTTATTTTAAAAGATTAATAATGGCATTTCCAAAACACTATATTTTCCTCTTATTTAAAATGTTTATCTTTTTAAATCCCTTTAAGTTTTATTTAATTCAAATGGGTTTGAAGTTCCAATTGAATTCAAAAAGTTTCTTCTGGCTCTGAAAATCATACAAAGTTTTATTTTATTCATTTATTTTCGCATTACAAGATTTGGAAAATCTTGGGATGTGACAGGCTACCACCCTTAAAATAAATCTCGTCCCGAGATTTGGGGAGGCTAGGTTTACAAGCAAGTTCAAAAACAACTAGGGTACTACCACCCTTAAAATTTTCAAACAAAAATTACATATTGTCCTTCTTGGGATCCTGGGGAAAATTTCTCATAGCAAACATTTGCATGGTTTCCTTGGTTTCTATACTTGACTCATGGGCCAAGGTTGAGCTTCTCCATAGGCTTGTTCAACTTGTTCTTCATCTTTTCTGGACAGTTGCTTGCATAGTGTCCTGAATTCTTGCAGTTGAAGCAATGAATGTCCTTGAGTTCTTTACATGGCTCTTGTGGACAAGTTGCTACATAGTGGCCCATCTCTTTGCAGTTTTTGCACCATACTTGGTCAATCTCTTTATTCTTCTTGTTCTCTGGGCATCCACTGGAGTAGTGTCCCATTTCCTTACATTTACGACATTGTGCAAGGCTCATGTCTTGCTTGGGTTTCTTGGTTTTCTTTGATCCTTTGAATTGGGTTGTCTTGTTTGGAGGTATAAGTGGTCCTTTTCCTTTGGTAGGCTTGGACCCTTCTTGTTTCCTTTGTTCCACCATGGCATAGATGGGGGACATTGGTCAGGAGTATGATCACTTCCTTCACAAAGGTAACAAGTAGCCTGAGAGGTGGGACATTGTCCAATAGGATGTTCTTTTTCACAATTGGGGCATTGTCCTTCATGCTCCTTGGAAGTATGATCCTTGTCTCCACAAATAATGCAAGCTGGGGCTCCATCTAGAATAACATTCTTGTCATCCTTGTTATCATACACTCTTCTAGGATAACTTTCTTCCATGCTAATCATTTGATTAGTCACCTTGAGCATCAATTGGGATTGTTCCTCCAAAAACTTTTGTAGTGCTGGATCTTTATCACTATTGTTGGCTAGGAACTGAGCTGTCAGTTGGTTCAAATGATGTTGGGTTGCTATGAGCTCTTTCATGTTGTCAGCTTGGTTGGTGTTGGTGTCATCAACCTTGATGTTGGAGTCTTTTGGAGTAGTCATCTGTTTGGGTTGAAGGAAGATTAGAGTAGGCAAGATATTCTAAGGAAATATTTCTAATCACACACATCACAATTCACACAAGTAATGTGCATGCAATCACAAACCAAACTTTTCACTCAAACAAAGTTCAAGCACATACTTAGGCAACAAAATATTTTTGTTACACCACATAAGTTGGTGTGTTTTTGACTTGTCTAAATAGGTGGTCCATCTATATGGTTCACTTGTGATCTTTCCATCATTCTTGGTTGCTTCTTCTTACATGAGATCAAGGTTTCCTTGAGAAGAACTCTTGGTTACAAACTTCAAGTGATGTAGGCTTCTTCTAACTTTTGCATTTCCTCAGTCTCTAAATCTTGAGCAAGATTCCTTCGTCTTACTTGTAGTCCTTAATAATATCCAAGTTGGAAGTCCTTGGTGAAAACGCTGAAGATGTTGAAGTCATTAGAGTTGAAGAAGTTGAAGTCATTTGCACATAATTTAGTCCTTGGCCATGGGTAGGTTTCTCCATCCAGTTGAAGTAGAAGAGAAGTAGAGTTGGAAACAAAATGGTTAAGGAAAGAGTTTACAAGTATTTTTGTAAATAAGTTTTGGATCAAAATGTAACTCCTATTTTTCTAAGTGTTTTTGTCCAATCCTAGGGTTTACAAATCCTACAGGCAACACAATGCTCTGATACCATCTGTAGAGGTTCCAACCTTTAATAAGGTAGATTCCTCCTGTGTTTACAATGCTAGTCCCTGGATCATTAGCTAGCATCCACAGTATAGATGTAATATCAAGAAACAAAGGTCATAATATAACTTTATAACTAGGAATAACATAATTTTATTACATCTTTTCATAGCTCATTTGGCTATAACATTACATTGCAGCGGAATAACTATAGTCAAGGGTCCTTCATCTTCAAAGTTCCACATGCAGATGTTGGTTGTAGACTTTGTAATCCTAATCACACAATCTTCACTAAAATCAATCAAACCTGCAACATTACAAGTTACATCCACAAGGGTCAATACATTTGAATTGTATTGGCAAGTTTCACTACTATGTATAATAAGAGTGGATCCTATCAATACATGCATATTTGGCTAAGTAGAGTTTAAGGCTTGTTTGCACAAAGCAATATTTTATCCTATCTTTTCAAAAGGTTTTGGTCCTTTGTCAAATTTCTCTTCCAAGTTCCTTGAACTACTTGGTAGAAACTCAAGTGTTCAAGTCCTTGTCAAAACTCCTTGAGCACCTTGGTAACCCCAATTGCAACAAGTTTAACAAAATCTCTTTGAATTCCTTGGGAGACACACAAGGGCATCAAGTTTTTATTTTAGAAGTTAGAATGTCGAGATCTCCCATAGTTCAAACTTTAGTTGCTCAGTATTGTCCCTACCCGGGGACATGGCTAAGTACTTACATTTTATTAACTTCTGCAGAAGGAGTACACTTTACCCACATGACACAATCCCATCTTGTTGCCACCAGTGGCCTACTGGATTAGTGCTCACCAAGTTGGAGTACCAGACCGAGAGTGTGTGAAGTCTTTCCAAAAGGTCCTCCCATACATCATTGCTAGCTTGTCTTCAGCCCCCATGAAGCATTCCAGATCCCCATGTCTGGTAACTAAAGACAATGTATGCGTCTTCCTAATGTAGTTGACTAAGCCAGAGCCATAATAGCATGTGGTTGCACACGAAAGCCACAATTGGAGAAACATGTTCAATCTCTAAGTTTCCTAGGTGGTTTTATTTTGGAGCACAACACAAAGTGATTCCCATAGACATGGTCCCTTTTGTTGCCACCTTCTCCAAAACTTAAAATATCCACCACCTAGGTGGTTCATTGAGTCCTTGTTTTATTATGTAAAACATAAGTCTTTTCTCAACCTTTGTAAAATCTCAACATGTATCTCTTTTCAAAATAAGCATGGCTAAGCATGTACAACTACAATATCTTCACTAAGGAGTGTATAGGGAATCCTATTAGGATTTAGCATAGCATAAGTATATAGAAATCTTTTTCATGCATGTTTCCACAATCCACTAAGTATAATGAAAATAATAGGGCATTTGTATGATAGTGTAACTTGCCTTTTTGGTAGCGAATGACGGTTCACTCCTTGATCTTGCTAGTCTTTACACTTTGCTAATTTCACTACAATCAATCAAACAATCATAGTATCAAGTAGCATTCCAAACCAATATATAAACAACATTTCACACACACACAAAGCAATGGATTCTAAGTCATGTATGGGAACATGCTTAAGATGGTTTTATTCACAAGGAAGGTCTCCACTAGGCTTATAACTTTGTAAGGTCCAAATTGGTCATTTACCAAAATGGCAAAGTCATTTGCAAATGTGTTTTATCCTTAAACCATTTTCAACCCAATCATCATTTTATGTGGTGGAATTTTAGTTTTATCAAGTCCAAAACCTTTAAATCTTCACCAAAAGTTTCTAATTCTTAGGACTTGGTGGTTTGGGGTCAGTGGGTTTGATCAAAATCATTTTCCTTAAAGTTTTCTTCCCATAGTCATTTCCATAACAAAAACCATTCTTTTTATTTGGTTAGAAAATGACTAAGTCAAGTAATCCAACCTAAATTTTACCAAAATCATTTTTAACACCAAGGGTTGGTTCCTAGGGTTAGTAAGGTCACAACAAACCATTTTGCAAAGGTTTTAATCCAAAAATCATTTCTAAACAATTTTTGTAATCTAAATAAGCATCCAAATGAATCTGCAAAAACAAGCAAACTAACATATACTATTTTCTAAACTAAGGCCACAGTTGGCTAGGGCTTGTTCTCCTGAATCCAACGACATAAAATTTGCAAAATTTGGACGTGTGGTTTGAAAGTTACAAGGGTTTGAATTTCACACCTAAATCAGATTTCAAATTTGTTTTAAACAGAACAGGGGACACGCGTGGTGTTTTAACTGGACGGTACCGGTTCGGGTGGATCGCGGCTGTGGCGCGTTGGATCAAATGTGAATCGTGCGGCTCAGATGCTCCTGTACCGTTTGCTTAAATCGTTCTGTCTACGCCACAGGATGGTGATCTAACGGCTCACGCGTGCTTGACCAGAAGCTGGCGGCGCTGCGCGGCGGCAGACGGTGGCGACGGCCAGGTGCTAGCTATGGTTCTAGGAAGCAAAGATCGAGGTGGGGATGCTCACCGTGATCGCGAGGACGAGGTGATGCTCGGGGTGTGGTCGATTGGTCGAGGGGCGCTCAGAGTCTGCAGCAATTGCTCGCCGAAGTTTGCAACGGCGCCTGGCGGTCCTGCTCGTGGTCGGAATCGATGCTACAGATCATGCGGAGGCAAACAGAGGGCGTAGTTAGGTGCAGGAGAGTGAGGCGAATGTGGGAGTGTGAACGAGAAAGCGCGGGGCGGTCGGAATCTACCTGGGTGCTTGCCGGAGTTGAAGATGACGGCTGTCGAAATTGACAAAGTCGACGCCTGGGCGCCCATGTCGAATGGGTGGTACGGAGAGGAAGGTCTGGGAGTGGGGAGTCTGCTAGCGTGCACAGGGAGGCAAGGGGCGGTGTTGAGTTGCCAGAATCGGCACCGGAGTGTCGTCGGAACAGAGCCGTTCAGGGAGAAATTGTGGCGGCCTGGGGGCGTGTCGAAGAGAGGCGTCTGGGGGAACGGAAGAGGGAAGGCAGGTGCTTTATCCTGCATGGTCAAGGCGAGGTAAAGATGCGGCATTAATACGAATTGATCGCGGCATGCAAACGCAGCAACGGCAGCGAGGTTTGGGGGAGAAAAGGTCGTGCGGGTGAGGACGATGAACAATAGTGGTGGGTCTACCTGTCAGCGGGGAAAGGAACGAGGAGGAGGTCCACTGGTCAGTCTCTGTGTGGGTCGGATGCGAGGTGTGAAACGTTTTCCTGCGGAATGAGGAGCTGGGCTGGTTGGTGGGCTTCACAGGCTTGGCCGGCTAGGTCCAAATCCATTTTTTTATTCTCAGAACTTTTCTTTTTCTATTTCTGATTTTTTGTTTTGAATTTCAATCAACCAAACAACATTCAAATCAATTCAATAATCAACAAACTTTGCAATTATGAATTTGGTTCTGTTCAGAATCATACCCAAAATCCAAAATAGAATAATAAAATTTTTATTCTTTTTATGATTCATTCTTTAATTAAATAAAATGGTTCTTTAGTTATTTAATAAAATAGGGTTTGATTTAATTAATAAAATCTCTATTTGAAAACCAAATACCTTCAAAACCAAATCAGTAAGTTATTTGGAAGTAAAGAATATTTGGTAACTTGTTTAAAACAAAATAACATCTTTGTTTTAGGATCCTTTTAATAATTAATAAAATGGACTTTAGTTATTAAATCAAATAGAATTTGTTCTATTAAGAGATTTATTTTAACCTATAATAAAGCCAAAGCACGTTTAGTAGGTTTTATTTGTGACATCAAATATTTAGAAAACTTATTTTGATTAATAAGTTCTGATGTTTCAATTAAATTGGTAAAACCTTTTATTTGTATAAAATTTGGACATTAGGTCCCTAGTAATTTATTTAAATAAACCTTTGTTATATTTATTCAAAACAAAATGTTTTAATTCCAAAGCTTGGCCAAGGTTTAATTTGGGCTTTATAGAATATTCTTTATTTATAAATCCACCTTTTCCTTTAAAAGCAAAATCTTTTTATTTTAAAAGATTAATAATGGCATTTCCAAAACACTTTATTTTCCTCTTATTTAAAATGTTTATCTTTTTAAATCCCTTTAAGTTTTATTTAATTTAAATGGGTTTGAAGTTCCAATTGAATTCAAAAAGTTTCTTCTGGCTCTGAAAATCATACAAAGTTTTATTTTATTCATTTATTTTCGCATTACAAGATTTGGAAAATCTTGGGATGTGACACGTCGGGTGCGCTCAGACGACATTGGAGGCGAGGCTAAGGGGCCCGGGAAAGTAGATGGAGGGTACCATTAGTTTCGTACGCAAGTGGCAAACAAGTGAGCATCAAAAATATAGCGAGGGGAGTCTGTGCTCACCAGGGAAGCTTGCTTGGTCGAGTGGCGGCTCAGAACATGATCGTTACACTGGGATTCAAGAGCGGGCAAGCCAAGGTTCCAGGGAGGTTCAGGGGGCTATGGGGAACTCGTACATGTGGTTGAGGAGAAGTGGGGCTGGCTGTCTTCGTCGGAATCGTCGCCGGAAGGTTGCCGGGGCAGAGGCGGTCTCAGCTCGAATTAGAACGGCCTGGAGGCGGAGAGGGAGGGGCAAGCGAGGGGAAATGGAGAGGAGGGGTTGGAGGTTAAGAAGCCATGGTCGCAGGGGATATTAACTGCTGTATTAACGCGAATTGATGCTGACAATTCTCGCCAGAAACGGTCACCGCGGGTGAGGACGACGATGAGGTGGCAGTGGGGCCTGTCGTCAGCGAGAGAGAGAGGGGAGGTGGGGTCCGGTTGTCATTCTCTGTGCGGGTCAATTCGTGAGTGAGAGAAAAACGCTTTGGGCGAGAGAGGAGGGAGGTGGGCTGCTGGGCCAGATGGGCTTAGCTGGGCTGGGCTGCTCCTATTCATTTTTTTGTACTGATTGTTTTTCCTTTTCTATTTCTATTAATCTCTTTTGATTTTATTTAATCAATTCAAACAACTTTTGAATTTCAAACTTCAACCAAACTTTGAGTATATTCAAATAATGTTTAATAACACATTCTGAAGTCAAATTTAGAATAATATATTTATTCTTTTTAGGGGATATTAATTAATTAAAATAAGCCCTTGTATTAATTCAAATAAGATTTAATAATGTTTTTTAAACTCCATTTGAATTCTAAATTTTTCCAAATCTTTTCAGTAGGTTTTATTTGTTTATTTGGGTGTCAAATAATTCTCCTTGAATTACTAGGAATGTTTTTAATATGATTTATTAATCATTTAAAATTGGGTATTTGTTTTTATTCCAATGATATTAAATATAGTTTTAAATCCATAAATTTTATTTGGAAGATTTATTTGATCTTATTTAAGTTAATTAAATAAATTTTATTCCACTTGGGTAAATTCCAAATATTATTTTCCCATGATTTATTTAATCATTTCTAATAGGGATTTTATCTTTATTCAAAATAGAAATAGAATTTAGTTAATGCCACTTTATTTTATTTGGAAAATTCTTTATCTATTTATTTTATTTGGATTTGGATTATAATCATTCCATTTGCTTATGGTCTTGGCCAAGTTTTAATTTGGTCTTTAAATATTCCTCATTTAATAATTTCTTTCTTTATCTTATAAAATCCATATCTTTTTATTTATAGATCCAAACTTGGTGATTCCAATTTGTAAAAACTTATTTAATATTTATTTATCCTTTTAAATATATTTAGGATTATTTGCTCACCATTTGGTATGGATTTATAGATAGATTCTTTATTAGCTTTGGAAATTCAATTTCCTTATCTTATTAAATTCATAAGATTTTATCTATGGTTCCAAATTAAGTGAATCCAATTCATATGGTTTTATAATTTTTCTAATAGTCATTCTTGATCAATTTGAAATGTTTGTTTGAACAATTTTTATATGGATCAAATCCATAGTCTTAGAGATAACTTGAAAATGATTTTCTTCCATTGGGGTTTTAGAATTTTGGTTTATTCTCCAAGTGTTTAAATTTCAAGATGCATTTTATGAGGAATGCATTCCAATTGATTTGAATTTAGTTAGATTCAAACATTAACCAAAGTTTGTTCAAGATGGGATTTTAAGTTTCCATTTAGAAACAAAAGTTTCTTTTCACCCTAAATTTCAACAATTATTTATTTTGTTTATTTATTTTTTACATAACAAGATTTGGAAAATCTTGGGATGTGACAGTGATCTACAGATCCAAATGATTTAAATCCAACGGGCTTGGATTCAGCATTTCAATACCTTTCTAACAAAATTGGTTTCATTTAATTTGGTGCACTGAATCGAGCTGGGTTGATTTTTGAAACTAGGTACAGAAGTGTGTTTGAATTAAAATGGAAAAATTTAAATTCAAACTACTGGGCTGCGCGGGAACTGTTAACGGGCCGGCCCAGTGTCACTCCGCGACGTGGGGCTCAGCTGACAGGGGTTCCACCAGTCAGTGGCTCTTTAAACGCGAAGCGGTACGGGGAAATATCGGCCACACGATCTAAGTCTAATCGAACGGCTGCTACTCATCATCCACGTCGGGCTGCGCCGGCGAGACAGAAACCTAACGTGGCAGGTGGGGGTCATCGGGGGATCACCAGGGCTCAGGCGACGGTCGGCGAGGCGGGCGAATGACGAAGTCGACGACGGCGAACATCCTGGTACCGGCAGCTTCTCCTGGGGTGGGCGAAATTGATGGCGCCCTTCTTCTCCAGAGGCGGCCTGCTCCGGCCAAATTCCTGTGATGCGCTGCTCGCCTTGCTCCAGGAACGTGGTGGAATGGTCAGTGAGGAGAGGGGAGTGAGATGGTGTGAAGAGTTTGAGCGGGGGAGTCCTCTATTTATAGTCTCGACGACGAGACCAAACGGAATGGGCAGGCGACAGTGGGGACATGGCTACGGGCTACTAGAGGCATGGCCGACGGTGGCGATCGATCGGTGGTCTCCCTGTGATGCTCTATGGCTTTAATGCGCGTGTAGGGGCGGTGGCAAACGGTCTGGAACATGCGATGCTCTGCGCGGCAGAGGCGGCGTCTTCGACGGCGAGTGGTGGCTGTGAGGCATGGGGCGGCAAACGAGGATGTTTGGCGGTCTCCTGGGATGGTGGTGATTACGTATGCAAGCGGTGAGAGCGGTGCGCGGTCGGTGGGCCTGTGTCGAGGTTGGCGCTCTCGCGCACACTCGGCATGGTTGACAGAGGAACGGGCGCGGCGTTCCTGGGTGCTCTGGTCGATGTCCTCGAGGCAGGGCTGGTCGAGAGGGGGCGGTGAGGCATTGGTGATCTCCCAGACAAGGTTGGAACGGCTAGTTCCTCTCCTAGCTTGCTGTCTACACTGGGGTGGCATGGGTGGCTTCGGCTGTTCATCATTGATGACATTGCCAAACTTACAGTGGTGCTAGACGTTTACAAATGAGCTAGATGATCTACTAAATCCTAGTTGCAACCAGAGAGGGAACAAGTTAGGCTCAAATCACTGCTCCAAATAGTGTTTGGATTTTATTTGATTTGCATCTGCAAGGTATTTGATGAAATGGCCGCATGAATTCAAGTTTTGAATTTTGAAAAGATTTTTGGTGGGTGTGCTAGGTAGGTGCTGGTGAGTCTGTATATGCTTGGGTTTTGAAAGTTGAGCTTGTTTGAGTGGTTTTTGAAAAAGTAGGATCTTCCCATATGATAAAGATTCAATTTTAAACTGTCCTTTAAACTATGCATTTGAATGTTTCTGGATGATCACAAGGTGGGCCTTGATACTTTGTTATGAGTACTATCAAGGGGTGCAAAGATCCAAACAATTTTCTGTTAAGTTCTGAAAGTTAGAGACAGCCAAAGTAGGCATGGGAGTTAATTTGGCCAAAGTGACCATTCACTCATTTTGTTTGTTTTGATTTATTTGTCTTTGAAAAGTGTGGGGATTGTTTATATGATGTTTATTTCACCTAAGAATCCTTTTACAAGCAAAGAAACACATAAAAAAGGCAATTCAAAATAATTCAAAATGGGATGCATACACACATGCATGCTTTCATATTTTTATTTAGAAAAGTTTTTGTTAACCCTGATTTTGAAGATTAGAGTTTGATGATTCTAGTTTAATATTTTTGGGATGTTACAAACCACTACCTATTCCTGATTGGAAGTGGGACAAGATTGGCATGGATTTCATCACCGGATTGCCAAGGACCAGGTCAGGATATGACTCTATTTGGGTAGTAGTGGATCGCCTCACTAAAGTGGCTCATTTCATACCCGTGAAGACAACCTATACAAGTGCTAAGTTAGCCAAAATCTACATGAGTAGGATTGTATGTCTGCATGGAGTACCCAAGAGTATTGTGTCTGATAGGGGAACTCAGTTCACTTCTCATTTTTGGAGGCAACTACATTAGTCATTGGGAATGAGACTGGAATTCAGCACTGCTTTTCATACTCATACTGATGGACAGACAGAAAGTACCAACCAGATTCTAGAAGATATGTTAAGGGCATGTGCCCTAGACTATGGAGCCAGTTGGGATGAAAGTCTGCCTTACGCAGAGTTCTCTTACAATAACAGCTATCCAGCCAGTATTGAGATGGCACCATTTGAGTTTCTCTATGGGAGAAAGTGTACTACCCCATTGCTATGGAATGGTGTGGGAGAAAGAAATTTGTTCGGACCAGAACTGATCAAAGAGGCTGAAGAGAAAGTCAAGTTGGTAAAGGACAGATTGAAGATAGCACAGTCCCGACAAAAGAGCTACGCAGATCCTAAGCGTAGAGAAGTCACCTATGAAGTGGGTGATAGAGCTTATCTTAGAGTGTCACCACTTCGTGGAGTGAAGAGTTTTGGAGTCAAAGGAAAATTGGCCCCAAGATATGTTGGAACATTCAAGATTCTGAGTCGTAAAGGAGAAATAGCTAAATTGAATTGCCAGAATCATTGTCTGCAGTTCACAATGTGTTTCATGTGAGTCAGCTAAAGAAATGCCATCCAGAGATGGAAGAGACTTCTTTGAAGGATACTATACCTTTGGAGGAGGTTCAATAGGAAAGTGATCTCACTTATGAGGAAAAACCTATCAATATTCTTGAGACTGCAGAAAGAGTTACTCGGACTAAGACTATCAAATTCTGCAAAGTTCAATGGAACCATCATTCCGAAGAAGAAGCACCATGGGAAAGAGAAGATGACCTTCAGAAAGAACACCCTCACCTATTTGCTAGCCAATCCGAATTTCGAGGGCGAGATACACCTTAAGGGGGTTAGATTTGTAACATCCCTAAAATCATGTTTTCAAACTTTTCATATCATCCATGCATTCATGACCATTTTAGGATCAATTTCAAAGTCATTACAAAAACAGAAACATTTGGATGCTTATTATTTTATGTAAGCAAAGCATTGATCCAATGCTACTCTCTAATGAGATATTATTGTTTTAAACCAAGATTGTTTGTTCATGAGTTGGTTTGGTTGTTTTCCAAAGCTTGGACAAAAATTTCAAAACAAAATATGACTTTAAAACCATTTTCATATCATTATTAAAACTTGGGTAAAAGACACTTTTTTATTTCAAAACTCCAAAGAACCAAAACAAGTTTGGTGAAACAGCATGCTTTTATACCTAAATATGTGCAGGTTTCACTTTACAAAAATCCAGAACAAGTTTGAAATCATACACATTTGAAATCATTTGAATTTGACTCCTGGAAATTCAAACAAAAAAAGAAAAAGATTAAAGAAAAGGAAAAGGGCCGGCGCTGCCAATTTGGCCCAGCAATGAACCCAGCCCACTAAGCCCACCTGGGGTCTTCCTCTCTCTCTCTCATGCGACGCAGACCTACCCCACACACGCTGACCGGTGGACCCAAACGCCACGTGGTCGTCGTCCCCAAACCCCGCACCCCCCGACCACGTCGACGCCGCCGTTACCTCCATCACTGCCACGAATGAAGTGGGCTTAATTTCCGATCAATGCCGCACGATCTCCTCGCCACTCATTGGCTATTTAACCCCCTCTCCTCTCCACATCTTTCCCCTCACTCAGCGCCTCTTCTCCGCCACCAGGCTTCCCACAATCCCACTTGCACCGCCGCGGTACCGAGCGTCTCGGGCGACGCATTCCGGTAAGCGTCGACCGTCCCCTGTCTCTGATTCAATTGAACGTGATCAGTATACCCTTGCGCATCTTCTCATGCCCTTCTTTTGCTCTGAATCGCCCTAGACTGTCGCCATCATCCACCTCTGGAAGCGACTGAAGCTCAGCGTAACTCCGACGAGTTAATCTGGTTAGTCCCGAGCGCGCCTTGCCCTCTCTTTGATACTCACATGACCAGCGCTGTTCCCCGCATCTAACGCGCCGCTTGTTTCCCTCTGGCATGATCTACAACATCGTCAACATCGACGTACATCCGTGCCCGACGACAGGCTTCACTTCGACGAGCAATAGCAGCTGAGTCCGTGTGCCCATGTCTCTCCCTCGACCACCTCGAGCACCGCAACGACCTCACGAGCTCGGTAAGCCCCTCTGCTGACCCCAGCCCCCTCCGTAGCTGCCGGAACATCACTAGCAGAGCCGCATCGCCGCACCGCTGCCGCTAGCGCCGCCCATCCGTGGTCGCTTGATCGATAGCCGTCGAATCTAGATCCAGCGCATAGAAATAGATAACTTAACGAAGGGGTACGCTTTAGATCTGGCCATGCATTTTCATTTAGATCATGTGGCCCTCGTTGATCGATCCGGCCGAACTGGTACGGGCCAATCAGAACACGCCGCGTGGCCTGCTATTCGTTTTAAAAACAAAATTTAGATCTATTAGTGACTCAAACTTGCAAAATTCATAACTTTTGATACACACGTTCAAAATTTTCAAATTTTATATCATTTGAATCGGGAGAAAGAATGCTATCCATTTATGCAATGTGTTTAATGTTTTGCTTCTGTACAATTGGTTATTTTTGCAGAGACATTTATAAGCTTATTTTGAGTATAGAAATGATTTGAAAAATGATTTAAAGATCAAATAAAGTTTAATTAGTGTGTCTTGGTCTTGTTTATGATTCAGTACTGTATACTTGTCTTGTTTGGTGTAGAAAATCATCACATGGCATTTTGCATGCATACATATATTTTTGCTTGTATAATTTGTTATGTTATTTTGGTGCCATTATTTTATGTGTAGATTTTGGTGCTAATAGTGATTGTGGTTGTGAAGATTGTTGCTACTCCCCAAACTACCAAGGCAAGTGGTGCTTCATGTTTTTATCCCTATATAATTCTAACTATGCATTAGAAATATTTTGTATAGGACTTGCATGATTATTTTGCTAAGTATCTATATGCTATGCTTGGGAAATCCTAGTAGTTGTAGCAATGATTAGAATTTACTCTAAGTAAGATACATGTTATTGCCATGCTTAGCCTAGCTAGTAGCAACCAAGGGTGGATTATATAATCATGCTATGAGAAATATTTCTAAGTCTTGGACTTATGGTTTGTTTAATAAAACAACTAAGTGAATGAAACACCTGGGTGAAATGGAAAGAATGGTTTGTGTTGAGTGGTTACACAAGGCCCATTTCTATGGTTTACCTTGTGTATCTCACTTGTGGAAAGCCACCCAGGAACAAAGGGATTTGAGATGCCAAATGTTAAGAAGCTTCTAGTGCAGCCACATGGCATTATGGGCTCTGCCTGGATCATATAGGTTGCAATAACTTAGCCATTTGGATAGTTGGTGGTAGTGGGATGATAGGTTGGAACGCGTCCATTTGGTCTAAGGGAAGGCTTCTGAAAGGTCCTGTCTTGGTGAAAATCAAGTCTTGTGGGGAAAGAGCACAACCTCTGCAGATGGAAGAATCTAAGTACTTAGCCATGTCCCTGGTATTGGACAACTTGAGCATCAAGACATGGAAGCTATCAACAATATCCTCATCCCAATTTTCTAAGTTAAAACTTGTGGTTGAACAAGGGTAAAGGTTCACCAATTTCTATTGGTGGTTCCTTGGGAAAAGTTTTGTCAAAGAAAAACTTAGTGTTTTCAACTAATAGGTATAACCTATTTTCAGCAAAGCAAGCCTAAGACACACTTAGCCAAATTCATATAGTAACTAGATGTTAATATTCTACTAAGGTATCACTTGCCAATACTATTCCAATGTATTGACCCACTTTGGTTGTAACTTGTGATGTTGCAGGTTATTCTGATGATGATTAGGGGTTATGAGTCTACACTCAACATGCTTGCCTGTGGCATATGAAGATGAAGACTTTATTTTATTGTTATAAATGAACTCTTGTATTAGGCCTATGTCCATGGAGTTGTAAAAGACTATGTTATCTCTGGAATGACGATGTAATAATGACCTTTGTTTCTCTGTACTTCATCTTAAACTGTGGATGCTAGCATTTGATCCAGGGACTAGCATTGCAATCACAGGGATCCTTACCATTAAAAGGCAGGGATCTTACACATCTCAACTTTACCGAAGCAAGCCACAATACCATTTGGAGATCAAATCAAATACAAATCAAGACAAGATCAAAGTATCAAACCCTAATGTTACAAGGGCCAATCTCTCTCTTTCTCTCTACATGTGGGAATAATGGTGGATCGGATGGATTAGAGGCTACAGATCTTTGAAGAATGAGGCGATGTTCTTCTCCTCCTTTAAATCTGATCTCCCCTCTTTTGGAATGGTTTGTGGCGGCTGTGTTCTCTTTTTTGTCTCGCTCCCAATATAGAATTTGCTTGTATTGATATAGCGAAGGCGTTGGAGGGTCGTACGGCCGGGCAGTACAGGCGCGCTCTGACCGTACCAGTGGTCGTTACACCACCTGGACGCCTCTAATGAAGGGGGCTTTAATTGAGGATTTGCTTCTTTGGTTGTAAGTAGCTCATAAATGCTCCAAGGTCTTCCAGAAATGTTTATTACCTGAAATTCATCACAAGAAACCAAAGTTTTGCTAATTTGTGATGTTAACATTAGTTCAAAGATAAAATCCAACAAAACCCGGCAAGAACCAAAGGAAAATCATTGATAAAAAGTGTCAAAATTTGGAGCTATCAACATCCCCAGCTTAGCTGTTGCTCGCCGTCGAGCGACAAAGCTATAAAGAATAATAACGAGAAATTGAATCAAGGGAAAAACTCACAAGCTTAAGGTTGTATCATATTCCATCATCACAAATCCTGCAACTTTAAAAATGAGCATAATATATTTGAACAATTGCACTTAAGTTCGCTTCCTAACCGCAAACAATTCGCTAGCTAATAGTTCTTGAACTCAAAGGAAACTGCTAAAAAATTAGTTAGGCTTGCGAATCAATTCTTTTCGGCGCCTATCGTCTTATGAGAGTAAAAACATTTTTAATAAAGAATGCGTTGGGCAAATTAAGGGTTCACAAGTAGATGTCAAAAGAAGGATAAACTTAGAGTTTCGTTAACACCTTTTTTGAAAACGTGGCTATCAAACACCCAATCAATTTCTTGCTTTTCAAGAACTATAGTTTCTCTCATTTTATTTCAGGTGGTTAGGTATTGCCAATACTTTCATAAGGATTGAATATTTCAGCTCATAACTCAATAGTATTTTTTTTATCTTTTTTTCTTTTTCTCTCTCTTTATCTTTTTTCTAAAAGATCAACAAAGCAAGTTTAGAAAATCCCTCACCGACCGTAAAAATGTTCATTCCTTCAAATAATTCATTTCAGCAGGTGTTTATCAAGTCAACCCATTTAAGATCTGGGGTTGAGCACTTACTAATATTAAACCCTTAAAACCAAAACAAGGCAACAAAGTTGTCATAGAGACACTTTATTTTGTTCTAAAGCAATTGGAATTTAATCCAACAATGTTATTTGTATAACTGATTGTAATTGTCATAATTCGAAACCAAAGTAGTGGCATTAACCATGAGATCAAGTCTTAAAATATAATGAGCTAAGTGTGGAGTGGAACTCAAGTGCAACCGAACAAACACAATATGTTCATGAATAAACTTGCAGGAAGAGGGAAAATAGGAATGTGGTACCTCCTATCGCTTGCTTGGCTTCTCACTTGAGTCAACTCCTAGCGTTCTCTTCCATGGCTATGTCACTAGAAGTGAGCAACCTGCAAAAATATGGAGAGAAAACCAAGAGAAATTCACACAAAACAAGATAAAAAAGCCAATCTAATTTTTTTGGGTTTTCATTTATCAATGCAAAACTGAAAGTAAACATGCATTAGAAACCAAACAAACAAAGAAAACAAAAATATGAATGCAAAAGTGGGGAGGAGTTCAACCTACCCAAGATTAGGCTCTTGGCCTACTCTGGATCAATTGTTGTCGTCGTTAGGAGGCAGCTGCTGGTGTGGATAGTACAGGTGATGGCTCGATAAGTCGGTCATTGATGTCTACGCACTTCTATTCCTGTAGACAGTTGTTGGGCCTCCAAGTGCAGAGGTTTGTAGAATAGTAGCAAGTTTCCGTTAAGTGGATTACCCAAGGTTTATCGAACTCAGGGATGAAGTGGTCAAAGGTATCCCTCTCAAGCAACCCTGCAATCAAGATACAAGAAGTCTCTTGTGTCCCCAACACACCCAATACACTTGTCAGGTGTATAGGTGCACTAGTTCAGCGAAGAGATAGTGAAATACAAGTGGTAACGGTGCTAGAAAAGAGCTTCTGACTTGTTGCTGCCGTGGGGTAACGGTGCTAGAAAATAGCTGATGGTGTGGAGGAACAGACTAAAGGCAAACTGATGGAAGCAAGCAAACATGCAACAGATCTAGATGCAAATGGTGTTTCAATGTTTAGAAACAAGGCCTAGGGATCATACTTTCACTAGTGAACACTCTATCATATAAATATCCTCTCTTCATGATACTACTCTTAACTACTCTCCGGTTGGACACTCTAATCATCGGTAGGGCTATAACAGCACTCCTTAAAGTCCACCTTCCCCAATCTAGATAACCCCACACTGTCACCTTGAGCGCTAGATGGTTCCAACAAACACCACAACTTCATAGAGACATCCAACTCCAAATATAACTCATTACAAATATTCAATCTAGCCAAAGTGCCACACACGGTATGCACGCTGCCACTTTTACACACGTGGGTAAAGCATAGATCTATTAAAGTATAAGTTGGCAATCTCAAGTCCCTTGAATACGGGGGCCACACCTCATGCATACTCAACTTTGGGCCCAGGTAAGTTCTTGTCATTGTAAGTATTGGCATATCATTGAGAACTGCCAACAGGGTACCCCTTGCACATGGTACATGAGATTTCCAATAACCAAAATGACAAGGCAAGCAGACAATGAGCATCTCAACAATCTTCTTATTTACCATACGCATAACTTTTTATTGAGGATGCTTCATAGATAGCTCATTATGGTGATGCTACAAGTTTCCACCATGATTAAGCATGGCTTAGGCTAGCGGCCCAGGCGTTTCTCTAACACAAAATACAAACTCCATGGACTTACAAGTTCCCTCTTTATTTCACACCGGTGACATCCATAGACAAAAGAGCATGATATCAACTGAGTACAAAGTACAAGTGCAATGTTGAAAGCGTTCCCCGTGACAGCACGGTTCTACTAATTCCAGCTTATAAGTGCAAGCATATACAACAAAGTTGTCACAATGGTTCAAGTTTATTAGGGTCAAAGAATATAAAGTGTGCCATCAAGTTCGTGAGGGCTTTAATCACTAAGTTTTCACATAACAAAATAGTTTTTTAATTGGAAGATAGTTGAAAACAAGAATATACTTGGAATGGTGTAACACACCATGCATAGGAGTTTGTAGTGGACACTTTGAATAACTTGGTTTCTTGGGAGTTGGAAGCATGAGTAGAACTTACTCATACAAGTGGAGGCTAGCAAAAGACTGGGAGCAACCAACTAAGAGAGCATAATGGCCATAATCATGCAGAGCAACAAAACATTACTAATCAAAGCATAGAGTGGTACTACAAGTCAAGGACTAAATGATCATAAAGGCTATGGTGACTTGTTCATAGTCATAACATGGTGTGAGCATGTGCCAAGTCAACCCAAGCAAAACATCAAAGGAGAATACCAGTATACTATGCTTTGCATGCTAAAACAACGCATAATTTTTTCAAGGCACACTAAGCAATCCTAATTGTTTGGAAGAAGTCATGCTACAACAATAATCACTAAGCATAAGGTCAAAATAACATCTAGCATGACATGCTAAAGTCTAAGTCACAATCAATGCAAGCTCCTCTTGCACTTACAAGCAAGAACTTACTACTCCTTTCCAACACCAAGCAACTTATTTGAAACAACTCACAAAGATAACAATCAATAAAGATCAGTGAGCTTGTCTCACAAATCCACCAAGAAGAACTAAAAAGTTATAAGCTGAAAGCACAAGAAAACTAAGGCTGAACGTAGTGCTAGCAAAAGTGAACACTCACAAAACAATAAGAGTGAAAACTAGAGTGTTCTAGGCAATGGAAACAGAGTGTGTCTCTCTCCAAAAGAAGTGTGGTGTAACCAACCAACTTACTCAAGAAAACTAAGCAAATTAAAACCAAAAATAAAAACTAAGACGCTCCAAGAACAACACAACTGTGCATGAAACAGTAAAAACGAAGTGTCTAGAAAGACCTGCGATTTTTATTGATGAAGAAGGGGATACCTTGGGCATCCCCAAGATTTGATGTTTGTACCTCTTGAATATTTCTTGGGGTGACACGGTATGGCATCCCCAAGATTGAGGTTTTGTCCATTCTTCATCTCATTACATTATTATTTCTCTACACTTGCAAATTTTCCTTCATACAAAACTTCACACAATCTTCATTAGCAACATTAGTGTATTCAAAAGATAATAGACCCTTAGGTAAAGCTTTGGAACAGCAAGACTTTTCAATAAAAACACATGATACTGTAGAAACTCCTTCAAAAAGCTCAATTCCCCTAAAGAGAACTTAAAAAAGAATCAATAAGAAGCAAATGCAAATAATGGCAGAATCTGTCAAAACAGACCAGCAGGTAGAAACCGATTTATTCAGAGACCTTTTGTTGCTCAAATAAAAAAGTGTTTAATTAACAAAAGTTAGATAACTTACTGGGGGATATATTAGTAAATTTTCAGATCAATCCGACTTACAGAGACTGCTCACGAATTTTTATGGTGGAGGACAGAAATCTGTTTCGGGATAGCAACTCCCCAAATCTTACTTCCCTCTCATTAGAGGTCATTCTTGGCACAAAAAGCAAACAAAAAAGGATAAGGAGAGGTCATTACTGAATTAATGACTTCCAAGACTCATGAAAACTCTTGGGTTATCTCCCAACAAGTACTTTTCTTTAATGCCTTTAAGTTAGGCTTGATAGTTTGAGAAGATGCTCACATAAGAAATATGAATTGAAGTAAAAGAGTGCATCAAGAAGCAAATTAAAAACACATTTAAGTCTAACCCACTTCCTATTCATAGGAATCTTGTAAATAAACAAGTCACTAAAGCACAAAGCACCAAGCATAGGAAAGAAAAACAAGTGCAACTTCAAGACTTTCAACATAAAGAGGGGAAACTTAATATTACTGAGATGCATAAAACCATGTTTCCCTCTCTCATAATAACTTTCAGTAGCAACATGAACAAAATTAACAATATAACTATCACATAAAACATTCTTATCATGAGCCACATGCATAAAATGATTATTACTCTCCACATAAGAATAGCCATTCTTATTAGTTGTAGTGGGAGCAAATTCAACAAAATAGCTATCATCGTTATTCTCATCACCATAATCATCAAATATAGGAGGCATATTGTAATCACAATAAATTTTCTCCTCAATAGTAAGTGGACTGAAAATATCATATTCATCATTGTAATAATCATATATTGGAGGTTTGGTATCATCATAAGCAATAGAATAGCTATCTTCCAAAGCCGGGGAACTAAAAAGATCACTTTCATAAAAACTAGCTTCCCCAATCTTAGACTTTTCCATAGAATTAGCAATAATGGTGTCCAAAGAATTCATACTAATAACATTGCTATTATCATGCAAATAAATTTCCATAGGTTTTTTAATTTTATCTTCAAACACTTCATGTCCTAACTCAAGATAGATACTATAGATCTCTCTAATTTTTTTGTTGTTTTCCATTAATCCTAACTAGTGAAAACAAGAAAAAAAATACAACATTGCAGAATCTAAAGGAAATAAATTCGAGCACTCACACACCAAGAGGATGTGAGTACCTTTTACCTTACCTCCCCAGCAATGGCGCCAGAAAAGAGCTTGATGTCTACGCACTTCTATTCTTGTAGACAGTTGTTGGGCCTCCAAGTGCAGATGTTTGTAGAACAACAACAAGTTTACCTGAAGTGGATTACCCAAGGTTTATCGAACTCAGGGAGGAAGTGGTCAAAGTTATCCCTCTCAAGCAACCCTGCAATCAAGATACAACAAGTCTCTTGTGTCCCCAACACACCCAATACACTTGTCAGGTGTATAGGTGCACTAGTTCGGCGAAGAGATAGTGAAATACAAGTGGTAATGGTGCTAGAAAAGAGCTTCTGACTTGTTGCCGTGGGGTAACGGTGCTAGAAAATAGCTGATGGCGTGGAGGAACAGACTAAAGGCAAATTGTAACATCCCTAAAATCATGATTTCAAAGTTTGCATATCATTCATGCATGCATATAGATTTGAGATCAATTTCAAACTCATTTCAGAAAAACAGAAGCACTTGGTGCTATGATTTTATGTGAGCAACTTAAATCAAATGGCCATCACCATTTGAAAGTTTGAATGTTTGTGAACCTTGATTGTTTACTCTCCTTGTTGAAGGGATTGAGTGTAGAATTTAAACCCAGACTTACAAATTGGAAATGATTTCAAAAACCATTTTTTTCAAACTTTGCAAATCAAGTGCCAAGTCTCAGATATTTTTGTTCTCCAAGTTTGACCAAGCCTTTGCAAAGCAACCACATGATTTTATGCCTATATTTGAGACTACAGCACACTGCAAAAATCCCAAGAAGTTTTGAATTCAAATGGAACTTGAATTCATTTGAAAATCAATTCAGAAAATCGAAACAGAAAAAGAAAAAGGATAAAGAATTAGAAAAGGGCCGGCGCCAGGATTCTAGCCCAGCAACAGAACTGGCCCAACTAGCCCACCCGGGCCATTCCTCTCCCTCTCGCACGCGCAAGCGCACCCCCACAGTCGCTGACGACCAGACCCCACCTCCTCTTCGCGCGTTTCGCTGACGAGCGGGCCCTCTCCACGCCACCGCCGTCTTCCCCAAACCGCGCCCGCAGACCACGTCGCCGCCGCTGTCAATGCCGGTAATGGCGCGACGTAATTAGCCTTGATGCCGTAGGCATTTCCTGTCGCGCTTGGGCCTATTTAATCCCCTCTGCCCCGCGAGCATTTCCCCCCACTCTCCTCGCTCACTCCGCCACCAGGCTGCGCGCATTTGCTCTCGAAGCCCCACTGTACCGATGACTCCGGCGACCGATTCCGGTGAGCCAAGACCGCCCCCCTCTCTCTGGTACAAGCTATCTTGCTCAGCATGATCTGGCGCACCTCCTGATACTTTCCTTTTGCCTGCTCGTGACCCAGGTCGTTGATTCCGTCCACGACCGCAACCACCTGCGCCGCCGCTTGACTCCGGCGACCAATTGAGGTAAAACCCGAGCGCCCCTTGCCCCTCTTTCATACGATATTGTTCTCCTGCGTCTTGTGCATCGCCTGACCCCTCTGGTTCGTGCTAGGGTGACGCCAAACCTCGGCAAGAACCACGACTGCAAGCGACAGACGCCGCCCGCAACTCCGACGAGCCCCTGAGACCGTGCCAGTGCGCCCCTTCGCAAACCAACGCCACGTTGAGCTTCAGCACGCCACCGCGGTTCTGGTAAGACCCTTCCCCCACTCCCGCGCGACCTAGAATGCTAGCGCCATTGCCGACGTCGCCGCCAAATCGCCGCTAAGCGCCGAGTTTGGTTAGTTGATTTGTAGCCGTCAGATCTGGATCCAACGCGTAGAATTAGATAAGTTAGCGAACCGTTATGGGAAGATCTGAGCCGTGGGTTTTAATTAGATCCAACCGCGCGGGAGGGTGATCCTAAACGAATCGGTATCATCCAATAGGATTAAGATGCGTGGCTAGAGTTTAAATCAAAAACAGAATTCAAATCAGATTTAGATCCAAATTTCAAATGGCTATAACTTTTGATTCACATGTTAGATTTTTGCAAATTTTATACCGTTGGAATCAGGGAGACAATCCCTTTCTGAATCTGCAATGTGTTTAACAAAAAGTTTCTGTTAAAATGACTTTTTATGCAGAAACTTGTTTAGGACTATTTTGAGTATAGAATTTGTTTAGGAAATAGTTTTAGTGCTTAATAAGTTTAGTTAGCAAGTTTTTAACTTGGTTATGTTTCTGTATCATGCACTTTCTTGGTGGAGTTTCCAAAAATCATCACTTAGCATTCTCTTGCATGCATTCATTCATATTTTTGTTTGTATATGAATTGTGTGTAATTTTGTGCTACAAATTTTTGTGTAGATTTTGCTAGTGACTGTGATTATGAAGAGTGCTACTCTCCCCATTACCAAGGAAAGTGGTACTTCATGAATATTTTCATCCCTATATTTTGTATATGCATTAGAAATATTTTGCTAAGTCTTGCATGTTACTTTTTGCAAAATGCTATGTTGGGAAATCCTAAGTAGTTGTAGAATTGTGGAATTGATAGGAAATTTTCCTAAGTTAAGTTACTATGCCATGCTTAGCCTAGCTAGTAGCAAACAAGGGATGGTAAAGTATATACATGCTATGCTGAAAATATTTCTAAGTCTTTGGACTTATGTTTTCTTAATAAAACAACTAAGTCAATGAACCTCCTGGGTGGAATGGGACTTGAATGGTGGTTTTTGGTTGAGTGGTTACACAAGGCCCATGGACATGGTTTAACTTGTGTATCACACTTGTGGTATGCCACCCAGGCACAAAGGGATTTTGGAGGCCAAGTGTTGAGAAGCTTATAGTGCAGCCACTTGTCAATATGGGCTCTGCCTTGATCATATAGGTTTGCTAGAACTTAGTCATTTGGACAGTTGGTGGTAGTGGGATGATAGGTTGGAACGCGTCCATTTGGCTAAGGGAAGGCTTCTGAAAGGTTATGTCTTGGGAAACCAAGTCTGGTGGGGAAAGTGCACAACCTCTGCAGATGGAAAATCTAAGTACTTAGCCAAGTCCATGGCAATGGACAACTTGAGCATCAAGACATGGAAGCTATCAAGAATCTCATCACTCCAACTTCTAAGTAAAACTTGTGGGTGAACAAGGGTGAAGGACCCCAATGTCTACTGGTGGTTTCTTGGGAAAGTTTTTGACAAAGAAAAACTTAGTGATTTCAACTAATAGGAAAAACCTATTTTGAGCAAAGCAAGCCAAGCTACACTTAGCCAAAATGCATATAGTAATTTAGTCCACTTAAAATCTACTAAGGTATCACTTGCCAATACTATTCCAAAGTATTGACCCACTGTGGCTGTAACTTGTGATGTTGCAGGTTACTCCGATGATGATTAGGTGTCATGAGTCTACACTCAACATGCTTGCCTGTGGCACATGAAGATGAAGACTTATGTTTATTTACTTATTCCAAAACTCTTGTATTAGGCCTGTGGCCTTGAGTTGTAAAAGACTATGTTTTATCTCTGGAATGGATGTAATAAATGACCTTTGTATCTGTGTACTTCATCTTAAACTTTGGATGCTAGCAATGATCCAGGGACTAGCATTGCAATCACAGGGATCCTTTTTCCTTTACAAAGGAGGGATCTTACACAAACTGATGGAAGCAAGCAAACATGCAACAGATCTGGATGCAAACGGTGTTTCAATGTTTAGAAACAAGGCCTAGGGATCATACTTTCACTAGTGAACGCTCTATCATATAAATATCCTCTCTTCATGATACTACTCTTAACTACTCTCCGTTTGGACATTCTAATCATCGGTAGGGCTATAACATCACTCCTTAAAGTCCGCCTTCCCCAATCTAGATAACCCCACACTGTCACCTTGAGAGCTAGATGGTTCCAACAAATACCACAACTTCATAGAGACATCCAACTCCAAATATAACTCATAAAAAATATTCAATCTAGCCAAAGTGCCACACACGGTATGCACGCTGTCACATTTACACATGCGGGGAAAAGCATAGATCTATTAAAGCACAAAGAGTATTTATGTAGACTCAAGCCTAAGTGCCACCATGGCGTGCACGCTGTCACTTTCACACACATGGGGAGAGTAGAGATCTATTGAAGCACTTGAGTAGCAAGGTAGATCTACTTGATTACAAAGCCCATGACCACAACAAGATCATGCATAGAGAGAGAGATGAACACATAGCTACCGGTAGAGCCCTTAGCCTCGAGGAAGAACTACTCCCTCCTCATCATTCGAATCAGCAACAGTGATGAAGATGGCGGTGGAGATCGATGGAGATGGCTCCGGGGGCACTTCCCCGTCCCGCAGGGTGTCGAAACAGAGAATTTCTGTCCCCCGAATCTCCCCTTCGGTGGCTGTGGCGCTATAGAGGTTTTCGTGGATTTATTCTGGATTTTTTAGGGGTTTTGGGTCAGGGGCTTCTTATAGGCGCAAGAATCAAGGTCGGTGGGGGTCCAGGGGCCCACACCCCCTGTGAGCGCCCGCAGGGCTTGCCTGCGCCTAGGGGGAGGGGTGGACCCCTTCGGCTCTGCTTCGTGGTTCCGTGTTGCTCCGGGGAAAATAATGACTTTGGCTTTTGTCCCGTCCAATTCCGAGAATACTGATTTTCTACCTTTCTGGAACCAAAAATAGAAGTAAATAGGCAACTGGCACTATGGCATCTTGTCAAGAGGTTAGTTCCAGAAAGTGTATAAAAATACCTCAAAGTGTAGACAAAACATAAGACAAATGATACAAAACAAGCATGGAGCATCAAAAATTATAGATACGTTTCCGACGTATCAGTCATGGAAGATAGTGAAATTTTGAGTGAGGTCAACGATGTTGGCATTCACATCTTGCGACGTATTTTCTACATTGTTGATGCGATGCACCACCTGTTCGAAGTCACTGCTCAGGACATAGTCAAATCCTGGCTGAGGTTGAGGCATACCTTGCTACTGCTGGTGGTGGGGAAATGGCCGATTGTGATGATCTTGCTGGACATAGTCGTCCCAGACCCCGGTGTTCCAGTCTTGTTCCCCTTGCTCTTGCTGCTGCTGCTGGTTGGCTGCGGTTCTCCTAGTTGGGATCCACTCCTGGGTTAGGAATCCTACCCGAGGAGATCAGTGCCTGCTGAAATTCTTCCTCATCGAGGACCCAACTCTATTTACTTGGCAAACGAAAAGCTTGGAGAAACGGAAGCAAGACTTGGTGGTGTTCACCGTTAGGCTCAAAATAAAATTGATAAGCACGGAGGGAGCGCTGAGGCCTATAAACCCCCATAAATTTTGTGCAATCCATGAAGATGCCATCCAACTCCTTACTACCAGCCATGGATCTCTCATTAGGCATGACAAAGTCGCTTGCATAGGAAATCTAAGTGATTAAGCCTCCATAGTGAATGTCACCCAAAGGAGCCGAACTTTGGCGGAGGAAGTGTTGGATAAGCAAAGCACCAAAGTTTACCTTATGCTCCATCTCAGGATGGAGAGCCTGCGGTGACCCAACATACCACTGCACGCGTAGTACATTATAGTCGTTAATATGACCTCCACAAAACACCGTTCCGTAAATATCACATCCCTCAGAGTGGTACAATAGAAACATTGCAGGTTCATATTACAAACATACACACTTCATTATTATTAAAATTCTAGAAGTTCAGTACTTCAAGTGATTCAAAGTTACAAACCAAACATAAATATTTTCAGCGGAAGATTAAAGTTCTAAACTCATACTCCAAATTGATCTCAACAACTTATTATATAAAGTTTATGCTGCTCTGCTCAATTGGTTTACTACTAACTACTATTCGGACTCGTTGCCCTCCACTCCATAGCGTATCTCATAGTCCACCCCTTCCACTCCTCCGGACATGTCTAGTTCCTCATAGTAGACATCCTCTTGTACTTCAGCTGCATACATCAGAGTGTCTTCTGGATCCTTAGAGTCTAAGAAGGGGATCAAAGGAAAGAGCGAGTAACAACGTTACCCAACAAGTTATATGCAATGTGGGAAGTTTGATGCACTATCTAACACCTTGGACTATTAGTCCTTGGCACTATGCAATTTTCGTAAACATTTCTTCAAAGATTGATTTTAATATAAAAAACTATGCCCATCAGGCTTCACAGGTTAACCAGAACTTCATGGAGTTCCTTTATTGTCGCATTCACAGTTCCTTCCTGGAACAGGGAGTAACAAGTTATAGTTCTTACACTCTACAGAGGTGCGTTGCTTTACCCATGAGAGATCAAATCCTTGTTGCAAAATCGGGCATACTTTCCCATCCACAATTACGTGATTTGGGGCACTAGAGATGATCCAAGCCAATCATTGCCCCCTTCGCGACCTCGCATGTCTCCTTGGTGTACGCCATGCCCACATATTGAATTACGATAATGGTCAGTACAGACCGTTCAAATTCCAGAACTATCATGGGACGTTGAGGGTTCCCACCCATATGCTTCATATCCTCTACGAATTACCAATTAATGCATGCTACAAGGATAACAGCCATGACCTGCACATCCGGCTACATGTGAGAGGAAGAAGATACGACTGACTTCTCAGTCCCATTCCAAATATCATGGTTAACGCATATTTATACGGTGCTAGAATCACTGATGTCATGGGTTGTTAATTCCTATGGTGAATCTCATGCAATTGGAAACCCAAGTTTCATTGCCAATCTTATATTTACCATCAGTTAGGATGATAATAGCATTTTAATTTATTTGTGAAAATAGTATTTTCTTTATTTTCTTCAGAACATAGATGATAACACACAATTTGCAATTATTTTGATAAACACTCATCAAATGTACATGAGCAAGTGATGAACTTTCATTATGACTACAAGGTAGTGAAGTAGGATGCTTGCACTCGACCTTGAGCTTCTGTTTCTACAAAACACCATTGTTGCTCACTAAGGATAATATTTAAAGAAATAATAATGATTATGCATACTAATGCAATGCATCATTTATTAGTTATCTTCTTTGTGTGTTTTACCCACCTTATTAAATTCATACATTCCTTTATTTAAATAAAAAGGAAGTTACGAATGGATAATTCGTAAAATTTGTAAATATTATATTTAATATTTTTTTGGTATAATATAATATTATAAGAGCTTAAAACTTATTTTTATTTAATTTTAACTCTTGTTATTATTTTCTTAATATTATTTTAAGAATAAACATTTTAATTTATAACATTTTATTTTTTACTAATCTAAATAGAAATTTAGTATTTTTATAAAATAATATACCAATTTAGAATGACAAAAGTAAATTTTATTTATTTTTAGGTATTTTATTTATTTTTATAATATTCCTTAAGGAATATATTATAAAAATATTTAACCTAAATTTATTCTATTAAAATTAGAATTCTTAATTTTATTGGATAGCTAATATTTTAATGAACTCATAGACATATTATTTGTATTTTTAGTATTTTATTTTATTTCTTAGAGATTATTTAGCTCTAGGGTTATTTCGGTCTTTAATCATTTATTGAAATTCTTTATTTAAATATCTGGACCTAGCCCATTGGGCTGGCCTAGGCCTAACCCGGCCCACTTGGGATGATCAACCCACTCAACTCGAGTGGCACTGGCCCGTACTGGCCCAGTACACACTCACCGTCTCTCACACTCGCGTCTCTCCTCTCTCTTACCCCGCTGTGGAGTTGCGTTGCTGCCGCCGTTGCCGTGCGATTCTGGCCTCCTCATGACTATTCGGCCACCACCATGGTGCGTGACAAGGTAGTGGATGGCGCTACGTCGAATGGTCCTACTCGATTCATCGCTAGGCCCTTCTAATGACCAGGCCGCCTCCACCCCGAACCCTAAGGTTTGGTGGCTGCGAACGATATGGTGCCCTGCCCTCCCTGTGGTGTTGTGTCGTGGCTCTAGTGGCCCTGGGGCGCCTCCAGCATCGCTCGTTCTGCCGTGGCCGCTGGCTTACGGCTTGGCATGGGTTGCAGCGCCCTCGGGCGCTCCCCGTGTCGCCGTATGCACGCTCGTCGGCCGCTCTTCTTCCTCTTCCAACTACAGCGAGGCCCTCAGGTGAGTTCCTCACTTTCTCCCCCTCTTGTTCCTTTGTACTACCCTACTGGCTCTAGTGTGCTCGCAGCATATGAACCCTAATTGTGACTATCCATTGTTTTAGGGTTCATTCCTCTATGTTAGGGTTCATCCCTTGATAATATGCTATTTTGAGATGGTTACTTATTGATCCTAGTAGTGTGGACTTGCGGGTGTGTGTCAGTGAATGATCGATCTTCTCATCAGACACCAAAGCTTATCGGTCAGACACTATATACTATTTCATTTTTAATATTTAATAGTCTCAACTTGCGGGTGAGGCAACTTCAGAACCCGACGAAGCAACTTTTGTGTCTAACGAGGCAACCTCGAAGCCCGACGAGGCAACTTTGGAGCCCGGTGAGACAACTTTAAAGTCTCGCAGGGCAACTTCAGAGCCCGACAAAGCAACTTTTCGCGGCGAGGCAACTTTGGTGCCCGACGTGACAACATTGGAGCCCGACGAGACAACTTTGAAGCCCGGTGAGACAACTTTAAAGCCCGATATGGCAATTTTTGCCCGGCGAGGCAACTTCCGTGTCCGACGAGGCAACTTCGGAGCCCAGCGAGGCAACTTTTGCCCGGCCAGGCAACTTCAGAGCCCGTCGAGGCAACTTCGGTGCCCGGCGAGACAACTTCGGAGCCCGACGAGGCAATTTTTTCCCGGCGAGGCAACTTTGGTGCCCGACGTGGAAACTTTGGAGCCCGACGAGGCAACTTTGAAGCCCGGCGAGGCAACTTCGGTGCCTGGCGAGGCAACTTTAAAGCCCAACAAGGCAACTTTTGCCCGGCGAGGCAACTTCGGTGCCCTTCGGAGCCCGACGAGGCAACTTTGAAGCCGGTGAGGCAACTTCGATGCCCGACAAGGCAACTTTAAAGCCCGGCGAGACAACTTTTTCCCGTCGAGGCAACTTCGGTGCCCGGCGAGGCAACGTTGGAGCCCGACGAAGTAACTTTGGTGTCCGGCGAGGCAACTTTGAAGCCTGATGAGGCAACTTTTGCCTGGCAAGTCAACTTCGGTGCCCGGCGAGGCAATTTTTTCCCGGCGAGGCAACTTTGAAGCCCGGAGAGGCAACTTTTGCCCGGCAAGGGAACTTTCAATGTCTGGTGAGGGAACTTTGGAGCCCGGCGAGGCAACTTTGCTTACTAGGGCACAAAAGTTGTTTTGTCATGAATCAAAGTTGGTCGGTCGCACACAAAAGTTGTATGTTAAATTTTGTTATCGAAACATATACAAATGAGATATAGTTTTGAAGAGTTCGTTGCGAGGGTTTCGAAAGTGAAAACAGATCTTAATTCCGACATGTGGTTCAACGTTATAGTATTTTTAATTTCTAAAAAAGAAAATTAATACACGGAACTTCTTTTTTGTTGGTGCGCTCGGGGCTGCTATCTGCAGCAGCGGTAGGTGGAGAGACATGCTTATCAGAGTTGGCAAGATTTTAATCGGAAATTATTGAAAATTTGATCAGCAAGGATAATTGTCCTTTTTTATGTCTGTATGCGTGTGTGAGTATTGTGGCGCACCTGAAACAACAATCTGGCGCCTGGCGCTCGCTAAACGTATCCTAAAAAAGGTTCACAACCATTATACAAAGTATATGTAGCAAGGAATGATATATGCCGCCCGCACCACCAGCGGGCGGCTAGCGGTGCACAAGGCGCAAGCCTCGTTGGGCTGGCCCCAGGGGCGTATCTAGTGGGGGTGCCATGGGTGCAATGGCACTACCCTAAAAATGCAAGTTCTTTTGATTTGTAGCAATTAGTCTAATATTATGAATATTATAAATATTTATACATGACACTTAAGCTGCTAATATGAAGTTGGCACCCCTTTGATTTAGTCCTATGCCACTGGCTGGCCCAATTCATGGTTAGACTTTTTTAAGTGTTATTTCCCTTAATTTTTTTATTTTCATTTTTTCTCATTCTTTTTTGGTTTTATTTTTTATTTCCTTAGAAACGTCTTTTTTTGAATGAAAAATTGTGTTTCTCCAAATTTCCGTTCATAACTTTTGAAATTGGTTCATGATTTTTGAAATTTGGTTCACAATTTTTGAAATTGTGTTCATGTTTATAATTTTGGTTCATGGTTTTTGAAATTGGTTCATGTTTTTCTAAATTGGTTTATAATTTTTAAAAATGTTTCATGAATTTTTGAAATTGATTCATATTTTTCAAATTTATGTTCATGATTTTTGAAACAAAATTATAATTTTAAAAATGTCTTCATGATATTAAAAATTTCACGAATATTAAAAAATATTCACAGTTTTTAAATTATCATTATAGAGAATTTTATATTTTAAAAAAATACAGAAAAAGAAACAAAAGAATCTCGTCAACTCGACCTGTCCACTTACTGCGCCTTCGGGCGGCGTGCTGCGCTGCTTGAAGCGGCGTATAGCACGTCCCCCGCGTAAGCTCTCCGAGAAGATTACAGACCAGATGAAAATGTCTCACGACCAAGACTATAGAACACAACAAAATAAGTCAAGGCCAAGCTACTGGATCATTTTTTTTAGAATCAAGCTACTGGATCATGATTTGACACAAATGTATAGCCTTCTTGCTGTGTGTCACGAGACATAAACTAAGCTTTAGGCCACGAATGATAATGGAATCCCGTCCCGTTCCTACTCCCGCGGGAGCTGTTTGAAAAAAAAACAAGGCTAGAGCTCATCGGCGGTGGCGGCGGATCTGGTTACAGTTCTCATTTCGTGTTTAGGGTCTGCTATGTAATTGAAGGATATATGGACTAGAGGAAGATAATAAAGATTTCTTATCATATTCCATTAGTTTGTATGATTTTATATCATGCTATAACTGTGTCAAGAGTAACATTGATACATATGTGATATATAAACAAACCAAAGGTCCTAGTAGGCTCCATTTAACTAGTTCATTGGGAAGCTTGATCAAGAGTTCTTGATCATGGTGCATTTATTCCAACTGACAAAAAAGTTATATCATTATGATCTGATGAATATTATCCAATATAAATATTGCAACACGATCCATTCACATGTTCATCGTTGCAATAGTTGGAAACGAAATTTTCTTCTGCTTTGACCATGAGATCATATTAATCACTATTACCCAAAAAAAATTGACTGCGTCAAACGTCATGTCCATAACTGGATGACAACAAAGGTGTATGTTGGGTATTCTAGAATGATAGATTAAGGCCTATGCATCAAGATCGGAATTTGTTCACCGGTGTGAATGAAAGATACACTGGGTCCACTCGATGAATTACATCCATAAAGTTGTGCAACATATGGCTAAGTCATGGAGACGGAATATCACGAGAACGAGTAAAAACGTACTTGTTCATAACACGATTGAACTAGATATCATGATACCGATGATAATATCTCGGACAAGTCTAGTATCAAAGTAACAAAGGGAATTGGTTCGGCATGTGTGGTTCATACGGCGTTGATATCATGGAATGCACATGGGTCATTATGGAAATCCCGGTCCCGCTATTGATCGATCTTAGATCGTCTTGATCATGTATGTGATGTTGCCGAACCGTAGGTTAACACAATGATACGGCCCGACCTACGGTCGTTAGCATATCAAGGTTTTCAACATATGCCAAGTCGTCATGTACTTTAAAGGTGAATCATATCCTCTATGAGAGTTCACTTTCTACCTATTGAATGGTATACTACTTCATACTATCTGAATATTCGTACGTTGCTAAGTGTAGGGTACCAACATGACCCGCACGTGGTACTCGATCTAGATTCTTTTTAGCAGATCGTCATTGAGATAGAGCCAAAAAAAAAAAAAACAGATTTCAGCATTAGCCATGTCGGTTGGTTGGCAGTCAATCTTCGGCAAAGTCGACCCCCAAGGTATTCTCGAGCTACGCCTTGTACTCCTCACATTTGAATCACAAAAAAAAATTAACATGCATGACATAAGTTAGATCTGGGTGTTAAATACGTTCTCACGGCAATGCTGCTTTTGTTTTTAATGGACTAGTAAAATGCCCGTGCAGTTCACGGGTTCTCGAGTGTTCTCTTATTGCATATTTTAAAAACCGGTGGCCTAGAGGGTAATCAAATATAGAGACCTTTTCTATCAACATTTTAAGAGAAAAATCCTTATTTGACATTATTTCTCAATATGTTTCCTTATTTAACATTGATTTTTTTTTACTTCTTTATTTGACCATTTGTGTAAATTTTTTGCCTCATGTGACAATATGGTGGGTTCCGTTAAATGGTTCCGTCAATTTTTTTACGCCTGGACCCAAATGCCCCTAGACCCAAACACTACCGTCGTACGACCAGACTCTCTCTCTCGCGTGACCCGGCAGGTGCAGCTACGGGCTCCGCGGAGGGCGGCCGAGGTGGGGACGCCGAGGGGAGCTCGGCACCGGACGGGCATGGTGAGGCAGGCTGTGCTGCGCGTGTGGGCGCTGCGGGTGTGTGCTCTGCTGCGGGTGTGTGCTCTGCTGCCATCGAACCTTCGCCATCGCCATGTCTCCGTTGCCATCTCCCACTCCCCTCTGATCCCGGTCGTACTCTACGCCAACCGGTACCTGCTCGAGCTCTGGGACGCGAGGAGGAAGCCAGGAGTTAGACCTTGTTGCCGTTGTACCTGGACGTTGCCGCCAGCTTCTCCCCGACGCCGCCCCGTCGGCCGTCGCGCAGGTCGCCACTGTCTACCTCATCTTCTACTCGTCTCCGTCACCGGCTCAGGCTAGCTCAGTTACCCACGTGCCCAAAGTGAGCACCCCTTCTTCTTGGCGCCCCTATTTACCTCCCTATCGTGCCCAGCGCACGCTTGCCGTGCTGGCCGCGCGCACTCCGCTCCCGCGCACAAGCAGCAACAGCTGTAGACAACTCGCGCAACACCCTGGTCCCTTTTGTTTTTCCGGTGCAGCTGAACCTCCTCCAGCCAAATCTTCAACATAGAATCTCATCTATGTAGATCAGGCTGCAAGTAGGAGAAAATCTCACGTCAATCAGTGGATTGGATCTCTTGCAACCTTCTGTAGACGATCATGTCACATCTCTGTAAAATCCTGACGAAAACCTTCAGTTCCTTTGAATTCTTGTTTCCATCAAACATACAACAATATTTCTTCTCATTTTGTCACATTATGTGGCAGGGACAAAAACGTTTTTGTATGTCTCAAGTTAACACCGTTAGCTCTCAAAATGCACTAAAGTGTCATATAAGTCAGAAGTTTTACACAAGTGATCAAATAAAGAAATGAAAAGTTTTCGATGTCATAGAAGGAATCATATTGAGAAGTAGTGTCAAATAAGGAATTTTCTCACATTTCAACGGCGACACAGAGCTAGGAGAATGGCACATTACTTGGGTTACTTAAATTAAATGACATACTCTTGATCTATTTGAACACTGCAATATGAAAGGCGCACTTCTATTTTACACTGTCTTTGATATTTTTTGTTAGTCTCTAGGTGAATTAATAATTGATATAAGCAACTATAAGTAAAATATATCCTATTGGATTGACTATGAAAAGTGATAATTGTCATGTTCCGATTTCAAATTCTAAAGACAACTTCAATTAGTATACCCCTCAACTATTAGATGGAGGTTACCCGAAAGTTTCAAAAGATCAAGAAAAATTGGAAAGCAAAGATTTCATAAAAAAAAGTCAATCTATTGCTCAGTAGACTTTCCACACAACGCCATAGCCCCTTTCTCTCTCTACAACTTCATTGGTCATCTCTATATAAGCCATACTTTTATTAGACAATAATTATGTACACGGTTTAAACTGCACCGATGTTCACTGTTGATGTAACGGAATCACACCAGAGGAGAATTATCTTATTGATACGGTGTGTACTGGTGACCAATCCGCAGAAAAAATACATTCATGTAAGCCGACTACATAGATGTGTTGCAAGTTTTCGTTTAACCTTCTACTAAATCGTGTACATATTGTTCTAATAATCCATATAGCAGGATAGGTCACTTTTCACACGTTGCTAAAGATCATGATACCTTCTTATGTACTCCGTCTATTTCAAAATATAAGATGTTTTAGCTTTGTGAAGCAATATATCTGGACTACTTAGTGTGTAGGTTTACTCAAGTTTGGAGTGAATCTACGCACTAAAAGATGTCTAAATACATTTTTTTTATAAACCTAAAACATCTTATATTTTAAAATGGAGGGAGTAGATTATAGCCAATGGATCTTAGATTACAGTCAATGGATCTTATTCAGCTCAGTTTGCCTATCGTGTGTAGTCTTGACTCGTTGGAGCTTTGGGGCACCGGTGAATGGAAAATGTTGTCTAGTTGCTCACTGAAGATCAGCATGCAGGTTCTAGAAGAATGCAGCCGTGCATATTTTGTCGTCGATACATCTTTCTGAACCAAGAGGAGGTGCGCCTCAGATACCATCAATATGAACTATGAATGAAGCACAACGCATGTTTAAAAAAGAAGACAGAATATTCCAAAGAAATACACAGAAAGGCAATGCTCTGAAATCCCCTGACTGGCAATGCCTTGATCCCCAAACCCGATGACCGCTCGTGGTTCTTCCGTACCTCAATGGCACGTAGGCTGCCGATCCTAGAGTTCCCGGCGGTTAGATTTGGCCTTTAAATAATTTATTGCCTTTTTCATGTGCGACAAAATGACCCATGAAAGAATGTGTGGGCATAGTTCAAAAAGGAAAATAAAAAGCAAAACAAGATTATATAAGCTTGTAGACTGTCCTTTCAACATTTAGTATGAACATGAGGTAAATGAACCCAGTAACCATTTATTGATGAGAAATGAAACATGATGTGTGGTTGATGTTAGAAATAATTGGCTAATTCATTTAGGCCTATGTGTATTTGAGATTTTCTCTAAATCTCAAAACCTAGATTTGGGGCAGCCCATACGTGTTTGGGCCTCATGTTTGTGGCAGCTCACATGGGAGTGGAGTGGGAGCTAAAGTTTAGTCCCGCATGAGAGGTTGAAGGAGAGTTGCGCCGCTTTATAAGGTGGAGTGTTGCACCATTTTGTAAGTGGGTGGCAATAAGAGAGATACATGCGCTCCTCCTCCGACGACGACGCCGCTCGCACGCTGCGTCGCGTGCACGCGCCGCGGGTTGCAGGTTGCGGGAATCTCGTCGAGTTGCTGCTCAGGAAAATTGTGAGGTTTTGACAGACGGTCTAGAACAGGTCTCCGGAACCATTCGCCCTTGTGATCCTGTACGAAAGAGGACGAATAAGGTTTTTAGGAAGCGCTTCGCGCGACTGCCCGAGTTCTTCATCACAGGTCGTCTTCCATCCAAGTTTGGCGGTGCTGCCTATCGCCGTACGTGCTACGTGCTCCTGTTTGGTTATTCAGCATGTTCTGCGAGTCCATGTTTAGCTGTTGTTTGTTTCCGTTCATCCTGTTGTTTAATACATCTAGTATGTTCAAGTTACATGAGCTAGTAGCTGGTTTTGTCATGCTTAATATTCTGGAATTAATCATGAAAATTATGCCTAATATTCCAACAATCCAAAAACCTTATTGTAGGCAATTTACTGAATTAACAATGGCTAATTTTACCGATGCACTGAGGCCGGATAAGTTTACCGGTGTGCACTTTAAGAGGTGGCAGTACAAGGCTGAGCTTTGCTGACCATGATAAAAGTGTTCCATATCAATAAAGGCAAACCTGAAAGAACTATATCTGGCGAGGATCAGAAGAAGTTCGAGGATGCCAATACTGTCTTTGTGGGATGTATTCTAAGCATTCTTGCTGACCGTCTGTGTGATGTGTTTATGCACCAAAAAAACGGGAAGGAGCTCCTGGACGCACTGGACGCAAAGTTTGGTGCTACATATGCTGACAGTGAACTGTACATCATGGAGAGCTTTCATAATTTTAAGATGACAAAGGACCTTCCTGTGGTTCAACAAGCTCATTAGATACTGTGCATTGCCAAAGAGATCAAACTACTTAAGTGTACCTTACCCGAAAACTTTGTGACGGGTTGCATTATTGCCAAGTTGCCCCCTTCATGAAGGAACTTTGCCACAACTCTCAAACACAAGAGAAATGAGATATCAGTTGAAAATCTGATAGCGTCCCTTGATGTTGAGGAGAAGGCTCGGGCTGAGGACACTACTAAGAAAGGAGAGGGTCATTCTACTGCTAACTTTGTACAGAAAGGCAAATCCATAGGCAAGAACAAAGAAAACTTCAAACCCTCATTTAACAAGCCTGTAAAGACTACAACCTTCAAGAAAAAGAAGACGAACATGGACAAGAGTGATCTGCCTTGTTACACTTGTGAAGAGCCCGACCATTTTTCCAAGGACTATCCAGAATGCGCAGACCATAGAGGAAAAAAGGCCTTGACTGTCAACATAGTGACCGCTAGCAATACTGATGGGTATGGTAATCTATTTACTGTTCTTTTAGTATTTCAATCACCGTGTTCGTGGCTTGATACGGGTGTTAATGTTCATGTGTGTGCTGACATCTCTATGTTCACTTCTTATCAGGTCGCTCGGGATTCATCCTTCCTAATGGGGAATGGATCACATGCTTCTGTTCGTGGTGTTGGCATAGTGGATCTAAAGTTTACTTTCGGAAAGATCATGTAGCTGAGGAACGTGCAGCATGTCCCTACTATGAACAAGAATCTCGTTAATGGCTCCCATCTATGTAGATATGGGTTTAAGGTTGTCTTAGAGTCTAATAAAGTCGTTGTTTCGAAATATGGACAATTTATTGGTAAAGGTTATGAGTTCGGAGGCTTGTTCCGGTTTTCACTTTCAGAGTTTTGTAATAAATTCGTGAATCATATTTGTGGCGGTGTTAATGATGATACCAGTGTTTGGCATTCTCGTTTATGTCACATTAATTTTGGTTTGATGTCTCGGATGTCCAGTATGAGTTTAATTCCAAATTTCACTATTGCCAAAGGTTCTAAGTGCCATAGTTGTGTGCAATCAAAGCAACATCGAAAGCCTCACAAGGCTGCCGAGGAGAGAAACTTGGCACCTCTAGAACTCATACATTCTGATCTATGCGAGTGATACATTGGAAATGTATCTATAATTTTTGATGCTCCATGCTTGTTTAGTATCTACTTTGCTTTACTTGTCCACACTTTGAGGTGCTTTTTACATGTTTTCTGGTACTAACCTACTAACAAGTTGCAACAGTGCCAGATACTTGTTTTCTGCTGTTTTTGGTTTCAGAAAAGTTAGTAAAGAAATATTCTCGGAATTGGACGGGACAAACGTCAAAGTAAATTACTTTCCGTGGGGAACAAGAAGTCCAGAGGAGAGCCGGAGGGGCCAGACCCACCCCAGGCGCAGGTGGGCCTAGCCCCGCGCCTAGCTAGGGTTTGCCACCCTGGCCTCAGAATTACCTTGGTGAATTACGCCCTAGTTACAAGCTGGATGAGCGGAAATGGTTGAAATAATGTATGGGGCCCAAATTCCACTCACGGTAGACCTTTTCGGCTGTCCCAACCATTTCCAAACATCGGGACAAGAACGGCGCGTGCGAATCGGCGTGAAGGATCAACTACATACACAAATGAGTATGTATGCAAGCCACCATACAACAGTACATCAGAGCCATTCCATCTAAAAAGAAAGGAAATATAGCAACGCCATACGGCAAGATTCAAATGTCCTAGATAGATATAATATTTTAGGATATCTCCTCATACATCAAACATCAGAGTATCAGGCGGAAGCGGCAAACAAGATCCGAGTACGGATAAGAAGCAAATCGGCATAAGATGCCCCATAAATAAACACATCCCGCCCACAGATCTCACGGATCCCCGTTCCCGGAATCTCTACACCGAACGATCGTTGCCCACATCGTCTGCCTCCTCCACCCAGTATCCATCTTGTGAGTGTACCTGTTCATCTGAATCAAATAATTTATCGTGTGAGACCCTAGGGGTACTCAGCAAGTCTTTATGCCTCTAAAGGGTACACAACTGGGTGACGAATTGCAAGAAAAGATAAATCCTAACAATTCTATAGATACGCTAACCATCCGCCTAACCAAAAAGGACGGATGTCCGTGAATTAATGACAATATATAAAGAATATCAACAGATCCATCCTCCCCTCGCTACCAACGAGGAAGCGAACAACCCCCATCCGCTGGCGTTTTATTATCCATTCCATAAGTGTTGCACTATTTACTAGTCGGTTACTTAGTCGATTAAAAGCGATACTTTAGTTATACTTGTCTATGATTGAGAAACTGTGCTCCAAGTCGTCCATAACCATGACACGGCTTGAGAAAGTTTTACCTGCAGGGTGCACAAATATCAACACACGCCGATCAACCTCGGAAAAACCAAATCAAAACCCAATGAGGCTTTCACGACAAAGCAATCAGGATTCGAAATATTTCAGGGGCCACCCCATTGAGTACACCAGAACGGTTAGCTGACTCGAGACGGACTCAAGGTTTGCGTCAATGGTCAGAAACGACTAGGAACCCAAAATGTGATCGGCTTGTCGATACCGCTAAAACACTCCGCTTACCTAAAAGACAGGTGCTCCTCGCACAATCGTAAATAAAGCGAAAAAGCATGGCAAAAGTACAGATAGTAAAGAAAACCTCAAACTAGTTTGTGGCCCCAAGAAATAAGAATGAATCAAGCTCGCTCAGAGGGTCCCATAATCCTCCCGGATGTGGATAGCGAATATTCAAGGAACAGAATCAAGTACTCGGGGTTCGGGGACACAAGTGAGCAGGAAAAACCAAATAGCGAGATATTGCTCACCGGTGCCACTTTCATTAGTTATCCCATACTACTCAAAGTTAAGTTGTTTAGGTACCTCGTTATCCATCGACACTCACATACCCTACACATGTCTTTCTCGACTCGCATGGCTCAAGCAACTCCTGTAGTAAGGGCTCATGGGATAGAGGAACAAGCTTAGGTGGGGTTTAAAAGTAAAGGCTATGCAATACTTGGGATTCAGTTTAATGCAATCGCGACTCAATGATGCAAGAGTAAGATAGAGGCAATATACTATATGTATGTGAGCATGTGGTAGTGCTTGCCTGGCAGCTCAGTTGAAGCGAGAGAAGGATCTGGGTAGTGCTCCTGGGTCTCTTGATATATCCCCTTTCATTGCCTATTCAAGAAGAACCAAACAAACAAGGGCCAACATAAATACAGTGCACAAGCATATGAATAAAATGCGACAAGCAAACAATCATGCCATGATGAATGATGCACAAGTTGCATGGCAATAATGTAGCATGGCATGGGTGAGGTGTAGAATACAAGAAATAAACATTTTATTGAGTTTTGGCCACATTTTATACCCAAATAAGTTGCTGTTTACATTATATTTATATGATGCATGCTGCAATTCAGATCATGGAATGCATAAACAGAAAGGTCTCGTCGAGCTAATCATTTTAGACATATCATTTGTTAAATTTGGAGTTATAAATCAAAAGTTATTAATTTATTAAGAAAAGGGAATTTTATGGTAATTTTAATCAACTTGAAAATTAAAGTGTCCAAAATATATTTTGGATGGCATATTTGAAAACCTCACATTTTTCTGATTTGAAAACATATATTATTTGTATTATTTGGAATTATGAATTTAAATTTATTTTAAAGTCAAAATTAGTCAAATTAAGTCAAAGTCAAAGGTTTGACTATTTTAAATCAATTCTGAAAATATTTGATTAAAGATTTGAATTGACATTCAAAAACAAAACATATTTCATATAAAGTTTGAATTCAAATTCCTAATCATTTGCAAGTTATGAATTAGTTTGTATTTTAAACAGATTTGAAATTTGAATTTGAATTTGAAATAATTTGAAAAGGTTTGAATTTAAAACAGATAACAACAAATACTTTTTGCACTCAGGCAATCCTAGCCACTATCACTGACAAATGGGCCACGGTGCTGACTTGGCATAGAGGACTGGGTGGGGTAGGACCGCGGGTTAGGAACAGGAAAGCTCAGGGTCTATCCTACAAAACTTCTCGCTGGGTTGGTTTGGGGGACCGCGGGTTGGGAAGGAGAAAACCACAGGGGCCTAAGTAGAAAAGCTTCCAGGAGGATCGGTTTAGTCTGACGAAACTGCACTTTGCTTCGCAAAAACTGCTAGCTGAAGCCGATGATCGGAGGAAGATGGTGAGCGAATGAGTCCAGATCTTGAGACGCTGTAAAAACAGAAGTTGTAGAGGGAGGTTCTATGCCTATTTCTCCTTAAGGGACCATCACAGAAAAAGGAGTGGAACGCCGGTTAATCGTCGATGAACATGGACAGATCCACAAGTTAGGACTGACGGAAAAACTTGCAAAGAAGCCAGGATCTGGACGAACTTTGGAGGAAGATGGCGAGCGATATACTACGAATTTCGCCATGATGCAAAAATGAAAGATTAAGAGGGATGATAGGGCTACAACTTCCATTTAGCAAGCTCGCACGGAGGCGGACCACATGACCGGAATCTGAAAGAACAGAGGGGCGCTAGTTTCGCTGTCATTGCTTGGCCGGCATACATGGGCGGCTCTGCAGGCGGTTCTGAGCGCGAGCAGCGGCGAGAGTCGGTGGCGTGGCGTGGCTACGACTTCAGGGAGGTCGACGTGAGCCAGGGAGAGGAGGGCGAGGCGGCAGCTCACCGGGGAGGTGTCGGGGACGACGGTGAGCGGCGACGGGACCACGGCGGCAGCACAGACGGCAAGACGAACGCAAGAACCTGGCCTTCTCCTCCGTGCCCCAGGTTCCGATCGGCTTCAGGGTCCTAGCGCAGCTCCAGGACGCGGTGGCGCTCTCGGTAGCAGCAGCTCACAGTCGAGGAAGGTGGTGAGGCTAGGGTTTAGATGGGGCCATGGAGAAGGCCATGGTGGGCATGGAAGGAGGGAAGGAGGACGTTGCTGGTGGGTGTCTGGATGGGGATAAGACCAGGGAAAGGGGAACACAGCACATGGGGCTGGTGGTGGCTTTGCACAAAGGTGAGGAGGGGGTGATCGGGTGGTCTCTCTCTTTCCCTCTCTTTTTTGTCTTGTAGCCGAGAGAGGGCTGGGGAGGGACCAAGGGAGGTGGCATGGCGTGGCGTGCCTGGCAGAGAGAGAGAGCAAGAGAGAGGAGAGGGGAGGCGCTCGGGTAGGGTTAGAGGGTGGCCTCGGGTTAGGTTAGAGGGGGTGGTATGGTAGATGGTGATAGTGGGTAGGTGATTAGGGTTAGGGTTTTGGATAGAGAGGAGGGTTTAGAGAGAGAGGGTGATGGGGTAGATCATGGTGGTGGTAGGGTTTAGAGATAGAAATAGAGAGAGGGGAGGGCTTGAATCTAGGCTAAGATGAGGTGAAAAAGTAATCAAGGAAAAGAGAAGGAAAAGAATTAAGGGAAGAGGCCTCATTTGCATAAGGAAAGGAAAGGAACAAATGGTGTAGATGAGATTATGGAGATGGTGGAGAGATATGTAGATGATCCCACAAAGAATGGATCACTAAACCCAGAAAAACAAATGGTTAAAGGTGAGGAATACTCTTGCATGGCCCATGCAAAAATGATAATTGTCATGATTAAATTCTTGTGAAAACAATATTATTAACATGGCATTATTCTTATGCATTTCCAAAAGTGGAATAAGGCCAAGCAAAAGGATTTGTAGAATTGGACCCACCCTATCTCCCATGAGCTAGATTAAATACCAAAAGAAAATTAATTACAAGCTCATGGATAATGGGATGGTGGAATTGTAAGGTGGTGAAAGAAAGGGTAGTGGAGTGGAATAAAAGATATGCCCCCAACTCAACTTGGGCATTTAACAATATATCAAGAACCAAATACAATATCCAGAGGCAAATACAATTAACAATGCATATGAGAGAAGAACCAAACCAAAAGGGTTTTAGATGATGCTTCAATGCAAGGTGGCATGATGACATGAGCATGATATAAAGATGATGCAACAATTATACATATGAAGTAGCCATTGTATTACTAGACCAAGTAGCATTACAATTTGTTATACAAATGGGATGCTACAACTCTCCCCCACTAAACAGGAATCTCGCCCCGAGATTCTAGGAAGAAGAAGAAGACTCAAAGAGGGTAGGATAGTTGACACGGAGCTCATCTTCACGCTCCCAAGTGGCTTCATCAACAGAATGGTGCGACCTTGCGTAACTTGATGGACTTGTTGCAGTCCTTCTTCTGCGTCTCAAGGATTTTTGTGGGGTGTTCTTGATAAGACAGGTCTTCTTGGAGATCGATTAGCTCATGATCCACGGTCCTGCCGGGATCCTTGAAGCACTTCTTGAGTTGAGAGATGTGGAAAACATCATGGACCTTGAGTTTTTCCGGGAGCTCAAGAGCATAAGAAACTTCTCCTCTTCTTCCATGAATTTTGAAAGGACCGATGTATCTAGGAGCCAACTTTCCTTTGATACCAAAGCGGTGTGTGCCTTTCATGGGAGTGACACGAAGGTAAACTAGATCACCAGGGACATACACCATGTCCGTGTGCTTCCTGTCATAATTGCTCTTCTGGCGACTTTGAGCAATCTTCAGATTCTCAAGAATGATATGCACCTTCTCCTCCGCTTGAGTTACAATGTCAGGGCCAAACCAAATTCTTTCTCCTGCACCTGACCAACCAATCGGAGTTCTGCATTTGCGGCCATAGAGAGCCTCAAATGGTGCCATCTTCAGACTTTCGAAGCTGTTGTTGTAAGAGAATTCAGCATAAGGAAGACATTCTTCCCACTTCATGCCAAAAGAGATGACGCAAGCACGAAGCATATCCTCCAGAATCTGATTGATCCTTTCAACTTGTCCTTGCGACTGAGGGTGGTAAGCTGTGCTGAAGTTCAATTTTGTTCCCAAAGCATTTTGGAAACTTTCCCAGAACTTGGAAGTGAAGATGCTCCCACGGTCTGAACTGATCTCAAGCGGAACCCCATAGAGAGATAATTCTATTGATATAGAGCTCACCAATCAATTCTATAAATTGTTTCCTTGACGGGGAAGAAGTGAGCCACTTTAGAAAGCCTGTCAATGACAACAAAGATTGCATTGTTGCCCTTCTGCGACCTTGGAAAACCAGTGATGAAGTCCATCTCTACTTTCTCCCATTTCCATTCCGGGGGTTTCAATGGCTGTAGAAGACCGTAAGGTTTCTGATGGACAGCTTTCACTCTGCGGCGGACATCACACTCGAGACATACTTGGCACAATATCGTTTCAAACCCGCCACCAATATTGTGTTTTCAAGTCCATGTACATCTTTGTGCTGTGGTGGATATAAAGAATGTAATCGTGCGCCTCCTTGAGAACTTGCTCTCTCAAACCCGGGTAGTTGAACAAACATACGTGTTCAAAGAAAAGCGTGCCTTGATCATCGACGTGGAAGGACTCATACTTGAAGCAAGTTTGAGATGATCTTTTGGTGTGCGGATCACCAAGCTGACGAGAGCGAACCTTTTCTTCCAAGAGAGGAGTAGCCAGAAGGTTCAGGAGATGCCCTTGTTCCACAATTTCAAGGTTGAGCTGACGGAATTCCTCGCACAAGAGAGGTTGTTGTTCTTCCATCATTTGGTTATTGACATAAGCTTTGCGGCTGAGAGCATCGGCCATGACATTAGCTTTGCCCGGAGTGTAGTTGATGGTCAAATCAAAATCATTGATTGCTTCAATGCATCTCCTCTGCCGAAGGTTGAGATCAGGCTGAGTGAAGATATACTTCAGACTCTTGTGATCAGAAAAGATTTCACTACGGTTGCCCAGCAAGTAGTGCCTCCATAGTTTCAAAGCAAAGACAACTGCTGCGAGCTCGAGGTCATGTGTAGGATAGTTGATCTCATGCGTCTTCAACTGTCGAGAGGCATAAGCAACAACTTGTTTTTCTTGCATAAGGACCGCACCCAATCCTTGCAAAGAGGCGTCACAGAATATCTGGAAAGGCTTAGATGTGTCCGGAGGAACCAAGACTGGTGTGGAAGTGAGTTTCTCTTTGAGTGTCTCAAAGCTTGCTTGACATGCCGGAGTCCAAAGGTATTTCTTGCCTTTCTTGAGGAGATCGGTAAGAGGCTTCGCTATCTTCGAAAAGTTCTGAACGAAGCGACGACAATAACTAGCCAAACTGTGGCATCCCGCAAAACCACTACTAGAAAATCGCGTTGAATTTGTGCATTGCATCGTCATCATCATGCGTTGTTTGCATAAAACTAGTGTCGCAAACCCCGTTTTATTTTTCAAACGCCTCATCTTTATTCAAACGCAAAAACCCGGGTCTCCGGAGTTAATTTGTTTGTTGCTGTCGGGTTGCAAACGGCCCGATTAGAATAAATAAAAATTTAAATTATTTTAATAGGGGCAGTCGAACGGGCCGATTGACCCGATCGACCACCCCAGAAAAAAAACTAAATCGGCCCAACCTGCCAGCCCCATCTAATCCTAAACCCACCAACTATCCTACCCACCCCTACCTCCACATCACTCCCTCCAATAGGCATGCGCCACCTCAGCTACCCTCTCTCTTCTAACCACTCATAGCCTGCCACCTACCCCCCTCTCTCTCCTCTCTCTCTCCAGCTCACACCCCACCAATACCGACACACACCCCACCCTGGCGCTTGACCCAAGACCCTCCACCAAATGCCAGTCCCTCCCCCACCCACACGCTAACACCCCCTCTCCCTGCCAGTGGCCCCGCCTCCCCCAGGGACCCACGCGTCAGCCCCTGTCGCCACACACACGCCTCCACCCACGCGCGCCCCCTGGGCCCCACCCCGCCTCTCTTTCCGCGCCTGGCCACTCCGGCCCCGCTCCCTCTCCCTTCTCCCTCTCTCGACCGCGCCCTGTTCTTCTTCTTCCTAGCCCTCTTCCCCCACCGATCCTCCCTCCTTTCTCCAACCCCTCTCTGCCAGTTCCCCACAGCCTCGCCTCCTCCCGCATGACCACCCCACGCCGCCGCCTGCGTCCGCCTCCACCGCGCGCCCGCATGCCGCCGCCGCTCCTCCTCCCTCCTTCCTCCTAACCCCGTGGCCACGCCGCCTCGCCTCGCTGCCGCCTAACCACCCCGAGCCTCGCCTCACCTCCTCCTCCGCCAGCGCCCTTCACCGCCACAAGGCCAACCGCTGACGCTGCCTTGCTGCCGCTCAAGGCCAGAGCCAAGCTCTCCGCCTCCCGCCCTCAGTTTCGCCAGCAGGCTCTCTTCCTCGGTGCGCCGCCCTCCGGCTTCCATAACCGCCAAGCTCCTCCTCGACGCTGTCGGCGAAGTCCCTCTCAGCGAACCGCCGCCTCGCAAGCAGCCTCGCTGCCGCGCCTCCGCTTCCACTCCGCCAAGTCCTTCCTCCACCCCTTCACGCTTCCCTCGCCACCGTCTGCCCGCTTGTCGCCGCCCTCGCCTCGCCTTGGTCGGGTGGCCACCTCGCCCTGCGCCCCGCCGTGAACCCGGGCCCTTCTCCGCAGCCGCTTCGCCGTTGTTTGTTGGCCAGCAACAAACCATGTGGTGGTCTTGTTGCGTTAGGTTCCTGCTAAGACCACAACGCCAAGTACCTACATCGGAGCGTCAAGACCTACTACGGATCCGTGAACCCCAACCCATAAAGGACAGGAACGCCAAGACCTTCTCGGGACATCGAGTTCGCCATCACGGACGACAAGCCCGCCTTCATGGAACCGCAGACACGGGAAACCGCAAGACCTTCTGCCCGGATACTGCAAGTACCCCCTCGAGGACGCCGAGATCCGCAATCGGAATCAAGGATACCGGAACCCCAAGTGCTTCGCTCCGTTTTCGAGACCCCGACATCGAAACGACAAGATCGTCGCCATAACACCCGAAGAGCACAGGTGTGACAAGAACCGTTTTCCCGGACGACAAGACCGACACAATGGCGCGGGCCCGACAATACCCTCGCAACGGCAAGACCGACCCCGTGGGACCCGGCAAGACCTTCGCGATGACGAGAACGGCACCGACCCGGAAGAATCCGACGCGCCCGACGCTGACACAAGTTCTGCCCCAGACATCGAGACCCCGATGCGCCAAGATCTACCCCAGTCCACCGAGAACGCTTCCGCCGAGGCCGTCGAACCCTGGACCCCGAGACCGACCCCGAACCCCGGAACCCCCAAGATCGTCGAGAACCCTAAAGTGCGACCCTTATCCGAGAACCCTGTTTTAAAACATAATAACAACTTGTTGCATATTGAATTGCCATCCTTGCATGCATAATCTTGTGGTTTGGGGGCCTTATGCCGATTCACCTAATCATTAAATATGGGGCCCATATGCGGGCAAATCTAGCCTTATCTTGGCCTCATTTAAACTTGTGTAACGAACCGGTGCCATCTTTTACCATGCTAAAACAACATTTAATTTGCGGGGGATCTAAACAACTCGAACCATCTAATTAATTGTCGGGACCCCGATTCCGCTTAATATGACCTAATTGCATCGCACCTTTGCCATGCCATGCATCATACATGCATCATGCCGATCTTTTGCCGTAGTATTAAATATTGCATCCGGTGTTTCTTCTAGTGTTTTGCTTCTTCGCGGATAAGGCCGTTGAGTTGATGTGAGCTCACCGATCTTCTTGAACCTTCGACAATGTTTTCGAGCAGCATCTCCTCTTTCTACCTATCTTACTTTTATAGTCTTTATTCCCTCCGTTGATCTATTGCTATCCGTGTTATGATGCTTTAGTTTCCGCACTGTGATATACCGTGCAGCCCTATATTTGCCTTGGACACACCCTATTACCTGTTGTTTGGTAGATAGTTGGACTTGCGCGTCGTAGTTGCTTGCTCAAGTGCTGATGTGTGTCGTCATATGCCACAGTTGCTGATGTATTGCCGCAGGTTGATGTTGGAGATGATTCTAGTTTTACTTATCGTCACTTTAATTCCTGTTTAACAACTAAAATTGAAATAAGCAGAGGCATCGGTGGGTGATAGATAATATTTGGTTTCCGAACGCCCACTTGTGTCCCGTAAGACCCCGAGTACTTGATACATGTTCCTTGATTTATCGCGCTATCCACATCCGGGAGGTATATGGGACCCCCCTGAGCCAGAGCTTGATTCATTCTTATTTCTTGGGGCCACAAACTAGTTTGAGGTTTTATTTACGATCCTGTACTTATGCCATGTTACTTTCTGTATTTAAATTGTGCGACAGATAGCACACTGTACTGTTTAGGTAAGCGGAGTGATTACGCGGTATCGACAGTCCCCGATTGGGGATCTCATTGCCGCCATACCATTGACGCAAACCTTGAGTCCGTCTCGAAGCTTGCTTACTTTGTTGCGGGTATACTCCAAGGGGTGGCCCCCTGAAATATTTCTGAATCCTGTGATTGTTCATGTGAAAGCCTCGTTGGGTTTTGATTTGGTTTTTCCGAGGTTGATCGAGCGTGTTGCTATTGGTGCACCCCCGGGTAAAACTTTTCTCAAAGCCGTGTCCATGGATATGGACGACTTGGAGCACAAGATTCTCGATCATAGACAAGCATAACTAAAGTTTACCGCTATAAATTTGACTTATAATGACTAGTAATCAGCTTCACTATAATGGAATGGCTAATTAATACGCCCACAATTGCTTGTTTGGTTGTCGCCATGCACAATTGTATCGACTAGTAAGTATTGCAACTACAACGAAATGGTGATTAAAAGTATCAACAATCACTGGTTTTGGGTTTATCTCATGCTATCTGTATCTGATTAGTAATTGTTGCCACTATAACAGAATGGTCAATTAAAAGTGCCCACTGCTTACTTTATCAGGACGATTATCTAAACCTGACTAGTAATTGCTGCAACGATAATCAATAATTAAAGCGCCAACCGTGTGAGTTCCTCGGTTGACTTCCTCATTTGGTCTCGAGGGGAAACACCGTGGTGGGTTTGTTTGGTGTTAGTTTGTGTTGGATCCGGTTAGGTCATTCTTACCCTCTCTGTTAACCGCCGCTGTATCGAGTCTCCATAGGTTGTTTAGTGCATGCTGCCGCCGCCACCCACCATACCTATGTAGGCGAGGACCGCCAATTCTAGCCTCGCTGCATCGCCTCGATCGACGCCTTCTTCTTTTCCTTTGCCCTTTGTCGGCACCCTTTGTTTAAGGGTTTTGAGATCGACGTCGTTAAGTGGTTACCCTTCCGCTGGGCCGGGTTATGGACGTCATTGGTTATTCTTCAGGCTCTTAGCCCCATTTGCTTCTTGTCCGTAGTCGGACGCCTCATGCTTTCAAGGTGATTTGGATCTTGTATATTATATCTGTATTCTTGACTCTTTGAGTCGCTGTTATATATATCTGTTCTGTGGGTCCCATCGAGGACTGTTGTGTAATGTTATTGCTTCGTTTTCCACCCGCACGAAAGTGCCTGGTGGGCACCTTTGAATCGTTTCTATGCGGGTTTGGTGAATTTTGCTCAAACTTGCATAGGTCCGATTCTGAGGGTGTTACAGAGTGGTATCAGAGCCCAAAGCTATGATACCCACAAGTCCACTCAGAGGATAACCTAGCTAACGGCCGAAGTAGAGTGTCAAAACTATTTTTGCAAAATCGGTTGGAAAGTTCTGATTAGGTCTGATTTTACTCCTTACCCCTCTGCTACTCCCCTCTTACCTCGACGTGTTTTGAATCCGCTCTCTTCTCTCTCTTCGAGTCCAGGATTTCTCGTGGTTGGGTTTCCGTCGTACCTTCAGGGTGTCGCCTTCTTCCTTTTGTAACGGAGGTGCTACGATCATCAATCTGCAACTTGTCTGTTGAACCTTCCTCCAATCTTTTAATCTAGAGCTCTTTATCCATATGTGTTCCTTGCCGGATATCAGTGTCGTTGAAAAACATATGAGAAGGACGAGCTTTGGTGAAGTTGGAGTCGACCGTGAGCATGTGTTGTTCATGCCAATGGAACCATCGCGGAACCTAATCATTGTGTCTTTCATACGATTTCTGCTGGCAACATTCCCTTGTTCCCGAACCTCGCTTGTCGAGATCTTCGGTCTAATTCCGAGAGTTGGATGCTTAATCCGCTCATTCGTGTGCAGAGTAATGTTATGAGTTTGGGATGGAGTAGCTACCCTACCACTGCTCTTACCAGTCGCTCTTGTACGTCGAATCAGTGGATCCAGCAATTTTACTCCGTCCACGGAAGCTAGAGGTGGCTTTATTTGTTGATACCTCTACCTTCGACCTTTTGTCCCCGGAGTGTTCCCTCGACGATCATGAGCAACGACCCTTTGTTGGTGGTGTCGCCGTTTTCCAGTTGAAGAAGGAACCATCGTTAGTGGTGTCGCGAGGATCTACACGGAAGCCATCAGACAACCTTCCTTCCGGTACCATGAGGCGGATCTCGAGGGCGAGATCCATTTGTTAGTGGTGTCGAATTGTGGCATCCCGCAAAACCACTACTAGAAAATCGCGTTGAATTTGTGCATTGCATCGTCATCATCATGCGTTGTTTGCATAAAACTAGTGTCGCAAACCCCGTTTTATTTTTCAAACGCCTCATCTTTATTCAAACGCAAAAATCGCGTTGATAGACCACAACGAACTTATCAAGATACTCCATGAAAACCGAGTTCATAAGCCTCGAGAAGGTAGCAGGTGCGTTGGTGAGACCGAAGGACATGACCGTGTACTCATACAGGCCATAGCGGGTGGTGAAAGCTGTTTTGGAAACATCTTCCTTGCGAATCTTGATTTCGTGATAACCACTTCTCAAGTCAAGCTTAGAGAATACCATAGCTCCAGCTAGCTGATCGAAGAGATCATTAATCCGCGGAAGGGGATATTTATTCTTGATGGTTTTAGCATTGAGAGCCCGATAGTCAATACAAAGTCTATCAGTCCTGTCTCGCTTCTTCACAAAGATTGTTGGGCTACCCCAAGAAGAAGTACTGTGTTGAATGAAACCCAACTTCTCTTGTTCATCCCGCTGACGTTTGAGTTCAGCCAACTCAGCAGACCCATTTTATAAGGCCGCTTGGAGATAGGAGCCGTTCAGTTCAAGCTCAATTACAAACTCAACCTCACGATCCGGAGGCATACCCGCAACTCTTCAGAAAGACATCCGGGAACTCACAGACCACCGAACACTCAATAGCTTCCATAGCATCATCATTCAGCCGCCAAAGAGAAAAGCTGGATAGCAGGAGTCGACTTGGAGAAAAGACTATATGGCCTTCGTGAATATTCAGAGAAACCGAGTGTTCAAAGACAATCAATCAGCTGCATTTGTCAACCAATCCATGCCCAAGATGACATCAATGTCGAATTGCCTGAACAATTAAGGATGCCGAGAACGAAGAGCCACCAATCTCAATTTGATTGCCATGGCTGATTTTAGCAACGCCATTGTTGCTCCAGGAGAAAGGACCATTAACCGCTTAAGGAGAGGATCCATAGCTAACTCATTCTCATTTGCAAACTTGATAGAAACAAAAGAATGCGATGCACCGTAATCAAACAAAACTCGTGCAGGACCGAGTTAACGGAAGCATACCCATCACAACTCGTGTGCATGCTCACTTGAGCGGCGTTGACACAGCTGGCAACAAGAGACCCGGCTTGGTGTTGATGTTGAGAGCCCGAGGTGGTGGTGCACGAACCAAAGGAGAGCTTGCCAGATCTTGGAGGTGGTGGAGGAAGAGCTTTGTTTTCATCGGATGCCCAGCTTTGATGCCCGAGTCTCCACACGTGAAACAAGCACCATGTGGACGTGGAGCAACGTAGCTGTGACTCCGCCAGCGCCCAGTAGTGGTGGTTGTAGCCCCTGGGAGCAGCAGTGAGGAAGTTTGGTGGCCTTGCCGCGTAGCTTGCAGGTCTTGGTGGAGCCGGGAGCGACGGTGGGGTGTTAGGAACCCAGACACTACGCTTAGAGGGAGCTGACATAGCTGAAGAGCTTGCTGCATCACGGTTGTGTTTCTTTGACTCCTCAAACACTTGCCTACTTGCTTCTTCCTGCAGAGCTGTATGCTGAAGTTCCAGAAATGACGCCGGCCTTGCATGTGTGATTGCATATTTAATCGATGCATGGATCCCTTGCCGGAACCTCTTTTGCTTCTTCTTGTCATCCGAGATCTCATCGCCACCATAACGAGAAAGGTTCATGAAGTTCCTGATGTAGGTATTGACATTGTCATTTCCCTGCTTGAGGTTGAGAAACACTTCCTTCATCCTCTCCATGACAATTTCTGACAGATACTGCTCTTTGAACGCCCCAGTGAACTGTTCCCAAGTAGGCTGAAAACCAATGCAGTTTGCCTTCAGGTAATTCTCCCACCAGAGAGTTGCATCTTCCTTCAGAAGGTGAGTAGCACACTTTACCCATTCTTGCTCAGAACATCGCAGCCCAAGAGCCTTGACATCTCACGCAACCAATCATCAAGATCAAGTGGTTGATCGTAAACATCAAATTGGCGTGGGTTGAACTTCGTGAAGCTTTTGATGTCTCCTCTCTTGGGAGGTGGAGGTAGCGAGCAAACTCATTCCTCCTAACACTCTCTTCAAACGCCGGTTCTGGCATTGCATTGCCAAGGCATTGGCGATGTTTGACAACGGACCCCGCCAGTGGTATGTCCTCATCAGAACGGCGTGGTGGTGCCATCCTGTGATTGATATAAAACACAAGTCAGTACCATGATGGAGAATAATAATAATCCAAAATAGTACCAAGATGGAATTAACCAAGATTAAAGGATACAATTTACTAAGATGATATTAAAATATCAACAAAGTTCAAAGCACCTAGAAGATATTAAGCATATCGCACACGACTGAAAAGGAGTGTGGTACACAAATTTATCAAAGAAAAACTTTCCGCAAATTTCGGCATTAAAATACCAGTAGATGCGCAAAATCACTTAACGAATCAAGATTAGTGACTCTACCAATTCAATATACAAGAGCGAATGATAAGAGTAGTGGTATGGTCGCGACTCCATCCCGCACTCAAATCATTACTCCGCATGTGAATAAATAGAACACATACCCTAACCCCTTCTTCTCACGATGAACCTAAAGATTAGTAACTACGGAAACGAACACCCCAAACAAGATAACGTCGGATAACAAAGAGTAAGATAGATCGCGGTGGTATACAGCGAATCAGATAGATCGCGTCGGTTTGCAAAAGCCTGTCGGTATGGAATGTACCAACAGTTGATAACCCAAAAGGCCGATTGTGATAACAACTTGGATGCAACAGATAGACAGGGAATTACACACACACACACACTTAACCTATGGTACTACGGAAACCAAGAACACGTGAATCCTAGTTCGAACTTTTAAGAAGAGGATTGAAAACGTTACACTTCCTTACCAGAAAAGGGTGGGTGGGTGGGTAAGAAGAAAAGTGGAAGCAGTCCTACTCACGCTTTTGTTTTTCCCTAGTATACATAACTACCAAAAATATTTGCTAGATCGACAACCATTTGGCCGAGACCTCAAGGGCGGGATGGCTCGATACCAATTGTAACTACCTCGTGAATTACGCCCTAGTTACAAGCCCGGATGAGCGGAAATGGTTGAAATAGTACGTGGGGCCCAAATGCCACTCACAGGTAGACCTTTCGCCGTCCCAACTATTTCCAAACATCGGGACAAGAACGGGCGTAATCGGCGTAAGGGATCAACTACATACACAAATGAGTATGTATGCAAGCCACCATACAACAAGACATCGAGCCATTCCATCTAAAAAGAAAGGAATATAGCAACGCCATACGGCAAGATTCAAATGTCCTAGATAGATATAATATTTTAGGATATCTCCTCATACATCAAACATCGAGTATCGCACAAGCGGCAAACAAGATCCGAGTACGGATAAGAAGCAAATCGGCATAAGATGCCCCATAAATAAACACATCCCGCCCACGATCTCACGGATCACCGCTCGGAATCTCTACATCGAACGATCGTTGCCACATCGTCCGCCTCCACCCAAAGATCCATCTTGTGAGTGTACCTGCTCATCCGAATCAAATAATTTATCGTGTGAGACCCTAGGGTACTCAAGAAGTCTTTATGCCTCTAAAGGGACACAACCTGGGTGACGAATTGCAGAAAAGATAAACCCTAACAATTCTATAGATACTGCTAACCATCCGCCTAACCAAAAATAGACGGATGTCCGTGAATTAATGACAACAATTATAACAAGAATATCAGATCCATCCTCCTCGCTACCAACGAGGAAGCGATTTAACAACCCCATCCGCTGGCGTTTTATTATCCATTCCATAAGTGTTGCACTATTTACTAGTCGGCATTTAGTCGATTAAAAGCGATACTTTAGTTATACTTGTCTATGATCGAGAAACTGTGCTCCAAGTCGTCCATAACCGCGGACACGGCTTTCGAAAGTTTTACCTGCAGGGTGCACAAATAGCAACACACGCCTATCAACCTCGAAAACCAAATCAAAACCCAACGAGGCTTTCACGACAAAGCAATCACAGATTCAGAAATATTTCAGGGGCCACCCATTGAGTACACCAAGAACGGTTAGTGACCCGAGACGGACTCAAGGTTTGCGTCAATGGCTGTAAACGACTAGGAACCCGAAAATGTGACTGGGCTTGTCGATACCGCGAAAACACTCCGCTTACCTAAACAGTACAGGTGCTCCTCGCACAATCGTAAATAAAGCAGTAAAGCATGGCAAAAGTACAGGATAGTAAAGAAAACCTCAAACTAGTTTGTGGCCCCAAGAAATAAGAATGAATCAAGCTCTGGCTCAGGTGTGTCCCATAATCCTCCCGGATGTGGATAGCGCGAATATTCAAGGAACATGAATCAAGTACTCGGGGTCCTACGGGACACAAGTGAGCAGGAAAAACCAAATAGCAGATATTGCTCACCGGTGCCACTTTCATTAGTTATCCCATACTACTCAGGTTAAGTTGTTTAGGTACCTCGTTATCCATCAGACACTCACATACCCTACACATGCTGTTCTACGACTCGCATGGCTCAAGCAACTCCTGTAGTAAGGGCTCATGGGATAGAGGAACAAGCTTAGGTGGGGTTTAAAAGTAAAGGCTATGCAATACTTGGGATTCAGTTTAATGCAATCGCGACTCAATGATGCAAGAGTAAGATAGAGGCAATATGTACTATATGTATGCGAGCATGTGGTAGTGCTTGCCTGGCAGCTCAGTTGAAGCGAGAGAAGGATCTGGGTAGTGCTCCTGGGTCTCTTGATATATCCCCTGCTCAGCGTCTATTCGAAGAAGAACCAAACAAACAAGGGCCAACATAAATACAGTGCACAAGCATATGAATAAAATGCGACAAGCAAACAATCATGCCATGATGAATGATGCACAAGTTGCATGGCAATAATGTAGCATGGCATGGGTGAGGTGTAGAATACAAGAAATAAACATTTTATTGAGTTTTGGCCACATTTTATACCCAAATAAGTTGCTGTTTACATTATATTTATATGATGCATGCTGCAATTCATATCATGGAATGCATAAACAGAAAGGTCTCGCCGAGCTAATCATTTTAGACATATCATTTGTTAAATTTGGAGTTATAAATCAAAAGTTATTAATTTATTAAGAAAAGGGCATTTTATGGTAATTTTAATCAACTTGAAAATTAAAGTGTCCAAAATATATTTTGGATGGCATATTTGAAAACCTCACATTTTTCTGATTTGAAAACATATATTATTTGTATTATTTGGAATTATGAATTTAAATTTATTTTAAAGTCAAAATTAGTCAAATTAAGTCAAAGTCAAAGGTTTGACTATTTTAAATCAATTCTAAAAATATTTGATTAAAGATTTGAATTGACATTCAAAAACAAAACATATTTCATATAAAGTTTGAATTCAAATTCCTAATCATTTGCAAGTTATGAATTGGTTTGTATTTTAAACAGATTTGAAATTTTAATTTGAATTTGAAATAATTTGAAAAGGTTTGAATTTAAAACAGATAACAGCAAATACTTTTTGCACTCAGGCAATCCTAGCCACTGTCACTGACAAATGGGCCACGGTTCTGACTTGGCATAGAGGACTGGGTGGGGTAGGACCGCGGGTTAGGAACAGGAAAGCTCAGGGTCTATCCTACAAAACTTCTCGCTGGGTTGGTTTGGGGGACCGCGGGTTGGGAAGGAGAAAACCACAGGGGCCTAAGTAGAAAAGCTTCCAGGAGGATCGGTTTAGTCTGATGAAACTGCACTTTGCTTCGCAAAAACTACTAGCTGAAGCCGATGATCGGAGGAAGATGGTGAGCGAATGAGTCCAGATCTTGAGACGCTGTAAAAACAGAAGTTGTAGAGGGAGGTTCTATGCCTATTTCTCCTTAAGGGACCATCACAGAAAAAGGAGTGGAACGTCGGTTAATCGTCGATGAACATGGACAGATCCACAAGTTAGGACTGACGGAAAAACTTGCAAAGACGCCAGGATCTGGACGAACTTTGGAGGAAGATGGCGAGCGATATACTACGAATTTCACCATGATGCAAAAATGAAAGATGAAGAGGGATGATAGGGCTACAACTTCCATTTAGCAAGCTCGCACGGAGGCGGTCCACAGCGACCAGAATCTGCGAAAGAACAGAGGGGTGCGCTAGGGTTTTGTTCACGGCCGCCATCAAGGCGAGTACTGCTGCGAGCAGCGGCAAGAGTCGGTGGCGAGGCGTGGCTATGACTTCAGGAAGGTCGACGTGAGCCAGGGAGAGGAGGGCGAGGCGGCAGCTCACCGGGGAGGTGTCGGGGACGACGGTGAGCGGCGACGGGACCACGGCGGCAAAGACGGACGCAAGATTTAACGCAAGAACTCGGCCTTATCCTCCGTGCCCCTGTGTTCCGACGGCTGAGGTCCTAGCGCAGCCTGTGACGCGGTGGCGCTCAGTAGCAGCAGCAATGAGGAAGGTGGTGAGGCTAGGGTTTAGATGGGGCCATGGAGAAGGCCATGGTGGGCATGGAAGGAGGGAAGGAGGACGTTGCTGGTGGGCGTCTGGATGGGGATAAGACCAGGGAAAGGGGAACACATCACATGGGGCTGGTGGTGGCTTTGCACAAAGGTGAGGAGGGGGTGATCGGGTGGTCTCTCTCTTTCCCTCTCTTTTTTATCTTGTAGCCGAGAGAGGGCTGGGGAGGGACCAAGGGAGGTGGCGTGGCGTGCCTGGCAGAGAGAGAGAGAGCAAGAGAGAGGAGAGGGGAGGCGTTCGGGTAGGGTTAGAGGGTGGCCTCGGGTTAGGTTAGAGGGGGTGGTATGGTAGATGGTGATATTGGGTAGGTGATTAGGGTTAGGGTTTTGGATAGAGAGGAGGGTTTAGAGAGAGAGGGTGATGGGGTAGATCATGGTGGTGGTAGGGTTTAGAGATAGAAATAGAGAGAGGGGAGGGCTTGAATCTAAGCTAAGATGAGGTGAAAAAGTAATCAAGGAAAAGAGAAGGAAAAGAATTAAGGGAAGAGGCCTCATTTGCATAAGGAAAGGAAAGGAACAAATGGTGTAGATGAGATTATGGAGATGGTGGAGAGATATGTAGATGATCCCACAAAGAATGGATCACTAAACCCAGAAAAACAAATGGTTAAAGGTGAGGAATACTCTTGCATGGCCCATGCAAAAATGATAATTGTCATGATTAAATTCTTGTGAAAACAATATTATTAACATGGCATTATTCTTATGCATTTCCAAAAGTGGAATAAGGCCAAGCAAAAGGATTTGTAGAATTGGACCCACCCTATCTCCCATGAGCTAGATTAAATACCAAAAGAAAATTAATTACAAGCTCATGGATAATGGGATGGTGGAATTGTAAGGTGGTGAAAGAAAGGGTAGTGGAGTGGAATAAAAGATATTCCCCCAACTCAACTTGGGCATTTAACAATATATCAAGAGCCAAATACAATATCCAGAGGCAAATACAATTAACAATGCATATGAGAGAAGAACCAAACCAAAAGGGTTTTAGATGATGCTTCAATGCAAGGTGGCATGATGACATGAGCATGATATAAAGATGATGCAACAATTATATATATGAAGTAGCCATTATATTACTAGACCAAGTAGCATTACAATTTGTTAGACAAATGGGATGCTACAGGCCGCCTCCTCGGTCTCCCCCTTCGTGTATAAGAAGCCCCCGATGGAGAAACCCTAAGCACCCGAGCAAATATCCACGAAATCGTCTGTAGCCGCCGCTACCATCGTCCCTAGATCGGGGGGATCTGAAGTTCTTCCCGGCACCCTATCGGAGGGGAGATCATCCCGGAGGCCTTCTCTCCGGTATGATGCATGATTAGTTCCACCTTGGACTATGGGTCCATGTAGTAGCTAGATGGTTGTATCTCCTCCTTTGTGCTTTTATGTATAGATCTTGTGAGTTCTGTTCATGATCAAGATCTAATCTATTTGTAATCATGCATGTTGTGTTTGCGGGGATCCGATGGATATTGAGATTATTATGTTGGTTTGATTAATGGTGTTGTCTTTATGATTCTATCATGTGTGTGTTGTTTGTGATCTTGCATGCTATTCGTTGTTAGTAGCTATCTTGGCCAAGTAGTTGCTAGTGACTCCAAGAGGGGGTATTTATGCTCGATAGTGGGTTCATGCCTCTAGTTTTCAAGGGAAGTGACAGAAATCTCTTCGGTTGTAGATGTGTTGTTGGCACTAGGGAGAAAACAATGGTCTATTGTTCATGGAACATGTGGACTGTTTACCTTACACACTTTGCTTAAAGCAGTTGTCTATTGCTTGCAACTTAATACTGGAGGGGGTTCGGATGATAACCTGAAGGTGGACTTATAGTCATAGATGCAGTTGGATGGCGGTCTATGTATATTGTTGTATTGCCCAATCGAATCTCATAGGATCTTTCTGACTAGTAATTGCATTGTTATGCCTTGCTCAGTTCATGTCAATTGCCCTGCTGTAATTTATTTACCCTTCATGCCATGTTGTTTATCTAAGGAGAGCACCTCTAGTGAACTATGGACCCCGGTCCAATCTTTGACATTGATACATCTTCCACTGTTACTTGTTTACTTGCTGCAAACCTTTACCTTCCACACCATATGTTTAATCCTTTGTTACAACAAACCGGTGAGCTTGACAACCTCACTGATTCGTTGGGGCAAAGTCTTGAGTTTGTGTTGTGCAGGTCTCCGCGTTGCTAGCAACACCTGTGTGATGTTTCCTTCCTCCTACTGGTTTGATAACCTCGGTTCCTTACTGAGGGAAACTTGCTGTTGTGCTGCTTCATACCTTGCTCTTGGGGTTTCTAACGAAGGGTCCCACGACAAGTGTTGGGCACCATCAGCGAGATGAATGGTGTGTTGACAAAAGGTGAAAAGAGATATTTCATGACATTGATAGATGATGCTACTAAATTCTGCTATGTTTACTTGTTGCAAACTAAAGATGATGCTTTAGACTACTTTAAAGTCTATAAGGCTGAAGTTGAAAATCAACTAGAGAGAAAGATCAAGCGTCTTAGGTCGGATCATGGTGGTGAGTATTTTTCCCAAAATATTTGACGAATTCTGTCAGGAACACAAAATTATTCCTGAGAGGATGCCTCCCTACTCGCCCCAATCAAACGGGGTTGCCGAGAGGAAGAACCGCATGCTGACTGACTTGGTGAATTCCATGTTAGCCACTGCTGGTTTATCAAAGGCATGGTGGGGGGAGGCTTTGTTGACTTCATGTCATGTCCTGAATAGAGTTCCTAACAAGAATAAAGAAAAGACCCCTTATGAGGAGTGGGTTGGGAGAAAACCATCACTTTCGTATCTGCGCACTTGGGGGTGTTTGGCGAAGGTCAACATACCGATCCCCAAGAAACGCAAGCTCGGATCCAAGACAGTGGATTGTATCTTTCTAGGATATGCTCCACGGAGTATAGGCTATAGATTTCTAGTGGTTAAATCTGAGGTACCTGATATGCATGTTGATACTATAATGGAATATCGTGATGCAACATTCTTTGAGAATATGTTTCCTATGAAAGATATGCATAGCATTGGTAGGATTTCTTCTAAAATACTTCCTGAATCTAGTGCATCTATTGAGAATTCTGAACAACCACATGAGGAATTCCTTGAGAAGGATGACGATGAACCTCTCAAGAGGAGTAAGAGACAGAGGGTTGCAAAATCCTTTGGTAATGATTTCATCGTGTACCTTGTGGATGGTACTCCTAGATCCATTACTGAGGCATATGCATCCCCTGATGAAAATGATTGGAAAGAAGCTGTCCAAAATGAGATGGACTCGGTTCTTTCTAATGAAACTTGGGAATTATCAGAACGACCCTATGGTTGTAAACCTGTGGGATGTAAGTGGGTGTTCAAGAAGAAGCTAAGGCCTGATGATACTATTGAGAAGTACAAGGCTTGTCTTGTAGCTAAGGGCTACACACATAAAGAAGGCGAAGATTATTTTGACACCTATTCACCTGTCGCTAGACTGACCACCATTCGAGTACTACTATCCCTAGCTGCCTCTTATAGTCTTCTCGTTCATCAAATGGACGTGAAGACAGCTTTTCTTAATGGAGAGTTGGAAGAGGATATCTATATGGATCAGCCAGATGGGTTTGGGGTAAAAGGTGAAGATACAAAGGTGTGTAAGTTATTAAAATCTTTATATGGCCTGAAACAAGCACCTAAGCAATGGCATGAGAAGTTTGACAGAACTCTACTTTCTGCTGGCTTTGTCATTAATGAGGCTGATAGGTGTGTTTACTATCACCATGGTGGGGGCGATAGCGTTATATTATGTTTGTACGTGGATGACATTCTGATCTTTGGTACAAACATGAAAGTGATAAATGAAGTCAAGTCTTTCCTGCCAAAGAGTTTTGATATGAAAGATCTGGGAGAGGCTGATGTGATTCTGAACATCAAGCTTATTAAGAACGAGAATGGGATTACTTTAATGCAATCTCATTATGTTGAGAAGGTCTTGAGCCGATTTGGATTTAATGATGGCAAGACTTCTCCAACACCTTATGATCCCAGTTTGACATTACAAAAGAATAAGAAGGAACCAACAGATCAGCTGAAATATTCATAAGTTGTTGGTTCTCTCATATACTTATCAAGCGCTACAAGACCTGACATCTCTTTTGTTGTGAGAAAGTTGAGTAGGTTCATGTCTAACCCGGGTATTGATCATTGGCATGCACTTGAAAGGGTCATGCGCTATCTATGTGGTACAATGAGCTATGACATTCACTATTCAGGGAACCCTGCTGTGCTTGAAGGATATAGTGATTCAAATTGGATCTCTGGCGTTGATGAACTCTACGCCATGAGCGGGTATGTGTTTACCCTTGGAGGTGGCGCAGTGTCATGGAGGTCCCGTAGACAGACCATATTGACGAGGTCAACTATGGAGGCAGAGCTTACTGCTTTAGATACAACCACTGTTGAGTCAGAATGGCTGCGTGAGCTCTTAATGGACTTGCATGTGGTTGAGAAACCTGTGCTGGCAATTCTTTTGAATTGTGACAACCAAACTGTTATTGTCAAAGTGAAAAATTCAAAGGATAACGTGAAGTCATCAAGACACGTGAAGAAACATTTGAAATCTGTCAGGAAATTGAGAAACTCCGGAGTAATAACTGTTATGTATATTCAAACAGACAAAAACCTGGCAGATCCCTTTACAAAGGGACTATCACGAAATGTGATAGATAGTGCATCGAGGGATATGGGGTTGAGACCCATGGATGTCACACCTAGTGGTAACCCAACCTATGTGATCAGAGATCCCGTGAATTAGGACCTAGGAAGAACAAGCTAGTGGGTGGACTGAGGAGAGTATTTTGTAAACCTCTCTATGTGAAGATGCATAACTCTCATAATCTGTAAGGCAGGTTGGCAACATGTCTTAATGTGTTTCTGTTGGCTTTAATTAGCAAAGATGCCGTCCTACAGGGCATTCTTGAAAGAACACACCTATATGCGCTCGACTGTAAACGTCGCGGTCTATGAGACTTGGGTGATCTCTAGTAAACTCATAAAGAGACCAGGGAGTATGACGCATATGCTCCAACCCGCGGGGTAGGATGCTGGCAGCCAGGTACTATTTATGATTTTGAGTGAAATCTATTGGCACCAAACTTGCAATTCAAGGTTCGTCCATTGTTCAAGTTGTTGATAGACATAGTTCAAAATTCTAGGCGGAAGTTCAACTTAACAGTCTCTGCTGAAACACTTGTATATAAACAAGTAGCGAGGATTGGCAAATCTTCAAATGGGCATTTGAGATCTGGTGGGGGATTGTTAGAAATAATAGGCTAATCCATTTAGTCCCATATGTATTTCAGATTTTCTCTAAATCTCAAAGCCCAGATTTGTGGCAGCCCATATGTGTTTGAGCCCATGTTTGTGGTAGCTCACATGGGAGTGGAGTGGGAGCTAAAGTTTAGTCCCACATGGAAAGTTGAAGGAGAGTTGCACCACCTTATAAGGTAGAGTGTTGCACCACTTTGTAAGTGAGTGGCAATAAGAGAGATACACGCACGCTCTTCTCCTCCGACGACGCCGCCGCTCGCCCGCCCGCCCGCTCGTCTCGTCATGATGTGCGCCGCGCGCGCCGCGGGTTGCGGGAATCTCGCCGAGCCGAGCTTTATTTTGATGCTCAGGAAAATTATGAGATTTTGACAGACGTGTCAAACTGTTAGCTTATTTGGGTCACTCCCGGATCGTGGGCTACTGTAACCGACATGAACATGTGCAACATGAACTCGGCCAACGTTCGCCTCCGTTAGGGTTTCCTGAGCCGCTCTATATAAAGTCCTGCGCGGCTACCGCCACAAACCACCAAAAACCAATCTAGGGTTTTGCCATCCTCTCTACTTGCCCGTCACCATAGTCTACTCCATCCCGCTTGCTGGCGTGCACCGGCGGACAGGAGAGCAAGTCTTCAGAACCACTCGCCCTTGTGATCCTGTACGGGGAAGGGCGAATAAGGTTTTTGGGAAGCGCTCCGCGCGACTTCTCGAGTTCTTCATCACGGGTCGTCTTCCATCCAAGTCGGGCGGTGCTGTCTATCACCGTCTTCGTCGCCGTCTGCTTCGATCGGTCTTTCCCAAAGTTTCTACTACGACAACCGAACGGTACGTGCTACGTGCTCCTGTTTGGTTATTCAGCATGTTCTACGAGTACATGTTTAGCTGCTGTTTGTTTCCGTTCATCCTGTTGTTTAGTACATCTAGTATGTTCGAGTTACATGAGCTAGTAGCTGGTTTTGTCATGTTTAATATTCTAAAATTAATCATGGAAATTATGCCTAATATTCCAACAGCTGATACCTATAAAATATGATATGACGGACTCGGATCTAGGAAAAACTTGTATAATTTTTTAGAAAAGAACAATGTCAAGTTGGATCTGTAGCAGTTATCCTGCTGATCTTCATCTCAGCTATAGTTTTTCGAGTAACTTAGTTTATTTTCGATGAACAAATAGCTGCATTTTTTAAGTCAAGTTCCTAGTAGAGGTAAGCACTTGAGAATTGCAATTCAGTTCGGCTAATATTTTCTTACATACTCTCAAAGCATGTTACCTGATCCATTCTTAACTACAGCTGGTAGAGCCATATCATTACATATGATGAACATATTCTCAAAGGAGGTAAGACTGCAGCTCAAAATTTTACAGATCATGGACATTGTCGCGACAACCCTTGGAGATGAGTGATTTGTTCACTTTTAGTTTTTGCTAGAACCAAAGGTCATGGTGCTAATAGAGCAATAGTAGTAGGGCATGAAGAAGAGCAATAGTAGCAGGGCATAAAAAACGATTGATCTAAGCATTTTTTGTTTTTTAAATTATTCTTCACACAGCTATTTCATTATTTACCAAAAATATACCCGTTCCATAAATTTTTAAAGTTGCCATCGTAGTTTTAAGGTCCATATGGCTATCCACAAATATGAGAGAAAGCAAGCAATAGTCGATCCACATATACAACATGCATTATATAGTCAGACTTTCGTCAGAAAACTTTCTAATAATATTTCAGAATTGGAGGTAGATTAAGAATAACTTTCACCAGAAAACTTTCTAAAATAAACTTTCATAACACTCACATACTTCATAGAGCAGTGCATCTGATAGGAACTAGGATCCTACCAGGTCTAGGTCTCAGGTTATAGGGGTGGAAGGGAGGATGGCGAGGATCTTGGCACGGACGACGGCGGGCCGGCGCCGTGGCTGCGCGATTGGAGGTGGCGGCGGTGGCACATGGAGAGGCGCCTAGGGTTTAGGACTCCGACTCCTGAGGGAGTTGTCAAATATGTTTATTGCTTGCTCAATCGTAGCATTACAAGTGTTTATATAATAGTCTAGCTAATAAAAATAAAGATAAGTTGGACCAAGCCCCTAAGTCGATCTGCTGTTGGGCTTCTTCCGGCTATAGGTCAAACCGGTCATAACATCTCTCCCCGCATGCGCAAACAGCCCGTCCTCGAGCTGGAATTCTAGAAACTGCTGGCGGAACTCCTCGAGTTGCTCCTAGGTGGAGTCCTCCAGCGGTAGGCCTTCCCACTGGACCAGCAGGTGCCAAACACATCGGTGCTGCTAAGCCTTCAACACCTTTGCGGGGCCCGAAAGGAGACATCCATCAGAGGTGGGAGGAAGCGCTAGCGGCGCTGTTGGTGGCTCACCAAGGAACACCTTCAGCAAGCCCACATGGAAGACGTCATGGATGCGAGTGCCCCGAAGCCGGCTGCGGCGGAGCGCGTCATGCGCCTAGCACGAAAGGGCCCAGAAAGGCAGCAATAACTTAGCTTGCGCGCGATGCATCCAGGGGACTGAGTCCTGTGGGAGGAATATGAGGCAATAATAAAGTGGTTATTATCGTATTCCTTATTTATGATAAATGTTTATTTTGCATGCTATAATTGTATTGTGTTTAATAAACAAATAGAAAGTTCCTAGTTATGCCTCTCTTATAAACTAGCTCGTTGATTAACAAGATGATCATAGGTTTCGATCATGGACATTGGATGTTGTTAATAACGAGGTCACAACATTAGTGTAATGGTGTGATGAACATTCATCCCATTACGATCAAAGTCATTGAGTTTATATTGCTATAACAACGTGATCCTAATCCTTAGACCATGAGATCATGTCAATCAAAGAGTATCTTGATAACATCAAACGTCACAATCGTGGTGATTATAAAGATGGGTTCACTACTAAAGTGTTATGTTGAGGCCCATGGATCGAGAGTGGAATTTGTTCATCCCGATGGCGGATAGATATACTCTGGGCCCTCGGTGATATCACATTGATTAGCTTGCAAGCAAGTGATTTGATCACTAGAATGTTATATCACGGGAAGAGAAAAGAGTGCATGTCGGATCAAACTAGGTATGGAGATACATGATCGAATCTCGGACATGTAATATATCGCTAAACAAAGGATTAAGATACTAGCGTAAAAGTTCCAAGCGTAAAAGCGATCACAAGAAAGTCATCGTTGAATGTGATTATTGATTCGAGAGGGTCTCGATCATGTCCGCATTATTCGGTGACACATATAGACATCCATTTGGAGCAAAAGTTTCATGCCGAAAAGAAAAGGAAAGAATTTATTTCACTAGACAATGTGAAATGGAATACTAGCAAGGGTTTTATGTGAATGTTTGTTAATTAAAGTAATTAACAAATTCTGAATAAATAAATAAAAGAGTTTTATTTAATGAGAACTTGCATTAAATTTGGTGGAAATTTAATGCATGTGAGTGGATTTATAGGAGGCTTTTTAATGGGAGGAGGCTTTTCATTTTGAGTGGGAGCTCCACCCACATGAATGTGGAAGAGGTGGGGGCAGCCCATGGCTGCATGGCCCCTCTCCCTATAAAGGCCCCTCTCCTCCTCTCACACCACACCTCCTCGTGAAGGATCTCTCTCCCCTCTAGTATTTATCCCCATGGTCTCGACTAGCGAGATACATGTTAGAAAGAGTTGTGAGGCGGAGGTTGCTCGCGCTAGGACTTCCTCTCGATCTTGAGATCGGCAAGAGATCGTCTACATCAACCACGAGTTTGGACTCGTTAAGCTTTGCGGTCTTCAAGGGTATGTTCTCTACGGATATACATCTTTGTATCTAGTAGATAGATCTTGGTACATAGTTGTTCCCATCGTAGGAAAATTTTTGTTTTCTATGAACCCTTGATCTATGCGTAGATACTTTGCAGTAGTACACATATGAGTATGTGGGCGATGATGATCATTTTATTGCTTCTTAGTTGTACTTTGGATATTGGTGGCATAGTGGGATGAAGCGGACAAACTTTACATGTCCTCGCACATGAGACGCTTGACATGCAACTAGTTTTGCATAAGTGGCTTCTCCTACTATAGTCAATATCTAATTTGCTTGTCAACAATTTGGTTATCCTCGTTGTGGTTCATGTTCGTAGGTAAGAACGGTTCTATCTTCGAAAGCCCTAAGCCACGTAAAACTTGCAATGGATAAATTAGAAGCGTCTAGTTTAGATTGTTGGCTAGTGTTATGATATGGTAGTGTTGTAAGTAGAAGTATGAGATGATACTCTTACACACATAGCGTCAAAACCCATGGATTTACACATAGGTATGATAGTGATCATACCACGATGCACATGATAAAGATCATCTGAACCATATAATTTCACTATTAAACATATGATGTTTGATAGCATCTTATATTGCTTGTTTGGCTTTTATTAGCATAATAAGATGATCCCTCATTTAGATATCAAGATAAAATGTGTTCTTCCTTAAGTATGCCGACAATGTTTCGCTTCAAGACATCACGTGATGATCGGGTGTACTTGAATCCTCGAGCACTCTCGGTGTAAGAAATACTAAGGTTCTTACTTGGCGAGCCTAGCATGTCAGACATGGCCTCTAACACGGACAAAGGTTAAGCATGAGTCATATAGTAGATATGATGCCCATTTGATGCTCGCTTTGAAGCTACAGACTCACGTGATGATCGGACTTGGTGTAGTGGATTTGGTTCATGTAATCACCAAAAGGCACGAGGGATGTCGTTTTGAGTGGGAGTTCATTTCTAATTTGGATTAGTAGAACTCAATTTATCATAAATTAAATCAAAGTGAATTTGCATAATTTGTTGTAGTCATTGGCATTCGTTCACCACCTTATGCATAGTTGTAATTGAGATAATAGAACTATAGAATTCGGATATATACTTTTTGAGTGTCAATCTAAAGTTTAAAGTCCTATTGCAAACTTTCAGCAAATTTCTATTTACTCAATGAAATTTAATAATTGGTATTAAATCGAGAGTAACAACTGTTAGTATCTTAAGTATCATGTTTGCCTCCATGATTCTTGATTTAAACATCAAGTTTATCTAGGAGCTGAAGAATTGTTTCGTAAACCATCATGTGTGGCGATATAACGATATCTCAAACAATGTTTTGGTTGCAATATGATAGAGTATATATATGTTCTCATATTGGATGAGAATTTACGAAGGTTGGAGATGCTAGACATCCTAATCATCCAAAAGGGTTTTGGAAAGTAATGTTATACTCACGATTCCTTTATAAGCTAAAGTAGCTTGATCATGAATGTCGTCATGATAAGGATGAATAGAAGATGTAAAGTGTTTACTACACTAAAAGATTACTAAAGAATGGATTTTGAAAGAATATCGATCATTTTGATGATGGTGATCTACTTCAAAGTGCAAGTCCAAAGGTATTATTATTTGAATATACACGCTTTGGACTATGTGTCATGTATATGGCGCCACTTTTGATGTTGATAGATTCTTTTAAAAGGAAAAGGAAATGCTGAAAGAGAATCTATAAAATATATTTGGCAGAAAAGAAAAGATTGGAAATATCCAATTTAGGTATATATATGATATACATGTTATGGTTGTATTCTTTGCTTGTTAAACAATGTGGTTCTTGGGTATTGGATACCAAATTGGTTGGTATGAAATGTCATACGGAACAATGCAATTCATGAACCACAATGGCCTAAGTAACTAGCAAGAGAAAATGTGATGATGTTCATCGAAAACAAACAAACCGTTGTTTGTATTTCTCGTTGACATCAAAGCTTGACTTCAAGATTTGTTTTAATAATTGTTATTTGAATCGTATTATAAGAACAAAGGTTGTTCAAATAATTACCGTATTCCATATAAGATGGATGATTTACAAATCTAGTTGAAGAAAGACTTCAAGATTTGTTTTAATAATTGTTATTTGAATCAGTATTATAAGAACAAAGGTTGTTCAAATAATTACCGTATTCCATATAAGATGGATGATTTACAAATCTAGTTGAAGAAATCACATCCATAAATCCTAATGCTAAAATGTTGCAAGACAAATGATTGAAAGATCACTTATGAAGTGACATTTAAATTATATTGGAAAGAAAACATGAAGAATCTCCATTTTCATGGATTTTTGGAGTCTTTGATTTGATCAAGAGACTTTCCACGTGATAATTAAAAATTAGTTCAAAGGCCAAAGAAGACTAAATTATTGGAATTTATACATATCGATGTATATAGTCCATTATGTGGGTTTCAACTTCATATGCTTTCTCCGGAAATTTGAGTGAATGTTCACCTAATGAGAAACAAGTATGAAATATTTGAAAATGTTTCAAAGACTTTCAAGATGAAGTGAAAAATCATTGTAACATGAAAAATAAATGAATTATGATTTGATCATGAAGGGATTTATTTGAGTTACAAGTGTAACAAGAAAATAAATGAATTATGATTTTATCATAAAGAGATTTATTTGAGTTGCAAGTTTAGCAAAACACCTAGATTTACATCTCCCAAAACACCATAGGAGTATGGAGTGTTTGAGATTTGTAATGAAACCTTGTTTGACATGGTTGGATCAAAGGTATTATTTATAAAACTGCCATTATGTTTTAAAAGATTAAAGCTTTAGAGACTACCGCTTTTACACTGAAAAGAGCTCCATCTTGATCCGTTGAAATGACACCATATGAGTTATGGTTTGGGGTAAAACCCAAGTTGTCCTTTCTTAAATTTTGGTATGCTAAACATAAGTAAGATGTTTACAACCAAAGTCGGATGAGCATGTCTTTGTAGGTTATTTCGAATAACAATTGGTTATTCCTCCATAACACCAAGGACAAAAGGGTTTGTCGCTTGAAATGTAAAGTTTCTTGAAGAAGGAATTTTTCATAAAAGTTAAGTGGGAGGACAATAGAACTTTGATAAGGTTAACGAACCTTAGCTAAATGTGCTAAGTTGCACAGGAGGCTGCCATAATGCTCATAGCTTATGTGCCTCAAAGGTTGTGGTCACGGAGGTCTAAAGTTCCTATTGAACCAAGAAGGTCGGTTAAACAATCAAATGCTAAGATTTGAGAGTAGATCATTATTGTTTGACAATGATGAACCGAATACATACAAAGAAGCGATGATGGGCCAAATGGCTTGAAGCCATAAAATCCGTGATAGTTCCATATCACAGAAATCAAGTTTTGAACTTGGAAGACCTCCTAAAGGTGTAAAACCTATATTTGGATCTATAAAGAAAGACATGGATGTCATATCTATGAAATATTCGACATGTTGTAAAGTATTTTATGACAATGTTCAAAGAGTTGACTATGACAAGATTTGATCTTTCATAGCGATATTTAGGATTAAAGTAGCAACCACTACATATAATTATATGGTAGATGAATAAACAAAACAAAGTTCTTCTAATAGAATGGTTACCTAGGACGTGTACATGACACGATCCAAAGGGTTTTGTTAATTCAAAGGATGCTAAAAGGGCATGCAAACTTCAATGGTTGAAGTAAGCATCATGAGTTGGAATCTTCACCATGATGAAAACGAGTTTTCATCCGATGAAGATGCTTGCATTTGCAAGAAATTAAGGGAGCTAAGACATATTTCTAATACATTATGTGGAAGACATCTTGTTGATTAGAAATGATGTATATTTATTGACAATGGTTAAGAATTTCATTTCGATGAAAGACTTAGGCAAAACCGAATATTTAGCGTGAATGTCTATAGTGGATGCCAATATGGTTAACATATATGAGATATTGAAGGAGTTCAATATAGAATAAACAAGAAACGGTTCTTGTCACATGGAAAGGAATTGAATCAAGATTCAAGTGTATCAACACTTGATAAGTGAAACAAGATTCAAGTGTTTTGACACTTGATGAGTGAAATCACAAAATGTTTTGATCAATCATACCATGATATGTACACATCCAGATATGTCCTATGCTCTAAGTGTTATGAGCATATACCAGAATGAATCATAAAATGATCATTGGACGATAGTGAGGATATTCTTATGATCTTTTGGAAGAACTAAGAATATATTTGTGTAGAGGTGACAAACAATTACAAATAGTTCATTGTAAAGCGTTACATTGATACTAGTTTTGTCACAAGATACAAATTAAGTTTATCTCAATTTAAACTATGGGTGGCACAATGTAATGGAAAGGAGATTCCATGATGGATTTGGAAGAGTTCCAAAATTAAGACATTGTGACGAATACTACAACAAAAGGCTAAGTATATATAGTAGCGAAAGGAGAATTTGTGTCAAGTAGTTTGTTATCAAACTAAGGTGTGGTTCGCTAACACTAAAGATATATTGTATGACAATAGTATCGATGTTTTAACCCCAAGGAACTAAAAGTCTCACCAAAAGACCAAATTTATACAATGCCATCTCATTGGAGAATGAGTGATGCGGAGACGCAAAGACATGAATACACACGGACCTGAGTCATTCCAGTAGATTATGTTAACCACTTGCAATTGTGTATTTGGAACACCGTAGCCATAGGTGTTCAATACACAAAGTTTTCAAACTAGATTATTGTCTCTAGTGCAAGTGGGAGGCCAAGGGAATATGGAGGCAATAATAAAGTGGTTATTATCGTATTCCTTATTTATGATAAATGTTTATTTTGCATGCTATAATTGTATTAATACGGAAACGTTAATACATGTGTGTTTAATAAACAAATAGAAAGTTCCTAGTTATGCCTCTCTTATAAACTAGCTCGTTGATTAACAAGATGATCATAGGTTTCGATCATGGACATTGGATGTTGTTAATAACGAGGTCACAACATTAGTGTAATGGTGTGATGAACATTCATCCAAGTATAGCATTACGATCAAAGTCATTGAGTTTATATTGCTATAACAAGTGATCCTAATCCTTAGACCATGAGATCATGTCAATCACTAACACCGGAAGAGTATCTTGATAACATCAAACGTCGTGATTATAAAGATGGGTTCGTAACTACTAAAGTGTTATGTTGAGGCCCATGGATCGAGAGGAATTTGTTCATCCCGATGACGGATAGATATACTGGGCCCTCTCGGTGATATCACATTGATTAGCTTGCAAGCAAGTGATTTGATCACTAGAATGTTATATCACGAACGAGAAAAGAGTGCATGAGATCAAACTAGGTATGGAGATACCGATGATCGAATCTCGGACATGTAATATATCGCTAAACAAAAGGATTAAGATACTAGCGTAAAGGTTAGAAGATCACAAGAAAGTCATCGTTGAATGTGTGGGAGCTATGGGTCTCGGATCCGCCGATTATTGATTCGAGAGGGTCTCGATCATGTCCGCATTATTGGGTGACACACTTAAGAGACACCGACATCCATTTGGAGCAAAAGTTTCATAAAGAAAAGGAAAGCGGAATTTATTTCACTAGACCTGAAATTCATGTGAAATGGAATACTAGCAAGGGTTTTGTGAATGTTTGTTAATTAAAGTAATTAACAAAATTCTGAATAAATAAATAAAAGAGTTTTATTTAATGAGAACTTGCATTAAATTTGGTGGAAATTTAATGCATGTGAGTGGATTTATGAGTGGAGGCTTTTAATGGGTGGAGGCTTTTCATTTTGAGTGGGAGCTCCACCCACATGAATGTGGAAGAGGTGGGGCAGCCCCATGGCTGGCGCATGGCCCTTGGGTGCCCCCCCCTATAAAGGCCCCTCTCCTCCTCACACCACACCTCCTCGTGAAGGATCTCTCTCCTCTAGTATTTATCCCCATGGTCTCGGACTAGCGAGATACATGTTCCCGTGGCTTTTCGGCAAGAAAGAGTTGTGCTTCCGCTGCATCGAGCGAGGAGGCGGAGGTTGCTCGGTGCCTCGAGCGTGTGCGAGCACGGATCTTATTCTTGTTGGCTAGGACTTCCTCTCGATCTTGAGATCGGCAAGAGATCGTCTACATCAACCACGAGTTTGGACTCGTTAAGCTTTGTCGGTCTTCAAGGGTATGTTCTCTACGGATATACATCCGCCCGTTGTTTGTATCTAGTAGATAGATCTTGGTACATAGTTGTTCCCATCGTAGGAAAATTTTTGTTTTCTATGCTGCGAACCCTTCAGGAGCCGCAGCCAAACCCAGTCGCCCACCGCAAACTCCGCCTCGCGGTGATGGGCGTCGTAGTATTTCTTGGACAGCTGCTGGGCTTGGAGAAGATGCTGGCGCACCTTATCGAGGATCTCATCTCTGGTGCGGAGAAGGTCGCCGGCTGCCTCGGTCCGAGCCATCCCGGGTTCGAAGGGCAGCATAGGTGGAGGTGGGCTACCGTAGACCACCTCAAAGGGGGAGGTGCGCAGGACAGAGTGATAGGAGGTGTTGTAGAAGTACTCCGTCCACGCGAGCCAATCCACCCAAGCACAGGGACGATCACTTGTGTTACAACGCAAATACATAGAAATCACCTTGTTAACCATCTCGGATTGGCCGTCTAAGGATGGAACGCCGTACTCAGGCGCAGCTTCACACCCACCAGCCAAAAGAGATCACTCTAGACATGACCAGTGAACACCGGATCACGGTCTCTGACGATCGAAGAAGGAAACCCATGGAGGCGAACGATGCCGTCGAAGAAGGCCCGCGCCACGGATGCGTCTGTGTAAGGATGGCCGAGCACGATAAAGTAAGTATACTTGGAGAAGCAGTCGACCACGTGTTGGAAATATAAGTAATAATCCATATGATTTAATCCGAATAATAAATTGATAAAGCATGATCATACAAACAGTACTAAAACCAATTATGCAGATCAACAAAGTAGATGAACAGATTACATCTATAGGAGATAAACCTATCACATCTACACCAAACGCTAGAACAAAGAACTCTAGCATAATTCGAAAAACACAATTGAATATCACGTACAGTGTAGGCTGAATAGAAGCCGCAACGGTCGCAGCAGCGTCGCCCATGTTGAGGTTGTCGAAGAGATTGGTGACGTCCGGGAAAAAGTCGTTCCGGAACTCGTCGTCCGACGACGTCGTGGTTGCCAGTAGTCATGCTTGAGTGCTCTCCAAAAACCTGATCGCCCCTCACCCGTACAGGTTCACGAGAGGCGGGGTTTCGGAGGCCTACTATCCCGATCTGCGGTGCACGCCGCAAGCCGGGATAGGAAAGACGAAAGAGGCAGCGCAAGGTTCTGGAGGTAGACGCTTATATAATGCAGGTTAGGGAGATCGTGGGGCCTAGCCCACAAAATAAAGCTATGCTCGGTGTGATTCCCGCAACCCGCAGCGCGCGCGCGCCGTGACGAGGCATGGCGAGGCGGGCTCCGTCGGAGGAGGAGTGCGTGATAGCTTCTCTCCTTGTCACACCTTAGTGAGTAGTGCAACACGCTACTATATAAGGTGGTCCAACTCCCTTCAACTAGCAACGTGAGACTAAACTTTAGCACCACTAGCACATCCATATGCTGCCATGCTCAAGTGGGCCAAAGAGAATTTCTGAACTTATCTAATGGGCCAGTAGCCAAAACTCATCAAATTCCAACACGGCCGTGAGAATGACAGACTTGCCGCCCATCTTGGGGAGGCCCTCGATGAAGTCTATGAAGATATCAGCCAACACATGAGAGGGCACATCGAGAGGCTGTAGCAGTTATGCTGGCCGCAGTGTCTCGTGTCCACGGCCAAGTGGACAAGTTGAGTCGCGCAGCTAAATGCGCCGGCCAAACAAGCCGGACTGTGGCCCAAATTTCTCTACGACCGATCCATCGGGAAAAATCTGACGGTTTGCGTTGATCTAGATAGCCTGTTTTGGTGTTTGGTGTGCTCGACGAGGCTTCGTTGTCTCATTACGATGATCTCATGGTAGAGGTGCCTCAACTTAACACCGTCACTGACCTGATCGTGCACACCCTCTTGGATCATCACGCTTATGGAGCCAGCATAGCAACACTACTATCTAGATGCCACCACATAGAGACCCTTACCGTCGTTGCATTGTTTTTTGTGTTTTTCTTATTTCACGGATATATCTAAGTAATATCTACTTTGTAGTTATGTTCCCATGACCATATATGTGTATTTGTCCATAGCCTGTTTTGGTGTTTGGTGTGCTCGACGAGGCTTCGTTGTCTCATTACGATGATCTCATGGTAGGGGTGCCTCAGCTTAACACCGTCACTGACCTGATCGTACACACCCTCTTGGATCATCACGCTTATGGAGCCAGCATAGCAACACTACTATCTAGATGCCACCACATAGAGACCCTTATTGCGCTCTTTAATATTTAGTTTAAATTTCAAAAAATATCATGTTTACGATGGACAGGTTGGGTCGCGTACTCGCGTAGCTGGACGCGCCGGCCAAACAAGCCGGACTGCGGCCCAAATTTCTCTACGACCGATCCATCGGGACAAAATCTGATTGCGTTGATGATTTGGATCGGCCCTGCTGGAGATGCCCAGCAGTACAATGGTAGATGCCCATATCTCCGATGGCTGATGGGACATGCATAGTGTTTGTATCAGATCGGGAGGGACGGACGGAAAGAACAGTAAACCGAAGCGATCACGACTTGGCTGACGTATCCATCGCGATGTGGCAGGCTCGTCCTTGAACATACCGAACTTGCTGTGCCTGTATATTATACGGATCGTCCCCTCGCTGCGCAAGCAAACGATGGACTCCAAGTCTCCAACCTAATAATGCACGATGCCAGCGACGACGCCGGGTCCAGCCTCTACGAGGATAGGACCGACGGCCTCCCCGACCACCTACGGCTTCACTACATCCTGAGCTTGAACGGCCTCCAGATTCTCCCGTTCCATGATAGGATCAGCCTCCTCCCTGACGACCTGCTTCATCACATCCTGAGCTTCCTGCCCACGCATGATGCGATCCGCACGAGCCTGCTGTCGCGGCGGTGGAAGCGGGTCTGGATCGGCCTCCCGACCTTGGCGTTCTCGGACGACATGCGGTCTGCAGCAGGGTTCGCGAGTTCGGTGGACGAGGTGCTCGAGCACAGCCTCGGCATGGACAAGCTCGAGATATCCGTTAGTTATCCTTCGCACTTGGCCCGTGCGAACGAGTGGCTTCAGCATGCCGCCGAGCGTGTCCGTGAAAAAATCAGCATCGTCTTCCGCAACGACAGTGAAATCAACTTGGTCTTGCCGTGCGTCAGAAGGACCGACGCTATGACTGTCCACTTCCGCCAAATTGGCGTCGGAAACCTCGTAATCCCGCCGGCGTCCGCCGCGGTACCCAGCTCGTTGACCCAGCTGGAGCTCAAGTACCTGAGGATTGATGGAAGCAGCCTCTCGAACTTCGTGTCCTCATGCTGTCCCCACCTGAGAAAGCTTGTCGTACACACCTTTGGCGACGAGGATGCCCTGCGGCTCTCCAACGGTGCCCTGGAAGACCTTGACATTGACTTCCACTACGGCGGCCTCCGGCGACTGGAGGTGTCGTCTAGCAATCTCCGCCGCCTCCGGATTAATGAGATCTTCTCGCCTGAGGTTATGGCCCACGAAGTGCACGACGGCAGCAAGGCGGCCAGCTTCCGCACTCCCCGGCTCGAGGTCCTCAGTTGGAGACCCAGCGCAAGCATCCACCCGAGCAGGGTCGAGTTTGCCAACAGTTTGGCCACCGTTCGCCAGCTTGACGTCGGGCTCGCAACCCACTTTCTGGTGAATCGTACCCGTTTGCACTACAACAAACTCGCTGTATGGCTCCTTCAGCACTGCACTGGTGTCCGCTGCCTGAAAGTCTCCCTCTTTAATTTACACCCCAGTGTAAGTAATTTTACAGCAATACAAGTATTGTACATGCTCCCTCTTTGCCATAATATAGCGTGCATTGGTTTCGGCGGAAGTCGAACTTCACTAACTTTCACCACATTTATTGAGAAAATTATCTATATCTACAGGACCAAATGTATACGATATAAAAATATACATCATAATGAATCAAATGCTACTATTGTTTTGGTATTCTAGTTGTTCATATTTTATTCTACATAATTGGTTAAACTATATATACATATATATATATATATATATATATATATATATATATATATATATATAGGGTGACGCTATTTGACACCCAGGGTGTAGAATAAGTAATTCTATACCCACCGTCTATCTTTAGAACCGTATATTATTTTTACGTCACGTGAATTTTGTAATACTTCGTAAGTCGAGAAGAACATAATAAAATTTAGAAATGACATAATTTTTTTTGTTTACATGCCGTAAAAAAAGTTGATGTAAAATACATATTTTTGGTGTTTTTTACACTATAAAGACTCATAAACTTTATTTTTGTGTCAAATTTTTTGGTTGTGGTCAATATATGAACATAATTATTCCTATACAAAACATAATTTTTTCAATCTAACAACGTAAAAATATGTTGGGTGCAAAATAACTATTCTGCACCCTAGGTGTTGAATAGGGTTTATATATATATTCACTACATTTTAGCAACTATGGAATACTAGCGGTAGTGGTATTTTTTTAGCTAAATCATTTTTTATACTTTGTGGCAACAATTTTACATTGTTTATTAGTAAGTACCCACTTTTTATGTGTATACACCGATACAACCAGCCAGCTGAGTATTACGTTATTATTTTGTTTGAAATGTTTTGTGGCAACATTTAATAGTTCATCCGCTTTAAAATAATGACATTGTCCAAGGATGAACCAAAATCAAGCATTTCTAGCTTGGCCTCTTATAGTCTTATTAATAGATAAGAATGTTATGTATATATATATTTTTATATTTCTACAAAATATACACATATAATTAAAAGATAAATAATGGCAGTTGGAAGCCGTGGTGAGTATTTGTGTGTGGTTGATTTACCAAAAGTAATTTTCTAAGTAAAACCAAGTAATTATTATATTTATTTATAGTACCCTATAGGGTGCGACGATTTAGGGAGTAGATGAATGAAAATTTACCACACGGCAATAGAAAAACTCAAAGTTGCTATCGACCATCCACTTGAAGATTCAATGGTTGAGGATCCGTTCGCTCCCCGAGACTAAACTCCAAACGGCGCTCGATACAAATTTCCTATATATATTTAGGTTGAGAAAACAATCAAAATAGTTGTTGACGAAACTCACAATTTGAGTAGGGAATGGCTATGTCTGCCAAGAAAAAATCAAACTTTGTGAATCTTTAATCTCTTAGGAGTTACAACCCTCTCCCAATATGAAAACTATCGTGTACCTGGCAACATGAGTGAGATAGAGTAGCAATTTATAATAGTCAAATATTTTCACTTTTCGCGAGTTATCTTCTGGCATGCTTTCATAACCAAGCCAGGAAAAAAGTATCTAGGTATATAACACAATTTTGTCTTTGCGGATAGTCAACACGGCTTATTCCGTGTTAGTTAAGATTGGTAGTAAAAAAGGGTGTATACATATCCGAGATATCTCTTAGGGAAAGCCATCCACGACCTACATACTGTATATATAAGCTTTGCGTAGGATTGTGTGCAAGTCAACTCATATATTAATATAACATCTTTTTGTGTGTTTTGCTTGTTTCATGGATGTCTTAAGTATATGTCCTTTTGTAATAATGTCCCTGTTCGCATACATGTGTATGTGCCCACAGCCACTTTTTGTGTTTGGTGTGCTCGACGAGGCATCGTTGTCCCAGTACGAGGATCTGATGGTAGAGATGCCTCAGCTTAGCACTGTCACTGACCTGACTGTGTGTACCCTCTTGGATCATCACGCTTACGGAGCCAGCATAGCAACGCTACTATCCAGATGCAGCCACATAGAGACGCTTACTGTCATTCCCAAAGACAAGGTATGTTTTTCGCTAAGTCTCGATCACTATTCACTATCATAGAATTAAGCGTGTGCCTGCTGGGTCATTGGATGTTCAATCAACTCCATATATATTTTTGAATTCAGAGGTACAAGAATATGTATGTTTGCGCACGCACATCGGCTTGCTGGTGCAAGCGTCCCGCTGACTGGAGGGAGGAGAAGCTCCACCTGGAATTTCTCCGGCAAGTCGACCTCAAGAATTTCATAATGGCTGACTGGTTGCCGGACCTCATGAGCCTGCTGCGTTGTTCGAGACCACCGGCGCTAATAAAAGCTCATGATATACATGGACGGTATGAGTTGAGTGATGCATCGACTCTACAAATACTGCAACAAGAAAAAGGAGGATACTTGAGGGATTACCCAGTTTTTTCTAGCTAAGTTGACTCCTCTAGTGGTTGGGAGGATGAATGAAATGTTATTGATGACATATGTGAAATATACATAGGATAAAGTGCATACCCATAGAACGCCATGTACAAGCGTACAAGATGCGCTGCATCTACAGCAATTGGATCAGTACCGCTGGATTACAAGCAAATTATCCGTCAGGTACAACCCTATCATGGTGTTTTCTCGATCAGTACCGCTGGATTACAAAAACAATGGTTTCTGCTTCGTGGTGTTTGTTTTAGCTGTGCTGGACCTGTGTTGGCCCCCTTGGTGGGTTTTGTGCTGTTTTAGTATCTCGCGTTTAGCTTTATCTTTCCTTTATCTTCCGTTTAGTTTTCTGGTTATGTATGTTGTAAGTAAAATATATGTTCTGTTATCCCTTTGATAATGGAACCTGGCTCGATGGAGTCGTATGGAAAAAAAAGTACAACCCTATCATGGTGTACAATGAAATATACTTGATGATTGTCCGTAGTATTCAACCACCTATTTTTTCTATGGCGCCCCACCCTAAGAATTACATGTCCGACAACTTTGCAAGAACTTCCTATCCTCGTCGTATATTTTCCGTGGGTGCTAGATATGTTTGTCTTTCTCTCATTATACTTCTAGGATAGCCTTTTGAATTGCATAAACACAACATCAATTCATTTAATGATGGCTAAATATAGCCGATGCTCATGAAGTTCGTAATAAGTGACTTGGTTTTGTCTAAAATTCACATGTATCTGCACAACGCATCTAGATGGCGAGTTGTTTTGTAGATGTGTTTGAAGGATCAAACCATTCTCTGATCTCGCGACGCGCGGGGCGACTCGGGCGGTGCCAAGGCAACCACGATGGCTCTTCCTGCACGTCGGTCGTCTCCCCCTCTCGTGCGTGGTGCCCCAGCAGCTTCCCCGGGGCGGGTAAGAAGGGGAATATGTTCTCCCCGCTGCTCTGGATTTCGGAGGAGGAGGATCGGGAGGATCTGGTGGGCTCTCCCAGCGTTGGTCCGGAACCCGTCCGGCTCAGCGAGTTCCTGCGCAGACCCTGGGTGGGGCGGAGATGGTGGGCTCGCTGAGGTCACCCGGTGTGGAGCTTGGGAGCCGGGCATCTGGTGGCGATGCGCCAGAGGAGGGCGGGTGCCGAGATCTGGCCATCTCCAATAGGTGTCGGATCTCGCTGACTTTCCGCCGCTCTTCTCACCGGCGCAGAGTGCCACGGTGACGGTATGGTTCGGTGGGGAGGGGTCGGCGATCTCGTTTCGGGTTGGGGAGCTACAGGTTCCTCTCGCAACCCCGGTATCGGTCGATACAGAGGAGGCGAGGGATTTAGGGTTTGGTTCTGCATGGTATGAAGGTGTGTTGGGCCAACATGGGCCGGCCAGGGATGGACCCGGTGCTTGATCATAGGATGGGCCGGTTCTGTCTGGGCTGGTAGCCCATGATAGGTCATGGGAGCTTGTCCTAACCTATGAGGGGGGCATGGAGGTGGATAATACATCATAAACGTATCTATAATTTTTGATGTTCCATGCTTGTTTAGTATCTACTTTGCTTTGCTTTGTCTACACTTTGAGGTATTTTTATATGTTTTCTGGGACTAACCTATTAACAAGATGCCACAATGCCAGTTGCCTATTTTCTGTTGTTTTTGGTTCCAGAAAAGTCAGAAAATGAATATTCTCGGAATTGGACGGGACAAAAGCCAAAGTCAATATTTCACCGGGGAGAACATGGAGCCAGAAGACGAGACGGAGGAGGACCACAAGGGGCCCACACCCCCTGGCCGCGTGGCCAGGTCTGGCCCGTGCCTGGGGGTGCAGCCGCCTCGGGCACCCCCTCGGCCTCCCTATTCGCCTATAAGAAGCCCCCGATACCTAAACCTTAAGTACCCGATCAATCTTCCACGAAATAGTCTGTAGCCGCCGCCACCATCGTCCCTAGATCGGGGGGATCTAAAACTCTTCCTGGCACCCTGCCGGCGGGGAGAGATCATCCCGGAGGCCTTCTTCATCACCATACCAGCCTCCGGTATGATGCGTGAGTAGTTCCACCTTGGACTACGGGTCCATGTAGTAGCTAGATGGTTGTTTCTCCTCCTTTGTGCTACCATGTTTATATCTTGTGAGCTCCGTTCATGATCAAGATCATCTATTTGTAATCATGCATGTTGTGTTTGCGCAGATCCGATGAATATTCAGATTACTATGTCAGATTGGTTAATGATTCTATCTTATTGATTCTATCATGTTTGTGTTGTTTGAGATCTTGCATGCTCTTTGTTTCTAGTAGCTATCTTGGCCAGTAGATGCTAGTGACTTCAAGAGGGAGTATTTATGCTCGATAGTGGGTTCATGCCTCTATTGAATCTGGGGAAGTGACAGAAATCTCTAAGGTTGTAGATGTGTTGTTGCTACTAGGGAGAAAACAACAATCTCTTGTTCATGGACAATTGTATTGTTTACTTTACACACCTTGCTTCACCAACATATCCTCATCACTCTCCCTGATGAGGGGGGAGTATTCCACCCCCTGTACTATGGGTTTGTGGTGGTAACTTGATCTAATTTCTCTATGTATGATCATTGTTGAAGTCAATATGATGTCCTTGCATGAGTATGGATCTATCGATGTAATTCCTGAAGGGTTTGACGCATAGAATACAAAAAAAATCCTATGATAAGGACGGCAATTACACTAAGATATAATTAATCTAGTAGATTCTATTAACGAGTAAGGGGTGATCTAGAAAAACTCACCCTCGAAGACGAAAGCTTTTTATGAAATCTGATTTCTTTGTTGATGTAGTCGATCACTTGCTGATATCAAGATCGAGTTGTAGAGTGCCACAAACCAGCAGCGCATCCGTACTCGGGCACACGTCTGGCTCTCCACAACCTTCCCACCTCTACTCTAGTAGAGAAGCAGAAGGAGTAGATAAATCTTACTCCGAGAAACCAATAGAACATGTACTTTGCTAATCCGAAGCCATGGGGAATTGCTAGAGGGGGAAGAGAGCATCCACAAGGATGTGTTGCAAATAGAGAGGAGGATAGGAGGGCCTTTTATAGAGGGAGGGGACTGCCCCTCTTCCCTCATTTATTCCCTCATTCATGTGAGTGAAACCCACATTTCAATTGCATTAAATGCCCATAGCATAAATGCATTTCTCTCTTTAAATAAAACTCTTTTATTTATTTTATTCAGAATTTTTAAATTAATTTAATTAACAAACATTCACATAAAACCCCTTGCATTCTTTCAATATTACACCTGAAACCATTTTCACGGATTTGACCCGAAACAATTCCGGTGATCATCGAAAAAAATTCAGCTCTATCAATATTATTCTTGGATATGTTTTATCTACCACTTAGTGTCGGATAACCTTAAATGTGTCACCCTACGGTCCGCGAAGATGCATACATGATAGAGACACCTCTCTTATCAATAATCAGTAGCGGGACCTGGAGATCCATACTGACTCCCACATATTCAACGATGACTCTACTGATCATGTGAACCATTAACGTCGTATCCAAATCCCTTTTCTCACGATATATTACATGTCTGAGATTCAATCATCGGTATCCCCATACCTAGTTTAATCTTGTTACGGATAAGTACTCTTTTTTCATTCCCGTGATATAACATTCCTTGTGATCAAATCACCTGCTTGCAAGCTGTTATCAATGTGACATCACTGAGAGGGCCCAGAGTATATATATCCGTCATCGGGATGGAAAATCCCACTCTTGATCCATGAGCCTATACATAAAACTTTTGGAGTATCTGAACCCACCTTTACAGACATCCTGTTATGGTGTGATGTTTGATATTATCAAAGTACTCTTCCGGTGTTAGTGATTGACATGATCTCATGGTCTAAGGATTAAGGTTACTTCATATGACATATTATAGAAATGTAAACAAAATGACTTTGATCGTATTACTATACTTCGGGTGAGTGTTCATCACATCATTCCACCAAATTCGTGACCCCATAATTAACAAAATCCGATGTTTATGATCACGAAACCTTTGATCATCTTGTTAATCAACTAGCTAGTGTATATGAGAGGCATAACTAGTAACTATATATAGTTGTTTATTCAACATACATGTATTAACATTTCCAATTAACACAATTATAGCATGACAAATAAACATTTATCATAAACAAGAAATAAGATAATAAACACTTTATTATTGCCTCTCGGGCATATTCTCTTCAATTCCTATGGTGGATATTGTGGTATGAGATAATACTTGTTATGCATTTACCGTTGTGTTCGATCTTTTATGGTTTTTCATACTTTGGAAATATTCTATGATGCATGTAATGTCTTGATCTATACAAAATGTCTTGTTTATCCATGTCATGAGGTGATTGACGCCACCAAGTGGAGGTAGATGAGAGAGATGTGGTAATGCACACAACATATGAATCATTGCACTAGTGTTTGGAATGTTTTCCATTAAGAAATATGATCTATGTAGGTAATGGGTGGACGAGTGACAACGGCATATGTATTGAGTGACACAATTCAACCAAACATCCTTTATCTAGGGGTAAAAAAGGGGAAATATGATGTGTGGTGTGACAATAACCAAATGCTAGCCTTATTACAAGGGTGACCTAGTAGCACAAAGAAGTACTTCTTTCAACTATGTGTTTTAAGACATGTAGACACCATAAATTTACCATTAAAACATGACAATTGTGTGTACTTTTATTATCTATAACATGATCATCACAATAGATGGAGAGAGAGGATTGGGTGAACCCATGTCCATTGTTCCTATAAGAGAAAACCTTTATCTTGTCCTCTTGCATTAAAGAGGATTGGGACTCTTTTACATTCTTCTTTATTACATTACACTTCCAATGTAACAACATCCAATGTCTGTGTGAAAGTGCAATGGACGTCGCCTAGAGGGGGTGAATGGACTTTTAAAAATATTATGGTTTAGGCTCAAATAAATGCGGAATAAAACTAACGTTTAATGTATTGAGCACAAAACCTAACCACTAGGTTCACCTAAGTGAACCAACAACCTATGCTAAGCAAAACAAGCAACAAGGTGATAGTAAGATGAAATACTTCAAGCACAATGGTTATGACAAAGTAAAGTGCATAAGTAAAGGGCTTGGTTGAGAGATAACCGATGGGCGTGAAGACGAAGATTTTTATCCTGAAGTTCACTTCCAAAGACGCTACGTCTCCGTTGGAGAGGTGCGATGGCGCATGATGGCTGTGAAATATAGTCATCCCTGTCCACATTTAAACTAGATATTATTCACGCTTTTGATGAAATATCTCTCTAAACTCTACCACTAATGCCTAATGATCAAAGGGGTATGTAATCCTTTCTTTCTATTTTTCCCTGCGCAGATAATGACGTTTTATGATGGGAATCACAATATTAAAGTCAAAGATACGATATTTCCAACCACCTAAAGAAACCAGGAGTCGTGGAGAGGAGGCAGAAGCTTTAACGACCAACTATACGACGGGAATAAAATTTCGGCCGTATAGTTTCCACCGACACCGCTAGGTCAAACAGAACAACTTTCGTGAAGGTACCTGCGGTGACCCAGCATACCACTGCATGATGTAGTATACTATAGTCGTTGACATAACACCAATGAAACACCGTTCACTAGTATTCCATCCCTCAGAATGGCACAACAGAAACACAGCGGGTCCAATACATGGATAAATGTTACAACTCACTCTTTACATAAGATCCAGAGAAGACTCTAGGTTAAAGAGATAGAAAGAGCTTCTTACTGAGAAGAATCAAAGATAAACAACGCAAGAACTAGTATACTATTAAGTCTAGTATTCTGGCTAAGAGGTTGGCAGTGCTGCTATTGCAACGCACTACAGAAATAGGTGCTTTGGCTAGATATTATATTCCTATCTAATCAGTAACTTCGTCTTTGCTTGAGTTGAGGTATATGTTGACTTCCTTGTCTTCATTGAAGAGCTTTAGCTGGGCATGATAAGTCCTGGAGCATAACTTGATGTGGTTGTTGTCTATTCCAACTTCAGAATCTAGCAAGGGTTAAGAAGATACTTTGAGTACGAGCGTACTCAGCAAATTCACTAGAAAAGGAGTGTTTGATGCACTATAACTACAGCCACAGACCGTAGATCGTAGGCAATGCAAGTTTTCATAAACATTTCTTCAAAGGTTGCTTTTATTCTGAAAAGCTATGTCCGTCAGCCTTCACAGGTTTACCAGAACTTTCATGAAGTTCCTTTCCCGCCACGTTCGCAGCTCCTTCCTAGAACAGGGAGTAACAAGTTACAGTTCTTACACTTTACCCATGAGAGATCAACTCTTTGTTGCACAACCGGGCAGCTTATTCCCGTCCACAATTCCATGATGTGGGGCCCAAAAGATGATCCAAGCCAATCACTGCCCCCTTCGCGACCTTGCATGCCTCCTTGGTGTACACCATGCCCACATAAAGAATTACGGCAATGGTTTGTACAACCCGTTAGATGTCAGAACTATCGTGGGACATTGAGGGTTCCCACCCATATGCTGCATATCCTCTACGAATTACCAATTAATATGCACGCTTCGAGGATAACAGCCACAACCTGCACATCCGGCTTCATGCGAGAGGAATAAGATACAGCTGACTTCTCCGTCCCATTCCAAATCTCATGGTCAACGCGTAATATACAGCGCAAGAATCACAGGAGACATTGGTTGTTAAGTCCTAGGTGATATAGTTCTGAATAGTGGTATTCCAACTGTCAGATTTAATAGATTAGTTGATCACCCTGGATCAGTAACCAATAGTTCACATTATTATCAAAAATAGGGTTTTAAGACATTTTTCAAATGCAGGTGATGACAACACTGGATTTGTAAAATACTTTACAAAAAATAAACAAAGGACATGAGCAAGTGTGAACTTGCCATTTGTGATTGCAAGATTATGCACTCACGGTCTTCGAGTCAGTATAAGATCCAAAATCTGAAATCAGCATCATTGGTCCGGTAAGGACTAATGTTTAAAGAAGCAATATCTTTTATGCATAAGTAATGTGATGCCCGTTCTAAATGCAAATCCCGGGAATAACGTTGTCCTAGGGTTTGGATTCCAGAAATGGTTATTTTGGAATGTGTGGTCCTTTTAGATAAGTTTCACATTTGTGCTTTTATTAGAGCTTATGAGTGTGTGTGAGCAACACATATTTATGTAGCAATAAAATATACACCTATGCAATGCTAGTCAAGATTGCTTATACAAGAGTTCTTGTATAAAGTGGCAAAAAGGATAACCTTCGAAGAAAAGGTTTCTCTTCTAAGGTCTAAACAAGCTTTGTGGTTAGTTAGTGGTGGTTGATGTTATTTGTTTGCTCAAATGGTTTGGCTTGAGTTGCTTTATAACTTAACTACTTCAGACCAAAGTTAACTATAAAACATATAGTAATGTTATTGTATTATATTTTGATTCTTGGAGACTAAAGTTAACTTTAAAATATAGTTAGTTTTGAAGGTTTAATTTTTATACCATTTGTGTCTTGTGTATCTGGAATTTTTCCTTTAGGTTACTTAATAGTAGTGATTCTTTTGTTGGGAATATGCCCTAGAGGCAATCATGTATGATGATATTTCCCATTGTATTCATAAAGTTATTAAGTAGTCCTTGTATAAACATCTGATGTGTATCATTGAATATGTGATTCAGTTGTGGAACTATGCATTCATGTTGTTTGTACTAAATATCCTTGGTCATTGAGGTTGTGCTGGACACACAACTTAGACCAATGTGAAAGTTGGCTTGATGACTCGGTTCCACTTGTCATGGGCATGGAGATGCTATTCCAACTTACACAGACTAGGCTAAAGAGTTTAGCGAGTCGGATTGACCCATATTGAGGTACAACGAACTAAGTGTCATTTGTATATCTCAATCAATGTAATCCTTAGACCTGAGTTGTTGCATAGTCCGAGTTGAGGATCACCGACTTAGGTTCTCCAAACGCTGATCCGAATCGGCGCTTATAAAGGCAGGGTTCGGTCGATCGAGAATCAAGTCGTGATGTGAACAACCAAGATGGGATTTTGCCCTCCACTCGGAGAGATATTCTCCGGGCCCTCTCGTGAGATATGATTCGGAAAGCATGGCCATGCACGACTCGGTTAAGTGTTAACCGAGGCGATCGACTAAGTTAGTCGGTGAATCACTTATCTCGGATCGAGAAGAGTCGGACTATTTAAGGGATGACATATATTCGCCTATAGTCCGACAAGGTATATCGTGAGGCAAAGGGACTCGGGACGTAAGTCGCATTGGAAAGCGATCGTCATGACTCTTTGGTACTTGGGAGCCCACGTTACGCTAGGAGCCACCGCCGATCGATCGATTGTGAGTCGGACTCTAATCGTGTCCAAGTAACCATGAGCTGCGGGTCACACACTTAAGAGCGAGCAAGTTGGATTGGATCCGAATCAGAATCTGGTTGGGTTGGACCTAAATCGGATTAGGACTGAGTTAGTGAGTTGGACTCACGGTGACTAATGTTATATGGGCTTTAGTGAATGGGTCGCGCAAGCAGAGCCCACGTTCACTACCTATATATAGTGGAGCACAGTAACCCAGAAAGGTTAATCGTTGTTCGGTTAGGTCATTCCATGTGTTGGAAACCCTAGCTCCACAAAGTCCAGGCCAGAACGAACCTAGCGATTCGCCACGCGGCCCTCCTTATGCGTGTGGATACCAGCAGAGGTGTCAGCGATCGGCACCGTGACGATCGGATCGTGAGGATCGCATCGCATCAACCGACGCTTCATCGCAGAATCCGCAACCGCGCCTAGTGGTAAACCTCGTGGCTTTCTACCTCAGCTAGGTCTTGGGATCACCACGTTAGAGGAAAAGTTTTTGTTTTATCTCTCGTGGCCCAAAGGGTATCGAGCGATAGCTTCGGTTTTAGGCTCGAGATCTCGCATATGTGATATGCGAGGCTATAGATGAGATCTATGTGTTGTTTTGGTGGTCGATCTATGAGATAGATCGGTTTTGTATGAAGTTGATTGGATCAACTGTATCGGGAATGGTAGATCGATTTCCGTGATCATATCACGAGGTCGTGGAACGACATACCCCTACCGGTCGGCTTCTGCCATCGGGGTAGATTGTGACACGTAAATCCAGAAGCGGTGATCGAAGATCAAAGAGTTTGATCGAATCGGAACGAATGTGTAAATATTATTTTTGTGATCATTTTGGTATATTACATTTATTTTTTGTGATTTAAAAATAATAAGATATGATTTTTTTACCATTCTTAGTACTTTATAATTACTTAATAGATAATAAATATTTACTTAAGTGAAATAATAATACATGATTATAGTTTTAAATTATACTTCTTATTTTTCTAATATTTTTTTGGTAATTTATTTATGTTTTTAATATTTACCATTATTATATGAATTATCAAAGCTTTATTACTTGTAAAACCTTTATTAAATAATATTTATTTAAATAATCAACATAATAATATTTGATAATAAGTTTAAGTTGTAGATCTTATTTTTCTCCAAATTTTCATATATTATACATATTTTTCTGAATTGTAAATCAAAAGTTATTAATTAAACAAGGTTTAATCATTTATTTGATTTCTGGAATATTATTAATTAGATTTATAACATTTTATCTATTTCTTTAAACAGGAATACACCGTACCTAAAGCTAGCTTCAGTCACTGACTAGTGGGCTAAAGAAATTGCATTTGTTACCAATTGGTTAGCTACCCCCAGTCAATGACATATGGGCCCTAGGCCATGTCATCAGCCACGCGAGGCAAGACTAGTCAAACGAGCTGACGTGGTTCGATCTTGAGGTGAGCATAACGTAACGATGGCGTCAGCACCACCACCGCCTCCAGTGGTTGGTCGCCGGCGACGATCTACTGCGCCCTAGCAAGCGAAATAAGCCTAGTTAGAATCAGTGCACCGTGCTGAGTCCTAAAGTGGCGGCGCCGCTCGGAAAATGGTCATCGGAGCTTCAGCTCCGACGAGCTTCGATGGTGGTCGACGGTGGCACACGGTGAAATGGTGATTTACAACGAGATCAGGCGATTGAAGGTTACTGGAAGGTTCAGGAACTCACCCCTGATGATGATAGAGAGGTCGGCGAGGACAGGCACGGTCAGAGGCGAGCTCTCTGACAAGATTTCCGACGAATTGCCGCAAAGAAGAACAGTCAAATTCGTCCACTCCAGTGCTCCCCTTGATGCAGGATTTCTCTCAGAGGATCTACGGAGGACGGTGCTTCTCCATGGCTGCTTGGAAGGGTGTGGGGAGATGGGGTTCGATGGCGAGGGGTGGCTCCGATGAGCTAGGTTTTCGGTCTCATTCGCATCTGAGAGGATAAGGAGGAATTGGAGATAGGGATTGAGGCAGGGCATCGCGGTGGCCTTCTTATCCCTCTCTGGAACGACGGGGAGCATCTTGGCGCCGCATTTACGACGCAGACGGGCGGCGAAGCTCCTTCAATGAGCTGTGTGCGTGATTTACGACGACGACGGTTGTTTTTTGGATAACCCCCTGGCGATTCTTTCAGCTCAACCCGTTGTCCTTTACTGACCCCAATTGTCAGTCACAGATGGAAACAAGCTGGGCTCGGTGCTCGGCTTTTGTGGGCTGCATATGGCGTCAGATAAGTATAGGGGTATTGGGCCACGGCCAGGTAATGTTTTTATTTGTTTAACCTTTTTCTATTTTCTGTTTTCCTATTCAGATTTAAATTTGATTTATATTTTGAACCTTTCTTTGTATGATTTATTTGCTGGATATTTGCAACAATACTAAAATATATTTAGTATCCTTGTGAACTTTTATTATATCATCTTTTTGTATTTCTTTTATTTACTCAATGTGAACCCCTTTTTAATAGTTTGTAGAAACTTTTATTATTATTTTTCTCTCCTATTTTAGTTAGGGATTTCTTGAATGATATATTCTTATTTGTTTATAAACTTAACTCTAGTTGGCTCATAGTTTGAATAGAAACTTTTATATGTATAATGATCCTATATCATTATTTGATGCATGAAATATAAAATACATTGATATGGTTATGACTAATCCCATTAATTTGTAAAATGGCAATGTATATATTCTATTGTGATTTAAAGAAGTTTAAGGTTTTGAATTATGAATATTTAACCTAGGGTTTAGGGTTTTTAATATACTTAGACTCCTTTTTGGATATGAGTAAAGAATTAATAACTAAGCATATTATCTTCTGTTTGTGATATTTGATGACATCACCTTTTATAATAGGAAGTTGTAATTAGAATGTTTTATAGAAAGGAATTGGTAAAGATATGCTTATAGGATTTGCTATAGGAAAATATTCCTATGAAGTGTGATAGATATAAGATGTTGGGTCAATAACCTGAAATGGATATTACGTATAGTCTTAAGATTTATAGTTGGTTGTTTAGCAAGAATTACTTTCTTTCATAATTCACCATTCTAGATTTCTTATTAAGGAATTCCTTTCCTAGATATACTACCTTTTCCTATATATCACCATGGTCATTATGATGAGGTTTACTTCATAGAAATATTCGTATTCACTGATTAACCTTCTAAACTCATGGATGAATCCAATGAGTTTGATACTCAAGTATTCCATAACTTCCTCATATCTTTGCTTGATTGTATCTACTACTCTAATGTTGATAGCCTTCCATCCAATAAGTAGTTCCTTCAAACTCTACTCATAATCTTCCTTAATCATTTATCACTAATGTATCTCTAATAGGTGTATGCATCCAACTACCTTTCTCTAAAGTTGACTATTCTTTAAAATGACTAACACCACTTCTAAAACTCCATACTACACTAGCTTTACTTGAATAACACCATCCTATATTCACTTTACTCTAATGACTCACACTTCAATCCCTAAATTATATTTATGTGGTTTGCAATGACTACTCTAGGATCACTTATCTCTACTAAGGTTCCAATTATGTTCTACCCACCAGTATTACTTATACTAAATATAAGCATTCAATATTGGTGGCTAAACCATTACCATTATAATCCTTTAATCATTTATTGCTTAAGTTCTTAGTTGGCTAAGCAAGGCTTTATCAATCCTACTTTTCATTGTCTTGAAATTATCTTCTTAGGATCTCATATTGGATTTAAAGTTATTAATGGACTATGCCCCCTTTAAAGGATTTAAGTAGATATTATGATAAGATCAAGAAATAGTAGATCAAGGATTGATAGTTAAAGAATTTGTGAATCAATGGGGTATTACCCAACATTGATGAACAACTTATATTAAGATAAGTTCCATAAATATTGCTATAGAAAGAAAGATATATAGTGGATGATCTTGACTTAGTCTCTTTCCAACTCCAACTCATTAAAGAGTTTGAGGTTAGGTATTACTATGATACTCATAGTAAGAATAGATAAGAATAAGATAATTCAGCATTAATCATTGCATTTTTATTATTTTAGTGGTAATCTTAACTCAGTATTCATAGGTTGATATGATGAATGGTATAATATGGGATCATATAAGAATCATTTTAAGAAAGGTATTATGAATGACATTTTATCATATCTGGTCTACCCTTACACAAAATCATGTTTTAACCAAATAAGGTTTTAGCAAAGATCATATTGAAACTTATCGCAGTTAACTTGATGATCTACTTCAATTCCATCAAGTTAAGAGAAGCTTCAATCAATTTGACAAGTTCTGTTTTTTAGAAGCGCGAAAATTATTCGGATTTTCTATGCATGAATGCAACACACACATCTAGTTTCAGGTCAGTTTTAAGCTCTAATGCTGGGATGTTACAGGACCCCAATATAAAGAGGCCTCGGGCGATGGGAAAACTCTCTCACTTCACCCCCGACGACACCCAGCCATCAGAAACCACAACACTAGAGGGATAGATCTAGATCTAATCTCCAAACCCTTCTCATGCACCATAGCCATATTCCACCACTTGCAATAGTAGATCTTATCTCCAATTGGTGATATTGTAAGACTATTACTATCAATCTCATGATTTACATTGCAATTTTTATGATTGTTGATTTCATCTCTATGTGTGAGTAATTCTCCTTGGGATAAGGGCTTCGGTCTGCCATGTAGCTTTGTGCATGTTATTTATCATAGATAGGATCATGTATTAGTTTGTATGACATGATAATTATTGTACCCTATCTTGCCTCAATATAAGGACTTGTCAGGTACCCAAGACCCCAAGGATTGATCCAGGTATAGGGAGTGTGAGTAATGACTAATCTGCAGGATGGGAACCCGGTGACAGAAAGGGTAGTATGGCTGTATGTGAGGTATTTTCTTGGGATTAACGGTGACATCACTATGCATATCATTAGTTCTCTTTCTTCTATGGATGAGACTAGTAGGGTATTGCTATAAGTGGTTGCGGAGGAAATAGCAATTATGGATGCACTTCCCACATATAATTATCTTGCTCTAACAATTACATGCATACTTTATTATTATCTTTTATTCCCGTCAGGTGTTTTGCACAACTACAGGTGAAACTGAAAGCCCTAGGCCCTCCCTCTCCATCATCGACAACAACAAAAGATCGCAAACTCTTGGTTCAGTAAAACACAAAAAGAATTCTAAAACTCCTGAAGGTCTGTTAAAGTAACTTTACTATGCTTTCTGCTTCCCGAGGATTCGATAACCTAGGTCTATTAGGTAAAAAGAGCTATACTGCATCCATAATCCGGATCGAAGGTATCAAAGCAATGCTCTCCGAACGCCACAAATGGATCACCTCGGGGTGTGGTGGCTCGATGCTCACCCAACGCCACACAAATCCTCACCTCCGATGCGAAGGCATGCAACTCATCGGCGCCACAAAGGCTCACCCTACTCTCCCGTGAGCTTGCCACAAAGGCCTACTCACGATCCACTAAGGGACACTTGAGGGCGGTCACCAAAACCCGTACAAGGTTGGGGCTATATCCATGACTCAATTGGAGGCTCCCAACAACAAAGCCACAAAAGGCTATAATGCCACAAAAGGCCAACAAAGCCACAAAAGGCTACAAGACCAAAAAAGGTCACAAGAGAAGTCAACAACCCAAGCACACAACCGTCCAGGGTTCCAAGAACCCAAGAGTAACAAGCCCACGAGCTTGAACTCTCCGAATCTCCGATGAGAACTCAAATGTATGCAACAAATGCAAGGGAAAGTCCTTCAATCCCAAATTCCAACAAAGCTACAAAAGCTATTGGGGGCATAAGGGAGGAAGAACGCAAGAGGAGAACACTAAACTCTCCCAATATCTAGATCCCAATCATTCCTTCACAAAGAAGGGATTTGGCTTGGGGGATTGTAGATCTATATCTCCTTGATGACCCACAAGTATAGGGGGTGTGTCTTAGTACTTTTGATAAATAGGAGTGTCGATCCCAACAAGGAGCAGAAGGTGTTGACTAGTGGTTTGGATCAAGAATTCTTTGTAAATACTTAGCAAACAAATTTTTAGGGTTTTTTGTTAATGCAAAGAAATAAAGTGCAAGTAAATAAAGACAACAATAATAATTGCAGTGAGTGGGCCAATCCATTCTTCAACAAAGGACAAGATGGTTGTATTACTTATGAGGACCAAACGTTCTCGAGGACACATGGGAATACTGTCAAGTGCTTTCGCTTCATAGAGTTGATTAATCTTCTTTGGTTGGATAATTGTTGTGTGGGTGAACCTATGCTAATGTACCGACCTTACCTGGACTAATACATATTTGTGATTAAACCCCTTGCAAGCATCCACAACTACAAGAAAGTAATTAAGATAAAAACCTAACCACAACATTAAAATTTGAGATCCTACACTCCCTCGTGCAAAAGTTTTCTAACGGGGGTTCAGGTTTCTGTCACTCCAGCAACCCCACAATTAGTAGACAAATACAAAATGCATTCCCCTAGGCCCATAAATGGTGAAATATCATGTAGTCGACGTTCACATGACACCACTAGAAGAATATGTAACATCCCAGCATTTAGGAACCAACGAAGGGTAGATTTAGGAATTTGTGATATTGCATGCATTCATCTGTAAAAATGTGGGTGAATTTTTCGCCAAATAAAAACCTATAGTAATCAAAGTTTCTTTCATGCTTTGAGATTAGGTATAGTCTTGGAGAATGATTGTTATAAACCTTGATATGATATTTGTGGATTTGTGTGTTTTGGTAAATGAAATTTGAATTTAAATTTGAATGTTGGAATTATAATGTAGAAGGATTTAGAATTAGGTTTGAGTGATTTGATTTAATCAAGAGGTGATAATTAGTAACTCAAACTTTAAATAAATAACATAATCAATAAAATGAATATTTATTCCATAACTTTAATAAATAAGTTACAAAAATGTAACTTATGTAAATGAGCAACAATCTTTACAATAGTAAATAAATAAAATAATAATCTTTATATATCAAGTAATGGTACAATCTTTATTACAAAAGAATAGAATAAAAAAATACAAAAGAATAAAATAAAAATTACAATTGAATAAGAGAATATTACAAGTGACTATTCTATAAAGAAAAAATAAAAACCTAAACTAAAGTCTTGATCTTCAAGTCTGGTACCTGCAAAACAAACACAAAAAAAAGTTAAAGTTAAAAATGTTTTACTCTCAGAATTGACAGTAAAGTGCACTGTTCAAAGTTCATCATTGAGTAATCTTTTAAAGGGGAAAATTTCACCAATATGAAAGAACAGAATCTTTCATAATTTAAGCCAGAAGTCAAATAACTCCAAACGGCAAGGAGGGGCAAATTTTACCAAGACAAGTAAATGTAATCAGATAGAAGTAACTTCATATCTAGAGCATATCCACAAGGTGTGCAACAGGCACACAGGCAACACACACACCAAACTGCATGGTGTGTGCTGTCAAGACAAAGAAGAATACCACACACACAAAACTATCAAGACACTGTGGCATCCCATAAAACCACTACTAGAAAATCGCGTTGAATTTGTGCATTGCATCATCATCATGCATTTGTTTGCCAAAACTATTTTCGTAACCCGATTTGTTTTCCAAACGCCCATCTTTATTCAACCACCAAAACCGGGTCCCGAATATTTTATTTTGGCGCTATCGGTTTGACAACGGCCGTTTAAAACAAATAAAATTTATATTTAATTTAGTAGGCGAACGGGCCAATCCGACCAACGACCGCCCCAGATTTTAAAACGGTCCACCCAACCTGCCCCATCTAAATCCTAAGACTACCAGATTTCTACCCTCTCTCACCCTCCACATCACTCCTACCTATCGGACATGCCACCTCACCCTCTCTACCCTCACCCACTGAACCCGCCACATCACCCAACCCTCCCTTATCTCTCTCTCAGCCCCACCCAGCCTCACGCTTAGCATCGCACTAACAAGACGCCATCCTGCCCACCCGTGTCCCCACCACCCCACTCACACGTCCCACACCCCGCGTGGCTCCCTGGGTCCCACGCCCCGCATCCTCCTTCCCTGTTCTTCTTCCTCATCGCGCCAACCTCCTCCCGCCTACGGCCATCCCTCTCCTCCTTCTTCCACCCCACCGCCAGAATCACCGCCCGCCTCCTTCTCCCTTTCCCTCTGCCTCGTTCCACCCCCAGGCCTCCGCCCTCAACCTCCTCGCTGGACGAGCCGCCCCAACCTTGCTCGCCCACCTTCTCCTCACTGCAGCCTTCCTCCCCGCTGCCACCTCCCGCCTTCCGCCGGTGCCGCCCTCCGCCAACCTCGCGCGATGCGCCGCCTCCGCCCCGCGAGCTCTCCGTGCATGCCACCGTCTTTAGACGACGCCAAGTACACGACCGACCGGATGTACAAGGCGGGCCCCATGACAAGCGCCGGATCGATGATCGACCACGAGGATTACGGCACTACAAGACGTCCTCCACGGGACCAAGGCCATCGAGGAACCAACAAGAACTACATCTCGACGGAAAAACCCGGAACCCCTAGTCCACCTCGCCAAGGTCTTCATCGAGACGCCGAGAACTTCCACCGAGAAGATCCGGAGCTCTTCATCATAGAACGCCAAGGGCGAAGACCGGAAACCCCAAGATCATCAACGGCACCGAGCTCGACAAGCATCCAAGATGGCCCCACAAGACCGTCGACAAGAAACCGCGAACCGGAACCCTGAGTTCTCCATCTAGGACGCCAGGATCGTCGCCATGACCCGAAGACCCCGGATGCGCCAAGACCCTAACCCCGGAGTCCGAGAACGTTTCCCCGAACCAAGGCCGTCGAACCCTGGACCCCGAGACCAACCCCGAACCTAAACCCAAGATCGTCGAGCCCCCTCTAATGTGTGAACCCTTTTCCTCGAACCCGATTTCATAACATAATACAACTTGTTGCACATTAAATTGTCATTCCCGCATGCATAGCATTGGGTTGGGGGCCTTATGCCGATTCACCTAATAATTAAATATGGGGCCATATGCGGGCAAATCTAGTCTCATATCGGCCTCATTTAAACTTGTGTAGCGAACCGGTATCTTATCTTGCCTTGCTAAACAACATTTAATTGCGGGGGTACTAAACAACTTGAACCATCTAATTAATTGTCGGGACCCCGGTTCCGCTTAACATGACCTAATTGCATTGCACCTTCGCCATGCCATACATCATGCATGCATCATGCCGATTTTCTGCCGATTTATTAAATATTGCATCCGGTGTTTCTTCTAGTGTTTTGCTTCTTCGCGGATAAGGCCGTTGAGTTGATGTGAGCTTCGCCCCGATCTTCGGATGAACCTTTCGACAATGTTTTCAAAGTAGCATCTCCCTTTCTACCTATCTTACTTTTATAGTCTTTATTCCCTCCTGTTGATCTTTTGCTATCTGTGTTGCGATGCTTTAGTTCCCGTACCTGTGATATACCGTGCAGCCCTATATTGCCTTGGACACACCCTATTACCTGTTGCTTGGTAGATAGTTGGACTTGCGCGTCGTAGTTGCTTGCTCAAGTGCTGATGTGTGTCGTCAAATGCCACAGTTGTTGATGTATTGCCGTATGTTGATGTTGGAGATGATTCTAGTTTTACTTATCGCCACTTTAATTTCTGTTTAACCACTAAAATTGAATAAGCAGAGGCATCGGTGGGTGATAGAAAATATTTGGTTTCCGAACGCCCACTTGTGTCCCGTAAGACCCCGAGTACTTGATACCTGTTCCTTGTTTTTGCGCGCTATCCACATCCGGGAGGTATATGGGACCCCCCTGAGCCAGAGCTTGATTCAGTCTTATTTCTTGGGGCCACAACTAGTTTGAGGTTTTATTTACGATCCTGTACTTATGCCATGTTTTACTGCTTTATTTACGATTGCAGGTAACGTTAGGTTCGAATGTTTACCTTGGCTATCGACAAGCCCAGCCACACTTCGGGTTCCCGATGCCATTACCATTGTCGCAACCTTGAGGCCGCCTGAGCTTGCTTACTCGGATTCTACTCAAAGGTGGCCCCTGAAATATTTCTGAATCTGATTGTTCACCGTGAAAGCCTCGTTGGGTTTTGATTTGGTTTTTCCGAGGTTGATCGGCGTGTGTTGCTATTGGTGCACCCGGTAAAACTTTCGAAAGCCGTGTCCGCGGATATGGACGACTTGGAGCATGATCTCGATCATAGACAAGCATAACTAAAGTTTACTTGTTATAAATTTGACTTATAATGACTAGTAATCAGCTTCACTATAATGGAATGGCTAATTAATACTGCCCACAACTGCTTGTTTGGTTGTCGCTGCGACAAATGAATCGACTAGTAAGTATAGCGGAATTGGCTGAATAAAAGTACCAACAACTGGGTTTTGGGTTTATATCATGCTATTCGATTAGTAATTGCTAACTATACGGAATGGTTAACTAAAAGTGCCCACCATACTTTATCGACGATTATCTAAACCCGACTAGTAAAGTGCCTAACTATAATCAATAAATAAAGCGCCAATGTGAGTTCCTCGGTTGACTTCCTCGTTTGGTCTCGAGAAACGCCAGATGGGTTTGTTTGGTGTTAGCTTCAGTTGGATCCGGATAGGTCATTCTCACCTCTCTCGATAACCGCCCGGTGTCGCGTCTCTATAGGTTGTTTAGTGCTTGCCGCCGATCCACCATACCTTTGTGGCGAGGACCGAATTCTAGCCTCGCCGTGTCTTGCCTCGATCGACGCTCCTTCTTTGTTTTACTTTGCCTTTGTCGCACCCTTTGTTAAGCAGGTTTTGAGATCGACGCCGTTAGCGTTACCTTCCGCTTGGCGCCATTGGTTATTCTTGAGGCTCTTAGCCCCATTTGCATCTTGTCCGTAGCTGGACGCTATATCGCTTTCAAGGTGATTTGGATCTTTGTACATTATATCATGTTCTTGACTCATGGAGTCATATATATGGGTCCCATCGAGGGTAATGTTATTACTTCGTTTTCCACCCACACGAAAGTGCCTGGTGGGCACCTTTGAATCGTTTCTATGCGGGTTTGGCGAATTTTGCTCAAACTTGCATAGGTCCGATTCTGAGGGTGTTACAACAGCTGTGGGAAGCCACCCCACACCATTTCTCTGTTCTTACACACCAAGAACACACTCAACTTAGCAAAGCCAAACCAGCTCACACCAACCAAACCCTGGATCATCTCACCAAGATGGTGACATAAGGAGGGGGTAGATCAGGTGTAGAGAAAGGACGAGATCAAGCCACCAGGACCAGGAGGTGGAGAGCTAGATCAAGGACAAGTCTAGGAGCTGGAAGTATCAGGAAAAGCACCAGATCAAGCTAACCATCAAAAACTTGCAACAACAACACCCAAGTGTGGTGAGCATCATAAAGCATCCACATATTCTGTTCATCATCTTCAAACAGAAAAGCATGTGTTGTTTTACAAATTAAACCTCTCAGTGATCACCCAAGTGGGGTGAACCTATCATAGAGGAGATTTGAAATATAAGGCCAGTAGTAAACTCTACCAAATCCACCAGGATCTCACCAGCATCATAGATACTGGTGATCATCAACAACTCATATATATTCCAAAATGTTCTCATATAGCTTATGAAATTTGGGCACATCTCCTAATGGAGTAGCACCACAGATTTCATAAAACTATATGCCCCAACATTAAGCTATAAGCAAACAAATCATTTTAGCTAACCAGGATCCAAGATCCAATGAACAACCTTGATACTTAAGCATATCTATGAGGGACAGTAGGATAGGAATGTAATTCCTAAGCCTCAGACCAGCATCATAGGCATTGATCTTTAAAAGAAAGAAGCTTGCAATTTATCTTTAACAGATATCGAATCTTAAGCACTGCCATAGTAAAGCCCAATAGTAGAATCACCACTTGTGTGCCATCCTAGGATGGTGTAACAAGAACCAATTCTAAAATCAAGCCAACAATCACTTAGCTTTCATAAATAAACCAATAAGACAATAACTATCATTTTCCTGGAAAGAATAACCAGGAATCAGGATCAGGTGTATTCGTGCAAAGTGTTACTATAAGAAACCAAGTAACCTTAATCTGCACATGAATTCACAAGCCAATCTTTACTAATGCAGTAAATCACCACTGACAGTGCTACCATCAGTACTAGAGTACTGACAGTAGAGAGACACACTAAGCATCAACCTAACCAACCAAATTTCACAATCACACCATCAGCTTAACCAAACTTTATCACCAATTAGAGGCAACACTACTGAAACACTAGCATCAGGTCAAGAATATCATCAGATAATCAAAACATGACCGAAAGCACTGAAGTGCAGTGAGCACAATCATCACTAGGCATCGCTACCAGATCAAATCATCATCCTACAAGCACAAAGATGAATGAATCCTAGAACCAGGGAAGAACCCTAGAACCAATATGAACCCTAATGAGGGATGGTCACTAGTTACACACATATGAACTCAGAGAAGGTAGAGGCACGGGTGATAATCCAAGGACCAACTCACCTGTGGTCCTCGTTGTAGATTAGAAGAGGAAGCAGAGGGTCGTCGACGATGAGCACGACGGCACGGGGAGCACTCCAAGGGGGCGCTATGACCCACACCACGCCGAGGCGGCGACCACAGCCACGCCTGGAGGCGAGGATGCACCACCACAGCACACGGCAACGGCGGCGGCGACAACGCTAGTGTCACCCCAAACCCTAGGGTTCGGGATAGAGCCAGTCTGGCCACAGGAGGGCTCCATGTCCAAATCGAATTGGACAGGAGAGTAGAGCGGGGCCGACAACCTTGTCCTGCACCACGGCGGTGGCCAGGGAGGTCCAGGGCAGCGTGAATCGTCGGCGATGACACCGCTGACCACGGGGTCGGGGGAGGAGAAGAGAGGTGAGCTCGAGAGAGAGACAGAGAGAGTTGGGCTGGATTGGGCCAGGACCCCTTTGGGGTATCGTTTTGGCTCTGCCCTACTGGGCCACAAGGGCCAAATAAAACCAAACAGTCAACCCAAATCACTTAGAGCTTGTTTTAATAAATGGAAAAACACCAAAATGCCCTTGAATTTAAATAAATTTTAGAGAATAAAATAAAAATCCAAAAATTATAAATAAAATATTTTTGGATTCACAATAATTTAAACTATCCAAATAAATTAAGAAATAAAATTTTAGACATATAAATTTTATTAAGAATTTTGTACTATATTTATTCCTTTTGGAATTTTACAAAATTATTGGAAGATGATAAAAATAAATAAAAATCACTTTAATTATATATTAATATTGTAGTATTTTAGAAAAATACTAAAAAAATATTTGATAACAATTTTGGGTATTTAAAGAATAATTCTTAAATGAATTATTAAATTATTAAAATTCTAATAAAAATAAATAAAATAAAAGAATACAATATTCAATAAATATTAAAAAATTAATATTTATAAATCCTTTATTATTAAAAAAGATTTTATAATTTAAATAAATAGGGGAGAATGCATATAAAGCTAAATAATGCATTACATTACTTTGCATAATCATTTTGCCTCTTTAAATATTGTCCTTACCGGGGAATAATGATGTTTTTATAGAAATAGAAGCTCAAGGTCCAGTGCAAGCATCAGACTTCACTACCTTGCAATCACAAGGCAAGTTCATCAGTTGCTCATATCCTTTGAAGAGTCTTTATCAAAGTATTTGCAAATTGTGTGTTATGATATATACTCCAAAGAAATAAAATATCATTTTCACATATAAAGAAATCTTAGATATCATCCTAAGTGATGATATAATGGAGCAATAGAACTTAGGATTCTATTTGGAACAATGATGATCAATTAGGGACTTAATAACCCCTGACATCAGTGATTCTAGCGCCGTATATCATGCGTTAGCCATGAGATTTGGAATGGGACAGAGAAGTCAGCTGTATCTTCTTCCTCTCGCATGTAGCCAGATGTGCAGGTCGTGGCTGTTATCCTCGTAGTGTGCATATTAATTGGTAATTCATAGAGGATATGCAGCATATGGGTGGGAACCCTCAATGTCCCACGATAGTTGTGGCATCTAACGGTTTGTACCAACCATTGTTGTAATTCAATATGTGGGCATGGTGTACACCAAGGAGGCATGCGAGGTCCCAAAGGGTGCGGTGATTGGCTTGGACCAACTACTTGAAGGGTTCGCAGCATAGAAAACAAAAATTTTCCTACGATGGGAACAACTATGTACCAAGATCTATCTACTAGATACAAACAACGGGCGGATGTATATCCGTAGAGAACATACCCTTGAAGACCGACAAAGCTTAACGAGTCCAAACTCGTGGTTGATGTAGACGATCTCTTGCCGATCTCAAGATCGAGAGGAAGTCCTAGCGCCAAAAACAAGCGCATCCGTTGCTCGCACACACGTTCGAGGCACCGAGCAACCTCCGCCTCCTCGCTCAAATGATGCAGCGGAAGCACAACTCTTTCTTGCCGAAAAGCCACTGGAACATGTATCTCGCTAGTCCGAGACCATGGGGATAAAATCTAGAGGGGAGAGAGATCCTTCACGAGGAGGTGTGGTGAGAGAGAGGAGGGGCTCCTTTTATAGGGAGAGGGGGCACCCAAGGGCCATGCGCCCAGCCATGGGGCTGCCCCACCTCTTCCACATTCATGTGGGTGGACACTCCACTCACAAAATGGCCCTTCAAATTTCTCCACTCAAAAACCACTCATATGCATTAAATTTCCACCAAATTTAATGCAAGCTCTCATTAAATAAAACTCTTTTATTTATTTATTCAGAATTTTGTTAATTACTTTAATTAACAAACATTCACATAAAACCCCTTGCTAGTATTCCATTTCACATGCGTAACCGGTTAGCAATTTCAACCAAACAGCTTTGGTGTCTAGTGAAATAAATTCCGCGCTTTTCTTTTCGGCATGAAACTTTTGCTCCAAATGGATGTCGGTGTCTCTTAAGTGTGTCACCCTACGGTTCGCGAATAATGCGGACATGATCGAGACCCTCTCGATCAATAATCGAAGCGGATCCGAGACCCATAATCGACTCCCACACATTCAACGATGACTTTCTTGTGATCGTCTAACCTTTACGCTAGTATCTTAATCCCTTTGTTTCACGATATATTACATGTCCGAGATTCGATCATCGGTATCTCCATACCTAGTTTAATCTCGACATGCACTCTTTTCTCGCTCCGTGATATAACATTCTAGTGATCAAATCACTTGCTTGCAAGCTAATCAATGTGATATCACCGAGAGGGCCCAGAGTATATCTATCCGCCATCGGATGAACAAATTCCACTCTCGATCCATGGGCCTCTACATAACACTTTAGTAGTTCGAACCCATCTTTATAATCACCTGTTACGGTGTGACGTTTGATGTTATCAAGAAACTCTTCCAAAGGTTAGTGATTGACATGATCTCATGGTCTAAGGATTAGGATCACGTAAGTTGTTATAGCAATATAAACTCAATGACTTTGATCGTAATGCTATACTTGGATGAATGTTCATCACACCATTACACTAATGTTGTGACCTCGTTATTAACAACATCCAATGTCCATGATCGAAACCTATGATCATCTTGTTAATCAACGAGCTAGTTTATAAGAGAGGCATAACTAGGAACTTTCTATTTGTTTATTAAACACACATGTATTAACGCTTCCGTATTAATACAATTATAGCATGCAAAATAAACATTTATCATAAATAAGGAATACGATAATAACCACTTTATTATTGCCTCTCGGGCATATTCCTTCTCTCCCACTTGCACTAGAGACAATAATCTAGTTTGAAAACTTTGTGTATTGAACACCTATGGCTTTCTCGGTGTTCCAAATACACAATTGCAAGTGGTTAACATAATCTACGGATCACGCTTCAGTCCGTGTGTATTTGCATGTCTTTGCGCCTTCACGCATCACTCATTCTCCAATGAGATGGCATTGTATAAATTTGGTCATTCGGTGAGACCTTTAGTTCCTTGGGGTTAAAACACGTCGATACTATTGTCATACAATATATCTTTAGTGTCACCGCTATGAACCACACCTTAGTTTGATAACAAACTACTTGACACAAATTCCTCCTTGTCGCTATTATAGCAGTCATATACTTAGCCTTTTGTTTTAGTATTCGTCACAATGTCTTAACTTTGGAACTCTTCCAAATCCATCATGGAATCTCCTTTCCATTACATTGCGCCACCCATAGTTTAAATTGAGATAAACTTAATTTGTATCTTGTGACAAAACTAGTATCAATGTAACGCTTTACAATGAACTATTTTTAATTGTTTGTCACCTCTACACAAATATATTCTTAGTTCTTCCAAAAGATCATAAGAATATCCTTACTATAGTCCAATGATCATTTTATGATTCATTCTGTATATGCTCATAACACTTAGAGCATAGGACATATCTGGATGTACATATCATGGTATGATTGATCAAAACATTCTTGTGATTTCACTCATCAAGTGTCAAAACACTTGAATCTTGTTTCACTTATCAAGTGTCGATACACTTGAATCTTGATACAATTCCTTTCCATGCAACAAGAAGCTTTTGTCGTTCTATATTGAATTCCTTCAATATCTCATATATGTACGTTTGGCATAACCATATTGGCGTCATACCATCCACTATAGACATTCACGCTAAAGATTCGTAGTTTGCCTAAGACTTTCATCAAAATGAAATTCTTAACCTTTGTCAATAAAATATACATCATTTCTAATCAACAAGATGTCCTTCACATAATGTATTAGAAATATGTCTTAGCTCCCACTTAATTTCTTGCAAATGCAAGCATCTTCATCGTCTCGATGAAAACTCGCTTTCATCATGGTGAAGATTCCAACTCATGATGCTTACTTCAACCATTGAAGTTTGCATGCCCTTTTAGCATCCTTTGAATTTAACAAAACCCTTTGGACCGTGTCATGTACACGTCCTAGGTAACCATTCTATTAGAAGAACTTTGTTTTGTTTATTCATCTACCATATACCAAATTATATGTAGTGGTTGCTACTTTAATCCGTTCAGACTAAATATCACTATGAAAGATCAAATCTTGTCATAGTCAACTCTTTGAACATTATCATAAAATAATTTACGACATGTCGACTATTTCATAGATGTGAAACATCCATGTCTGTTTCTTTATAGATCCAAATACGACCGATAGGTTTTTACACCTTCCCGGAGGGTCTTCCAAGTTCAAAACTTGATTTATCGTATATGGAACTATCACGGATTTTATGGCTTCAAGCCATTTGACGGAGTCAGGGCCCATCATCGCTTCTTTGCATATAGTCGGTTAATCATTGTCAAACAATGATGATTTACTCTCAAATCTTAGTATTTGATTGTTTATCCGACCTACTTGGTTCAATAGGAACTTAGATCTCCGTGACCACAACCTTTGAGGCACATAAGCTATGAGCATTATGGCAACCTCCAGAACCATTTCCTGCCAAGCAACTCAAAGACATTTAGCTAAGGTTCGTTAACCTTATCAAAGTTCTATTGTCCTCCCACTTAACATTTATGAAAAATTCCTTCTTCAAGAAACTTTACATTTCAAGCGACAAACCCTTTTGTCCTCGGTGTTATGGAGGAATAACCAATTGTTATTCGAAATAACCTACAAAGACATGCTCATCCGACTTTGGTTGTAAACATCTTACTTATGTTTAGAATACCAAAATTTAAGAAATGACAACTTGGGTTTTACCCCAAACCATAACTTCCATGGTGTCATTTCAACGGATCTAGATGGAGCTCTTTTTCAGTGTAAAAGCGGTAGTCTCTAAAGCTTTAATCTTTTAAAACATAATGGCAGTTTTATAAATAACACCTTTGATCCAACCATGTCAAACAAGGTTTCATTACAAATCTCAAAACATTCCATACTCCTATGGTGTTTCGAGAGATGTAAATCTAGGTGTTTTGCTAAACTTGCAACTCAAATAAATCCCTTTATGATAAAATCATAATTCATTTATTTTCTTGTTACACTTGTAACTCAAATAAATCCCTTTATGATCAAATCATAATTCATTTATTTTTCTTGTTACACTTGTAACTCAAATAAATCCCTTTATGATCAAATCATAATTCATTTATTTTTCTTGTTACAATGATTTTCCACTTCATCTTGAAAGTCTTTGAAAACGTTTTTCAAATATTTCATACTTCTTTCTCATTAAGTGAATATTCACTCAAAATTCCGGAGAAAGCATATGAAGTTGAAACCCATCGCCATACGCACATAATGGACTACATACATCGATATGTATAAATTCCAATATTTTAGTCGCTCGTTCTTCTTGGTCTTTGAACGAAGTTTTAATTATCCCGAGGAAAGTCTCACAAGCGCCACTTGATCAAATCAAAGACTCCAAAATCCATGAAAATGGAGATTCTTCATGTTTTCTTTCCAATATAATTTAAATGATGTCACTTCATAAGTGATCTTTCAATCATTTGTCTTGCAACATTTTAGCATTAGGATTTATGGATGTGATTTCTTCAACTAGATTTGTAAATCATCCATCTTATATGGAATACGGTAATTATTTGAACAACCTTTGTTCTTATAATACCTGATTCAAATAACAATTATTAAAACAAATCTTGAAGTCTTTCTTCAACTAGATTTGTAAATCATCCATCTTATATGGAATACGGTAATTATTTGAACAACCTTTGTTCTTATAATACCTGATTCAAATAACAATTATTAAAACAAATCTTGAAGTCTTTCTTTGATGTCAACGAGAAATACAAACAACGGTTTGTTTGTTTTCGATGAACATCATCACATTTTCTCTTGCTAGTTACTTAGGTCATTGTGGTTCATGAATTGCGTCGTTCCGTATGAAATTTCATACCAACCAATTCGGTATCCAATACCCAAGAACCACATTGTTTAACAAGCAAAGAATACAACCATAACATGTATATCATATATATACCTAAATTGGATATTTCCAATCTTTTCTTTTCTGCCAAATATATTTTATAGATTCTCTTTCAGCATTTCCTTTTCCTTTTAAAAGAATTTATCAACATCAAAAGTGGCCATATACATGACACCTAGTCCAAAGCGTGTATATTCAAATAATAATACCTTTGGACTTGCACTTTGAAGTAGATCACCATCATCAAATGATCGGTATTCTTTCAAAACCATTCTTTAGTAATCTTTTAGTGTAGTAAACATTTTACATACATATTCTATTTACCCTTATCATGACGACTTTCATGATCAAGCTACTTTAGCTTATAAAGGCGAATCGTGAGTATAACATTACTTTCCAAAACCCTTTTGGATGATTAGGATGTCTAGCATCTCCAACCTTTGTAAATTCTCATCCAATATGAGAACACATATTATACTCTATCATATTGCAACAAAACATTGTTTCAGATATCGTATATCTCGCCACACATGATGGTTTCAAACAATTCTTTCAGCTCCTAGATAAACTTGATGTTTAAATCAAGAATCATGGAGGCAAACATGATACTTAAGATACTAACATCGAATTGTTACTCGATTTAATACCAATTATTAAATTTCACGGAGTAAATAGAATTTTTTGAAAGTTTGCAATAGGACTTTAAACTTTAGATTGACACTCAACACAATACGATACCATCGTAAAGTATATATCCGTAATTCTATAGTTCTATTATCTCAATTACAACTATGCATAAGGTGGTGAACGAATGCCAATGACTACAACAAATTATGCAAATTCACTTTGATTTAATTTATGATAAATTGAGTTCTACTAATCCAAATTAGAAATGAACTCCCACTCAAAAACGACATCCTCGTGTCTTTTGGTGATTACATGAACCAAATCCACTACACCAAGTCCGATCATCACGTGAGCTCGGTATAGCTTCAAAGGCGAGCATCAAATGGGCATCATATCAATTATATGACTCATGCTTAACCTTTCGATACGTGTTCCGAGGCCATGTCTGTACATGCTAGGCTCGCCAAGTTAGAACCTTAGTATTTTGCGGTGTAATCTTCTTACACCCGAAGTATGGTCGAGGATCCAAGTACACCCGATCATCACGTGATGTCTTGGAGCGACGAGAACATAATCGGTGCATACTAAAGGAAGAACACATTCTTATCTTGATATTTAAATGAGGGATCATCTTATTATGCTTAACAAAGCGCTAAACAAGCAATATAAGATGTTATCAAACATCACATGTTTATTAGTGGAATGATATGGTTCCCGCATATGATCTCTATCATGTGCATTGTGGTATGATCACTATCATACCTTTATGTGTAAGTCCAAGGTCTATGGAGATTACACGTTATGTGTGTTGTAAGAGTATCATCTTATACTTCTACTTACAACATCACCATATCATAACACTAGCCCAAAGAACAATCTAAACTAGACGCCTCTAATTTATCCATTGCAAATTTTACGTGGCTTAGGGCTTTCAAGATAGAACCGTTCTTACCTACGAACATGAACCACAACGAGGATAACCAAATTGTTGACAACTCGCAAATTAGATATTGACTATAGTAGGAGAGATGACACCCGCTAGCCACTTATGCAAAACTAGTTGCATGTCAAGCGTGGAACAGTCTCATGCGAGGACATGTAAAGTTTGTCCGCCGCTTCATCCCACTATGCCACCAATATCCAAAGTACAACTAAGAAGCAATAAAATGATCATCATCGGCCACATACTCATATGTGTACTACCCGTGCAAAGTATCTACGCATAGATCCGGCTCTGATACCACTGAAGGGTTCGCAACATAGCAAACAAAAATTTTCCTACGATGGGAACAACTATGTACCAAGATCTATCTACTAGATACAAACAACGCGGATGTATATCCGAGAGAACATACCCTTGAAGACCGACAAAGCTTAACGAGTCCAAACTCGTGGTTGATGTAGACGATCTCTGCCGATCTCAAGATCGAGAGGAAGTCCTAGCGCCGAAAATGAGCGGCATCCGTTTCGCACACACGCTCGAGGCACCGAGCAACCTCCGCCTCCTCGCTCCAGCGATGCAGCGGAAGCACAACTCTTTCTTGCCGAAAAGCCACCGGGAACATGTATCTCGCTAGTCCGAGACCATGGGAATAAAATCTAGAGGGGGAGAGAGATCCTTCACGAGGAGGTGTGAGTGAGAGAGAGGGAGGGGGGCTCCTTTTATAGGGAGAGGGGGGGCACCCAAGGGGCCATGCGCCCAGCCATGGGGCTGCCCCCACCTCTTCCACATTCATGTGGGTGGACACTCCACTCACAAAATGGCCCTTCAAATTTCTCCACTCAAAAAACCCACTCATATGCATTAAATTTCCACCAAATTTAATGCAAGCTCTCATTTAAATAAAACTCTTTTATTTATTTATTCAGAATTTTGTTAATTACTTTAATTAACAAACATTCACATAAAACCCCTTGCTAGTATTCCATTTCACATGCGTAACCAGTTTGAGCAATTTCAACCAAAGCAGTTTTGTCTAGTGAAATAAATTCCTGCGCTTTCCTTTTCTTTTCGGCATGAAACTTTTGCTCCAAATGGATGTCGGTGTCTCTTATGTGTCACCCTACGGTTCGCGAATAATGCGGACATGATCGAGACCCTCTCGGATCAATAATCGAGCGGATCCGAGACCCATACGACTCCCACATTCAACGATGACTTTCTTGTGATCGTCCAACCTTTTACGCTAGTATCTTAATCCCTTTGTTTCACGATATATTACATGTCCGAGATTCGATCATCGGTATCTCCATACCTAGTTTAATCTCGTCGACATGCACTCTTTTCTCGTTCCTGATATAACATTCTAGTGATCAAATCACTTGCTTGCAAGCTAATCAATGTGATATCACCGAGAGGGCCCAGAGTATATCTATCCGTCATCGGGATGAACAAATTCCACTCGATCCATGGGCCTCTACATAACACTTTAGTAGTTCGAACCCATCTTTATAATCACCTGTTACGGTGTGACGTTTGATGTTATCAAGAAACTCTTCCGGTGTTAGTGATTGACATGATCTCATGGTCTAAGGATTAGGATCACTTCGTAAGTTGTTATAGCAATATAAACTCAATGACTTTGATCGTAATGCTATACTTCGGATGAATGTTCATCACACCATTACACTAATGTTGTGACCTCGTTATTAACAACATCCAATGTCCATGATCAAGAAACCTATGATCATCTTGTTAATCAACGAGCTAGTTTATAAGAGAGGCATAACTAGGAACTTTCTATTTGTTTATTAAACACACATGTATTAACGTTTCCGTATTAATACAATTATAGCATGCAAAATAAACATTTATCATAAATAAGGAATACGATAATAACCACTTTATTATTGCCTCTCGGGCATATTCCCTTCACTACTGGGCCCCACATCATGGAATTGTGGACAGGAAAGTATGCCCGGTTGTGCAACAAGGAGTTGATCTCTCATGGGTAAAGTAACGCACCTCTGCAGAGTGTAAGAATTGTAACTTGTTACTCCATGTTCCGAGAAGGAGCTGCGAACGCGGCAGGAAAGGAAATCCATGAAAGTTCCGGTCAACCTGTGAAGGCTGATGGTCATAGATTTTTGATAATAAAATCAATCTTTGAAGAAAGATTTACAAAAAACTGCATAGTTCCAAGGACTTATAGTTCGAGGTGGTAGTTAGAGCATCAAACTTCCCACCTTGCATAAAATGAACTTGTTGAGTAACGTTGTTACTCATCCTTTCCTTTGATCCCTTGATTAGACTCTGAGGATTCCGAAGATATGCCAATATATGCAGCCGAATGCAACGAAGACGTGTACTACGAGGAGCCTGGCCTGTTAGGAGGTGTTGAAGGAGTGGATTACGAAATCCTCTATGGTGTCGATGACCACGAGTCCAACTAAGTATCCTAGTAAGTAGTAACCGACAGAGCCGAGCAGCATGAACCCTATAGAATAAGCTGCTGAGCTCAACTCCTAGTTGGAGTTGCTATTTTTAAATTCTGCTGAAAACACTTTATATTTTGGTTTGCAAGTTGAATCCTTTTGAAGTCTTGAACTTCTGGTATTGTAATAATAATAATGTGTGAATGTTTGTAATATGGACCCGCAATGTTTCTGTTGTACCACTCTGAGGGATGTGATATTTACAGAACGGTGTTCTGTTGATGTCATGTCAATGACTATAGTGTACTACACATGCAGTGGTATGCTGGGTCACCGCAGAATAGCACCACAACTTAAATATCAAACCATAGACTATTACTTCAACACAATTCCACTACCAACAACGACTTCTCCCATGTCCTCAAGAACTAAACGAACTACTCACGAGACATCATATGGATCAAGACCAGAGATGATATGATGATGAATAACAATCTAAACATAAACAATAATTCAATGGTTCCACTCACAAGCATCAACTACAAAAGTAATCAACACCGGGAAAGTTTCCCCTAAGAACTATGCAAGATTCAACCCAATTGTTATAGCGGGGTGGAGTGGTGATGATGGTGCTGGTGGATATGGTGGTGAGGATGATGATGATGATGATCCCGATGAAGTATAGCTTGATGATGGTGTTGATGGCGATGATCTCTCCTCTCCGGGAAGGAATTTCCCTGACAAAATCTGCCTGCCGAAGAGCTCTTTCTCTCTGTAGTTTTAAGCCCATGAGGCTTGTGGACTCTTCTGTCGCCGCCCAAGATTAGGGTTTTAAGGAAGTTATAGGCGAAAGGGCGACACAGGAGGTGGGACAGGGTGGCCACACCACCTATTGGTGCGGCCCAGGGTGGGTCCGCGCTTGGGGGTGGTGTGGGCCCCCTGTGGACCATCTCTGCCTTCCCTTCTGGCTTCCTTCGTCTTCTGGAAAAATAGGATTTTCCATATATTTTCTGGAATTTTCTGATCTTCGTGAATATTGCATCTGGACACCGCTTTTTCCATCAGAATCCTGACTCTGGCAGTTCATCCTCCAAAAGTCATCCAACATGCAAAAATAGATGAAATAACATAAGTACCACCTCTTAATATGAAATATATCAATGAATAGCAGTAAATTATGATATAAAATAGTGATGCAAAATGGACGTATCAACTCTCCAAAATCTTAGACCTCGCTTGTCCCCATGCGAAAACTGAGCTCAGTAAACATGACCACAGGTTTATTGTGGCATCCCGCAAAACCACTACTAGAAAATCGCGTTGAATTTTGTGCAATTGCATCATCATGACATCATCATACACATTTTGTTTCAAACTATTTTGCTAAGAACCCTATTTTGTTTCTATAGTAACCCCCTCCCTTTCATTTCAAATTAACACCGGTGCTCCCGGATATCTCAGTTGTCTAAAAACAATTTGCAAAAGGCTTTTAAATTAAATTATAAAAACCTAGTCTAATTCCTAGTCCTAAGTTCACCAGAAACTATCCTACCCACCAACCGCAGCTCGCCACCTCACCCTCTCCCCCAATTCCTACCCACCTGCCACCTCATCAATCCACCACTCCCCCCTCTCTTTTTCACACACAGCCCTCCTACCCCTCTCCCTTACAGGCTAGCCCCACCCCAACCCGCTGCCACCTCATCCCCAATTCCTTCTCTCACCTGAGCCAGCCCGCACCCCTCTCTCTTCCCCTGGGCCCCGCCACTTCCTCTCTCCTCCCTGCCACCTCGGTCCCGCACCCCCTGGACCCACCCTGGACCGGTCCACCCCGACCCCACCTGGCCCCACGCCCGACCCCACTCCCCCTGGCTCACCTCCTCTCCATCCCTCCTCTCCTTCTCCCGTGCACCGCCCAACCGCCTCCGGCCACCGCCTCCTCCTTCGCCCGCCACCGCCTCCGCCCTCCTCCCACGCGCCTCTCCCGCCTCCACCGCCCGCCTCTCGCTGTCCCCGCCTCAGTGCACCGCCTCCGCCTCCTCCTCCTCCGCTGAGCCCGCCTCCCCACCTCCCTACCCGACGCACCTCCACCTCTTCACCTCCTCTCCGGCGACTTGTCGCCGCCTGACTAAGCCGCTGTCGCCTCGATCCGCCAGGCCGCTCCTCCGTCAAGACGCTTCCGCCATGCGCCTGGCCGCCTGCCGCCCGTCGGCCTCCGAGCCGCTGCTGCCGCGCTGCCCCGAGCTGCCGAGCACCGCCTCCTCGCCTCCAGCCCGCTCGGGCGCCGCTGGCTGCCAGTTCCACCTCACCCGCCGCTTACACCCGCTCTGCCAGCTCTCCAGCGCACCGCCCGGCCGCCAAGCTCTCCGGGAGTTACCGTCGCCGGCAAGGTACCTCGCCCAGAGCCCCCACTCGCCAGCCGCCTCTCGCCTCGACCCCGTCGCTGCCGCTTCCGGCCAGCTCGTGCGCCTGCGGATGTCCGCCTCCTCGCTGCCTCGCTGTGGTGCCGCCTGTCATCGTTCGTCGGGCCCCGAGCCGCGAGCCCGCGCGTATTCCTTCTGGTTCTTTGGCGATGCGTTTGATGCGAAGACCCTACCCCGATCTAAGTTGGCACGGACTGTCAAGTCGGATTCCCAGATACTTCGACCTAGGACCCGAAGGCGAGAACACCGGACTCGAAGCGCTCCATCACGAGGTCGACGCCGTGTCAAGTACGTCCTCGACATTGGAGTCGGAACGCCAAGATCTTCCGAAGAACATGCCATCCGACGAGTTCGTCATCGACCACCTTGACGCCAAGATCACCCCGAAGGCCGAACCCCGTGGTCCGACATGATCTCCTTCACGGATACGACCAGTACTCCCTCGAGGACGCCGAGCACTTCACCCCGGACACGAGACCCGGTGCGACAAGTACTCCTTCCCGGACGCCGAGCTCGCCGAGAACCCTCGACACGCCAAGACCTACGCCGTTATCCGAGAACAATCCCATCGCACCTCGTCCCCGTCGAACCCTGTCGAACCCCGAACCCCGGAACCAAGATCGCCGAACCCTAATGTGTGAACCCCTTCCCGAAACCCTATTTTATAATATAATACAACTTGTCGCATATTAATTGTTCATGCATGCATCCTTGTCTGTGGTTTGGGGGCCTTATGCCGATTCACCTTATAATTAAATATGGGGCCCATAGGCGGGCAAATCCAGTCTCATATTGGCCTCATTTAAATTTGTGTAGTGAACCGGTAACTTATTTTGCCATGTTAAGACAACATTTAATTTGCGGGGTAGATAAATAACTTGAACCGTTTAATTAATTGTCGGGACCCCGGTTCCACCTAATATGACCTAATTGCATCGCACCTTTGCCATGTCATACATCATGCATGCATCATGCCCGATCTTTTGCCGTAGTATTAAATAGTGCATTCGGTGTTTCTTCTAGTGTTTTGCTTCTTCGCGGATAAGGCCGTTGAGTTGATGCGAGAGTCGACCCGATCTTCGGTTGAACCTTCGGCAATGTTTTCAGGCGAGCATCTCCCCCTTTCTACCTATCTTACTTTTCTAGTATTTATTCCTCCGTTGATCTTTTGCTATCCGTTGCGATGCTCTAGTTTTCGCATCGTGATATCCCTTGTAGCCATATATAGCCTTGGACACATCCTATTACCGTTGTTTGGTAGATAGTTAGACCCAAGGCCGTAGTCGCCGCTCAAGTGTTGTTGCGTGTCGTCAGTACCATGCTTGTTGGAGAAGTGCCGCATGTTTATTGTTGGAGATGATCATGGCTTTACTTTTCGCTCACTTTAATTATTGTTTAACAATTAAAATTGAAGTAGGTAAGCGAGGCACCGTGGGTGATAGATAATATTTGGTTTCCATCACCACTTGTGTCCCGTGGGACCCGAGTTCTTGACACTGCTCCGAGATCGAGCGCTAACCACATGTGGGGAGATATGGGCCCCATTGATTAGTACCGATTTCAAAGTATTGTAGGGGCCACAAACTAGTTTGAGGTTTTATTTACTATCCTGTACTTATGCCATGCTTATCGCTTTATTTATTTACGATTGTGCGAGGAGCACTGTCATCTTAGGTCACCGAGTGTTTTCATGTATCGATGTCCCAGCTTTGGATTTGTTGCCATGTACCATCGTCATAAAACCCCGAGTCCGTCGGAGACCGCCGACTGCTATGGGTAGCCTTAGTGGGGTGGCCCCGTGCTTGCTTTGGTCCGAAACGCTATGACTTAGGCCCCGCCGACATACCGATGGGTGTATGTTAAATGATCGGCAAAAGGGTCAAGTGCTTGTGGATACTTTGGTGCACCCGCAGGTTAAATCTTTTCGAGAAGCCGTGTCCGCGGTTATGGACGACTTGGAGCACAGTGCTTGATCATAGACAACTATAACTAAAGTTTACTGTTATAAATTGACTTGTATCCGATATGACTAGTAATCAGCTTCACTACAACGGAATGGCTAAATAAAAGTACCAACAACTGCTGGGTCTTTGGGTTATCTCATGCTAATTGTATTTGACTAGTAAGTGTCGCAACCACAACGGAATGATCAAATAAAAGTGCCCACTGCTTACTTTATCAGGATGATTATCTATACCTGACTAGTAATTGCTACAATGATAACTGAATAAATAAAACTGCCAACCGCGTGAGTTCCTCGGTTGACTTCCTCGTTTGGTCTCGAGGGGGAAACACTAGGATGGGTTTGTTTGATGGTAGCATCAGGTTGGTTCCGAATAGGTCTTTCTTACCCCTCTCTGGTAACCGCTAGTTGTACCGAGTCTCTATAGGTTGTTTAGCGCATGCTGTCGCTGTCGCTTCAGTCCACCATACCTATGTAGGCAAGGACCGCCGAATTCTAGCCTCGCTGCATCGCCTCGATCGACGCCCTATTTTTCCTTTGCCCTTTGTCACCCTTTGTTTAAGTGTTTTGAGATCGACGTCGTAGGTGGTTACCCTTCCGGCTTGGCCTGGGCAGGGTTATGGACGCCATTGGTTATTCTTCAGGGCTCTTAGCCCCATTTGCATCTTGTCCGTAGTCGGACGTTGTATCTTTGCAAGGTGATTTGGATCTTTGTTCTGTATATCTGTAATTCTTGACTCATGGAGTCGTGTTGTATATATATCTGTTCTGTGGGTCCCATCGAGGACTGTTGTGTAATGTTATTACTTCGTTTTCCACCCGCACGAAAGTGCCTGGTGGGCACCTTTGAATCGTTTCTATGCGGGTTTGGCGGTTTTCGCTAAAACTTGCATAGGGTCGATTCTGAGGGTGTTACATTTATGGAGTGAAGTGTCGATAAAAAGAATACGAACAAGAAGCATCACATTCATAAATACACAACTCACAATAGAAAACAACTCTCCATTATATAACATAACTTGCAACGAGTATGGGAGTCACAATAAAGATGCATAAATACAAATCATAATTGGTAATGGCAAACTTTGTTCTTGGTTAGAGAACAGTTGACAAACCATACTTAGTTTTCAAGTAAAGCTTTTGTAATGAAGTTTATAACAGGAGTCCTTTTGCTCAAACATAAAATGTGTTTCACAACAATAGCTTTCAAAGTAATATTCATTCAGATAAGAGCAATGTGCAAAACAAGGAAGATAAGAAACATGATTGAATAAATCATCATATGAATGATTGAATCACAACAACTCAAATGCTTGCTAGAGATAGAAGGTAATAGGTTTACTGACTCAACTAAGAAGTAAAAGAAAGGCCCTTCGCAGAGGGAAGCAGGGATTTCAAGTTTCATAAAGAGCTTCAAAAAGATTATGATACTTACTAGCTTTGAGCTCTCATTGCCCCTATCATAAGCATCTTGAGGTCATTAAGGTTAAAGTGAAAAAATATGGAGTATATGCTTGACAAATCATAAGTTGGCAATCTCATGTCCCTTGAGTATGAGGGTCGTTCCTCATGCTACTGAACTTTAGTTACCGGTAAGTTCTTGTCATTGTAAGTATATGTGTATCATAGAGAACTGCCAACGGGGCACCCCTTGCCCCATGACACATAAGCTATCCCATATCAAAATGATAATGCAACAGACAGTGAGCATCTCAGCAATCCTTTATTTATAATAAAACTGCAAAAATATAAAAAACGGAGTCACCATATGGAATAAAACTGCAAAAATATAAATATAATAGTTTTTCGCGAACCTTTTATTTCCAGCACTTTTACCTATTAAAAAACGGACTCTGCAGGTTCTGGAGTTTGGTCTCTAATAATTCTTCCGGAGTCACCATTTGAATAACATCTTCATTATAAGAATCTCCAAAAATATAATGTTTGAGCCTTTGACCATTCACCACTGGTGTAGTGTTGTCCCTCAATGAAGAAATTTTTATAGCTCCTGAACGATACACCTCCTCAATAACAAAAGGTCCTTCCCATTTTGAGATTAGTTTTCCTGCAAAAAATTTGAGACGAGACCTATACAATAGAACTTTCTCACCAACATGAAATTCTCTCTTAAGAATTCTCCTATCATTCCATCTTTTAACTTTTTCTTTAAAGAGTCTAGCATTTTCAATAGCTTCACTTCTCCACTCATCTAAAGAACTCAAGTTAAGCAATCTTTTCTTACCAGCAAGTTTAAAATCTCTATTCAGTTCTTTCACTGCCCAATAAGCTTTGTGTTCTAATTCTAAAGGAAAGTGACAAGCTTTACCATAAACCATTTTGTAAGGGGACATTCCCATAGGATTTTTGTAAGCAGTTCTATAAGCCCATAGAGCATCATTCAACTTTTTAACCCAATTTTTTCTAAATCTATTAACAGTCTTTTGCAATATAGATTTAATTTATGTATTTGGAAGTTCTACCCGCCCACTGGTTTGAGGATGATAAGATGAAGTAATTCTATGATTGACATCATATTTAGCAAGGGTCTTCCTAAAACCACCATGAATAAAATGAGAACCTCCATTAGTCATGGGATATCTAGGTACACCAAACCTAGGAAAAATAACATCTTTAAGCATTTTTAAAGAGGTTTTACCATCAGCACTTTTTGTAGGTATGGCTTCTACCCACTTAGTAACATAATCAACAACAACAACAAGAATATGAGTATACCCTTTTGAAGGAGGAAAATGACCCATAAAGTTGAATCCCCAACAATCAAATGGTTCAATAACAAGAGAATAATTCATAGGAATTTCATTGCATCTAGAAATGTTACCAACTCTTTGACATTCATTACATGATAAAATAAACTTTCTTGCATCTTTAAAAAGAGTAGGCAAATAAAACCTGATTGTAAAACCTTTTGTGTGGTTCTATCTCTAGCATGATGTCCTCCATAAGCACTACCATGAAATTGTCTGAATATCTTTTATTGTTCATATTCTGGAACACATCTTCGCATAATACCATCTACTCCTTCTTTATATAAATGTGGGTCATCCCAAAAATAATGCCTCGGATCATCAAAGAATTTTCTTCTTTGCTGGGATGTAAAGGTTGGAGGAAAATACTTGGAAACAATAAAGTTAGCATAATTAGCATCCAAGGACTCTCTCGCGGGCTTACATGTATTGCAGCCAATTGTTCGTTTGGAAAACTATCATTAACATGCATAGGATCAAAAGAAATGTTTTCCAAACGAGATAAAATATCAGTGACGGGATTTTTAGCACCTTTTCTATCTACAATATGTAGATTGAACTCTTGTAAAAGCAAGACGCATCTAATAATCCTAGGCTTAGCATCTTTCTTTGTGATAAGGTACTTAATAGCAGCATGATCAGTATGAATAGTAACCTTTGAATCAACAATATAGGTTCTAAACTTACCACAAGCAAAGATTACAGCTAAGAACTCTTTTTTAGTAGTAGCATGATTCTTTTGAGCGACATCAAGAGTCTTATTAGCATAATGGATAACATTCAATTTTTATCTATTTGTTGCCCAAGAACAGCACCTACAAAAAATCACTAGCATCACACATAATTTCAAAGGTAAATTACAATCAAGCGGTTGGACAATAGGAGTAGTAGTTAAAGCTATCTTTAAAGTTTCAAAAGCTTCCTTACAATCATCATCAAAAACAAAAGGTACATCTTTTGGGAGAATATTAGTAAGGGGCTTTGAAATTTTTGAGAAATCTTTAATAAACCTTCTATAGAAACCAACATGACCAAGAATACTTCGAATACCTTTAACATCCCTAGGACAGGGCATTTTCCCAATTGCTTCAACTTTGGCTCTGTCAACTTCAATGCCTCTTTCAGAAATTTTATGTCCAAGAACAATTCCTTCATTAACCATGAAATGGCATTTATCCCAATTAAGAACAAGATTAGTTTCTTCACATCTCTACAAAACTTTATCAAGGTTGTGCAAACAATTATCAAAGGAAGTTCCATAGACGAAAAAAACGTCCATGAATACTTCCACAATTTCTCCACAAAAACCACGAAAGATAGCAGACATACATCTCTGAAAAGTAGCAGGAGCATTACATAAACCAAAAGGCATATGCCTATAAGCATAAGTTCCATAGGGACACGTGAAAGTGGTTTTCTCTTGATCTTGTGCTTTCACAGCAATTTGAGAAAACCTAGAATAACCATCAAGAAAACAAAAGTGAGTCTTATTGGACAACCTTTCTAGCATTTGATCAATAAAAGGCAGAGGATAATGATCTTTCTTAGTGACTTTATTCACCTTTCTAAAATCAATGCACATCATATAACCAACTACTACTCTTTGAGGTATAAGCTCATTATTTTCATTAGGCACAACAGTTATTCCTCCTTTCTTAGGGACACAATGAACAGGATTAACCCAATTACTATCAGCAATAGGAAAAATAATACCAGCATCAAGAAGTTCTAATACCTCATTTCTTACCACTTCCTTCATCTTAGGATTTAGACGGCGTTGATGTTCAACAACTGGCTTTGCATCAGGTTCTATATTAATAGCATGCTAACATATAGTGCGAGAAATCCCTTTTAAATCATGAGGAGTATACCCATAGCTCCTCGGTGTTTCTTCAATACTTCCAATAAACTTTCCTCTTCCTTTCCTGAAAGTTTAGAACTCATAATAACAGGATATATTTTCTTATCATCTAGATAAGCATATTTAAGATCATCAGACAGAGGTTTTAATTTGAAGGCAGGATCCCCTTTAGGTGGCAGTGTGGTACCCAAATATTCCACGGGTAGGTTATGCTTAAGCGTCTCAGGTTGACAAAGAAAAATCTCATTTCTTTCTTCCATGAAGACCTCACTCTCATGATCTTACATATATTGCTGCAAAGCATTGTTAGGAGCAAGAGAAACAAAAGAAAGTTGTTTAACTCTGAAATCCTCATTAGGCAATTCATTTTCATAAGGAGTTTTAGCAAATTTGGAAAAGTTAAACTCATAAGATTCTCAATCAAACTTAGTTAAAATCTTCTCCTTCTTACAATCTATAATAGCTCCACAAGCGTTCAAGAAAGGTCTACCAAAAATGATAGGACAAGTTTTACTAGCTTCCTTACCAAGCACTAGAAAATCAGCAGGATAATTAATCTTACCACAAAGAACTTCCACATCTCTCACTATACCAATTGGACAAATGTTTTATTTATTATCAAGGTGAATAACCACATCAATGTCTTCGGACCAATTTCATGCATAATTTCTTTGTAAATCTCATAAGGAATACCACTTGAACTTGCACCAATATCACATAAACCATAATAGCAATGGTCACCAATCCTAACAGAAATCATAGGGACACTAGCTCTCCTAGTTTTACTAGGACGGGAGACAATATTAGAAGCATCTTCACAAAAGATAATGTGCCCATCTTCTACATTTTTAGTGACAAGGTCTTTCACAATGGCTACTATAGGTTCAATATTTATTTGTTCATCGGGCTCTACCGCTTTCTTTGTACTTTTGCTAACTACATTAGCTATAATAGAATGTTCCTTTACCTTAGCAGGGAAAGGTATTTTCTCAGTATAGGGTTTAGGAAAAATAAGATCAATAGTATAAACTTCAGTATTTCTAGCAGGAGCATGATCAACAATATCTTTATGAGGTGCATGGTACTTGTCCCACTTCTTTTTAGGAATTTCAATATAAGAGGAAAAATCCTTAAAACAATTGGAAATACTTTGAGAATCAAGACCATACCCAGTACTAATATCATGAAAGTCATCAGTTCCCATAAAATATTTAATGCATTCACAATCATAATTTATACCTGACTTTCTTCCTTTGTCATTCTCTCGTGCTTCAGTATTTTGTTGAATACGGTCTAGAAGATCCCATTTAGCTTCTTATTTCATACGTGTGAATGATCCAGCACAAGAAGCATCTAATAAATCTTTATCATGAAGATAAATCCTTGCATAAAAGTTATTGATAATAATATTATTAGGGAGCTCGTGAATAGGACATTTAAGCATTAGTAACTTAAATCTCCCCCAAGCTTGGGCTGTACTCTCTCCATCATGAGGCAAAAAGTTATATATTTAGTTCCTATCCTTATGAATATCACTGGGAGGATAGAATTTAGAATAAAAGAGAGGTACAATTTTCTCCCATTCCATAGATTGTCCATTCTCCGGCAGCTTATACCATTCTTCAGCTCTTCCTTTCAATGATATAGAGAGTAACTTTTTCTTAACTTGTTCCGTTGTGATACCTGCACACTTAAACAACCCGCTTAATTCATGGATAAAAATCAAGTGATCACCAGAATGGACAGTTCCATCCCCAAAATAATAGTTATCCATAACACGATCAACAATTTTTGTAGGTATCTTAAAAGGATCTATCTCAGCAGGTGGTGGTTCAACTACTACCCTAGTAGTGGTAGTAGTTCTCCCAAATAGGAAACCAAGTGGGTTATCCATATTGGAATCAAAGTAACAAACAGAAATAAAAGCAATACTCACATTAGAAGTTTCCTTTACCAGTTCCACTCTTCAATAGCACTTCACTCCCCGACAACGGTGCCCGAAAATAGTATTGATGACCCACAAGTATAGGGGGTGTATCGTAGTACTTTTGATAAATAGGAGTGTCGATCCCAACGAGGAGCAGAAGGTGTTGACTAGTGGTTTGGATCAGGAATTCTCTGTAAATACTTAGAAAACGGATTTTTAGGGTTTTTTGATAATGCAAAGAAATAAAGTGCAAGTAAATAAAGATAACAATAATAATTGTAGCGAGTGGCCCAATCCTTTATTCAGCAAAGGACAGGCCAGTTGTATTACTTATGAGTACCAAACGTTCTCGGGGACACATGGGAATACTGTCAAGTGCTTTCGCTTCATATAGTTGATTAATCTTCTTTGGTTGGATAAGTGTTGTGTGGGTGAACCTATGCTAATGTACCGACCTTACTTGGACTAATACACACTTGAGATTAAACCCCTTGCAAGCATCCGCAACTACAAGAAAGTAATTAAGATAAAAGCCTAACCACAACATTAAACTTTGAGATCCTACACTCCCTTGTGCAAAGGTTTCCTAACGGAGTTTCGGGTTTCTGTCACTCCGGCAACCCCACAATTAGTAGCCAAATACACAATGCATTCCCCTAGTCCCATAAATGGTGAAGTATCATGTAGTCGACGTTCACATGACACCACTAGAAGAATAGCACCACAACTTAAATATCAAACCATCAAATATTACTTCGACACAATTCCACTACTAACAACATGACTTATCCCATGTCCTCAAGAACTAAACGAACTACTCACGAGACATCATATGGATCAAGATCAGAGATGATATGATGATGAATAACAATCTGAACATAAACAATAATTCAATGGTTCCACTCACAAGCATCAACTACAAAAGTAATCAACACCGAGAAAGTTTCCCTTAAGAACTATGCAAGATTCAACCCAATTGTTACAGCGGGATGGAGTGGTGATGATGGTGCTGGTGGATATGGTGGTGAGGATGATGATTATCCTGATGAAGTATAGATTGATGAAGGTGTTGATGGCGACGATCTCCCCTCTCCGGGAAGGAATTTCCATGGCAGAAATCTGCTTGTCGGAGAGATCTTTCTCTCTCTGTAGTTTCCGCCCCGCAGAGGCGGCGGAATCTTTCTATCGTCGCCCCCTCCCCCCCCCCCAGTATTAGGGTTTCAGGAGGAAGTTATAGGCAAAAGGGTGACGCAGGAGGTGGGCCAGGGTGGCCACACCACCTGCTGGCGCGGCCTATGGTGGGCCCACGCCTGGGGGTGGTGTGCCCCTTGTGGACCATCTCTGCCTCCCCTTCTGGCTTCTTTTGTCTTCTGGAAAAATAGGTTTTTCCATATATTTTATGGAATTTTCTGATCTTCGCGAATATTGCATCTGGACACTGCTTTTTCCATCAGAATCCTAAATCTGGCAGTTCATCCTCCAAAAGTCATCCAACATGCAAAAATAGATGAAATAACATAAGTATCACCTCTTAATATGAAATATATCAATGAATAGCAATAAATTATGATATAAAATAGTGATGCAAAATGGACGTATCACTCCTCTCTTAAATCCCTCAAAAAGATGCAAGAATCATAGGAGGGGAAAGGGGACAGGGAAAGCTCTTCAAGGTCAGAATGGAGGAGAGAGAGAAAGCCGAGGACCAAGAAAAGAGCTAGTGCCCACGAAGGGGAGGAAGAGCCCCTTTTAAAGGGCTCCCAGATCTGACCGTTCGGGCATTCACGACCCTGGCCGGAACTTACGGTGGGAGGCCGAGACTTCCGGTGGCACCCAACCAACGATCAGAAAAACTGTGATGCGAAAGACAGAAAAATGACCCTGGTCGGAACTTCCGCTGATGCTGATACTCCCGCTAGAGATTTTGACTGAAGATCCGATAAATAGATCACAAAAAACCGAGAGAATATAGTACGTGAGCGGAAGTGGAACCGGTATTTCACCCGGAACAACTGGCGGCAATTATTCCTGAGCGAAACTTCCGGTGCCTGGCCGGTACTTCCGGTGAGGGCGGTACTACCGCCTTAGCTTTCGATCCAAATACTGTCAAATAGAACAAACAAGGCAGTGAGGATACAGTACGTGAGCGGAAGAAGCACCAGAACTTCCACCGGTACTATCAGCGGCAAATTTCCCTAGCGGTACTAACGGTGGCAAGCCGGAACTTCCGGTTAGGGAAATTACAGAAACCAAAACTGCAATAAATTTCGCATCCGAACTCCAAACGAGATGAAACCAATTTTGTTGGAAAGATAATGACGAATAGAATCCAATAAGGGAGAAAATCACCAAGGGAGAAAATACCATGAATATATATGTGATGTATCTCCCAAGGTGTGGAGCCGGAAAACTCGCAAGATCAATAACCACAATAAGATATGCAAGGGAAATCCTTATTTGATGAACTAGATCTTGTTATGATGATAACCACAAGCTCTAGATACTCTCATGGACAAGAACCAACTAACAACCAATAAATATGATGCTATGTATGCAAAGGTTTGAGCTCTCTCCGAACGATGCGATCGAGACACCCGCTTGAGAGCCCCTCTTGGTAGTACGGCAATCTATCCTAAACCTGGTCTCCAAACTAACAACACGAGACTGGCAAAAGAGAAACCCTATCAAGATAATACCTTTGCCTTAAGCATTCCACTTGAGCTAGATGTAGACCGTCTTGACCTTGTCAATATGTAACACCTTTCTTGATTGCTCTTGCTCGCTCTTGCTTGATGAAGACTTCCAAATTGCCCCCCATACTCCAAGGGGAAACCTCTTCTTTTAACTTGTCTTCATCACTCCATGATCACCGAGGATGGCAAGCTCCAAGCATGAGATCTTCTAGAGAAGGCGCATCTTGAGCTTGTACTTCTTCATCCCTTCTTGAGTGTTGATCCGTCGAGATTAAACTCTTTGCACTTGTATTGATCAAGCTTCAAGCTCCTTCTTTCTTCATGATTCCAATGAGCACAAATCCCTTGGATAATTCTTCATCTTTCAACCTTGAGACCAACACATGGACCAAGATATGCCAATGGACAAACCTACATGTGAAACTAAATTTAAATTAGTACATAGAGATTGTCATTAATTACCAAAACCACACATGGGGGCATACATGCACTTTCACTATGATCAGGAAACCTTTGATCATCTTGATAATTAACGAGCTATTTTATATGAGAGGCATAACTAGGAACTCTATATATTTGTTTATTAAACATATATGTATTAACGTTTCCAATTAAGACTGAAAGGATACGGATGTCGCCTAGAGGGGGGGTGAATAGGCGATTAAAACTTTTCCTAGAGTGGCTCAACAAAGGCGGAATAAAACTAGTGTTTACTTTGTTAAGCACAACCTAGAAAAACTAAGGTTCACCTATGTTCACCAACAACTTATGCTAAGCAATACAAGCAACAAAGTGATAGCAAGATATATATTACTTCAAGCACGAAGGCTATCACAATGTAAAGTGCATAAGTAAAGAGCTCGGGTATAGAGATAACCGAGGCACGCGGGGACACCGATATTTTACCGAGTTCCTCCCAACATGGAGTATGTCTCGTTTGGAGAGGGGGTGGTATCAAACCACCAATGCCACAAAAGGCCTCCTTTATTCTCCGGTGAATATCAGCCCAACGGGATCGATCCACGCTTCCACTATCGGTGCACTTGTCGGTGGCAACCGGAACCTCTCACAAGGTTGGGGCACTTCTCCACAACTTAATTGGAGGCTCCCAACAAACGCCACAAAAGGCCTCAACAAATGCCACCAAGGCCACAACACCAAGGCCACAAAACCGTCTAGGGTTCCAAGAACCCAAGAGGGACAAGCTCCAATGAGCAACTCAAACCAAATCCTCCGAGGAGAACTCAAACCGATGCACCAAATGCAAATGGCAAGAACACCACAAAGATGTTCAAATCCTTCTCTCCCAAATTCCACCAAAGCTACAAAAGCTTATGGGGGAATAAGAGAGGAAGAACAATGGAGGAAATCCACAAAAGACACCAAGATGTAGATCCCAATATGTTTCCCTCACTTAGAGAAGAGATTGATTGGTGGGATTATAGATCTAGATCTCCTATTTCAAATCCCTCAAGAATATGAAAGAATCATAGGAGGGATTGAGAGGAAGCAAGCTCAAGAAGGTCAACAATGGAGGGGAAAAGTTGCAAGAATGGTTGGGGAACCATTGGGGAAGAAGGCCCCTTAAATAGGTCCCCCGAAAATCCAACCGTTGAAGCCCAAAAACGCGAATCACGGTACTACCAGACATTCCCTGGGGATCCCAGGTCGCCAAACGCACCTTATTCAGTACCGCCCGGTACTAAGGGGCGGTACTACCGGACCCTGGTCCGGTACTACCGGTCATCCCTGAACGAAAACGGCCATAACTTTTGCATCCGGACTCCGATTTTGATGATCTTGGGCTCGTTTCGAAGAGGAAAACAAGCTATAAAAGATCATTCAAATAAACATCATAGTACAGCAAGGTATAATAGATCCAAATGACGAAAGTTTTAACCTCTCTCAAAAAGACGAACCGATAAAACCTCCAACATCGAAAACGTAATAGAAAATGCATATGAAATCTGTTTTCAATGAACTAGAGCTTGTCATGGAGATTAACACAAGTTCTAAATCCTCACATGAGTAAGAACTAAATAATGGAAGGTTTTACCTATCTCTAAAATACAAATCGGTAAAACCTCCAAGATCAAAACGCAATAAGATATAAAAGGGAAATTTGTTTTTGATGACCTAGAGCTTGTTATGGAGATTACCACAAGCTCTATATCCTCACATGGATAATACCAAATAACAACCAAATATGATGATGCAAGTATGCAAAGGTTTGATCTCTCTCCGAACGATGTGATCGAGTTACTCATTCGAGAGCCCCTCTTGATAGTACGGTTATCTAACCTAAACCCGGTCTCCCACACACAACATGAGACCGGCAAAAGGGAAAACCTATTAAGATTATACCTTTGACTTGAGCATTCCACTTGAGCTCGATGTAGACGAACTTGACCTTCTCAAGATGGAACGCCTTACTTGATTCCTCATCATCGATCCATGATCACCGAGGATGGCAAGCATCAAACATGAGATCTTCTATAGATGGCGTATTTTGATCTTGCACAACACATATTATTCTCATTTTATCGACCTTACAATGGACAAATCCTACAAGTATAACTTAATACACACATTAGTCCATAAAGATTGTCATTAATTACCAAAACCACACATGGGGGCCCAACATGTTCTTTCAAAGACAATTATAGAATGATAAATAAACATTTATCATAAACAAGGAATGAGATAATAAACACTTTATTATTGCCTCTCGGGCATATTCCTTTTAGTTGCACTAGAGTCAATAATATAGTTTGAAAACTTGTGCATTCACCACCTATGGCTTTGTGATGTTGTACATACGCCTTGCTTGTGGTAAACTTAATCTCTAGATCGGACATTTCAAGTCTCTGTGTATTTGCATGTCTTTGCGTCTCTACACATCACTCATTCTCAAATGAGATGACATTGTATAAATTTGGTCCTTTGGTGAGACCTTAGTTTGTTGGGGTTAAATCATGTTTATACTATTATCATGCAATATATCTTCATAGTGTTAGCCCGTTGTGAACCACACCTAGTTTACTACTTGACACAAATGCCCTCTTATGTTGCTACTAGAGCATTCATATACTAAGCCTTTGTTGTAGTATCCGTCACAATGTATTTAACTTTGGAACTCATCCAAATCCATCATGGAACTTCCTTTCCATTACATTGTGTCACCCATAGTCTAAATTGAGATAAACTTAATTTGTATCTTGTGACAAAATTAGTACCAATGTAACAATTTACAATGAACTATCTGTATAGTACCATTGTAACACTTTAAAATAAACTCTTTGTCACCTCTACATACTGAAACATATTCTTAGTTCATCCAAAGATCATAAGAATATCCATACCATCATCCAATGACCATCTTATGAGTCATTCTGGTATATGCTCTTAACATTTAGAGCATAGTACATATTTGGATGTGCACATATAATGGTATAATTGATCAAAACATTCATGTGATTTCACTCACCAAGTGTCAAAACACCTAAATATTGTTTCACTCACCAAGTGTCAATACACTTGAATATTGATTCAACCTTTTCATGCGGTAAGAACCTTTCTCGTCGTTTTCATATTGAACTCATTCAATATCCCATCTATGTATATTTGGCACAACCATGTTAACGTCTCAATCTATCCATATAAACATTGATACCTAATATTCGAGTTTTTGCTTAAGTCTTTCATCGAAATCTAATTTTAATGAAATTCTTAACATGTGTCAATAAAAGATACATCATTTCCAATCAACAAGATGTCTTCTACATAATGTATTAGAAATTTGTATCAGTGCTCCCACTTAGTTTCTTGCAAATGCAAGCATATTCATCGTTCTGATGAAATTAAACCTTTTAACAGTTCCATCATGGTGAAGATTCCAACTCCGCGATGCTTACTTCAACCATTGAAGTTCGCATGCCCTTTTAGCATCCTTTGAATTAACAAAACTCTTCGAACCGTGTCATGTACATGTCCTAGGTAATCATTCTATTAGAAGAACTTTCTTTTGTTTGTTCAACTACCATATACCAAAATTATATATAGTGGTTGCTACAATACTCCGTATAGACTAAATTAAATATCTCTATGAAAGATCAAATCTTGTCACTAGAAGACTCTGTTTTTTTATTTTACCTTTGTTTACTAGACCAATCTAGTTTATTTTATATTGTGGTTGAATCAATGGATGGAGATATGCTAGGGTTGAAGATCCACCTGCAGTTGCACATCATATGGGATAAAACATAATAATAAGCACAATCATGTTTAAGGTTCCAATGGAGATAATATTTTGTGGGAAACACATCCTAATATAGTAGAGCCCCTGAGAGGCCACATGCATAGCAATAGTCTTTTAATCCAACCGAGTGTACCATGAAGCACCCGGGTTACAAACGATTATTAAGTGTAAAACATAGATCAAAGCATTAAATGGTGATGTTGTTGTGATCCTGAATGGGTCTCTAAGCAAAGACCGTACTATCCTTGTTGTCATTGAGGTTCCTATGAGCTTGCCGCTAGCCAAGAATATCACCTCAAGCCTTGATCGATCTCGGGGATCTTGGGTACCTACAAGTCCAAAGATCAAGGCAAGAGACAAAGAAACAAATGATACAAATCCCACTTGCAAACCAATACACAATTCTCCCATACATTAGATGTACGTAGACGCTGAGAGGTTTCTCCCCAACCCGCAGCCCGTAAGGACTACTCACTTATAACAACAAGATCAAGGATAGAAAACATTATGCAATACTTAAATTGAAATCAAATGTTCTTACAATGGTCACCGAATCACAAGGAGATCTCAAGTACAAAGTAATGGCTATGGATAATGGAGAGAATGGGGAATGGAAGATATGAACTATGGTGTGGATCTTCTTTAGTGGTGTTGTGATGCAATCTAAGAATGGCGGCTCTCTACACGACGCCCGAGACCTCAAAATATATAGGTGCCTTCACGAGAGTTATAGGGTTTGACAAGACGAAGCCGCTGCCACCCTATATGTTCAGGCAGTACGAGCGGAACACGCCCATACCAGTGGTCATTATGCTGGATGGCGCCTGGTATTAGCTCTAGGAATACTTGGTCGTCAATACTTCCTCAAAATCATCATTTATGACTCTAGATTTTACAATAAAAGTGTGATTTCCTGCACAATATAAATCAAAGGAAGGATTTGCATATCTTTGCAATAATTAGTCATTAGTGGCAAATCAAGAGAGAATAATGTCAATTGCTTGATGAAACAATGTTTAAACACGAAGAAAGATGGCACTTTTTGGAGCCATCATCCTCCGACTTTATTTATCTGTTTGTCACCGTCGTCATCCAATATTATATCTTACTGAAATACATGTTTCGACTTTCAGCTTGTCATGCTCCCTGAGTTGGAGTTAGCCCGCTAGAGGGTTATCCTCCTAAAGACTCGAAAGCGACGGAGGATGATGAGGCGGATGATGTTTAGGTCTTGGCTTCAAGGAAGCGCAGGGCCCCAGTAAATACTGTCGACATGCAAGTGTTGTCGGTTGTCAAAGAGGTTTCATGTTAAAGGTTTCCCCGAAGATGGTTGAAGTATAGTGTTAGGGTCACGAGTCTCCACTCAGCATGCTTTGCCTATGGCATTTAATGGAGCTCCTTATCTTTTATTAGTCTTTCACTGTTGAACTTTATTTATGAGGATATAGCCCTTAAGTTATGCAACTTGTATTAGACTATGTTATATTTTGGATCATTTGATGTAATAAAATTATGACCTTTTTCATGATATTACGTCTTGAACTGTGTGCTAGCAATTCAATCCAAGGACTAGCACTAAAGAGCACACAGACTTGGACCCTACCAGGTTGGGTCACTTCAAAAGTGCATCAACACTCCTACAAGAACATCCTGAAGATAAACCCCTCAAATCTCGACATATATGCATGATTACATGATCAATATCATCCAATCCACATCCACCTCATATCCCTCCAGAGGACTACTCACTCGTGGAGAGGGAGAAGGAGCACATGGTTGATGGAGATGACGTCGAGAACCCCCTCTCTAGCATGGAGATCAGGATCAATAATTTGACCCCCCAAAAAGAAGATCGTGATGGAGGAGGCACTCTGTTTCTATAAACGCTTCGTGCTTCTCGAAAATTAGTTTTTTTGGGTATATAGAGGGGTATGCCAAAAGAGGAGACGAGGCGACGCTCGAGGGCCAAATGGCCATAGGTGGTGTGGTCCCTACCATAGGCCACGCTACATGGGATCGTTCCGGCCTCATGGCCTCTCACGTGAGTTTCCAAGCCTAGGGGTCCTTGTTCTGATGAAAAACTATTGTGGTATTTTCTCCAATTTTATTTCCTACGGAAAAAGAGAGAAAGAAAACTTCTGCTAAGAACAATGTCAGATTCAATAGTTTTATCCCAGTCCAATGAGATTCCAGAGAAAAGTACTTGGAAAAGTAGATACATTTGAAATATATCACTAAGTGACAATAATAGCGACCACACCATATGGCAGAGACACATCTTGGGATAAAGAGAGACCGAATTACCTATCGCTCGTGTCCTTGGAGTGTGAATTTGAGGGCATTTTAGTTCTCAGCCTCATGTCGTGAAACTCAATGCACTCTATTTTATTACTTAAACCTAAGTATGCAAATGACTCACTTGCTTAGGGAGTATTTAGGTTGCTAGGTGTGTCTTAATATTAGTATGTGTCACCCATATGAGTGTATAGCATGACACTTATCTATGAAGCATTGTTTATATGTTCTTTATATTATGCCACCATTATTAATGAGAGAGAGATCAAGTGAACCCATGAGCTTATGTAGAGTTTCTACATAAAAGTTAACTTTTGGCTTACATTCTTGCATCTTAGAGCATTTCCACTCGGATTCCCAGCGGGCCGTTCCCAGGGCGATTTTTTCATCCAGACGGCAAAAAATGGCTCAGTCGCATTCCCAGGACGTCAGTTTCATCAGGATTCAGCCCAACTTTCATTCGGAGATCCCAGGAGGATCCCGGGGCGCCAGGAACGCCCTGGGAACGCCGGACGAAGCGAATTTGGAAAAAAGTCTAGGCGCGTGGACCCGCCCAGTCAGCGACTGGAATCTGAGTCGTCGTCATTCTTTCACCTCGGCTGACCGCCGGGCAATAACTGCCTGTCTCGTCGATGTCGCATCGCTTTAATGGCGCCCCACCACCGCCTCAACTTCCTGACGTTTCCCCTTTTCCCACCCACACCACTACATCCCTCCCGCCTTTGCCGCCCATTTTGGTCTATAAAAGCCGTCTCCCTTGTTGGCTAACAACACACACTCTTAGCCTCCCCAGTCCACTCCACCATGAACTCCAACTCCGGCGAGCAGTAGCACTCGGAGAAAGACATGGCGGAGAGGTACCCCGGCGATCCTGCGGCGGCGAACGGCTTCGGCTGGCGGACGCTCCAGCCTTGGGAGGCCCAGATGCTCCACGACGCCGGCTACATGGCGTCGCCGGACTTCTGTTGCCTGCCCGGTTGGAAGATCAGTGCTGGCGGCGTGCCGGTGCCGCCGATGCCGGAAGAATACCACATGGTGGAGATCCAGGCCGCCATCGCGACGATGGAGAACCCGGATCTCGTTGAAGACCCGGTAACTTAGTTTACTAGGAGCAGTTCTTCACCGAGCGCCGGCTCCAGGAACTCTCCGCCCACGAAGGCCCTCCAGGCTCGCCGCCGAAGCGCAACAACACGGCGGGGCTCTATCGATGGTGGAGTGCGCCGGGACGCACGCTCACTGCCATCCTCGAGCATATCCACACCCGCAACCGCCCAAGGCTAGGCTTCCCGTGCTCGCCGGCGCCCATGGTGAGGGCGAGGCACCAACCTCCGACAAACTGACTGCCTAAGAGCCGACGGATTGGGCGATGCCCATCAACATGGACTCCTTCGCCATTAGGATGGAGATGGAGCGGTCTCTGTAGGACGCGGTGCTCTCGCCGCCGATGCCGGAGCTGGACCTCCTCGCCTGGTCCAAGAAGGACTTGGAGCAAGAGGAAGCACGCCGTGTTCAGTGCCATCAGGAGGAGTCCGAGCGCTGCGCCACCAGGAGGAGGTCGAGCACCTACCACGGCGCTGCTCATCGTCCTCGATGACGAAGACGACGCCGTCCCCTTGTACCAGCCATGGAGGTACGGCGACGCAGGATAGGGCAGCTCGTGCCCCTCGTAGTCGCCGATGACGACGGCAAGGCGGACCCCGACTACACTAGCTTCTACAGCAACTTCGGCATGTGAGGCGACGTCCAGCAGTATCGACCTTTGTTAGTTTTTTTAGTTTTTATTAGCCTAAATGAAGTCAGAATTCGGGTGTTCGCCCGAATTTGATGTAATATTTATGAATTTGCCCACTATTAATAAAATCCGCCTATATTTGCTCCGACTTTGATTGAAATTTGGCCAAACCTGGGAACTTAGCCTGGAAGCGCGGTCATTCCCAGACCCAAAAACTAGCTTCGTCCGACACTATTTAGCTTTGAATTTCGACCTGGGAACACCGAACGAGTGGAGGTTCTCTTAGAGGATTAGGCCATCTCTTGGAAGAGCTTATTTACATTTACTATTTTCATGCATTTTACTTTCCGACAACAAATCAATCCATTGTTTCTTTGATTTTTTCAGTGCATAAAAAACTAGAATTTTACACTCTAGTTTGAGAGAATAAGCAATGTTTACTTCTTGCTCCCACGGTTTAATACCTTATACTTCTATATTGAAAGGTACTATAATAACTCCATGCACTTGGGAGTAATCAGGTCCTAACTATGAGCTTACCAAGAGGGCCACAAAAGAGAGAGAATGTGTCGTTAACACTAGAACGAACCCATCCTCCACCACCACTACGACCGAACCGCTAGGCTATTCAAAACCTAGTTGCTATTGTATATGCGCTAGGACGCAAGAACTGCTTATGCGATTGATAGCCTGCAAGAGCACATGTTAGTCACGACATGTTTTCGTGAAAGTATTAATTCTACTTTTTATATCGATCATAATAAGGAGCTTAGGAAAAGTGTTTATCTAAGGCGTTTCTGACGCACTCAAGGTGTCACTTTGTCTTGAGTGAATTAACTGCGAGAGTGGAAATGGGTGAGTGAAAAGGTAGTAGATTTTAGTATTGAACGATACTTAAAGTAAATAGCATAAAAGTAAAAGCAAGAAGGTTGTTCGAGGTTCCTACAGATGAAAATGGTTAGGCGCGGAGAGAAACGGTTTATGGTGATAGTGAACGTGCCATATGAATAAAATGAAATAAGTGATTATGATACTTCTTATTCATATGTGAGTAAGCAAGCAACCCGTATATCAATCAAAAGTCCTCTTGGTAGATTCTTCTCGATTCCAATGATCCTTCGGCCTGTTACCAAAGCCATGGTCAACACATCAATAAAGGTATTTCGACCATATCAAGGCTTTAAATTTGATGGTTCCTTGTTGTCCTCGAGTTATACTAGCTCCTCTGATATTGGTCGTGTCACTCGAGGTGTCACCGATTCACTAGTAAACAAGTTCATACCTATGAGATCTCAGGTTCATGTTACCCGAGCCCTTAAATTGGATAAAAAGCATTAGGAAAACATAGATAATCATTCTTACAATATAATAATCACGACAATAATCACAAATAGATGAAAATAAAGGAGGCACAACACATCTCACCAATTCCCTACATCTCCCATGCCCATGGGGATTTACTCACACATGAGAGAAGAATAGAACATAGATATAATCATACTGCAAATGGAAATCATCTCAACTTTACCGTAGCAAACCACAATATCGTTGGATATCAAATCAAATACAAACCAAAGTAGGAATAGAGGTTCAAACCCAAGTCTTACAAGTATGAATCTCTCTCTCTCTCTTAGTATGAATGGGGAATTATGGTGGAGTTGATTATCAAGAGGCTAGGGATCTTTGAAGGGTGAGGTGGAGTTATTCTCCTTCTTTAGATTTGATCTCCTCTCTTCTAGGACGGTTTGTGGCGGTTGTGTTCGTATTTCATCCCCTTCCTTCACGAAAGTTGTTTGTATTGACATAACCAATGGTAAGGAAATTGGTAGTCGTTAACTGCTCGGTTGTCTTGGGAGTAGCGACTAATCGGAATTTCGGACCATTAACTGATTTAATTGGCCGACTATTAATTGGTGCAACATACAAAAAATAGCAACTAAAACACATATGACTCCTCTTGCACCTCAACCACCTACCCTATTAAAGGCATCCTCAAGATTCCAGATGAGATCCTCACGGAGCTCAAGCTCTTGTATCTGAGGTCTGATCGGCAATTACGAGGAACTAGTCAACAACAATGAACTAGATGATGATGGCAGAAATCGAGCTTCTGGAGGCAGTGATCGAGCGGGAGCTTCGAAAAACCTACTTCATTGGGGCGGGCTAGCGGATGGATGGGCGATATGTGTTGATAATCTTGCAATTTTTTTAACCAAGTGTAATAGTTAATCAGGAACATACCTAGTAATCAGAGTGTCAGAGCTATTAATCGGGCTAAACGATTAACACAAACGATTAGTGGTAATCAACACGGTCAGGTCCCTAGTAGTAATTAATCGTCCTATTAATCGCTGATTCGGCCTATTTTTTGAACAGTGGATATAACAGATACGAAATAAGGTAGTACGGGCGGGCCATACGGGCAGAGCCCGACCATACCACATGTTGTTAAAGGCATTAAAGGCCTCGAATGGAATAGTCTTCAATTGGGAATTTGCTCATTTAAGTGTAGTTATCCCATAAATGCTCCCACATCTTTCAAAAGTGTCCAATACCTGAAAACCAACACAAGAGAACAAGTTTTGCTAACTTGCAGTATTAGTGTTACTTGAAAGATCAAAATCAATGAAAACCGGTGAAAACCAATGGAAAATCCTCAATAAGAAGTGTCAATATTTGGAGCTATCAGCGCTCCCTAGAGGATGAGGATGATTCAACCAGGCCATCGAAAGCACGTAGGCACTTCTCGTTCGACAAGCATGTCGTGACATATGTGCAACTACAAGTGTGTTTCTCTGTGGCCCATCACATCATATATTGTCAACCCATCTCTACATCGGGTTTCCTTCAAAGAGGGTAGGGCTAAGGGAGTGTCACATCCCAAAATTTTCCAAATTTTGAAATATGAAAAATAAATAAACAAAAGAATTAAATGTTGAAATTTAGGGTAAAAAGAAACTTTTTGTTTCTAAATGGAAACATCAAAAGGGAATCCAACAAAATTTCAATCAAGTGAAATGCATTCATCAATGAATGTATCTTGAAATTTAAACACTTGGAAAAGTTAAATCAAAATCCCAAATCTTAATGAAAGAAATCAATTCCAAAGATCAAATGCATTTTATGCAAGGAAATAATCTTGAATTTAAACACTTGGAAAATAAACCAAAACCCTAAAACCCTAAGGGAATAAATCATTTCCAAGATCTCTCTAAGACTATGAATTTGATCCATATAAAATTCAGCAACAAACATTTATAAATGATCAAGAATGATAAATAAATATATTATAAAACCATAGAAATTGGTTTCATTTAATTTGGAGCCATGGATAAAAACTTATGAATTTAATAAGATAAGAGGAAATAATTTCCAAGGCTAATAAAGCTCCTAACTAAAATCCATACCAAATCTTGAGAAAACTAATCCTAGAAGGATTTTAAAAGATAAATAAATATTAAATAAGAATATACAAATTGGAATCACCAATTTTGGATCTATAAATAAAAAGATAAGGATTTTATAAGGCGAAGAAATAAATAAATAATAAGGAATATTTAAAAGACAAATTAAATCTTGGGCAAATCCATAAACAAATGGAATGAAAATTTATTGAATAATAAAAAGGAATAAAGGATTATTTAAATAAAATTATATGAATTGAACCAAATTCTGTTTTATTTAAATAAAGACAAATTGCCTAAACTAAATAATAAATCCCAAGAAAATTATTTAGAAGACAATTGGAACCTTGAGTTAAATCCATAAGTAAATTGAATAAAAATAATCCAAATAAAATAAAGAAATAAATATTATTTGAATAAAACTTATATGGACTTGAACCATATTTGCTTTGAATAAAGACAAAACCCCTAACAAAAATGATTAATTAAATCATGGGAAAATAATTGAAATTGCCAAAGTGGAATAAAAAGTTATCTAATTAACTTAAAAAGAATAAAGGATTAATGAAATATAATTATATGGTTTGGAACCATATTCAAATAAATAAAGACAAAGGCCTCATTTAAATAAATATTAAATCATATTAAAATATTTTAAATAATTCAAAGTGAATTATTTAAACACACTAATGAATAAATAAAACCTAATGCAAAAGGTTTGGTAAAAAAGTTGGAATTCAAATAGAAGTTTGAAACAATATTTAAAATCCTATTTAAATAAAGACAAGTGTCTATTTAAATTAATAATAAAGCCTAAGAGAATAAAAGAAATTATTCTAAAATGGACTTTAAAACACATTAATAAACAGTAGTAACATACTGAAAAGATTTGATTAATATTTGAATTCAAACAAGTGTTTGAATCATTTGAATAAATTCAAAATAGAAATCATAAATGAAAAAGGAAAAATAAAACAAAGAAGAAAAAATGAAAACAAAGCAGCTCATCTAATCCTACCCAGCTCCCTAGCCCAACGAGCCCATTACCAGCCCACCCGGCTCCCCTCTCTCGTTCGTTCTTTTCTCATTGCGCATCGCACCCGCACAACAACTGACGCTTGGACCCACCGTACCCCCTCTCGTTCGCTGACGAAGTGACCCCACTGCCAGCACATCATCGTCGTCCCCACGACCCGTTCCTCCCCCAATTCCTCCCGAGCGTTTCTGCGTTGAATTCACGATGTTAAATTCACGTTAATGGCTCAGTGAATCTCACCGCGACCATGCTCGTTAAAAGTGCCTTCCTACCCTCTCTCATTCCCCTCAGTCCTTGTTTCCACGGAGCCACCAGGCTGCACAAATTTCTCGCGTGAACCCACTTTCTCCGACGAGTTCTACGGTCAATTCCGGCCAGCACCACCACCCCCACTGCCCCTGGCCCACACGCATTTGATCCCCAGCACCTTGCGCATCTGCCAGTATCCTCATCTCGCTCGTGCGTGCCCTAGAACGTCGCCTCTGACAACGCTAACTCGCCACCGTCTTCGGCTCCGATTCCGGCGACCCCTCCCCGTAAGTACAGACCACACCTCTCCCTCTCGATGATTCACGTGTACACACCTTCGTCTTGCACGTCTAACGAGCCCTCTGCCTTGCTTTTCCGAGCCATGTAGCCTCGCCTTCGACCACAGCAGAACGTGCCCGACAGAGGTAGGAACTCCGGCAAGCAATTGTCGTCATCCTCATGCGCCCCTTGGATGTCAGAGACCACCTCGAGCATCCTCACGCCACAGCGAACCTGGTGAGCATCTCCTCCCTCTCTCTCGCTTCCTATTTCGCCGGCAACGTCACCGCGCGCCGTCGTCGAGCGCCGCTAGACTTTGGTCAAGACGTTTTAGACCATTAGATCTAGATCTCATGGCTACGATAGAATCACTTAAAACGAAAGGGTATGCTAGATCTGTACCATTCGATCTCACTTAAATCCAATGGTCTGTACTGATCGATCCAGCCGAAACGGTATGCACCAATAGGATCGCACCACGTGGCCATGCCTGTTGTTTTAAAAACAAAAATGATTTATTAGATGAGTGATTTTGTAAAATTCATAACTTTTGTTTTGCTTGGCCAAATTTTGCAAATTTTATATCAATGGATTCACAAAAATGTGAACTTTGCAACCATGCCCTTAGTTTAGTATTTTGCTTCTGGAAAATTAGGTGTTTTTGCAGAAACATTTCTAGGCCTATTTTGTGTAAAAAAAATTCTAAAATTGATTTTTGAGTAAAACCTTTTGCAAATGGTTTGATTTAAACTATCTGACCCTAAACACTAAGTTTTGGATTTAAAAATGTATTTGATTAACCCTAGAAAATTATTACTTTGATTAAAGGCATTTCTAGTAAAATAAAATTGTTGCTATCATTTAAAAATGAATTTTGGGTCAAACCTTTTGCAAATGGATTTGTTTTAAACACTTTGACCATAAGCACTAACATTTGTGTTTAAAATATTTGGCTAATACTAGAAATTATTCCTTTTGATAAAAAGCCTTTCTAGCAAAACAAAAATGATTTAAATGGACCATTTTCACTAACTTGATTTTAAATGGTTTTGCCACTTTTATAAATGACCAATAGGTGTTTTAAAATGCTTATAGCCTATTAGAAACCACCTTTCCAAATAAAAAAACCTTTTGCATGCTTGCATTCATTGTTTTGTTTTCTTTATTTTATGTTGTGAATTGTTGAATGCTAGTTTGAATTTGTGCCTTGCTTGATTGAATTGTAGTGGACTTTGAAGAGTGTGACAATTGCAAGATCAAGGAGTGAATCTATATTCTCTACTAAAAAGGCAAGTGGTGCTTCATGTATTTGTCCCATTATTTTGATTATGCACTAGTGATATTTTGTATAGGGCTTGCATGAAATTTTACTAAGTATTTATATGCTATGCTATGGGAAATCCTAGTAGTTGTAGTCTTGGTAGAATTTTCTCTAAGTTAAGATACTTGTTATATTGCCATGCTTAGTCTATCTAGTAGCAAACAGGGGTGGATTATATACATGCTATGGAAAATTTTGTTAAGACTTTGACTTATGTTTTTGCTTAATAAAACAACTAAGTGAATGAAACACCTGGGTGGAATGGTAATTGCTTGGATGGATTTTTGTTGAGTGGTTACCAGGGCCCCATTTTCATGGCCTACCCTGTGTATCTCACTTGTGGAATGCCACCCAGGAACAAAGAGATTTGAGATGCCAAATGTTAAGAAGCTTCTAATGCAGCCACATGGCAATATGGGATCTGCCTAGATCATATAGGTTGCAATAACTTAGCCAGATGGACAGAAGGTGGTAGGAGGTGATAGGATGGAGCGCGTCCATTTGATCTAAGGGAAGGCTTCTGAAAGATCTCGTCTCGATGCATGTCGAGTATTGTGGGGAAAGTGCACCACCTCTCGAGAAGGGAAAATCTAAGTACTTAGCCGTGTCCCCGGCAACGAAAAATTTAAGCATCAAGACATTGAAGCTATCAAGGATCTCCTCATCCCAATTTCTAAGTTAAAAACTTGTGGTTCAACAAGGGTGAAGGTTCACCAATGTTTATTGGTGGTTCCTTGGGAGTTTTGACAAACAAAAACTTAGTGATTTCAACTGATAGGAAAAACCTATTTTGAGCAAAGCAAGCCTAAGCTACACTTAGCCAAATTCATATAGAAGTTAGAAACTACTATTCTACTATGGTATCACTTGCCAATTCTATTCCAATGTATTGACCCATGGTGGCTGTAACTTATGATGTTGCGGGTTACTCTGATGAGGATTAGGGTTATGAGTCTACACTTAACATGCTTGCCTGTGGCACATGAAGATGAAGACTTTATTTTATTTACTTATGGTATGAACTCTTGTACTAGCCTATGGCTATGGAGTTGTAAAAGACTATGTTATCTCTAGAGTGACGTTGTAATAAAGACCTTTGTACCTATATACTTCATCTTAAACTGTGGATGCTAGCAATTGATCCAGGGACTAGCATTGCAATCACAGGGATCCTTCAACTTATAAAGGTGGGGTCTTATAGGGAGGCTGATGGATGCATCATGAAGTGGGACCAGACAACCCCTAAAAGTGTAGAGCTAATAAAACCTTGGATGAGGGCAACAAAGGCAAGAAGATCATGGTTAGTGAACATAAGTGAGAAATGACACCGGGAGAGATGGTCGAGGCATGGCCCAAATCTATACAGGATAATTGGAGGTGGCTAGTGAGTCAAGACTCCTAAATGGAGAGGACGAAGTAAGGCTAGCGACTAAGGATTTAGTGATTACGGTCTCTAGGAGGAAGAGCAGGAAAAATTACCCCGAGAAAAGTAAGGAATACATACTTTGGTTGTTATGTGTAGATGGCCGAGTGGATTCTACATGTGAGCAAAAAATAGGGTGTACATATAGGGGCAATCATAGAAGAGACATACCAAGTTTCTGTGCCATCTATTTAGGAAATAACCATATGCGGACACGGGGAATACGGATGAGACACTCCTTCGAGATGTCCTAACCTCTGAGAATGTTAAATATATGGGCGGACCTTTATTTGAGCAGTTTTGCTAATTTTCGGTCGAATGAAAAATAATTTACATATCAAGTGAGACTTGATACATTGGATTTAGATTGTGACCTTGTGAGTGCCAGGTGGGATTACAACTGAACTTTTTTAGTTACAAACATGGTTGTAATTGAGATATTTCTATTTGCAAGACAAAAATTAAGTTAATTCGTAATGGACTAAGAATGAGATATACGTGTCTCTTCTTTACCATATATGTGACAGTTGTCCATAGTATAAACCCCAAACCATACTAACTTAGAACATAATCATGTCAGTCGCAAGATCAGCCTCAAAATGTCGATCTAATCTAGTAGGGTTAACAGACTTTGCCCCAACGAACAGCGAGGTTGTCAATCTCACTGGTTTGCTATAACAAAGGATTAACTATATGGTGTTGAAGGTAATGGTGGTTTGCAACAAGTAAACAGTAACAGTGGAAGATGTATCAATGGTAAAGATTGGACCAGGGTCCATAGTTCACTAGAGGTGTTCTCCTTATATAAACAAACATGGCATGCTGGGTAAACAAATTACATCAGGGCAATTGACATGACTGAGCAAGGCATAACAATGCAATACTAGACATTCATGATCCTATGAGATTCAATTGAGCAATACAACAAGATACATGGACCGCCATCCAACTGCATCTATGACTAGAAGTCCACCTTTGGGTTATCATCTGAACCCCCTCCAGTATTAAGTTGCAAGTAACAGACAACTGCTTTAAGTAAAGTGTGTAAGGTAAACAGTCCACATGTTCTATGAACAAGAGACCGTTGTTTTCTCCCTAGTGGCAACAACACATCTACAACCTTAGAGATTTTTGTCACTTCCCTTAGATTAAATAGAGGCATGAACTCACTATCGAGCATAAATACCCCCTCTTGGAGTCACTAGCAACTACTTGGCCAAGATAGCTACTAACAACGGAGAGCATGCAAGATCACAAACAACACAGACATGATAGAATCAATAAGACAAATCCATTAATCAATCTGACATAGTAATCTCAATATCCATCAGATCCCCGCAAACACAACATGCATGATTACAAATAGATGAGATCTTGATCATGAACGGAGCTCACAAGATCTAGAAATGAAAGCACAAAGGAGGAGATACAACCATCTAGATACTACATGGACCCATAGTCCAAGGTGGAACTACTAACGCTTCATACCGGAGGCTGGCATGATGAAGAAGAAGGCCTCCGGGATGATCTCCCCTCTGGCAGGGTGCCAGGAAGAGCTTCAGATCCCCCGATCTATGTACGATGGTGGCGGCGGCTATAGACGATTTCGTGGAATATTGATCGGGGTACTTAGGGTTTAGGCATCGGGGGCTTATTATAAGCGAAGAGGCAAGGCAGGGGGCGGCCAGGGGGCCACGCCCTGCCTAGGCGCAACCTAGGGTGGGCCCGTGCCTAGGAGGGTGCGGCCGCCCTGTGGCTCCCCTCCGTCTCTCCTCTCGACTCCGTGTTCTCCTCGGTGAAATATTGACTTTGGCTTTTGTCCCGTCCAATTCCGAGAATAATCATTTTTTGCCTATCTAGAACCAAAAAACAGAAGAAAACATGCAATTAGCACTGTGGCATCTTGTTAATAGGTTAGTACCAGAAAACATATAAAAACACCTCAGAGTGTAGACAAATCAAAGCAAAGTAGATACTAAACAAGCATGGAACATCAAAAATTATAGATACAATTCCGACGTATCAAGCATCCCCAAGCTTAACTCCTGCTCATCCTCGAGTAGATAAGTGATAAAAAGAATAATTTTTTAGGTGATATGCAACATCAAAATCAAGATCAAACCATTTGCAAGCATTGAAAGCTGGGAACAAACAACTCTAAACATGAGCGTGAAAGATGGAGTTCTAATAGTAAGACAAAGTAACTATGCATGCAACATGAAAGGTTACAAACAAAGATCATAAATAACATGCATTGAAAAACGTTTGTTTGTTTCACATACAGAAAATATAGCATAGTGGCAATCAGCTTGTCCCTCATAGAGTAGCAAATAGATGCATAGGACACCTTCAAAGTTCATAAGAGTGACTAGATCAAAATAGCACAAGAACAACAAATATCAACAATATGCATCAATCAATAACTTTTGGGACAATGCACATAGAACTAAGAATGACAACTATGCTCTCTTAACTGGTGCCTAAAGGTGGAAGGTGGAGACTCAATATAATAGTGGAAGAAAGGCCCTTCATAAAGGGAAGCAGGGATTTCAAGTTTCAAAAAGAGCTTCCAAAAATTATGGTACTTGTTAGCTTTCAGCCCTCATTGCCCCTATCATAAGCATCTTGAAGTGATTAAGGTTAAAGTGAACAAACTATGGAGTATATGCTTGACAAAGTATAAGTTGGCAATCTCATGTCCCTTGAATATGAGGGCCGCTCCTCATGCTACTCAACTTTAGTCACCTGTAAGTTCTTGTCATAGTAAGTACATGTGTATCATAATGAACCGCCAATGGGGTACCCATTGCACATGGTACAGGAGCTACCCCATAACCAAAATGACAAGGCAAGCAGACAATGAGCATTTCAGCGATCTTTTTATTTGCTATTTGCATAATTTTTTATTGTGGATGATTCACAGATTGCTCATTATGGTGATGCTGCAAGTTTCCACCATGATTAGGCATGGTTTAGGCTAGCGGCCCAGGTGTTTCTCTAACACAAAATACATAACTCCATGGACTTACAAGGTCCCCTTTTATTTCACACCAACGACATCCATAGACAAAAGAGCATGATATCAACTATGTACAAAGTACAAGTGCAATGTTGAAAGCGCTCCCCATGACAACAAAGTTCTGCTAATTCCAACGTATAAGTGCAAGAATATACAACATAGATGACACAATGGTTCAAGTTTATTAGGGGCTAGAAAATAAAGTGTGCCATCAAGTTTTTGAGAGATTTAATCACTAAGTTTTCACATAATAAAATACTTTTTAACTGGAAGATAGATGAAAACAAGAATATACTTGGAATGGTGTAACATACCATGCATAGTAATTTATAGTGGACACTTTTGGAATAACTTGGTTTCTTGGAAGTTGGATGCATGAGTAGAGCTTACTCATACAAGTGGAGGCTAGCAAAAGACTGGGAGCGACTAACTAAGAGAGCAATAATGGCCATAATCATGCAGAGCGACAAAACATTACTAATCAAAGAATAGAGTGGTACTACAAGTCAAGGAATAAATGATCATAGAGGCTATGGTGACTTGTTCATAGTCATAACATGGTGTGATCATGTGCCAAGTCAACCCAAACAAAGCATCAAAGGAGAATACAATAATACTATGCTTTTGCATGCTAAAACAACGCATGATTCTTTCAAGGCACACTAAGCAATCCCAATTGTTTGGAACAAGTCATGCTACATCAATAATCACTAAGTATAAGGTCAAAACAACACCTAGCATGACATGCTAAAGTCTAAATCACAGTCAAAGCAAGCTCCTCTTGCACTATTGAAGCAAGAACTTTCTACTCCTTTCCAACACCAATCAACTTATTTGAAACAACACAGCGAGAACGGGGGTCCAAACTACTTTATTCAAGCAAGCTAAACAAACTAAGCAAAGCAAACAAAAACTAAGACACTCCAAGAATAACACAACAGTGCATGAAACAATAAAAAGGAAGTGTCTAGAAAGACCTGAGCTTTTTATTGATGAAGAAGGGGATGCCTTGGGCATCCCCAAGCTTTGACGCTTGTACCTCTTGAATATTCCTTGGGGTGACACCGGGGTGGAATCCCCAAGCTTGAGCTTTTGGCCATTCTTCATCTCATTACATCATTCTATCTCTATACCTGAAATTTTTCCTTCATACAAAACTTCACACAATCTTCATTAGCAACATTAGTGCATTTAAAAGATAATATACCCTTAGGTTTAGATTTAGAACAGCAAAAATTTCACTAAAAACACAAGCTACTGTATAAATTCCCTAAAAAATCTCAATTTCCCAAAAAGAACCCAAAAAGGAATCAATAAGAAGCAAATGCAAATAATGGCAGAAATATGTCAAAACAGACCAGCAGGTAGAAACCGATTTTTTCGAAGACCTTATGTTGCTCAAATCAAAAAGTGTTTAACTAAAGAAAGTTAGCTAACATATTGGGGAATTTATTCGTAAATTATCATCTCAATACAATTTACAGAGATTCCTCACAATTTTTATGGTGGAGCACAAAAATCTGTTTCGGGATAGCAACTCCCCAAATCTTACTTCTCTCTCATTAGAGGCCATTCTTGGCACAAAAACCAAACAAAAAGGATAAGGAGAGTTCATTACTGAAGTAATAACTTCCATGACTCAAGAAAACTCTTGGGTTATCTCCCAACAAGTACTTTACTTTAGCGCCTTTAAGTTAGGCACAAGAAGCAAGAAATCAAGTGTTTTCAAATGAAGAAGCATTAACATCAACTCTCTTGCTTCTACCTTTCTTACCTTTCTTCTTCTCTTCAGGGAATATATGATTGCTTACTGGAGGAGCAAAATGCATAATGCCATTTCCCAGATCTATTATTGCTCCAAGGTGTTTCAGCAGGGATCTTCCGAGTGTAATCTGTCCTTTTCCTACACATTCAATAACAAGATAATCAGTAGACACCATTTTCCTTGAGATTTTTGTAAACACACGTTCAGCTATTCCAATGGGTAATAAAGTTGCATTATTGGTAAAAGATATTTCTTCTCCTCCCTTAGAAAGTCCCCAAAGACTCAAAGACTAATAGATATCCTTAGGCATAAGGTAAAATTCAGACATGATATCATAGCGAGCATCAAAATTTATACTATTTATAGAAACTTTTATTGTAGGAAACCACTTTGAAGGCTCGGAATTTATTGGAACATAACCATGGTGCTCTCTAAGTGTGTGATAGCAATTGTTCAAAGCAGCAGTACTGGACTCAAGAGTGTTCAACCTAGCATAAATGTCTATAAAAGAAGAATCAGACTTGCCAGGCATATTATAAATTATAATCAACCTCTTTATAGCATCTAAAGATTCATCCTCAGTACAACGAAAAATATCTTTCTTAGCCACATCATCCAAAGCATATCTATAACAAAGAGCAATACCGTGGTAGAAACTATTAATAACCAAGCTAAGACTCATCTTAGGCTCAGTTTCCCTTTGTAAAGTACATATTCTAGACCAAGCTTCTTTGAAACTCTCTCCACTTCCTTGCTTGAAAGTAAAGATCCTTTCCATAGGTGACACAGGGATTGGACCAAAACCAGACATAGTAGTAACTTAGAGCAGGAACTATTTTTTGTGTTTTTGATAAGGGAAAGCAAACCAAACTAAACTATTTTTTTGGAGTTTTTGATAAAAAGAGGCAAACAAAACCAAGCAAAAGAAACTAAGCAAAAAAACAAAGTAAAGAGACAGGTTGAGAAGGACTCCCCTTGTGAAGACGCCCTTAGCCTCCCCGGCAACGACGCCAGAAATAAGCTTGATGGCATGTTCAACGCCTCGTTGGGAGACCCGAAGAGCAAGGTATGATGAGCACAACAACAAGTTTTCCCTCAGTAAGAAATCAAGGTCATCGAACCAGTAGGAGGAAGGAAACGACTCAAAGGTGTTGCTAGCAACTTGGAGACCTGCACAACACAAACTCAAGACTTTGCCCCAACGAACAATGAGGTTGTCAATCTCACTGGTTTGCTATAACAAAGGATTAACTGTATGGTGTGTAAGGTAATGGTGGTTTGCAACAAGTAAACGGTAAAAGTGGAAGATGTATCAATGGTAAAGATTGGACCGGGGTCCATAGTTCACTAGAGGTGTTCTCCTTAGATAAAAAAACATGGCATGCTGGGTAAACAAATTACAGCAGGACAATTGACATGACTGAGCAAGGCATACCAATGCAATACTAGAAATTCATGATCCTATGAGATTCGATTGGGCAATACAACAAAATACATAGACCGCCATCCAACTGCATCGATGACTAGAAGTCCACCTTTGGGTTATCATCCGAACCCCGTTCCATGAACAAAATACCGCTGTTTTGTCCCTAGTGGCAACAACACATCTACAACCTTAGAGATTTTTGTCACTTCCCTTAGATTAAATAGAGGCATGAACCCACTATCGAGCATAAATACCCCCTCTTGGAGTCACTAGCAACTATTTGGCCAATATAGCTACTAACAACGGAGAGCATGCAAGATCACAAATAACACAGACATGATAGAATCAATAAGACAAAACCATTAATCAATCTGACATAGTAATCTCAATATCCATCGGATCCCTGCAAACACAACATGCATGATTACAAATAGATGAGATCTTGATCATGAACGGAGCTCACAAGATCTAGACATGAAAGCACAAAGGAGGAGATACAACCATCTAGATACTACATGGACCCGTAGTCCAAGGTGGAACAACTCACGCTTCATACCGGAGGCTGGCATGATGAAGAAGAAGGCCTCCGGGATGATCTCCCCTCCGGCAGGGTGCCGGGAAGAGCTTTAGATCCCCCCGATCTAGGGACGATGGCGGCGGCTACATACGGTTTCGTGGAATATTGATAGGGGTACTTAGGGTTTAGACATCGGGGGTTCTTATAGACGAAGAGGCAAGAGGCGGGGCCCACCACCTAGGCGCTGCCTAGGGTGGGCCGTGCACAGGGTGCGCCACCTGTGGCTCCCCTCCGTATCTTCTGGACTCCGTGTTCTCCTCAGTGAAATATTGACTTTGGCTTTTGTTCCGTCCAATTCCGAGAATATTGATTTTCTGCCATTCTGGAACCAAAAAACATAAGAAAACATGCAATTAGCACTGTGGCATCTTGTTAATAGGTTAGTACCAGAAAACATATAAAAACACCTCAAAGTGTAGACAAAGCAAAGCAAAGTAGATACTAAACAAGCATGAAACATCAAAAATTATAGATACGTTTCCGACGTATCAGCCGCATGCAGGAATCAGCACGGGACGCCCGCCGACATCCATCAATGGCAGCTTGAGACACTGTCATAGGGTGTTCAGGGATGGCGGGCCTCACTGATGGGAGGCCATGTACCGATTCGCTGTCCGGGGATCATTAGAGATGCCAAGCTTCCGTAATTGAATCTACCCCCCCATCAAATTTTGCTTCCGTCACTGAAATAGCGGCAGAAGAGTTAAATACATGGATGATCACCGTACTCAACCACCTTTCCCACTTTGGTCACCGTACATGGCAATACACGAGTTACGGTCACCGAAGACACGTTGTTGTGTCGTACGTGGTCACTCGCAGCGGTACAACGCAGTACACGGTGACGTGGAGGGTGGTGGTCACTGAACTTTGGACGCGTGGACGCGTGGGGTGGTCTGTGGACGCGTGACGTCATCCCAGTTCATTGCCCTGATTGAATCATCATGATTTAGGTATAAACTGATGAAATGGTTACCAATCTCAACAAATGTACACATAAATGTTATGTCATAATCATCTATGATCTGCCTCAACGCATTGTTGACAATTGTCACAATAAGAATGCAGTAGTGCACCTTCACCCTCCCCTGCATCTCATATCCAATCTCCTCCACAATATTCTCCAGCATCAGGGTTGGCCAAGCAACTGTATCCACATTATCATACCATATAACAGAACCATCTACATAACTCCTATTGTTACCACTGCCAAGGAAATAGCCTCCATGATGTATTTCAACAGAAAACAAATTGCTACTTCTGCCTGCCAGAACAAAAAAACAGCGAAATTCATCAAGGAAAAAAAAGATTACTAGTTTTGTCTGCCAAAACAAAAAAAAGATTGCTACTTCTCCCATATTTCAAGATTATCACTGAAACATATGAGCTTTTTAAAACCCTATCCTAACCCTCAAATCAAACCCCTGCTTGAACTGAAGAAAACATGATGAATGACTGCTAAACCACCATGAAAACTCATAAGCCACAAATAGAACTATAAATCCGAACCCTAACAACAATTTTTTTTACACCAGATTGATGGCCAATTTCACGGGGCTCACCGTATACTGGAGGAGGATCTCCTTCAGGCCGCCGCACCGGAGACATCGTTGCCTTGACGACCGCCGGGCAAACCAACGACGATCGCCACCAGCAAGCCGACGACGAGCGCCTCCACCGTCCTCTCGCCGCTCCGCCTTCCTCTCTACCTCTCTGCCTCTCCACCTCGGAATGATCGTGCGAAGAGGACGGAGGAGACACACGAGGGGATTTCACAAAAAGAGCATTGATGGGGCAACCAACCACCCTCCACGTCACGCGTCCACGGGTCCACCCCCATGCGTCCACGCGCCCAAAGTTCAACGACCACCACCCTCCACGTCACCATGTACTACGCTGCACCGCTGCGAGTGACCACATACGGCACAACAACTCAGTGACCATAACTCGTGTATTGCGATGTACGATGATCAAAGTAGGAAAGGTGGTTGAGTACGGTGACCGTCCATGTATTTTTTTTTTGAGGGAGTCCATGTATTTAACTCGCAGCAGAAAACCAACCCTGCAGCGATCCTCCACGGAACAGCTGCAACTAAAACTTTATTTGCAAAGCAGTTGAAATGAGTTAAGGAACTACCCCTTCACTTTAAAGCTCAGGAAAAGGAGAAAAAAGAGGGCATTTACCTAAATCTTTCTAGTACCGCCCTACCTGATGCCGCGGTACGCCGAGTACACGTACGTTCGATCACGGCCTGACTCTACCACGACGACAGCTCGACGGGTGAAGCCAATTGTTCCTTCGCAAAGACCAGATTAATCACATCGACTAGCTCGACAACGGATCAAACAAGAAATGAAAAAAAAACATTTTTTCCTCCAGAGGTACTACCGCACTGTAGTACTACTGGCCTGTACAGCTCTTCCCAAGCAAAGGTAACAAGAACTTCTCGGCCTTGCAGACGGAGACAAGGAAAGGATTTCAAAAACTTTTCCCCACCACACGCCGCTGCTGCTCTGCTCACGCCTGACCAGAGACCGGAATCTACACTCTTCTCACCCTTATCCCGCGCCGCGCCCCGCTCCTCCTCCTCAAGCGGCAACTCCAATTTCTAAATCCCCCACAAAAACCCTCGGCCGCAATTTTTTTCGAAACCCCAGATCCCCACAGGCCGCACAACCAGAATCGCCGATTTCCGAAACCCAGTCCGGAGCAACGCGCTGCAGGTCCGTCGGTCGCGGCTGGGGAGCTGGGCCATGCGGCGGCGCGGCGTTGCGCTATTGAGAGGAAATAAAGCGCCAAATGCCTGAGCCCGACCGCCACCTCCTCAGCCCCGGCAGCGGCGGCCTCCACCGCGACGGGCTCAAGGGCTGGCCCGACCTGTGGGTGCTCCCTGGGAAGCCGCCGCACGCGCGCCCCGCGGCGATGCCGCCGCCGGACCGCGCCCCCGACCAAACCCTAGCCTTCCCGGACGAGCTCCTCCTCCGCGTCCTCGCCTGCCTCCCGGAGCCCCACCTCACGGCCGCCGCCTCGCTCGTCTGCAAGAGGTGGACGCGGCTCTCCGGCCGCCTCCGCCGCCGCCTCGCGGTGCGGGACTGGGCTTTCGTCACGCACCGCCTCCCCTACCGCTTCCCCAACCTGGCGGTCCTCGACTTGTTCCCGGCCTCCATCGCCGCCCCGGCGGCCCCCTCTCGGGCCTCCCCTGTCCTCACCTGCGGAGCGGTGTCGCTAACCCTAGACCCCAGCGCGGACCCGCCGCTCGGTGCTTGTCGGTTCCTCGCCGACGATGTGCTCGACAGGGGTCTCGCGGTCGTCGCCGCTAGGTTCCCCAACCTCCGCCGCTTATCGGCCACCGCTGCGGCCGAGTCCGGTGGCCTGATGGATATCGCCGGCGGCTGCGCGACGTTACAAGAGCTCGAGCTCCACAGATGTACTGACCTCGCTCTCCGTCCGGTCTCTGCCTTTGCGCATCTCCAGATCCTCCGCATCGTCGCTGCTTCGTCCCCTCTGTACGGCACCAGTGAAGATGGTGGGGTCACCGATATCGGCCTCACCATCCTCGCCCATGGCTGTAAACGGTTGGTCAAGCTGGAGCTTGTGGGTTGCGAGGGCAGCTACGATGGCATCGCAGCTGTGGGACGGTGCTGCGTGATGCTGGAGGAGCTCACCATCGCCGACCACAGGATGGACGGCGGCTGGCTTGCTGCTCTAGCTTTCTGTGGCAACCTCAAGACCCTGCGTCTCCAGGGGTGCGGCAGGATTGACGATGATCCTGGGCCTGCTGAACATCTCGGCGCCTGCCTCACGCTTGAGAGCCTGCAGCTGCATCGCTGCCAGCTACGTGACCGCCGCGCCCTCCATGCTCTGTTTCTGGTCTGTGAGGGTGCTCGTGAGTTGCTGGTCCAGAATTGTTGGGGCCTTGAAGACGACATGTTTGCGTTGGCCGGCCTATGCAGGTATTGTAAACACCAGTCACACTCTTCAAATGTATTAGTACTATTTTCATCATAGATTAACATGATTGCGTAATGGGGACAGTTTGTGCATTTTACTGTTTAATTATTCATGCCTTTTGTTTCTTCTGTGATAATGACATGCTGCCAATAAAAAGTAGTCTTATAGGTAGCTAACGTTCGGATGCTCTGACATTGAGTTAAGTGTCAGGGGGGAATGCTTGCAATACATGGACCCCGTGCATGATTGGAGTCACCATTGCTTCTGTGGTGATTGGAATGATTAATACCTATCTTGAGGATTGAGTGCAGTTCTGGTAGTTTGAATGTTTTAACAGCCACGCCTAAGATAAACTTTGCTACTAGCTAATTTTTATGTTTACTGATGGTGTATTGTATGTTATCTTGTTACTGACAATGTACTCTAGTTATCCTTTTACTCCGTCTTCTGTGAGTGCTCTCAGTGTGCAAAGAAAATAAGCTAGCACTTCAATAGATGCTGTTATCAAGTTATGTACAAAGTTTGTACTGATCTAAAGTTGTGCTTAAGTGAAACAATCTCTTAGTATACTTTTTTCTTGTCCGGGGATAAAAGCCTCATCCGGTAACCATTCTTCACCCCAGTGTTTTGTGTAGAGTAACAACACTCTTAACCTAAAATGTAAGTTTGTACTGATTTAAAGTTGTGCTTAAGTGAAACCATTTCTTAGTATACTTTTTTCTTGTCCGGGGATAAAAGCCTCATCCGGTAACCATTCTTCACCCCAGTGTTTTATGTAGAGTAACAACACTCTTAACCTAAAATGTAACTTACTGTTAATGACCAGATTAGCCAGCCAGGCCTTCACTCAACGAGCATTTGATAAATAGTTTCTTAATTAGCTAATAGTGACCTGTAAATTGTAAAACTTTACTTATGTGTCTGCATAAATGTATATGATTAGGATCGACGTTACTTCTATTGTGCCATGACAAATTAGGCTCCAATAATTCTATTAACTGATGCTATAGAATTGACTTTGTTGGAGGAAGGAGACGGCAGATGACTGATCTTGCACATGTTATGATTTCGAGTATTCAATCGCCTGCTGAACAGAGTCCCAAAGCACTAATTGTCAATTTCCCAGTCTCCATAGTTGGTAAAAGGGTTGAGAAATGGCAGCATTCCAGTATATTATCTGCTAATGCTGTTATGTTGGATTTAGTAGGTTATTATTGACCCCACATGAAGCTATTAATTATGACCTGAGCATTCTTCTGCTATTTGACACCTATTCCTTTTATGTAAGTCAATTAGCCCTTGAAGGCATTTGACTTGTTTGAAAAATCAGATGCTGCTATTTCTCTCTGACAAGAAATGTATTTCTACACCTCGTCGAGTGCAATATTTTTGCTCCTTGGTGAGAAACAGCTTTTTTGTGAATGGACTGACACAGTCAACTAACCTAGCTTGTTTTGTGTGTACCATTTGTGCCATTCATTGCTGCAATACAATACAAGCTAGTGAATTAGTGGGCTGAAATTAGCGATGCAGGCGGACGTCTGCCATGCATCTAGGCCTGTCCGCTACGCATCCAACTGGTTCACTATTCATGTACTCACTTTCTCATCGATCCTTAACCATGTGTTCATTGCACATCACACGGACTGTCCGCCACGGCCCGCCGGACAGTCCACTTGCATCCCTAGGTGAAATAAACGGCTAGTAACCACTAACCAGGCACGCATTTAGGCTGTGTTTGAAATTGAGGTGGATTATGATAAGCTAGTTGGCCCCACCGGCTGTTGCATACTTTACTGTTTGGCTGTTTTCATGGTTTTTTCACATCAGATTATGAAATAATTTCAGTGCAATGCAATTCCCAAGTACACACCGAGCCTTTTTCAGCCGGAATTCCTAGACTAGAAAACTTGAACTTCAAACTGCCTGGAAGCTTAAGACCATGTTATTACCTTTACTGGGTGTAGTACAAAGCCATTTTAGTTTCTCGTCTTGGTTTTTTATGTTTTCTTTTCAAGAAACTTGTGCCTTAGCTGAAAGTGGATGCCACATGTTTCAGTACTCCCCCCTTCTGGAAATGCTTTAGCATGTCACATGCCTAAAGTACAGTAAGAATTGATGTAACATTATGGCCCACAACCTATATTTGGGAAACTAACACTCACATATTGGATATGCTATAGTACTTGACTAACAATTGTTTACCTCTTTCTTTTGCAGGAGAATAAAACTCCTCTCCTTAGAAGGCTGCTCACTGTTAACTACTAGAGGAGTTGAATCAGTGGTCACCTCATGGAATGATTTGCAGAGTCTAGAAGTAGTCGGGTGCAATAAAATAAAGGATGAGGAGATTACTCCTGCACTCTCAGAGCTTTTCTCTAATCTCAAAGAGCTGAAGTGGAGGCCCGACAACAAATCTCTCCTCGCTGCAAGCCTTGTGGGCACTGGAATGGGAAAGAAGGGCAGAGTATTTTTCAAAAGGGTATGAAGTCTGATCATCTTGGTGCTCCACCATTCCCTGCGATGCACTTCATCTGTTCTCTGCCCGTAAGGATTGAGCTTTTCTTGCAGCAGATTTTACCGGGCCACCAACGAGTCAAAGGGAAGGTGCTCAATTATCCAGCGGGTGTCGCTGCTTAGCTGGATCACTCCTCCGGACAGAGTTTCGCATGCTCCTTCAAAATTCTGATGGACGCAGCTTAAGTCCGGCACGCTGAAGCACGTTTGAGGTACCAACCGTCCAGATTATTGTTCGTGGCCGAGTTGTAACAGTCTGACACTCCCTCATGAGGATCCTAACTAATATTTATGTATACCACGAAGTGTTCCTTTAAATTATGGATTATGGTAGAACTTGTTAGTTCCTGATGATAAATCCGGCAGAAGCAACAGGAAGTTCATGTTAATGTCACATGACTTCACTGGTGAACGGTCTTTGTTGCCTGTACACTTTGCAATACAGAAATATACGTTGGTGCCTACTCTCGTGCTGCAATGTGCTCTTCGTTGATGAAGTTATTTGGTTTGTCAAGAGATCCATTGTTACTTAGAATGTTGATGATGCTTAATTTATCATACTCCCCTCCAACCCATATTAGTTGACTTGGATTTGTCTAGATTTGGATGAATCTAGACACTATTTAGTATGTATATAGGTTCATTCAATTTTGACAAATCCAAGTCAATTAATATGGGTCCGAGAGAGTAAGAATTTGCTAGTACGTCTAAATTTTGCCCTTGCATTTGCCGAGCAACTGATCTTTCTATGCCACGAACAGATCGAAGCACTGGGCCCCGGTTGTCGGTGACCTAAATCACAGAAGCGTGGACCACCTGTCAGATGGCCCAGCACAGAGCCCATCTTGCTTAACATGTAAGCCCATCCATACCATCTTTGGTTCCTCTTTCTCTCTCGTCCACTACCTACCACCCCCGTCTCGCTCTCTTTCTCTCTCTAAACCCGCGCGCCCTCTGCAACTGCCAGGCACGCCCCGTGGAGACGAAGCCGAAGAGGAGGGCAAGACGAAGCGAGGTGTGCGGAGCAAGAAGCCAAGAAGATGGCCGCCGTCGCCGAAGTCGTCTCCTCCTGCGGCAGCATCAACATGCCCCGCATCGACCACCTCCTCCCGCTCCCGCTCCCCTGCGTCGGCGAGCCCACCGCCGCCTCCCGCGTCTCGCCGGGCTCCTCCCCCGCCCGCTCCGACGCCTCCGAGGGCGCCGGCGCGTTCTACGCCGCGGACGACGAGCATCCCGACCCCGAGCCCGAGGCGTCCGCGGGGAGGAGCACGCAGATGCTGCTCGCGATGGCCGCCATGGGCGCGCGCGGTGGCCCTTACGGCCGCCGCCCGGCTTCGTCCTACGGAAGCTGCGCCGCGTGGAGCGCCGGATCGCTCACCGAGCACCGCCCAGCCTCTCCGTCCCCCATATGCAGCCCCGTCAGTAGCAAAGGGGGCGATGGCTACCGGGACGGCGGGGAGCACCGCGACGATAGTGCTGTAACCTCGTTCGTCACGTCACGGGAGGTCAGTTTTTCCGTGTTCTCGGTACCATTTCGCCTTGTTCCTGGGAGGTTCTCGAAGAAAGGGAAGTAATTCGAGGGTTCTTGGTTCTTGATTATTAGCTCTGCAGCATGCGGTTCATCCATCGATTCCTAAGTTAATTCTTGTAGCAGCGGTGGTTTCTTGGTAGGATCTGTTCAGAGTCTTGTATTGGTCCCAGGAATGATTGCTTCTAGGAACGAATGCTCAATTTCGGAGTATCTGTGTTAGAGTTTTTAGTTGGATTCGTGATTGATAAATGTTCCAGGAATTGATTGGAAATTCAAGAACAATTAACTTCCGATTAACAAAGGATGCACATTTGTGATTTTCGGCGTGTTGCCAAGTTTCATCTTGCTGAATCTTGAAATGGACAAAAGCTGGAGTAATCGTACCTCAGTCATACCACTGTTGCAATTAGTTTCAACAATTATATCAGCCTACTAGGTTACAACGATTTGGTGTCTGCTTCTGTCAAATTGTTAAATGTTGCTAGTACCATTTTTGTACCCATCCAGTTTTGCTTTGTATCCATTTGATCTTTCACGACTCATAAGTAATCTGGAGTTGATCATAAGCCAAACTACCTCAGGAAGAAGAGCAAGAGAGGTTACCAACCAGAGGAGATTTCATGAAGTTTCCTGCTACACCACGGAACATCAGATTACAGACTCCCAGGCACCCTTCTCTGCTGGATCAGAGAGGTGCCTCTTCTTTTGCCTGCCTCCGCATCAACCGAATATTTATCTTGCATGTCATGCTCAATCAGTTTACTTCAATTATGCAGTTCACGGATCCAATCGAGGGCCTCCAAGATTCGTCCACAAGGCCACACCCGGTAGATTGATACGCCGAGGTCGCTCCTCGCATAATTACCATCGGCGGCGTATGGGAGCAATTGATGCTGTCAATGAATGGAGATTGCCTAAAGTAAGTGAAGAGGAAGATGAGGAAGTGGATCAAAAGGACTGGCAGGCAGATACTGTGTCGTCTCGTATATCCTCAGGTATTGGCCTAAATCTCTCGAGACCTGTCAGTTCTTCAGCAAAACATGAATCTGGACAATTCTGTATGTTGCAGCTCGTGATTGGAACTTCGAGACTGATGGTACCTATGAGGGAAACAATCATGGTGGTCGTACTTTTGACCATTCAGATGGCGAGAATAGTCCAGTTGCAGTGCAGAGGATGGAGAGACGGCTCCGGGGCTCTTCGGTAAAAACTCAGGAAAGTTTTGTCCGCGCCAAGTTGGTTGCCTGGAAGGATGCACAGATTTCAAAGCTCGTAGACAAGTAATCCTCTCATCTCATCTTTTACACGAATAGTTGTATTTATTTGTTAACAAATTATTCGAGACTTGCTCAGAAACTAGAGTACTTGTATTAGACAATAATGATGTGGAATCAGATGGCTTGCGAAATGATCACCTTTAGCATATTGTGTTATTGGAAAGAAACATGTTGCTCTTACACTTCAACTTACATTGGAAATAAACAAAAGATCTTGATCCATTAACGGTACAGAAATGACTGTTTGTGAGGGGGGAACTCTGATTTGTTGAAGTTTTTAACTTCTTAACAAACTGCACTGCAGAATGTCATCATGTATAGTGTTGATGGGCTCAAAATTTTGGATATGTTTATTCGGAGCACTTATGTTACTTATGTAAACTAGGCTGAGAAGTAAAGAAGCTAGCATTGATGCCTGGCAGAAGAATAAGATTGCACAGGCCAGGGCTGAAATGACAAAAACTGAGGTATGTTTGGTAACTGCATTTGTCCTCCCAAAGAGAGACAACTCCAATGCTTACTGCATTGAATATTTTCACAATTCGGTTTGTGTCTTAACTGAAAACAGAGGAAGTTAGAAAAGAAGAGAGCTGAAGCAGTAGAGAAGATGCAAAAGGCGATAAGCAAAGCAGGGAGGAAAGCTGATAACAAGAAAGTCAAGGAGCAGGCAGCCACTGCCAGTCAGATAGCTGGTGTTGAGAGAGCCTTGGAGAAGATGTCTAGGACAGATAAGCGCCCCTGGTCACTGGCCTATCTGTGATCCAGCTCTTCACTTGTGCTAGTTGCAGACAAGCAGATTGCCATAAGCTCTACCAATGCCAGCACAGAAAGACCAAAACTAACGAAACCAGCAGTGTCAGATATCCAGAAAATTACCATATACTGTATATAGTGTTGGTTTGTTATCATAGCTAGGTTGATGGAAGTTTCAGGTCATGCAGCACTTGATCAGCACTTCAACGCTGATTCTTAAACATGACAAGCAAAGCTGGACAGATCATAGTATTGCCGTATCCAAACTCTTGTTGTGGCCCATAGTCCTGTTCTTAGAAATACCATTCTTTCATGTCAAAAAGAAATACTGTACTACCATTCTTTTTCTCCTCCATTGGAGAACATATATATACAGTTACAGTCAAAAATCTTACATTGTTTGCTTGATGGGTACATCATTCCACTTTTCCTACATGCGATTCTCATTGTTTTAATTTCAGTGTGGCACGAGTTAGTTTTGTGTATATCCAGCTATTTTATTTATTGTACATGAACATGCATATCAAATCTACATTTAATAAAGTGAGTACCAATAGAATAGAATTTGAAGGCAGTAGATTATTTTCATAATACTCCGTACCAAAAATTAGAATGAGGCACCCAGGTTATACTACCGGTAGGGAAGGATTTTGTAAAGCTTTCAATCATAACATCCGGGGCAGCACCCCATGTGAGAACCGCAGTACCAGCCTACCAGGTTGCCCATATCACCCTGATAACGACCTAGCTGCGCGTACCTCCCTCGCGAACTGGTCATCGCAGGCTAATTATGTAGCCCTGTCACGATTGGAGCTCAACATTCCACTTTGATCAACTCTTAATCTATCCATCATCCTTACAGAGTTAGTGATAGAGGAGAAGGCACATTACATATCCTCTCCGATCTAAATATTGACTCAGTTTTATTTAAATACGGATGCATATAGACTAAATGTGTCTAGATGTATCTTTTTATCTAGACAAAATTGAGTCAATTAATTTGGATCAGAGAGATCAGTAGTTAAAGTTATTAGGCTTGGTTATCAAGTTCTTTGTGATATGCACAACTTGGCTCGTCAAGTTGTGGATCGGTTCTTTGTCTGAATCTTTGCACCTAAAGAACCAGATTGCTTCAGCAACTCTGCTTTTCCAGCCTAGAAAAAAACTCATAAGCAAACGGCACACTATGCGGGGAAAAGGATTGTATTAATTAGATAATAGTGTAGTTGCAATCCTCAATATGACCCCGAAGTTCATCAGGAACCGACCCTAGCTAAACCAGAGTCTTATGGTTGAACATCCCAAATCTAGCTAATTCATGGCTAGACGTATTACAAAGTCTAAGAATTTTAACTATATACTATGCGAATCGAAGATAAACCTATTCGAAGATTCTCCACCAGGTGGGCAAGAAGCGAGCCATCATGCTCCATGCTCGTCGCCATATATATCAGGACTACACTATCCGTCTCGACGGTGATCCGCACATCACTCGTATCGAGAGAAAAGCGAAGCCCTTCCATGCAAACTTGTAGTTCTACCTCTAGCGCAGAAGAGCACTGACGAAGCTCCCCGCAAGCAGAGAATACGATAGAGACATTGCTGCAGCATAGAATCATCCCCGCACCTACACCTCCAGAATGGCACACTAATGTTTGGTTACAAAGAAAAGGTCGCAAGCAATCATAATGTCCAATAGTATTGTAGGTAGTGTTGATTTTATTTTAATATAAGCGCCGATAAGTCCGTTTTCATACACTACGGGTGTGTTTGGTAGGTCGTCCCTACACAGAAATTCTCACCTCGTCCAAGTTTTAGGTGTTTGTTAGATCGGTTATGTCCTTCGGGCACAGAAAAGTCCTCTCAGCCCTGCCCACATGCGAAACTGAAATCGAGCTTCGCAGCTCAGCACTGCCGAGCTCGTACCGAAAACTATCCCGCGCGCCTCCCTTGGCCCCTGACTCCTCACCCCGAGCAACCACTCCCGTCCCAAATCCCACCCTCCTCCTTCTCCCACGGCATGGAGCCATGGACAAGAAGGCCAACATCCCCGATTTGAGCTTCCCCACCCCGAGCTCCTTCATCATCCCCATCCCCGTGCATGACCTTGACACCCCATCCTCACTCCAACGCCCCCGTCTTGCCCTTCTAGCGCCGCCCCGAGCTCTTCTGTTATCTCCATCCCCAACCCGCAGCAAGGCAGCACCGCCTCCTCCCCCCACCATGGCCGTCACCCAAGCAGTTCTTTCTTGTGCCCCTCCTTGCGCCGCCAACACCCCATCTGCCGCCACCAGAACGTGCCTTTGTACCCGCGAATACTCACCCCGACGTCCAGCAGGACGTGCCGCCATGGTCGCTGGAGCACCTCCACGATGCGGTGGTCAGTTGAACTAAGTATCCAATTGCTTTTTTTTTGTTTAGGGACCTTTGTGTAAAATTTTGGCCTTAGCAGCATCTCTACTCCTACAACCCACCAAACAACATATGAAATGAGAATCTGTGAACTAATACAAGCTGCCAAACAAGACACAAAATCTCAACGCAACATATCTAAGGTCAGCATGTCTAAGATAGGAAACACATGTTAAGATGACCCGACCTACCAAACACACCCTACATAAATCTAAACACGTTTGTCACACTTGTCATCTCATGTCTAGCCGACTCAAACGACATGTCACGAAATATTGGGCTTCCTCCAATCCATAATAACTTAGTAAATGTCGTTCATTTTATGTTAAGCTAGTATAAACGTCAACACTTATCATGGATAAAAACTCGGGATTTCTAGTCTCAGACCGATCAGTGGATATCAATTTTTGGCAGACATTCCGACAACTAGTGCATGCATATATTACAATTCAAAACGGTCAACATCAACTAATGTAGAAAACTGAATATTTAAAAAGCTTTGTAGCTTAAACCGTGTAATCATTTTTACCGTTGAGCTAGTCGTGACGATATCTTCGAAACTACATATCATGTTGATATGTTTCGGAGAGAAAAAACTGGACCAAAAGGTTACCCATCCCTAACACGTAAGTTATCCATATCATAATATGTAAGTTATCCACCCTATAACACATAACTTATCCACCTATAAACGGATTGGGTAGAGACGTTTTTGCATGTCTCATCTGGATAACTTTTATATTTTTTTGCCTCATAAAATCTCGGTTGCCACACGTATTTATCGTGGTAGTGGCGACGGCGTTATTCACTATGACTTATGGTGGTGGTGGTGGTGGTTTGGGGGGCATAAAACCCCATTTATTATACCATATGTAAAAAATCTTAGATTTAGTTCTTTTAAACAAATTATAAATTATGTTTGATGTTTGACGTGGCAGTCTTTCGAGATTAAGTCGTCTGTACGCCGTGAGAACAACGACAGACAACGAAGCCGAGCCGTTAGAATAATTTTCATATTTTATCCGTGGGCAAACTTTTATAGCGGCGGATAACTTACATGTTATTGGATAGATAACTTAAATGTTGAAATCTGGATAACTCTCGTGTTACTAATGAATAACTTTTAGGTAAACAAAAGATTACCCATCCCTAGCACATGAATGATCCATGTTATAAAATGTAAGTCAAGATTTAATATAAACCCAATAAGTAATTTTCAATTGTGTCCTGGTGGGCTGTCAAGTCGTTTGACCAATGACCTGTAATGTCAAGGGTGATTAAACGGGGTTAAATAAGGAACTATGCAGATATATTAATGGTCAACATCACGTGAACCTTTACCCTTTTTTATTGAATCAAGTTGCACACATATTAAAATAGTAATAAATTAAAAAATTAAAAAATCATTTTTAATTATTTTTATTTGTTTTTTTAATGAGAGCTCGTAGGTAAGTTTCTACCAATCAGGGAAGCGAACCGGTACGTGAGCCAGGAGCTCTGGAGGCGACCATGGCGGCTGCCTAAAACCAATATAGGGTTCCTGTTTCTCTTGTCGCTGACGTCGTCGGTCCGCTCCGTCTCTGGTGTCCTTGGGGCCTCGGAGGTGTGGCGGACCGTGACCTCTCGCCGGCGGGAGGGTTTTCCATTTTATTTGTCTAGAGTGCTTTCCGTGTTTTCTTCGGGATGTTGAGGCGATGGTTATATCTTGAAGTCAGAATAAAATCCTCTCAGTCCTATCCTTATTCCATTGGTGTGTATAGTGCTGACGAAGGCGCGTGAAGTCGTTTGTCCAGTGGATCTCTAGGAATATGGTCATTTTCGTATTCATTAGTGTGGTTTCAGGTCAGTCTCTTCCGATCTACGAGTGTCATCATTGGCGATGGTTGCTGCTCTCGTGTGTTGGTCCTTTGAGGCCTTAGCACGGCGACTTTCCATCTGTCTACTATAATAAGCTCTACTACGACAAGCTTTGCCCGGCTCCGATGATGGAGGGGCGGAGACAGCGGTGCACCTTGATGCAGCGCTGAGTTGATGTAGGAGCGCTTCGTTGGGAACCCCAAGAGCAAGGTGTGAAGCAGCAAAACAGCAAGTTTTCCCTCAGTAATAAACCGAGGTTATCGAACCAGTAGGAGGAAGAAAACGTCACACAGGTGTTGCAAGCAACGCAGAGACCTGCACAACACAAACTCAAGACTTTGCCCCAACGAATCAATGAGGTTGTCAAGCTCACCGGTTTGCTGTAACAAAGAATTAAACATATGGTGTGGAAGGTAATGGTGGTTTGCAGCAAATAAACAAGTAACCGTGAAAGATGTATCAATGGTAAATATTGGACCGGGGTCCATAGTTCACTAGAGGTGCTCTCCTTAGATAAACAACATGGCATGAAGGATAAACAAATTACAGGACGGCAATTGACAGGAACTGAGCAAGGCATAACAATGCAATTACTAGTCAGAAAGATCTTATGAGATTCGATTGGGCAATACAACAAGATACATAGACCGTCATCCAACTGCATCTATGACTAGAAGTCCACCTTCAGGTTATCATCCGAACCCCCTCCAGTATTAAGTTGCAAGCAACAGACAACTGCTTTAAGAAAAGTGTGTAAGGTAAACAGTCCACATGTTCTATGAACAAGAGACCGTTGTTTTCTCCCTAGTAGCAACAACACATCTACAACCGAAGAAATTTATGTCACTTCCCTTGAAAACTAGAGGCATGAACCTACTATCGAGCATAAATACCCCCTCTTGGAGTCACTAGCAACTACTTGGCCAAGATAGCTACTAACAACGGAGAGCATGCAAGAACACAAACAACACAAACATGATAGAATCATAAAGACAAAACCATTAATCAAACCAACATAATAATATCAAGATCCATCGGATCCCCGCAAACACAACATGCATGATTACAAATAGATTAGATCTTGATCATGAACGGAGCTCACAAGATCTATACATGAAAGCACAAAGGATGATATACAACCATCTAGCTACTACATGGACCCATAGTCCAAGGTGGAACTACTCACGCATCATACCGGAGAGAAGGCCTCCGGGATGATCCCCCCTCCGATAGGGTGCCGGGAAGAACTTCAGATCCCCCACGATCTAGGGACGATGGTGGCGACGGCTACAGACAGTTTCGTGGAGATTTGATCAGGTACTTAGGGTTTATGCATCGGGGGCTTCTTATAGGCGAAGGGGTAGGCCGAGGCGGCGGCCAGAGGGGGCAAACCCTACCCAGGCGCGGGGTAGGGCCCACCCTCGCCTAGGAGGGTTTAGCTTCCCCTGGCACGCCTCCTCGTCTCCCCTCTGGACTTCTTATTCCCCACGGAAAGTAATTGACTTTGACGTTTGTCCCGTCCAATTCCGAGAATATTTCTTTACTAACTTTTCTGAAACCAAAAACAGCATAAAACAGGCATCTGGCACTGTTGCAACTTGTTAGTAGGTTAGTACCAGAAAACATGTAAAAAGCACCTCAAAGTGTGGACAAGTAAAGAAAATTAGATACTAAACAAGCATGGAGCATCAACAATTATAGATACGTTTCCAACGTATCACGCCTTCGGCTCGCGTTAGTGTCTGTAGTCGTCTCTAGGTGGTTCATGGAACTATTTGTAATTTTTATTAATTTTAGGCCTCTTTGTACTTTTGAAAGGGTAATTGCCCCTATGTGTTGTTTTGTTGATTAATGATAATCCCTATGAACTAATATTTTCACTGAGTTTATATGAAGGAATATTTAATAGGTCATGCTTGTAGTAGATATGTTGGATTCAAGTATGGATGCCATGAAGATAAATATATACCTTGAGTATTGGCATCAGGATCATCGAGTTGAAGAGAATAATATGATATGATCAAGATCTTGAGAGTGTGATCTTAACAAAAGAATTCAAGATATGACTCTAACTTGGTGTCATGATAGCCTCATTAGTTGATATATAGTTGACTAAGATTTAGAACATCTAATCAAATGAAGCGTTTTTTATGTACCTCAAGATATTGAGATGGAGCATGAGAAGATACATGGTTGACCTATACAAAGAGTGAAGAGTGATTTCAAGTTGGTCAACACATGAAGCATAAATAATGTACCAGATGAATCTTGTGGTATGGTAAGCCTTGTCAATTATACATCATGAACTAACCCATTATATACGTGCCTTTGCATTTTATATATGGGATAGGTATATTTCCATGGGCATGCTTCAAAAGTAAAGATCTCATATAGCCCATGTGAGGATGGCATCAAATGGTGATCGTCATCAAGGTCATTTGCTTGAAGCTTGAAGTCCATATTGGTGATAATGTTTTTTGTGAAGACGTGTCTTAATGAAGCTATCCCCTAGTGGTGTATGGGGGAGAAAATTATGAGTTTGTACGAAGCAACAATGATCAAGTGATGCATTCTGGCTTGGATGGAGCTTGAAGAATTGTCATCAAGATCAAGCGGGATGCGCAAGGCAAAGGTATGACCTTGCTAGGTTTTCCTTTTACCAGTCTCAACGTGGTTGTTGAGATACCGGGTTATAGGATAGGTAGCCGCACTATCAAGAGGGCTTTCGATTGAGAAACTTGATCACATCGTCATAGGGAGCTCAATCCTTTACATACTTTGCATCTTTCTATTTTGTTTCTTCTTGGTGTTTCTCCATGTGAGGTTCTTGATCTTGTTGCTAGCTCTTCAACAAGCCCAAGTTTATCGAAAACGGTATTCGTATGCATCTTCTATGGCGTTTTCGAGTTTGAAGGTTTTATCGATTATTCTTTAGAGAGGCTTCTTACCTTTCTTCATTTGGTTCTATCCTCCTTTGTTGGGCTATGATGTTTCTCTTCACCATCTTGTAGGCTTGTTTTCTGATACGTCGTAAACATATCTATAATTTTTGATGCTCCATGCTTGTTTTATATCATTTGTCTTATGTTTTGTCTACACTTTGAGGTACTTTTATACACTTTCTGGAACTAACCTATTGATAAGATGCCACGTGTCAGTTGCCTGTTTTCTGCTATTTTTGGTTTCAGAAAAGCTATAAAATGAATATTCTCATAATTGGATGGGACAAAAGCCGAAGTCACTATTTTTCTAGAGCGAACACGGAGCCAGAAGGACAGAGGAAGGGGGGCCAGGAGGCGGCCACATCCTAGGGTGGCGCGGGTCCCCCTGGCCACGCCAACCCTAGGTGTGGGCCCGTCAAGGCTCTACTGACCTTGCCCTTTCGCATATATATACGTCTCCCCGAGACGTAAATCCTAAGGGGGCAGAAATCCACAAAAAGGTCCGCATCGCCGCCGCCACTGAAGGGGAGATTCAGGGGACAAAAGTCTCTGTTCCAGCACCCTGCCGGGACGGGGAAGTGCCCCCGGAGCCATCTCCATCGATCCACCATCATCTCCATCGCTGTTGCTGATTCCCATGATGATGAGGAGGGAGTAGTTCTTCCTCGAGGCTAAGGGCTCTACCGATAGCTATGTGTTCATCTCTCTCTCTCTCTCTCTCTATGCGTGATCATATTGTGATCATGAGCTTTGTAATCAAGTAGATCTATCCTGCTACTCAAGTGCTTTAATAGATCTCCGGGTCTCCCCACGTGTGTGAAAGTGACAGCGTGCATACCGTGGTGGCACTTAGGCCTGAGTTTACATAAGTACTCAAGTGCTTCAATAGATCTCTGCTCTCCCCACGTGTGTGAAAGTGACAGCGTGCACGTCGTGGTGGCACTTAGGGTAGAGTTTATAAATACTTATCATGAGTATATTTTGAGTTGGTTGTCTCTATGAAATTGTGGTGTTTTTTGGAACCATCTAGCGCTCATGGTGACAGTGTGGGGTTATCTAGATGGGGAAGGCAGACTTTGAGGCATGCTGTTATAGCCCTGTCGTGGATTAGAGTGTCCAAATGGAGAGTAGTTCAGAGTAGTATCATGAAGAGAAGATATTTATATGAAAGTGTTCACTAGTGAAAGTATGATCCCTAAGACTTGTTTCTAAATATTTAAACACCGTTTACAACTAGATATATTGCATGTTTTCTTGCTGCCATCTTTATTTCAGATTGCCTTTAGTCTTTTCCTCCCCGTCAAGCTCTTTTTTAGCACCGTTGATCATTCATATCATTTGTATTTTACTATCTCTTCGCCAAACTAGTGCACCTATACACATGACAAGTGTATTAGGTGTGTTGGGGACACAAGAGACTTCTTGTATCTTGATTGCAGGGTTTCTTGAGAGGGATACTTTTGACCACTTCCTCCCTAAATTCGATAAACCTTGGTTAATCCACTTAAGAGAAACTTGATGTTGTTCTACAAACCTCTGCACTTGGAGGCCCAACAACTGTCTACAAGAATAGAAGTGCGTAGACATCAAGCTATTTTCTGGCGCCGTTTTCGGGGAGGAAAGAAGAAGAAGCTCCCACGTCAGCAACACGCCATCAAAGTATTTTCTGGCGTCGTTGCCGGGGAGGTAAGGTAGAAGGTACTCACATCCTCCGGTGTGAGTGCTCAAAGTTATTTCCTTTAGATTCTTCAATTTTATCTTTTAGTTTATTGTTTTCACTAGTTAGGCTTAATGGAAAACAACAACAAAAATTAGAGAGCTTTATAGTATTTATCTTGAGTTAGGACATGAAGTGTTTGAAGAGAAAATTAAAAAACCTATGGAACTTTATTTGCATGCTAATAGCAATCTTATTAGTATGAATTCTTTGAACACCATTATTGCTAATGCTATGGAAACGTCTAAGCTTGGGGAAGCTAGTTTTTATGAAAATGATCTTTTTAGTCCCCCAACTTTGGAAGATAGCTATTCTATTGCTTATGATGATACCAAACCTCCAATATACGATGATTACAATGATGAATATGATATTTTAAGTCCATCTACTATTGAGGAGAAAATTAATTATAATTACAATATGCCTCCTATATTTAATGATTATGGTGATAAGAATAATAATGATAGCTATTTTGTTGAATTTGCTCCCACTACAATTAATAAGAATGACTATGCTTATGTGGAGAGTAATAACTATTATATGCATGTGGCTCATGATAAGAATGTTTTATGTGATAGTTATATTATTAATTTTATTCATGATGCTACTGAAATTTATTATGAGAGAGAAACATGGTTTTATGTATCTCAAGAATATTAAGTTTCCCCTCTTTATGTTGAAATTTTTGAAGTTGCACTTGTTTTGCTTTCCTGTGCTTGTTGCTTTATGCTTTCATGACTTGTCTCTTTAGAAGATTCTTATACATAGGAAGTGGGTTAGACTTAAATTTGTTTTATATTTGCTTCTTGATGCTCTCTTTTACTTCAATTCATATTTCTTATATGAGCATCTTCTCAAACTATCATGCCTAACTTAAAGGCGTTAAAGAAAAGTACTTATTGGGATATTAGCCAATAGTTTTCTTAAGTCTTGGAAGTTATTACTTCTGTAATAACCTCTCCTTATCCTTTTTATTTGATTTTTGTGCCAAGAATAACCTCTAATGAGAGGGAAGTAAGATATGGGAAAGTTGCTATCCCGAAACAAATTTTTGTGCTTCACTGTAAACATTCTTGAAATATACTGTATGTTCGATTGAGCTGTAATTTTCTGAATAAATCCCCCCAGTTGTTAGCTAACTTTTATTTGGTCAACACTTTTTTATTTGAGCAACAGAAGGTCTTCGAAAAAAATCGGTTTTTACCTGCTGGTCTGTTTTGGTAGATTTCTGCCACTATTTGTATTTGCCTCTTTATCGATTTCTTTTTGGGTTCTCTTTGGTAAATTGAGCTTTTTAAACTAATTGCTATAGTAGCTTGTGTTTTTCATGAAAGTTTTGCTGTTTTGAAACTAAACCCAAAGGTTTATTACTTTTCAATGCACTAATGTTGCTAATGAAGATTGTGTGAAGTTTTGTATGAAGGAAATTTTTCAGGTGTAGGGAAAGAATGATGTAATGAGATGAATAATGGACAAAATCTCAAGCTTGGGGATGCTACCCGTGATGTCTACGCACTTCTATTCTTGTAGACAGTTGTTGGGCCTCCAAGTGCAAATGTTTGTAGAACAGCAGCAAGTTTCCCTGAAGTGGATTACCCAAGGTTTATCGAACTCAGGGAGGAAGTGGTCAAAGGTATTCCCTCTCAAGCAACCCTGCAATCAAGATACAAGAAGTCTCTTGTGTCCCCAACACACCCAATATAGGTGCACTAGTTCGGTGAAGAGATAGTGAAATATAAGCGGTAACGGTGCCAGAAAATAGCTTCTGACTTGTTGACGTGGGGGAACGTGTGTGAGTGCCAGAAAATACTTTGATGGAGCTTGACGGTGAGGTAAAGACTAAATCAAGCAAACATGCAATAGATCTAGTATCAAACGGTGTTTCAATGCTTAGAAACAAGGCCTAGGGATCATACTTTCACTAGTGAACACTCTCTCATATAAATATCCTCTCTTCATGATACTACTCTTAACTACTCTCCGGTTGGACACCCTAATCCATGGTAGGGCTATAACAACACACCTCAAAGTCCGCCTTCCCCAATCTATATAACCCCACACTGTCACCTTGAGCCCTAGATGGTTCCAACAAACACCACAATTTCATAGAGACATCCAACTCCAAATATAACTCGTAACAAATATTCAATCTAGCCAAAGTGCCACACACGGTATGCACGTTGTCACTTTCACACACGTGGGAAAAAGCATAGATCTATTAAAGCAGAAAGAATATTTATGTAGACTCAAACCTAAGTGCCACCATGGCATGCACACTGTCACTTTCACACACATGGGGAGAGCAGAGATCTATTGAAGCACTTGAGTAGCAAGGTAGATCTACTAGATTACAAATATCATGACCACAACAAGATCATGCATAGAGAGAGAGATGAACACATAGCTACCGGTAGAGCCCTTATCCTCGAGGAAGAACAACCCCTCCTTATCATGGGAATCAGCAACGGTGATGAATATGGTGGTGGAGATCGATGGAGATGCCTCCGGGGCACTTCCCTGTACCGGCAAGGTACCAGAACAGAGACTTTATGTCCCCCGAATCTCCCCTTCGGTGGCGGTGGCGCTACAGAGGTTTTGGTGGATTTATTCTGGATTGTTTAGGGTTTTTGGGTCGAGGGATTCTTATAGGCGCAGGAATCAAGGTCAGTGGGGGTCCAGGCGGCCCACACCCCCTCCAGGCGCCTCGAGGGCTTGCATGCGCCTAGGGGGTGCGTCCACCCTGTGCCCCCCCCCCTCCGGCTCTGCTTCGTGGTTCCGTGTTGCTCCGGGGAAAATAATAACTTTGGCTTTTGTCCCGTCCAATTCCGATAATATTGATTTGCTGCCTTTCTGGAACCAAAAACAGAAGAAAACAGGCAACTGGCACTGTGGCAACTTGTTAATAGGTTAGTTCTAGAAAGCGGATAAAAATACCTCAAAGTATATACAAAGCAAAGCAAAGTAGATACAAAACAAGCATGGAACATCAAAAATTATAGATACGTTTCTGACGTATCAAGCATCCCCAAGCTTAACTCCTGCTCGTCCTCGAGTAGGTAAGTGATAAAAAGAAATAATTTTTGAGGTGACATGCACCATCAAAACGAATATCAAACCATTTGCAAGCATTCAAAGTTGGGATCAAAGAACTCTAATCATGAGCATGAAAGATGGAGTTCTAACAATAGGACATAGTAACTATGCATGCAACATGAAAGGCTACAAACAAAGATCATTAATAACATGCATTGAAAAATGTTTGTTTGTTTCACATACAGAAAACATAGCATAGTGGCAATCAGCTTGTCCCTCATAGAGTAGCAAATAGATGCATAGGACACCTTCAAAGTTCACAAGGGTGACTAGAAACAAATAGCACAAGAACAAGTAATATCACAATATGCATCAATCAATAAGTGGAACACTGCACACAGAATGACAATTATGCTCTCTTAATGGTGCCTAAAAGTAGAAGGTGGAGACTCAATAGTGGTGGAAGAAAGGCCTTTTATAAAGGAAGCAGGGATTTCAAGTTTCAAAAAGAGCTTCCAAAAATTATGGTACTTGTTAGCTTTCAGCCCTCATTGCCCCTATCATAAGCCTCTTGAGGTGATTAAGGTTAAAGTGGCAAAGATGGAGTATATGCTTGATGAAGTATAAGTTGGCAATCTCATGCCCCTTGAATACGAGGGCCACACCTCATGCTACTCAACTTTAGTCACCTGTAAGTTCTTGTCATTGTAAGTATTTTCATATCATTGAGAACCGCCAACGGGGTACCCCTTGCACATGGTACAGGAGCTATCCCATAACCAAAATGACAAGGCAAGCAGACAATGAGCATCTCAGTAATCTTCTTATTTACCATGGGAATATGGTGCTTTTTTATCTCTTTCCTGTTTTCTCAATGTGTCTCTCTTTTTTTATAAGAAGAATGCTTCATAGATGTCACTATGATGATGCTGCAAGTTTCCACCATGATTAGACTTACAAGTTCCCTCTTTATTTCACACCGGTGACATCCATAGACAAAAGAGCATGATATCAGCTGAGTACAAAGTACAAGTGCAATGTTGAAAATGTTCCCCGTGACAGCACGGTTCTGCAAATTACAACTTATAAGTGCAAGCATATACAACAAAGTTTTTACAATGGTTCAAGTTTATTAGGGGCAAAGAATATAAAGTGTACCATCAAGTTCGTGAGAGCTTTAATCACTAAGTTTTCAAATAACAAAATACTTTTTAATTGGAAGATAGATGAAAACAAGGATATACTTGGAATGGTGTAACACACCATGCATAGGAATTTACAGTGGACACTTTGGAATAACTTGGTTTCTTGGAGTTGGAATCATGAGTAGAGCTTACTCATACAAGTGGAGGCTAGCAAAAGACTGGGAGCAACCAACTAAGATAGCAATAATGGCCATAATCATGCAGAGCGACAAAACATTACTAATCAAAGCATAAAGTGGTACTACAAGTCAAGGACTAAATGATCATCGAGGCTATGGTGACTTGTTCATAGTCATAACATGGTGTGATCATGCGCCAAGTCAACCCAAACAAAGAATCAAAGGAGAATACCACAATACTATGTTTTTGCATGCTAAAACAACGCATAATTTATTTAAGGCACACTAATCAATCCCAATTGTTTGGAACAAGACATGCTACATCAATAATCACAAAGCATAAGGTCAAAACAACACATAACATGTCATCCTAAAGGCTAAGTCACAGTCAATGCAAGCTCCCTTTTGTACCACTTAAGCATGAAGCTTCCTACTCTTTTCCCAACACCAAACAACTTATTTGAAACAACTCACAAAGATAATAATAAATAAAGATCAGTGAGCTTGTCTCACAAATCCACAAATAAGAACTAAAAAGTTCTAAGCTGAAAGCACAAGAAAACTAAGGCTGAACGTAGTGCTAGCAAAAGTGAACACTCACAAAACAATAAGAGTGAAAACTAGAGTGTTCTAGGCAATGAAAACAAAGTGTGTCTCTCTCCAAAGGAAGTGTGGTGTAACCAACCAACTTACTCAAGAAAACTAAGCAAACGAAAACTAAAAAAAGAAAACTAAGACGCTCCAAGAACAACACAACAATGCATGAAACAATAAAAAGGAAGTGTCTAGAAAGACCTGAGATTTTTATTGATGAAGAAGGGGATGCCTTGGGAATCCCCAAGCTTTAACACTTGTACCTCTTGAATATTTCTTGGGGTGACAAGGGGTGGCATCCCCAAGCTTGAGCTTTTGTCCATTCTTCATCTCATTACATCATTCCTTCTCTACACCTGAATTTTTCTCCTTCATACAAAACTTCACACAATCTTCAGTAGCAACATTAGTTTATTCAAAAGATATTAGACCTCTGGAAAAGCTTTGGAACAACAAGGCTTTTCATAAAAACACAAGCTACTGTAGTAACTCGCTCAAAAAGCTCAATTTCCCAAAAAGAACCCAAAAAGGAATCAATAAGAAGCAAATGCAAATAATGGCAGAAATCTGTCAAAACAGACCAGCAGGTAGAAACCGATTTTTTCGAAGACCTTGTTGGGGAGGTAACCCCGAATTGGGTCAAGACAGGGGAAAGGCGAAAGGAATCTCCCTTATCGTAAGCCGAATTACTGATTGTGTCAGCCGAATCATGTAAGAGTCGGCCGAGATAAGCACGACCATGACGAATGTTGAATGAGTAGCACCTTATCCGGCCTACATGTGAGTTAAGTCGGCCGAATGAGTCTGACTAACTTGAATGTAGGTGAAGGCCGAGCGAGTTATGCGAGACATGTCCGAATAACATGAAGCTTGCAAGAGAAGGAGGTGCCTATAGTCAAACCCTAGTCACTGGCTAAGAGGAATCTAGACAGAGCCAAGCACAAAGGACAAGGGGCAGAGCAGCAGAAGGGCAGACGAATGTCACGGAGGTGACAGTGGGGAAGCCCGAGGCATGCATGTGAAGGTTTCTGGAACATTGCCGCCGATAGAAGGGCGACACGGAAAGGAGGCCGCCGAGTTACCATATTGGGACAAGCATATTCCAAGGATATGCTTGCCACGTCAGCCCTAGAAGATACCAAGGCACCCCTTTATAAGGGGGGACGCGGGCTCCTGAGGGGGGATCGATTCACTCTACGCCGGAAGGCTCATGTATTAGTGTTCTTCCTCTCTATGAGACTCCTCTAGAAACACTTGTATCCATTGAGAAGAGGAATAGAGATTTACTTGTAGAATTGCTGAGTATAGAAATCACTACATCTTCCCTCCCCAGATCCCACTAGCATCCATTGGCCCCATACTTTAGCCTACCCATGGCATCTGCCGTGCCACCACCACGACAGTTGGCGCCCACCGTGGGGCCAGCAGCAGTGCTAGCTGGAGTCAAGATCCGGACGGGAAACTTCATCCACACCGGCGAGCGGGTTGTCCCTGGCTTAGTCCAGAGATTTGGTATCTATGACTATGTCAGTGATAACGTGGGTAGCTTCAGGAGGAAGGCGTCTCCGTGTAACAGCGTCTTCATCGACCTGGGCGCACACAGGGTCTACATCGGCGTCGACACGTCCTGCGTCTATCCTCGCCAAGTCATTGAGGCAGGATAACCTCCCCTCAGCGCTACTAACGGGCCGCATGGTGCACGATCCGTTGGTAGCGTCGAGGTGATGATGACAACCGCAGCACCGGTGGGCAGCGCCGAGAAAGGACCCATGACAGAGGAGATGGTGGCAAGCATAGCCCGCAGCCCACCGAGGTAGATCCGCAGCAGCCAAGTCAGCCGAGGTGCAGGAGACGACCCCAAAGGCAGCAAGGGTAAGATGGCCGCCTCTAGAGAGACCAGAGAATATTCTCCAGGCAACTATAGATAATCTAACCACGCCTGTGACACCGATACTTGATCCGGCTAACGCCCAGGTAGAGTTAGAAGAAACTAGACAAAAAGTACTGGTAGAGGCAAAAAAAAGGTGTCGGACTTGCGGGAGTCCTTGAACAGGACCCTGCGAGAGTATGCTAAGGAAAACAAACTGGATGTGGCCCCCCGAGCGGGTAGATGAATTGATATTGAGAGGAAAGAACCTCATGAATGATATCAACAAAGATCATGAAGCTCGTGAAGGTGATTCAGTCGACCTAGGCTTGCCGAGGTATAGTACCCCGACAAAGAACCTAAGGGCGGCAAATGCCGCTGCTTTGGAACTAGAAGGGTTAAGCGGCGAAGCCCGGCAGAAACAGCAAGAAAGAGTGAATGAGCTGGTGCGCATTGCGAACCAGCAGAATGAGGAAATGCTTAGAGCTTACCCGACAAGACCGGGAGCTTCGCGTGTGCTTCATTTGGCCGGAGCAGCACCCGCTCTATCTGCGGCAGCAGCGTCCTCCCCGAGAAACAACGTGCGAAAAGATAGAGCAGTGACTTCAGGAAAAAGAAATAAGCAAATTGTTCCATATGATCTGGCAGTAGCCGGAAAGGTCAATGATAACAGAGGCAATGGAAGCCGAGGTAACAGTGGAGATAGAAACCCCGGCCGTACGAACAAAGGGCACGGGGACCTCGGAAGGAGAAATCATGAGAACAATAACCCGGCGGAGGGCAGGAGAAATCCTCCACCGGATCCTCAGCCGAGGTATGATCCTCGGCAAGAGCGAGAAGTGAGACCAGCTCACCATGATCAGGCAAATGAGAGGTACAATGATGGGTACTCGAATACGGATAATGTAGAACATGGTGGGAATAACCATTATGGAATACAAGAGAGGATATACATAAACTTGCCGTCAAATGATGCAACACTAAAACTGGACAGGTTGTATCTGTAGGGTTTCGTAGCATGGAAAACAAAAAATTTCTATCGCATACAAACAAACAAGCCAAGATCTATCTACTAGATTGTAGCAACGAGTCGATGGAATAACTTACCCTCGAAGATTCCAAAGTGTTTAACGAGAGCGGATTCTCGTGGGTGATGTAGTCGTACTCTTCCCGATCTCAAGATCGCGTAGACGATCCTTCCGGCGCTGCGTTCGGCAGCTCCCAATGGTCACACGCTCGATACTGATGAAGACCTTCCTCTCCTTGTTCCAAAGAAAGTGGAGGTTGTAGCACTCTCCTCGCGATTCCAAAGACAACGGCGTGGTACCAAGTAGAGGGAGTTCTGCAGGCCTTAAGCCGGAGCGAGTATGGTGGAGTATGAGAGCTATTAGTGGTCTAGGGATTAGACACACCAATTAGAAGGCTCTAAACCGAAGGCTATGGCAATTAGAAGCTCTAAACCAAAACGGCTCTAAACCGGAGGCTTTGGCTAGGGTTTAGATTAGAGGATAGGAACTTGTGTGTCTAGAGGAGGGCCCTGCCCTCCTTTTATAGGTGGAGGGGCCGGGGGAGGGAGGGAGTCCTCCCCAACTCGGCTTGGTGGAGGCGCACGGTTGGAGGAGGGATTCCTCCCAACTCGGTTTGCCCCCTTTCCTCTTTCCTCTCTTTCTGTTTTAGCCGTTTGACTTTTCAAACTTGCTATTTGACTTTTCAGTTTAGGATTCAATTTAATCCTTCATTTGGAACAGCGATAACACTTAGTACATGATGAAATCATTCCAATATGTAATGACACATTCATGTACCCCTTCCCCTCCGGAGTGTCGGACATTCCGGAACCTTCTAGAACATTCCCGATGAAAACACCGGAATCATTTCCGAACTCCGAAATGGGACTTTCCTTATATGAATCTTATTCTCAGGACAATTCCGGATCACCTCGTGATATCCCGGATCCCATTCGAGACTCCGAACAACATTCAGTCTCTTTCTCATAATACCATAACTACTCAAAAAACGTCGAATCCTTAAGTGTGTCTCCCTACGGTTCGTGAATTATGCGGACATGATCGAGACACTTCTCCGAACAATAACCAATAGAGGAATCTGGAAATTCATATGGCTCCCACATATTTCTACGATTACTTTGCGATCGAATGAACCACTTACATACGATACCAATTTCCCTTTGTCTCACGATAGTTTACTTATCCGAGGTTATGATCGTCGGTATCTCTGCATACCTAGTTCAACCTCGTTACCGACAAGTACTCTTTTCTCGTTCCCGTGATATGTGATCCCTTGTGAGCCAGTCACATGCTTGCAAGCTAATTGGGTGACATTCCACCGAGAGGGCCCAGAGTATATCTATCCGTCATATGGATGGACAAATCCCACTCTTGATCCATGTGTTTCAACCAATACTTTCCGAACACTCAATGCCACCTTTATAGCCACCCGCCACGGTGTGGTGTTTGATGTCATCAAAGCATCCATCCGGTAAAGGTGATATGCATGATCTCATGGTCGAAGGAATTAGGTTACTATGTATCAGAAAGCATATAGAAATTGAACTATTGAAATGACTTGATCTTTATGCTACGCTTATCTATAGGAGTATGTACACCATATCATTCTCCTAACGATATGATCTTGTTGTTGATAACATCTCAATGTTCATGATAAGGAAACCACAATCATTAATCAACCAACAAGCTAGTGAAGTATAGAGGCTATACTAGGGACTTCAAATTAAGTTTACAAATCACACAAGTATCAATGTTTCCTTGTTAATACTATTATAGCATGAATGTAAACATTTATCATAAACACAAAGATATAATAATAACTACATTTATTATTGCCTCTAGGGCATATCTCCAACAGTCTCCCACTTGCACTAGAGTCATCTAATCTAGATTACATGGTAATATGCCGAACACCCATGGCAGTTTGGTGTTGGTCATGTTTTGCCCTCGGGAGAGGTTTAGTCAACGGATCCGCCACATTCAGATCTGTGTACTTTGCAAATCTTTATATCCCCATCCCGGATATGTTCTCGAATAGCGTGAAAATGCAGCTTGATGTGTTTCACTTCTTGTGTGACCTTGGTTCTTGCGCATTGGCTATGGCGCCCATGTTATCACAAGAGATAGACATTGGGTCCAGCACTAGGAACCACACCCAGCTCAGTAATGAACTCTTTCATCCATATCGCTTCTTGTGAAGCCTCCGGCAGCCATGTATTCCGATTCGCTTGAAGATCTCGCCACAACGCTTTGCTTTGCACTCCTCCAGCTAATCGCCGCACCATTCAAAATAAATACGATCCAGATTGTGATTTAGAATCATCCGGATCGGTGTTCCAACTAGCATCGGTGTAACCATTAACAACGAGCTATTCATCACCTCCATAAGAAAGAACCATATCCTTAGTTCTTCTCAAGTACTTAAGGATGTTTTTGATCACGTCCAATGATCCACTCCTAGATCACTTTGATATCTGCTAGTTAAACTAACAAGATATGCAATGTCGGGTCTAGTACATAGCATGGCAGCCATTAGAGATCCTATGGTCGAGGCATAGAGAGTCTTACTCATCCTTTCTCTATCTTCTCCGATGTCGGACTTTGAGTTTTACTCAAGGTCGTATTAGCAACATGGGCAAGAACCCTTTCTTGCTTTCTTCCATTCCAAACCTCTTTAGAACTTTGTCCAAATATGTACTCTGTGACAATGATATTTGGCGTTTCGATCTATCTCTATAAATCTTTATGCCTAATATGTAAGCTGCTTCGCCAAGATCCTTCATTGAAAAACTATTATTCAAATATTCCTTGACACTATTAAGAAGGTATACATCATTCCCAATCAACAATATGTCATCCACATATAGTATTAAGAATGCTACAGAGCTCCCACTCACTTTCTTGTAAATACAAGCTTCTCCATAAGTTTGTATAAAACCAAAACTTTTGATCACCTTATCAAAACGTTGATTCCAACTTCGGGATGCTTGCTTCAATCCATATATGGACCGTTGAAGTTTGCATACCTTGTTAGCATCTTTAGGATCGACAAAACCTTTGGGTTGCATCATATACAACTCTTCATCAATATCTCCATTGAGGAATGCTGTTTTGACATCCATCTGCCATATCTCATAATCATAATATGCAGCGATTGCTAACATAATCCTCACAGACTTTAGCTTCGCTACCGGTGAGAAAGTCTCATCGTAGTTAACTCCTTGAATTTGTCGAAACCCTTTTGCGACAAGTCGAGCTTTATAGACAGTAACATTACCATCAAGATCTGCTTTTCTTCTTGAAAATCCATTTGTTCTCGACAACCTTCCGCCATCCAGAAGTCCACCAAAGTCCATACTTGGTTTTCGTACATGGATCCAATCTCGGATTTCATGGCTTCTTGCCATTTATTGGAATCTGGGCTCATCATCGCTTCCTCATATGTCTCGGGGTCATCGTGTTGTCTACCAACATGACACTCATAACGGATCATACCAACTGGAGTTGTACGAGTTCTCGTTGACCTCCGAGGCTCGAGCAACTTCAACCAAGTTTCATGATCATCATCATTAGCTTCCTCTCTAATTGGTGCAGCACCACAGAACTTCTTCCGTGCTGCGCTACTCGCAATTTCGAGAGAAGGTTCGACAACCTCGCCGAGTTCTACTTTCCTTCCAGTCACTTCTTTTGAGAGAAATTCCTTTTCTAGAAAGGATCCATTCTGGCAACGAAGATTTTGCCTTCGGATCTATGATAGAAGGTATACCCAATAGTTTCTCGGGTATCCTATGAAGACGATTTTTCCGCTTTGGGTTCAAGCTTGTCCAAATGTAACTTCTTTACATAGGCTTCGCATCCCCAAACTTTAAGGAACGACAATCTAGGTTTCTTCCCAAACCATAATTCATACGGTGTCGTTTCAACGGATTTAGACGGTGCCCTATTTAAAGTGAATGCGGTTGTTTCTAATGCATAACCCCAAAATGATAGCGGTAAATCTGTAAGTGACATCATAGAACGAACCATATCTAAGAGAGTTCGATTACGACATTCGGTAACACCATTACGCTGTGGTGTTCCCGGCGGTGTCAACTGTGAAAGTATTCCGCATTTCTTCAAATGCTCGCCAAACTCGTAACTTAGATATTCACCTCCACGATCAGAACGTAGAAATTTAATCTTCTTGTTACGTTCATTCTCTACCTCACTTTGAAACTCCTTAAACTTCTCGAAAGTTTCGGATTTATGTTTCATGAAATAGATATACCCATATCTACTCAAATCATCCGTGAAGGTAAGAACATAACGATAACCACCGCGCGATGCTACACTCATTGGACCACACACATCGGTATGTATGATTTCCAATAAGTCTGTAGCTCACTCCATCATACCAGAATATGGAGTCTTAGTCATTTTTCCCATCAGACATGCTTCGCATCTTTCAAGTGATTCAAAATCAAGTGATTCAAGAAGTCCATCGGAATGGAGTTTCTTCATACGCTTCACTCCAATGTGACCAAGACGACAGTGCCACATATAGGTCGAATTATCGCTTGATTTCAAACGTTTAGCCTCAATGTTGTTGATATGTGTATTTCCACTATCGAGATTCAATAAGAATAGACCATCTATCAAAGGTGCATGTGCATAAAACATATTACTCATATAAATCGAACAACCATTATTCTCGACTTAAACAAGTAACCGCCTCGCAATAAACAAGATCCCGATATAATGTTCATGCTCAACACAGCACTAAATAACAATTATTTAAGTATAAAACTAATCCCGATGGTAGATGAAGGGGTAGCGTGCGACGCGATCACATCAACCTTTGATCCGCTTCCCACGCCGCATCGTCACCTCGCTCTTCGCTAGCTTCCGCTTATTCTCGCAAAGACCTGCTTCGAGTTACAAATATGAGCAACCAAACCAAGATTAAATACCCGTGCACTACTACGAGTACTAGTGAGATACACATCAATAACATGTATATCGATATACCTTTCTTCTTGATGTTGCCGTTCTTGATCCGCCAAGTACTTTGGGCAATTCCGCCCAAAGGACCTTCTCCCTTGCGGCAAAAGCACTCAAGATCGTGCTTGGGTCCAGCCTTGGTCTTCTTCGCCGTGGTAACTTTCTTACCACCCTTCTTGAAGTGTCCCTTCGCTTAGACTTGCCTTTCTTGAATTTGGTGGTCTTATTGACCAACAACACTTGGTGCTCTTTCTTGATCTCCACTTCGCAGACTTTAACATAGCAAACAGTTCGCAACTCCTTGTTCATGTTCTCGCATGTTGTAGTTCATCACAAAGTTCTTGTAACTTGGTGGTAGTGATTGAGGACACGGTAAATCCCCAAAGCATTAGGAATCACTATACCCAAGCTTTGAAGTTTGTTTGCGTGCCTAGACATCTTAAGCACATGCTCACCGACTTGAGCTGCCCTCTTCCATCTTGCGCTTAAAGAACTTTTCAAGCCTCATAGCTTTCAATTGCCGCATGAGTCTCAAAATCAATTTGAGATCCTCGACAATATCATATGGGTCTGAATTCTCAAACCTTTCAAGCTCCGATTCCAAACCATACAAGATAGCACATCGAACTATGGAGTACGATTCTTCCGAGCGAGGTAAACATTCTTTACTTCATCGGCAGATCACCGCAGTGGGTCACCCAATGTGCATCCAAAGACATAGGTCAAATTACCAATGTGAGGACAATCCTCAAATTGTGGAACCAATCCGCGAAGTTGCTTCCACTGTTTTTCAACTTTTCTTTCTCTAGGAACGCATTAAAATTGATGGTAGGGGCTGCCATTGATCTACAACATATTTGCAATAGTTTAGACTAAGTTTATGACAAATTGAGTTCAAATTAATGATGAAATTAAACTAGGTGAACTCCCACTCAAAACAACATCCCTCACATTGTTTTAGTGATCACACGAACCAAATCCACTTACATCAACACCGATCATCACGAGAGTTGATATAGTTTCAATGGCGAACAATCATCATGTTCATCATATCTACTATATGATTCATGCTTTACCTTTCGGTGATCCGTGTTCCGAGACCATGTCTGTACATGCTAGGCTCGTCAAGATCAAACCTCAGTTTCTTCATGAGCAAATCTGGCTTGCTCACGTTGTATACACTTGCAGAATCTAACACACCCGATCATCACGTGGTGCTTCGAAACAACAAGCTTTAGCAACGGTGCTAACTAAGGGTGAACACTTTATGACTTGAAATTCATGTGCATGAGGGATCATCTTATAATGCTACCGTCATCTACTAAGCAATACAAGATGAAAAAGGATTAACATCACATGCAATTCAATAATATGTGATATGATATGGCCTTTCTTCTTTGTGATTCCAATCTCCATCTTCAAGCATGAACATGATCTCCATCATCACCGACATTGCATCAAGGTCAATGACGCTTCTCCATGGTTGTCGTCCACCGACTTCAACTATTACAACTACTTTGAATAGACACGCGGGTCTTAACATAAATTAAAGACAACCATATGGCTCCTGCCGGTTGCCAACTTACAATAAGGAACATTGCATACATCAAATATAATCATAATCATGGCCATATCACATCACTGAACACCCCTGCAAAACAAAGTTAGACGCCTCTACTTTCTTTGCATATTTTACGTGGTTTGGGGCTTTCAATAAGTGTCGTTCGAACTTACGAACAAGAACCACAACATTGATACTAGCATTGTTGATCACCCGTTGTAAATTGGATATTAACTATGCTAGGATAAACAGGCACCCGCAAAACCACTTATGCAATACAAGTTGCATGTCAAGCGTGGAGCAAGTCTCATGAACGATGTCATGTAAGGTTAGCCCGGGCCGCTTCATCCCAACATACCGCAAGATGCAAAGTACACAAGAAGCAATCGACAATAAAAGCATCAACGCCCACAATGACCATTGTGTTCTACTCGTGCAACAGATCTACATATAGACACGGCTCTGATACCACTGTAGGGTTTCGTAGCATGGAAAACAAAAAATTTCTATCGCATACAAACAAACAAGCCAAGATCTATCTACTAGATTGTAGCAACGAGTCGATGGAATAACTTACCCTCGAAGATTCCAAAGTGTTTAACGAGAGCGGATTCTCGTGGGTGATGTAGTCGTATTTCTTCCCGATCTCAAGATCGCGTGAGACGATCCTTCCGGGCTATGCGTCCTAAGCGCTCACAATCGGTCACACGCTTGCACTGACGAAGACCTTACTCTCCCTTGTTCCAAAGAAATGGAGGTTGTAGCACTCTCCTCGCGATTCCGCAAAGACAACGGCGTGGTACCTAAGTAGAGGGAGTTCGCAGGCTTCGCTTAAGCCGGAGCGAGTATGGTGGAGTGAGAGAGCTATTAGTGGTCTAGGGTTTAGACACACCAATTAGAAGGCTCTAAACCAAGGCTAGGGCAATTAGAAGCTCTAAACCAAAACGGCTCTAAACCGGAAGCTTTGGCTAGGGTTTAGATTAGAGGATAGGAACTTGTGTGTCAGAGGAGGGGCCCCGCCTCCTTTTATAGGTGAGGGGGCCGGCCAAGGGAGGAGGATTCCTCCCAACTCGGCTTGGTGGAGGCGCCGGTTGGAGGAGGATTCCTCCCAACTCGGTTTGCCCCCCTCTTTCCTCTTTCCCTCTCTTTCCTGTTTTAGCCGTTTGACTTTTCAAACTTGCTATTTGACTTTTCAGTTTAGGATTCAATTTAATCCTTCATTTGGAACGGCGAGAACACTTAGTACATGATGCAATCATTCCAATATGTAATGACAAATTCATGTACCCCTTCCCCTCTGGAGTGCCGGACATTCCGGAACCTTCTAGAACATTCCCGATGAAAACACCGGAATCATTTCCGAACTCCGAAACAGGACTTTCCTTATATGAATCTTATTCTCCAGACCATTCCGGATCACCTCGTGATATCCCGGATCCCATCCGAGACTCCGAACAATATTCTGTCTCTTTCTCATAATACCATAACTACTCAAACAACGTCGAATCCTTAAGTGTGTCTCCCTACGGTTCGTGAATTATGCGGACATGATCGAGACACTTCTCCGAACAATAACCAATAGAGGAATCTGGAAATTCATATGGATCCCACATATTTCTACGATTACTTTGCGATCGAATGAACCACTTACATACGATACCAATTTCCCTTTGTCTCACGATAGTTTACTTATCCGAGGTTATGATCGCTTGTATCTCGCATACCTAGTTCAACCTCACCGACAAGTACTCTTTTCTCGCTCGTGATATGTGATCCCTTGTGAGCTCACATGCTTGCAAGCTAATTGGATGACATTACACCGAGAGGGCCCAGTATATCTATCCGTCATATGGATGGACAAATCCCACTCTTGATCCATGTGTTTCAACCAATACTTTCCGAACACTCAATGCCACCTTTATAGCCACCCGCCACGGTGTGGTGTTTGATGTCATCAAAGCATCCATCCGGTAAAGGTGATATGCATGATCTCATGGTCGAAGGAATTAGGTTACTATGTATCAGAAAGCATATAGCAATTGAACTATTGAAATGACTTGATCTTTATGCTACGCTTATCTATAGGAGTATGTCCACCATATCATTCTCCTAACGATATGATCTTGTTGTTGATAACATCTCAATGTTCATGATAGGGAAACCACAATCATTAATCAACCAACAAGCTAGTGAAGTATAGAGGCTATACTAGGGACTTCAAATTAAGTTTACAAATCACACAAGTATCAATGTTTCCTTGTTAATACTATTATAGCATGAATGTAAACATTTATCATAACACAAAGATATAATAATAACTACATTTATTATTGCCTCTAGGGCATATCTCCAATAGTATCGTTCCGAGTTGTTGGAGGAACAAGGTCCGCCTGGTCCGGCGTGCTTCGGACCCCGGATCATGGGCGAACCACCGGTGCCGAACTTTCAATCGGCAAGGGGCACGAAAACATATAATGGGAGCACAAAACCACAAGATTGGTTAATTGATTATGCCACTGCCGTGAAGATAGCTAGTGGAAACCTACGATGCGTGGTGAGGTACGTCCCACAGATGCTGGAAGGACCAGTCAGGGTATGGCTAAACAATCTGCCAGCAGGCAGTATCAACTGTTGGTTAGATTATGAAGAAATGTTTGTCAGCAACTTCACCAGTACCTATAAAAGACCAAACAGGCCACGACAGCTCGCTATGTGCAAGCATAGGCCGAATGAAACGGATAGAGAATTCTTGACTCGGTGGTGTAACCTCAGAAACTCATGCGAAGGAGTCATAGAATCTCAAGCGATAGCTTGGTTTGCTCAAGGCTGCCGATATGCAAGTGTATTATGGCAAAGGCTGCAAAGAGATATGCCAACCACGTTGGCAGAGACCATCAGGATAGAAGATTCGTATGCTTTAGGGGATCCGACGCAACCAGAATTAATGTCGGCAGAGCATCGGGAACATCAAGATCAATATGCAAGAGATGCAGCCAGATCATCAAGGCGCAACGAATTCCGAGGTAGAAGAAGGGAGAGAGGACAAATTATAGATATGCTTCCAATCAAGTGGCAGCGGTGGTACAAGACCAGCCGAGTCATGGAAACAGTCAGCGACATAAGAATGGTCCTCAGCAATGGACGCCGAGGAATGAAGGGAAAAGACAGTGGACACCAAAACAGAAGAAGCAGTGGTAGGAAAGGCCGAAGTACACATTTGAATCCATGTTGGATCAACCGTGTAAGTTCCACACTCCAAACCCGTCCAAGCCGGCTAATCATACAACTCGTCAATGTGCTTGGATGAAAAATGCAATGGGGAACCCGGCGGGCATGCAAGCGCCCCCTCATCAAGCGCATGAGCAGCAGCAGCCACAGCTAACCGGAGCAAATGCGCAGCAGTTAATGTTACCACCACCTCCTCCGAGGTATGATAACTCGGACAGGAGGGATGCAGTGCATCAAGTGATAAATCAAGGTCAAGATGGAAGAGCAAACCCCGGAAACAACGGACGTAATGATTATAGGGAGCATCATCAATCATATTGTGTGTTCATAACAGAACAGCAAGATAGGCAGAGCGTACAACACCGGCATATGGAAGTGAATGTTGTTATGCCGGCAGTACCAAGATACGTGCCTTGGTCCGATAAGGAAATGACCTAGAGCTTAAAAGATCACCCGAAGATAATGCCGAATCTAGGGTCGTATGCATTGGTACTAGATTCGACATTTGTCGGACCCAGCATTAATGTGAAATTCTCAAAAGTACTCATTGATAATGGGAGTAGTATCAACATTATGTACAAGGACACAATGCACAAACTAGGAATAACACAGAATATGTTACAACCCACGAGAACCACTTTCCATGGAATAGTGTCGGGTCTCTCGTGTGAACCCATTGGGAAAGTCCGAGTAGATGTGTTACTCGGCACAAGGGAGAATTGCAGAGCAAAAAATTTTGAGTTTGAAGTGGTGGACTTAGAAAGTTGCTATCATGCTTTACTCGGACGGCCAACACTGGCTAAATTCATGAGCAGCTGCCACATTACTTATCTGAAAATGAAGTTACCCGGCCCACAGGGGGTGATAACAGTAGCCGGAGATTACAGAAAATCAATGGAGTGTGCTTCGGCCGGATCAAACCTGGCCGAGTCGTTGGTGATTGCAAGAGAAAAAAAAGGAGAATTCAGGAAGTAGCGGCTCTGGCTCAGTCGGCACAGCTGAATATGCCGGCATTAGCCAACCCCCATGGAAGTGTTTCTTTCCAGCCGACTAAAGAGACCAAAAATATCCAGATAGATGAGCAATTCCCAGAGCGCACCATCACGATTGGTGCCGGCCTAGATGCCAAATAGGAAGGCGAGCTCACCAACTTCCTCTGTGAGAATCGGGATATCTTTGCATGGTCGACTCAAGACCTGCAAGGTGTGCCGAGGGAGTTGGCTGAGCACTCTTTGCATGTAAGGCCAGGGGCAAGGCCGGTGAAGCAACCTCTCCACCGCTTCACCGATGATAGGATAAAAATAATAGGGGATGAGATAGCTCGACTCCTGGCGGCCGGGTTCATCATGGAAGTGCTTCATCCGGATTGGCTATCAAATCCGGTGTTAGTAGAAAAGAAAAAGGATGACCCGAATGTAGCCGTCGTATGGCGAATGTGTATCGATTACACGAACCTAAACAAGGCGTTTCCTAAAGATCATTTTCCTCTACCTAGGATAGATCAAGTCATTGATTCGACCGCTGGTTGTGAGCTGTTGTCATTTGTAGACGCATATTCTGGCTTCCATCAGATATCGTTAAATCCGGCCGATCAAATAAAGACTGCATTTATTACCCCGTACGGGGCTTATTGCTATCGCACCATGCCATTCGGCCTGCGTAATACAGGATAAACATACCAAAGATGCATGCAAAAATGTCTACATGATTAGATAGGAAAAAATGTACAAGTATATGTAGACGATGTGGTTATAAAAACCAAAGAGAGCAAAACGCTCCTTGATGATATTCGGCAGACGTTCGCAAACTTGAGAAGATTCCGGATGAAGCTCAACCCGGAAAAATGTACCTTCGGTGTGCTGGCTGGAAAGTTACTCGGTTTCCTCGTGTCCAGCCGAGGTATAGAGGCAAATCCAACTAAAATCCGAGCAGTTGAAAGAATGGAACTGCCGAGGAGTCTGAACGATGTACAAAAGTTCACGGGATGCCTGGCTTTGCTGAGTAGATTCGTATGTCGGCTAGGGGAAAAGGCATTACCTCTATATCAACTGATGAAAAAATCTGATAAATTCATCTGGACACCCCAGGCTGATAATGCATTTCATGAGTTAAAAAAGATGTTGGTCACAGCACCAATCTTTGCTTCTCCCTTATCAAAAGAACCTATGTTACTTTATGTAGCCGCCACTAATAGAGTGGTAAGCGCGATGGTTGTCATAGAGAGGAGTGAAGGGGATAAGTCAATACAAAGGCCGGTATATTACCTAAGCGAGGTATTATCGGCCTCAAAGCAGAACTACCCGCACTGCCAGAAAATGGCTTATGGAGTGTACATGTCGGCGAAAAAACTCAAACACTACTTCGAAGAACATCCAATAAAAGTGATTTGTGAAGCGCCCATAGCCGAAATATTGAGCAACAAAGATGCAAGTGGTTGAATAGCAAAATGGGCAATCGAGTTATCACCTTATGCTCCGCAATTTGATAGGCGGGATGCAATTAAATCTCAGGCAGTGGCTGACTTCTTTGTGGATTGGGCCGAGGTACAATATGAACCACCATTACCAGATCTGAATTATTGGATAATGCATTTTGACGGATCTAAGCTGAGAAATGGTTTGGGGGCAGGAATAGTATTGACTTCGCCGAAAAAAGATCAGCTGAAGTATGAGCTATAGATACATTTCGCCGTGTCAAACAATGTAGCCGAGTATGAAGCACTCGTCCATGGGTTAAAAATGGCAAAAGAGATTGGTATACGTCGGATCCTATGCTATGGGGATTCAGATCTAGTAGTACAGCAGGTATCAGGCAATTAGGACGCACTAGATGCGAATATGGCCCTATATAGATTTCATGTGCAGAAATCAGTGGTTATTTTGATGGATGCGAATTTCACCATATACCTCGGGCGGAAAATGACGCCGCAGATACACTGTCGAAGCTCGGATCAACCAGGCAATCAATTCCCCCAGGCATTGCCCTAGAGCACCTGAGAAAACCATCAATTACACCATCACCAGAATCCGAGTCAATTCGTATCTCGACAGAACTGATAGAAGGAAGTGTGCCAATGGAAATTGACAAGGAATATGACCCGGGTTTTCTAAAGGTAAAGCCGGCTGTCGCATGAGCAAACACAAAAAGATCCAAAGCTGTTATGTCGGTGGAAAATATGGAAATCGACAGTGAGACTATCCCAGAGAAAATCACGCCGATATGGGCGCAACCCATATTCTCATTCCTTAAGGACGCGATCTTGCCGAGTAATGAGGTACTGGCTAGACAGACAGTAAGAAGAGCAAAAGCTTACACAATCATAAACAATGAGCTGTATAAGAGAAGTGTCACAAGCGTACTGCAAAGATGTGTTGACTCGGCAGAGGGGCAGGAAATACTCCTGGATATACATCAGGGAGAATGCGGGCATCACGCCTCGTCCAGAGCTTTAGTGGCCAAAGCATTTAAGCATGGATTTTATTGGTCGACGGCATTGAAGGAGGCAAAAGAATTAGTAGAAAAATGTAACGGTTGCCAGAGATACGCCAGCAAGATACATATGCCCTCGTCCGAATTAAAGACAATACCAATTACTTGGCCTTTTTCTATATGGTGCTTGGATATGGTAGGTCTGTTCAAGCCAGCCCGGGGCGGAATGACTCACATTCTGGTCATGGTGGATAAATTCACAAAGTGGATCGAGGTGAAACCAATAAGAAAGTGTGATGGACCAACAGCAGTAAAATTCCTCAAAGATATTATCTTGAGATATGGATATCCACACAGTGTTATCACGGATAATGGCACAAATTTTGCTGAAGGAGCCTTTGCTAGATTGTGCCAAGAGAAACACATAAGACTAGATGTTGCCTCGGTGGCTCACCCAGCATCAAATGGGCAAGTACAAAGATCAAATGGGCTGGTATTGTCCAGAATAAAACCCTGGCTTATCGAACCACTGCAAATGTCGGCAGGATGCTGGATCGAGGAACTTCCAGCAGTACTGTGGAGCCTCATAACTACCCCAAACAGGTCAACAGGATATACCCCATTCTTTCTAGTATATGGGGCAGAAGCTGTGCTTCCAGCCGACATAACGCATGATTCGCCAAGAGTGATCCAGTACACAACTGCCGAGGTAAATGAAGTAGCTCGGCAAGACGATGTTGATTTGCTAGAAGAGGCCAGGGAATTGGCATTATCAAGATTAGCTATTTATCAGCAAGACCTCAGACGATAGCACAACAAGAAAGTCAATCCAAGAGTTTTTAAAGAAGGAGATTTGGTTCTTCGGCTAGTGCAGCGCACAGCCGGCATGCACAAACTCTCACCCCCATGGGAAGGACCATTCATCGTGAGTAAAGCATTGCACAATGATGCATATTACCTAATCGATGCTTAGTCACCAGAAAAGAACAAGGCAAACAAAGCCGGGGACGAGTCAAAAAGACCATGGAACATAGCCTTACTTCGCCCGTTCTACACTTAGAAGCCATATATTGCACGTCACGATGTGACGCACCAAGTCAAAGTATCGAGCATGTATTAGACCTCGGAACCCCGAGCGGCGACTCGGGGACTGCCTTATGTTGTATCTTATTTTGAATTATGTACTAAACCTCGGCACCCCGAGCAGCGACTCGGAGACTGCCTCAGGTTGTATCTTATTTTGAATTATGTATTAAACCTCGGCACCCCGAGCAGTGACTCGGGGACTGCCCCATGTTGCTTCGTATTTTTAAGTTGCATATTAAAACCTCGTAGCCACGAGAAGTAACTCGGGGACTCCCCCGAGATGCTCTCAACACTGAATTATGCATTATGTTTTGACGACCCAAATAATAACTCGGGGACTGCTTCATGATTTTAGATATTTTTTGAGCACATACAAGAACTCAGCAACCCGAGTGATAACTCGGGGACTGACTTATATTACCCGCGGTTTTTCTCCAGACACATAAAAGTTATGTAGCTAAAATAGAGACTCGAGGGTTCCCCCAAGTTGTTGATCATAACTAGCAAGATATGATATAAGCTTGCCTCAGTCATCAAAGGAACAACAAGGTGGAAACGAATAATGATAATAGTAACGAGAATAACAACCCCAGCAGGTCGAAGTATGGTAAGAGATGCAACCTATTCATACCACTTTACCAGAGGATACCTCGGGAAGAATAAATAAGCCAAGCTATGGGCTTCGAGCATTGTACTTCAGGTAGAAGTTGAGAACACAACATCTACACAACCAAGTTTACAAAGGGCAAGCAATATAAATGCGGAACGAAGGTCAGCCACATGGAAGAATACAATCCAGCTTTACAAAATTAAAAGTTCGGCAAAGAAAAGATATAAAGCAATGAGATTTACTTAGATGGAATAATAATAGTTACCATCACCAATGCCTCAGCGGTGCAAGGCAAAAAAGGTTCACACCACACCAAAATACGAACAATGGTTTCACAGACATCATACGCCCGACATACCGGGGACTTAAAATAAATTAGAGTTTTTTTTAACCTAAATAACGAAAAAGGCCAAATCACCCTTAAGGGGCAGTAGCATGGTCAGGAGCATCGGGCATAGGTATCTCGGATGATGGCGGAGCGACCTCGGTCTACTACGCAAGGGTATTTTCAGAAGGGCGCCTGAGGTCAAGGCGTCACCAAAGTTACTTCGGCTTCAATGTATAATAGTAACCTCGGGACAAGCCCATCACGAGAAACATCAGATTGAGCTCGAGAATTCTCAGTCCCCTTAGAGGACGATCGCGCGTCGCCATCCTCATCCGAGTTTTCATTTGAATCGCGGGACTTATCTGAATCACCCTCCGATTCATCCGGATCGGCCGAATCATCACCTGATGCATCTTCAGATTCAACATCATCCGCCGGATTGGGAAGAAAACTCGGCCCTTCAATCCAATTATGCAAGTCAGCATATTCGATAATCTGGAAGGCACGAGCTTGACGGTGAGCAATAAACTCCGGATTTTCTACCCAAGGAGAGCCAGTGCGCAGATGCATCAGAGTATCGAGGGAGATATCTTCATACCAAGACAACACGGCCGTAAGGGCCATGTCAGCACCAGCCCTCCCAGCAGATTCCCTCCAGAGGTTAAGTTGGGTTTGAGATGCCATCAGCCTTGACACAAGCACTTCAACTTCATCAATCTCAGGCGTTCCAGAGGTTTCCGGCCAAAGAACATGGTAGGCCCAGATAGATGCTTGCACCAAATGTCTTCCAATAATCTTCATTGGTCCAATAGCAGCACCGACCGCAATCAGAAAGTCTTCAATAGAGTATTCCTGATCCGAGGTAACAGGAACACCTCGGCGAGCGCGAGCAGTCACCACTGCCTTGGAGCTCACAGGTTTAGCTTCGGGAAAATGATCTGCAAATAAAGGCACCATATAAGATAAGACGAGCAAAAGAAAAAAGTAAGTCGGCAAAGAATAGAGACTTACGGTGAATATAATTTAGCATTTTATGCAGATCCTGGGTCCAGTCGGCCTTATTCTTCTCAAAGTGAGTGATTTCCTCGCTCATCGCCCGGTTCTTTAGCTTGGCAGCGACGAGAAGTTCCTTATCTTTCTGCAACTGCAGGATCAGTTGATTCTTTTTTTCAGAGAATTCCTGATCAACTTTTTCCAATTCGGATTTCTGGGAAAGCTTGAGAGACTCAACCTCTACGCGTAACCGGATTATCTCATCATCCTTCTCTTTGAGTTGCGCCGAATGAGTGGCAGCTTGCTCTAAAAAATGCAGCATCATATCAGGCATGGGTATGTGTAACTACCTCGGTGAATTACGCTCCTAGATACAAGCCTGGATGAGTGGTAGTGGTTGAAATAGTACGGTGGGGCCCCAAAAGCCACTCACTGGTAGTCCTTTCAGACGTCCCAACCACTACCCTCTCAACGGACCCGTGACGGTGGCGAATTGGCGGCGAAGGGATCAACTACGTACACAAGTGGGTATGTACGCAAGCCACCATACAAGAGTACATCAGAGCCATACCATCTAGAAAGAAAGGAAATATAGCAACGCCATACCAAGATTCAAATGACCTAGATAGATCTATATTTTAGGATACTTCCTCATACAACACACATCGTGGTATCATGGAAGCGGCAAACAAAATCCGAGTACGGATAAGAAGCAAATCGGCATAAGATGCCATAGAAATAAGCACATCCCAACTACAGGTCTCACGGATCCCTTCTAATCTCTACACCGAACGATCGTTGCCCACATCTTCGGCTTCTTCCACCCAAAGATCCGTGGAGGTACATCCATCCGAACCAAGAATTTATCGTGTGAGACCCTAAGGGTACTCAAGAAGTCTTAATGCCTCTAAAGGGACACAACCCGGTGACGAATTGCAGAGAAAGATAAGCCCTAGCAGTTCTACAGATAACGCTAACCATCCGCCTAACCAATGATAGACGGATGTCCGTGAATTAAGTACAGTTATAATGGTAATCTCATCAGATCCATCCTCCTCCTCGCTACCAACAAGGAAGCTTTAACAACCCCCATCCGCTGGCAATTTTATTAACCATTCCATGAGTGTTGCACTATTTACTAGTCAAGTTACTTAGTCGATTAAGGCGGTACTTTAGTTATGCTTGTCTATGATCGAGAAATTGTGCTCCAAGTCGTCCATATCCGCGACACGGCTTTCGTAAAGTTTTACCCGCCGGGTGCACCAATAGCAACACACGCCGATCAACCTCGGAAAACCAAATCAAAACCCAACGAGGCTTTCACGAACAATCACAGATTCAGAACTATTTCAGGGCCACCCCTTGAGTAGACCAACGGCGTAAGCAAGCTCGAGACGGACTCAAGGTTTGGGTATCTACGGTCAGAACGACCGGGAACCCAAAACTGGGCTTGTCGACACCGCGGAATCGTGTCCGATCCTAAATAAAGACAGGTGCTATCTGTCGCACAATTTAAATACAGAAAGTAGCATGGCAGAAGTACAGGATAGTAAATAAAACCTCAAACTAGTTTGTGGCCCCAAGAAATAAGACGGAATCAAGCTCTGGCTCAGGGGGGGTCCCATATACCTCCCGAATGTGGATAGCGCGGTAAAACAAGGAACAGGAATCAAGTACTCGGGGTCTTACGGGACACAAGTGAGCAGGAAAAACCAAATAGCAGATGTTGCTCACCGGTGCCACTTTCTTTAGTTATCCCACTACTACTCAGGTTAAGTTGTTTAGGTACCTCATTATCCAACAGACGCTCACATACCCTACACATGCTGTTCTCGACTACCATGGCTCAAACAACTCCTATAGTAGTGGCTCATGGGATGGAGAAACAAGCTTGGTGGGGTTTAAAAGTAAAGGCTATGCATACTTGGGATTCAATTTAATGCAATCACGACTCAATGATGCAAGAATAAGATAGAGGCAATAGGTACTGTATGTATGCAAGCATGTGGAAGTGCTTGCCTGTCAACTCGCTTGAAGCGAGGGACGGATCTGGGTAGTGCTCTGGTTCTCTTGATATAACCCCCGCCAAAGGTTCATCCGAGAAAAACCAAACAAACAAGGCCAACATGAATATAGAGCACAAGCATATGAATAAGATGCGTCAAGCAAACAATCATGCCATGATGAATGATGCACAATTTACATGGCATTAAGGTAGCATGGCATGGTGAGGTGTGGAGGACAAGTAATAACATTTTAATGGGGTTTTGGAATCACATTTGTTGCCATAACACTTGCTGTACTCTATATTTTTATATGATGCATGCTGCAATTGAGGTCAAGGATGGCATAAACAGAAAGGTCTCGTCGAGCTGATCATTTTAGACATATCATTTGTTGAATTTGAAATTATAAATCAAAAGTTGTGAATTTATTTAGTTCCAGTGGCATTTGTGTAATTTGAATAAGCTTGGAATTTTAAATGTGCAAAAAGCAAATTGGATGGCATATTTGAAATCCTGGCATTTTTCTGATATCCAAACATATATTGTTTATATTATTTGGTTTTGTGGTTTAAAAGATATTTGAAACAGAATTAAATTTGGAATTTGAATTAATTTTGTATAAGTTTGGAATTTAAACAGACATGCAGACACATACTTTTTGTACCCAGCCTAACTTAGTCCTAGACGCAGACGGGTGGGTCCCGGCGCACACAGCCCCACATGTCAGCGGCTGGGAGAAAAGGAGGACTGCGGGTTTATACTGAAACGCGTGAGCCTTTTATAAAAAAACATCTGACGCTGACAGAGGCTCCGAGGACCGCGGGTTGGGGCAAAAAGGGGCTAGGGGGTTTTGTGCAAAGAAGACAGCGGGTACTGTGCGTCTTCCTCTGAACTAACTGACAGCTAAAAAGGGCCGCGGCGCGGGCGAGGGACTCGAGCTGCGCCGCTGCAAGGCGCTGGGGCTAACCAGGGCGGGCTTGGGGGGCTGCTAGGAGGGGGCTAAGCGGCTAGGTGAGGTTGTTGGCGCGCACTGGAGCAGACGACGACGACGTTTACACCGAGGGTGCTCGTCGTGCCCCGCAACGTGAAGCGAACAGGAGGGACGGTCTAGGAGGACCAGGGCTTACCGCGGGCCGGCGATGTCGTGCTTGGTTCGGGCAGGGTCGGTCGCGATCAACGGGCGGGCGACGTCGGGCGGCTAGGGTTTCGTCGGCGTGGCGTCGCGACGGGCTTCGGGCTTCTCCTCCGCGCTCTGTACCGTGGCGACGCCGGGACCTCGAGCTACCTCGACAACCTCGGCTCAGCCGCCTCTGGATCGTGCACGCTAGCGAGAGACCGGCCGGCTGGGCACCGCGGTGGAGAAGGGGCAGAGGGATCTGGCAGAGCCTCAGCGGATCTAGGGACGGCTGTGAGGCGAGGGGAGGATAAGAAGAGAGGGGCAGTGGGGTTGCATGGGGAGGGAAGGTGGCCTCGGTGCCACCTTTTTCCCTCACGTGCACGCATGGGGGGCCGGGGTGGCGCGCAGAGGGGAGGAGAGGGGAGGTGGCCCTGGGAAGCTCGTGGGCAAGGTAAGGCTAGGGGAACCTTAGGCAGGAGAGAAAAGAGGGAGGAGAGGGGGGCTCGGGCTAGGGTTAGGGTTGGGGTCCTTGGACATGTGGGGTGGGTAGATGGTAGAGGGTTGCTTTGTGGGGCCTGCGCTAGAGGGAAGGGGAGACGATGGAGAGGGGCACTTAGGGTTTGGTTAGCTAGGGTTTAGCTAGGATGGTTAAGGGCATGGTGGTCATGTGGCCATGCTAGGTAGGTTTTAGAGGGTGGCTTAGGGTTTAGGTTTAAGAGAGGGGTAGATTTTAGGGTTTAGCTAAGGGGGAGGTATGGATAAAGGGAGATGGTACTTTAGTTGATCATGCAAGCTTGGACAAGATCACACCAAAACAAAACAAGGACAAGGAAGAGATGTGGTGATGGGGTTATCCTTATGCTTGCACATGATCACATGTGTATGCATGGAGATGGGGATAGGGGTTTAGCTAAGGGAGATAGAGCTAGATGATATGGTGAAGAAAACTACAAGCACCAACCAAGATTTAACACAAAGGAGAGAGATCCATGCAAGCAAAACCAAATGTCACTCCAAGATCAAGAAGAAGGTGGCACTTGCATGGCCCATGCAAAATAATTAATGCCAAAATTATCCTTGTGAAAACAATAATATTAACAAGGCATTATTCATATGCATTCCCAAAAGGTGGGCAAGGCCAAGCAAAGAGTATGGGTGGATTCCAACCAACCAACATGAGCTAGAGATAACCCAAATTAAAATGCCAAGCTCATATTAATTGGATGGTAGAATAAAAGGTGGTGAAAGAAAGGTGGTGGAGTCAATAAGAGAGATGCCCTCAACTCATCTTGGGCATTTAACAATATATTAAGAACCAAATACAATATCAAGAGGCAACTACAATTAATCATGCACATGAGATAAGAACCAAACAAGAAAAGGGTTTTATATGATGCTCAAATGCAAGGTGACATGATGAATGAGCATGGTATGATAATGATGCAACAATTATATGTTGGAAGTGGCCCTTTTTATTATTATAACAAGTAGCATTACAGGTGTTAGACAACTGGGATGCTACAACTCTCCCCCACTAAACAGGAATCTCGCCCCGAGATTCTAGGAAGAAGAAGAAGATACAAAGAGAGAAGGATGGTTGTACGGAGTTCATCTTCACGCTCCCATGTGGCTTCATCAATGTAATGGTGTGACCACCGCACCTTGCAAAACTTGATGGACTTGTTGCGTCCTTCGTTCTGCGGTCTCAAGGATTTTGGTGGGGTGTTCTTGATAAGACAGATCTTCTTGGAGGTCGATTAGCTCATGATCCACGGTCTTGTCGGGGTCTTTGAAGCACTTCTTGAGCTGAGAGATGTGGAAAACATCATGGACTTTGAGTTTTTCCGGAAGCTCAAGTGCATAAGCAACTTCTCCTCTTCTACCACGTATCTTGAAAGGACCGATGTATCTAGGAGCCAACTTTCCTTTGATACCGAAGCGGTGTGTTCCTCTCATGGGAGTGACACGAAGGTAAACGAGATCACCAGGTGCATATACCATATCCGTGTGCTTCCTGTCATAGTTGCTCTTCTGACGACTCTGAGCAATCTTCAGGTTCTCCAGAATGATATGCACCTTCTCCTCTGCTTGGGTTACAATGTCAGGGCCAAACCAGATTCTTTCTCCTGCACCTGACCAACCAATCGGAGTTCTGCACTTGCGTCCATAGAGAGCCTCGAATGGTGCCATCTTCAGACTCTTCTGGAAGCTGTTGTTGTAGGAGAATTCAGCATATGGAAGGCATTCCTCCCACTTCATGCCAAAAGAGATGACGCAAGCTCTAAGCATATCCTCCAGAATCTGATTGATCCTCTCCACTTGTCCTTGCGACTGAGGGTGGTAAGCAGTGCTGAAGTTCAACTTTGTTCCCAACGCTTTTTGGAAACTCTCCCGAACTTTGAGGTGAAGATGCTCCCACGGTCCGAACTGATTTCAAGTGGAACCCCATACAAAGAGACAATCTGTTGATATAGAGCTCACCAATCAATTCCGAAATTGTTTCTTTGATCGGGAAGAAATGAGCCACTTTAGAAAGCCCGTCGATGACAACAAAATTGCATTGTTGCCCTTCTGCGACCTTGGAAAGCCGGTGATGAAGTCCATCTCTACTTTCTCCCATTTCCATTCCGGAGGTTTCAATGGCTGTAGAAGACCAAATGGTTTCGATGGACAGCCTTGACTCTGCGAGACATCACATTCTCGAGACATACTTGGCACAATACCGCTTCAACCTGTGCCACCAGATTGTGTTTTCAAGTCCATGTACATCTTTGTGCCGCCAGATGGATAGAAAGAACCGAATCATGTGCCTCCTTGAGAACTTGGTCTCTCGACCGGGTAGTTTGGAACAAACATCCGTGTTCAAAGAAGAGCGCCCTTGGTCATCAACGTGGAAGGACTCATACTGGAAGGTCAAGCTTAGAGATGAGCTTTTGGTGTGCGTATCACCAAGGCGACGAGAGCGAATCTGTTCTTCCAAGAGAGGAGTAGCCGAAGGTTCAGAGATGCCCTTGTTCCACAATTTCCGTGTTGAGTCGACGGAATTCCTCGCACAAGAGAGGTCATGCTCTTCCACCAAGAGGTTGTTGACATAAGCTTTACGGCTAAGCGCATCCGCCATGACGTTTGCTTTGCCCGGGTGTAGTTGATGGTCACATCAAAGTCATTGATTGCTTCGATCCATCTCCTCCGCCAAGGTTGAGATCCGTTGAGTGAAGATATACTTCAAACTCTTGTGGTCCGAGAAGATCTCACAACGGTTACCAAGCAAGTAGTGCCTCCATAGCTTCAAAGCAAAGACAATCCTGCTAGCTCAAGGTCATGTGTGGGATAGTTGATCTCATGCGTCTTCAATCGACGAGAGGCATAAGCAACCACCTGCTTCTCTTGCATAAGGACCGCACCCAATCCTTGCAAAGAGGCGCCGTAATATCTGTAAAGGCTTAGATGTATCCGGGGAACCAAGACTGGTGTGGAAGTGAGCTTCTCTTTGAGTGTCTCAAAACTTTCTTGACAAGGTGAGTCCACAGGTACTTCTTGCCTTTCTTGAGGAGATCGGTAAGAGGCTTTGCTATCTTGAGAAGTTCGAACAAACGACGGCAATAGCTAGCCAAGCCGAGAAAACTCCGCACTTCCTTGACATTAGCAGAGGAAGCCATTCAACTATTGTCTTCACGGTTTCGGGTTGACTGCAATGCCCTTGGCGAGAGATAACATGACCCAAGTATGTTACTTGAGCCGTAACTCACACTTAGAGAACTTTGCATACAAGCGGTTCTCAAAGCTTGTTCAGACACACCGCAGTGTTCTTCATGCTCCTCCTTAGACTTGGAATAGACCGAATGTCATCCAGATATACCACGACAAACTTATCAAGGTACTCCATGAAAACGGAGTTCATCAGCCTCGAGAAGGTAGCAGTGCGTTGGTGAGACCGAAAGACATGACCGTGTACTCATACAGGCCATAGCGGGTGGTGAAAGCTGTTTTGGGCACATCTTCTTTGAATTTTGATTTGGTGATAACCACTTCTCAAGTCCAGCTTAGAGAACACCACAGCCTCGCTAGTGATCAAATAGATCATTTATCCGTGGGAGAGGATATTTGTTCTTGATGGTTTTAGCATTGAGAGCCCGGTAGTCAACACATAGCCTATCGGTTACACGCTTCTTCACAAAGATTGTTGGGCTACCCCAAGAAGAAGTCATGTTGAATGAAACCCAATTTTTCTTGTTCATCAAGTTGTCGTTTGAGTTCACCAACTCAGAAGGACCCATTTTGTATGGCCTCTTGGAGATAGGAGCCGTTCCAGGTTCAAGCTCAATCACGAATTCAACTTCGCGATCCGGAGGCATACCCGACAACTCTTCAGGAAAGACATCTGGGAACTCACAGACCACTGGTACCCTCTGAATAGCTTCCATAGCATCATCATTCAGAGTCGCCAAGGAAAAGAGCCGACCAGGAGTCGACTTGGAGAAAAGACTATATGGCCTTCAGAATCTTCAGAGACACCGAGCGTCAAAGACAATCAATCACAATTGCATTTGTCAACCAATCCATGCCCAAGATGACATCAATGTCAGAGTTGCCCAGAACAATTAAAGAAGCCAAGAAGGAAGAACCACCAATCTCAATTTGATTCCCATGACTGATCTTAGATGCCACCATATTTGCTCCAGGAGAAAGAACCATTAACCGCTTAAGAATAGGCTCCATTGTTAAGTCATTCTCATTTGCAAACTTGTGAGACACAAAAGAATGCGATGCACCGTAATCAAAGAGAACTCGTGGTGGACCGAGTTAACGGATAGCATACCCATTACAACTCCAAAGTGCGAGCTCACTTGAGAGGCGTTGACGGATTGGCGCGAACAACCGCAGACCGGGCTTAGTGTTGATGTTGAGAGCCCGAGGCGGTGGTGCACGAACCAAGGAGAGCTTGTTGCGATCTTGGCGGGGGGAGAGCTTTGTTCTTCATTGGACAGTTCCAGTGGGGATGTCCGGGATCTCCTCACGTGAAGCGGTGCACCGGTGGACGTGGAGCAGTAGCTGTGGACTCCACAGCGCGCTGTGGTAATGGTTGTAGCCCCAGGAGCCGCAGGTGAAGTTTGGTGGCCTTGACGTGAAACTCGCAGGTCTTGGTGGAGCCGGAGCGACGGGGTGTTAGGAACCCGACACGCCGCTTAGAAGGAGCTGCCATAATCGCAGAGCTTGATGCATCCTCGTTGTGTTTCTTGGACTCCTCAAACATTTGCCGCTTGCCTCCTCTTGCGGTCTTGCAGTTTGTAGTTCCAGGAAGGTTGCGGTCTTGCATGCGTGATTGCATACTTAATCGACGCATTGAGCCCTTGCCTGAACCTTTCGCTTCTTCTTGTCATCGATACCTCATCACCACCATAACGGGATAGATTCATGAAGTTCCTGATATAGGTGTTGACGTTATCATTTCCCTGCTTCAGGTTGAGGAAAGCCTCCTTCATCCTTTCCATCACAATCTCTGAGAGAAACTGCTCTTTGAACGCTTCAGTGAACCTCTCCCAAGTAGGCTGGAACCCAGTGCAGCTTGCCTTCAAGTAATTCTCCCACCAAAGAGCTGCATCTCCCTTGAGAAGGTGGGTAGCACACTTTACCCACTCCTGCTCCGGAACATCAGCAGTCTCGAGCAATCTTGAGATCTCACGCAGCCAATCATCCGCGTCCAGAGGTCGGTCAGAAACATCAAACTGACGAGGGTTGAACTTGAGGAAGCTCTTGATGTCTCCACGCTTGGGAGGTGGAGGCAGTGGAGCAAACTCATTTCTTCTGACACTCTCCTCAAAGCGCTGCTGGTTCTCTTGCATTGCCGCCAAAGCATTAGCTATGTTTGACAGCGCGGAGCCCAGTTCCGGAGGTATGTCCTCTTCGGTACGGCGTGGTGGAGCCATCCTGTCATTGATATAAACTCAAGTCAGTACTATAATGGAAGATGATAATAATCCAAAATAGTACCAAGATGGAATTAACCAAGATTAAAGGATACAATTTACTGAGATGATATTAAAATATCAACAAAGTTCATAGCACCTAAAAGATATTAAGCATATCGCACACGAAAAAGGAGTGTGGTACACAATATATCAAAGAAAAATTTTCCACAAATTTCGCATTACAATACCAATAGATGCTAAAATTACTTAACGAATCAAGATTAGTGACTCTACCGATTCAATATACAAAAGCGAATGATAAAAGTAGTGGTATGGTCGCGACTCCATCCCGCACTCAAATCATTACTCCGCACATGAACAAGTGGAACACATATCCTAACCCTTCTTCTCACGACGAAACCTAAAGATTGGTAACTACGGAAACGAACACCCCAAACAAGATAGCGTCGGATACCAGAGGAAGATAGATTGCGTCGGTTTGCAAAAGCCTGTCGGTATGGAATGTACCAACAGTTGATAACCAAAGGCAGATAAGATAACAACTTGGAATGCAACAGATAGACAAGGGATTACACACACACACAACCTATGGTACTACGGAAACCCAGAACACGTGAATCCTAGTTTGAATCTTGAGAAGAGGATTGAAAACGTTGCACTTCCTTACCAGAAAAAGGGTGGGTGGGGGGGTAAGAAGAAAAGTGGAAGCAGTCCTACTCGCTTTTGTTTTTCCCTAATATACATAACTACCAAAATATTTGCTAGACGACAACGACTGCTTGGTGAAACCTCAAGGTCGGGATGGCTCGATACCAATTGTAACTACCTCGGTGAATTACGCCCTAGATACAAGCCTGGATGAGTGGTAGTGGTTGAAATAGTACTGGGGCCCCAAAAGCCACTCACCGGTAGTCCTTTCAGACGTCCCAACCACTACCCTCTCAACGGGACCTCAGACGGTGGCGAATCGGCAGGCGAAGGGATCAACTACGTACACAAGTGGGTATGTACGCAAGCCACCATACAAGAGTACATCAGAGCCATACCATCTAGAAAGAAAGGAAATATAGCAACACCATACGGCAAGATTCAAATGACCTAGATAGATCTATATTTTAGGATACTTCCTCATACAACACACATCAGGGTATCATGCGGAAGCGGCAAACAAAATCCGAGTACGGATAAGAAGCAAATCGGCATAAGATGCCATAGAAATAAGCACATCCCAACTACAGGTCTCACGGATCCCTGTTCCCGGAATCTCTACACCGAACGATCATTGCCCACATCTTCGGCCTCTCTTCCACCCAGTATCCGTCCTGTGGAGGTACCTGTCCATCTGAACCAAGAATTTATCGTGTGAGACCCTAAGGGTACTCAGCAAGTCTTAATGCCTCTAAAGGGGACACAACCTGGGGTGACGCAATTGCAGCGAAAGATAAGCCCTAGCAGTTCTACAGATAAACGCTAACCATCCGCCTAACCAATGATAGACGGATGTCCGTGAATTAAGTACAACAGTTATAATGGTAATCTCATCGATCCATCCTCCTCCTCGCTACCAACAAGGAAGCGGACGAACAACCCCCCCATCCGTTGGCAATTTTATTAACCATTCCATGAGTGTTGCACTATTTACTAGTCAAGTTACTTAGTCAGATTAAGGCGGTACTTTAGTTATGCTTGTCTATGATCGAGAAACTGTGCTCCAAGTCGTCCATATCAGCGGACATGGCTTTCAGAAAGTTTTACCCGGCCGGGGTGCACCAATAGCAACACACGCTCGATCAACCTCGGAAAAACCAAATCAAAACCCAACGAGGCTTTCACGACTGAACAATCACAGGATTCAAAACTATTTTAGGGGGCCACCCCTTGGAGTAGACCCGCAACGAAGTAAGCAAGCTCCGAGACTGACTCAAGGTTTGGGTATACGGCTGTGAACGACTGGGAACCCAAAACTGGGCTTGTCGACACCGCGGAATCGTGTCCCGATCCTAACAAGACAAAGGTGCTATCTGTCGCACAATTTAAATACGAAAGTAGCATGGCGGAAGTACAGGATAGTAAATAAAACCTCAAACTAGTTTGTGGCCCCAAGAAATAAGACTAATCAAGCTCGCCTGTGGGGGTCCCATATACCTCCGGATGTGGATAGCGGTAAAACAAGGAACAAGAATCAAGTACTCGGGGTCTTACGGGACACAAGTGAGCGGAAAACCAAATAGCATATGTTGCTCACCGTGCCACTTTCTTTAGTTATCCCACTACTACTCAAAGTTAAGTTGTTTAGGTACCTCATTATCCAACAGACGCTCACATACCCTACACATGCTGTTCTACGACTCGCATGGCTCAAACAACTCCTATAGTAGTGGCTCATGGGATGGAGAAACAAGCTTGGTGGGGTTTAAAAGTAAAGGCTATGCATACTTGGGATTCAATTTAATGCAATCGCGACTCAATGATGCAAGAATAAGATAGAGTCAATAGGTACTGTATGTATGCAAGCATGTGGAAGTGCTTGCCTGTCAACTCATTTGAAGCGAGGGACGGATCTGGGTAGTGCTCCTGGTTCTCTTGATATAACCCCTGCTCAGTGTCTATCCGAGAAAAACCAAACAAACAAGGCCAACATGAATATAGAGCACAAGCGTATGAATAAGATGCGTCAAGCAAACAATCATGCCATGATGAATGATGCACAATTTACATGGCATTAAGGTAGCATGGCATGGTGAGGTGTGGAGGACAAGTAATAACATTTTAATGGGGTTTTGGAATCACATTTGTTGCCATAACACTTGCTGTACTCTATATTTTTATATGATGCATGCTGCAATTGAGGTCAAGGATGGCATAAACAGAAAGGTCTCGTCGAGCTGATCATTTTAGACATATCATTTGTTGAATTTGAAATTATAAATCAAAAGTTGTGAATTTATTTAGTTCGTGGCATTTGTGTAATTTGAATAAGCTTGGAATTTTAAATGTGCAAAAGCAAATTGGATGGCATATTTGAAATCCTGGCATTTTTCTGATATCCAAACATATATTGTTTATATTATTTGGTTTTGTGGTTTAAAAGATATTTGAAACAGAATTAAATTTGGAATTTGAATTAATTTTGTATAAGTTTGGAATTTAAATGACATGCGTACACATACTTTTGTACCAGCCTAACTTAGTCCTAGACGCAGACGGGTGGGTCTCAAGCACACAGCCCCATGTCACGTGCTGGGAGAAAAGGAGGATCTGGGTTTATACTCAAAACGTCAGAGCCTTTTATAAAAAAACATCGATGACAGAGGCTCCGAGGACCGCGGGTTGGGGCAAAAGGCCAGGGGTTTGTGCAAAGAAGACAGTGGTATCGTGCTTCTTCCTCTGAACTATCTGACAGCTAAAAAGGGCAGCGGCTGGCGCGGCGAGGGGACTCGAACGTGGGTCGCTGCCGTGCGCGCGGGTGGGGCTAACCAGTGCGGCTGGCTTGGGGAGATGCTAGGAGGGGGCTAAGCGGCTAGGTGAGGTTGTTGGCGCGCACTGGAGCAGACGACGATGACGTTTACACCGTGCACCGAGGGTGCTCGTCGCCGTGCCCCGCGTAACCAGGAAGCGAACAAGGGAGGGACGGTGTCTAGGAGGACCAGGGGCTTACCGCGGGCCGATGTCGTGCTTGGTTCGGGTGGTCGGTCGCGATCAACGGCGGGCGACGCCGGCGTTAGGGTTTCCGTCGGCGTGGCGTCGGTGCGGCTCGGGCTTCTCCTCCGCTCCGTGTACCGTGGCGACGCTGGGACCTCTGAGCTACCTCGACAACCTCGGCTTCGCCGCCTGGATCGTGCACGCTAGCGAGAGACCGACGGCGTGGCGGGGCACTACGGTGGAGAAGGGAGGGATGCAGGCAGAGCCTCAGCGGATCTGGGACGGGCGTGGAGGGGAGGATAAGAAGAGAGGCAGGTGGGGTTATGGGGAGGGAAGGTGGCCTCGGTGCCACCTTTTTCCTGCTCACGTGCAGCATGGGGGGCTGGGTGGCGCACAGAGCTGGGAGGAGAGGGAGGCAAGTGGCCTGGGAAGCTCGTGGGTGTAAGGCTAGGGGGAACCTTAGGCCAGGGAGAGAAAAAGAGGGGAGGGGAGAGGGGGCCGGCTCGGGCTAGGGTTAGGGTTGGGGGGTCCTTGGACGTGTGGGGTGGGTAGATGGTAGAGGGTTGCTGGGGTGGGGCCTGCACGCTAGAGGGGAAGGGGAGACGATGGAGAGGGGCACTTAGGGTTTGGTTAGCTAGGGTTTAGCTAGGATGGTTAAGGGCATGGTGGTCATGTGGCCATGCTAGGTAGGTTTTAGAGGGGTGGCTTAGGGTTTAGGTTTAAGAGAGGGGTAGATTTTAGGGTTTAGCTAAGGGGGAGGTATGGATAAAGGGAGATGGTACTTTAGTTGATCATGCAAGCTTGGACAAGATCACACCAAAACAAAACAAGGACAAGGAAGAGATGTGGTGATGGGGTTATCCTTATGCTTGCACATGATCACATGTGTATGCATGGAGATGGGGATAGGGGTTTAGCTAAGGGAGATAGAGCTAGATGATATGGTGAAGAAAACTACAAGCACCAACCAAGATTTAACACAAAGGAGAGAGATCCATGCAAGCAAAACCAAATGTCACTCCAAGATCAAGAAGAAGGTGGCACTTGCATGGCCCATGCAAAATAATTAATGCCAAAATTATCCTTGTGAAAACAATAATATTAACAAGGCATTATTCATATGCATTCCCAAAAGGTGGGCAAGGCCAAGCAAAGAGTATGGGTGGATTCCAACCAACCAACATGAGCTAGAGATAACCCAAATTAAAATGCCAAGCTCATATTAATTGGATGGTAGAATAAAAGGTGGTGAAAGAAAGGTGGTGGAGTCAATAAGAGAGATGCCCTCAACTCATCTTGGGCATTTAACAATATATTAAGAACCAAATACAATATCAAGAGGCAACTACAATTAATCATGCACATGAGATAAGAACCAAACAAGAAAAGGGTTTTATATGATGCTCAAATGCAAGGTGACATGATGAATGAGCATGGTATGATAATGATGCAATAATTATATGTTGGAAGTGGCCCTTTTTATTATTATAACAAGTAGCATTACAGGTGTTAGACAACTGGGATGCTACAGTATGCATTCTTGATGCGATGCTGCAAATGTGTGTAACTCGGCTATACCAAAGCCGGAAGGTTGTAAGAAACCCAATATTTATCTCGGACAGAAATTAGCAAATTAAAAACCAAAAACGAGGAACCAACCTTCAAGAGCGTCAACTTTCTTGGTAAGGCGGGTATTCAGATTATTGATACTAGCTGCACACCAGCAAAGAGTGAATTAGCTCGACAAGCCAAAAATGTTACGAACTTAAGGAACAATACAAAGATTTATTAAATTACCAGTTTTCTTCACTACGGGAACAACCTTCTCAAATTTTTCTTGTAGTTTCTTGTGGGCAAAGAGCAACCTTTGAAATTCGGCAGTCCGCCGATCATGCGCAACCTAGATATAAATAGAAGGTTACAAAACTAGATATTCAATAAAGCTGATCCGAATCAAGTGAAACTTGACTCGGATCTAAGTGGTTGGATATTCAAAGTTAAAGTTGATCCGAATCAAGTGAAACTTGACTCGGATCTAAGTAGCTGGATATTCAAAATTAAAGGTGATCTGAATCAAGTGAAATTTGACTCGGATCTAAGTGGATGGATATTCAAAGTTAAAGCAGATCCGAATCAAATAAAACTTGACTCGGATCTACGTGGCTGGATATTTAAAGTTAAAGCAGATCCGAATCAAATAAAACTTGACTCGGATCTAGGTGGCTGGATATTCAAAATTAAAGCAGATCCAACTTAAGTGTAATTTGACTTATATCAAAGTGGCTAGATATTTAAAGCTAAAGCAAATCCGAACGAAGTAAAACTTGACAAAGCTTCAAAACGAACAACAAGTTATCCATTTGCAAGCTTCGGGGACTAGTGTGTATATAATACCATTTGAATGATAGACAAAGTATCAACGAAAGCACTTACCTCATTCATCTTGTCACTATCAAGGACAATTTTAGCAGCCATGTGCATGCGACTGCTGAGGTTGGAAAGCTAAAATGGTTGGCTACTCGGATTGCCTTCAAGTTGATCGGCGGCGTTCCAGTTATTGGCATACTCCACCAAAGAGCCAAGGCTGTTCCCGCTCTCAGTGCGAGTCAACACTTTACCTCGGGCCCGGTGTGTGACCACCGCCGTCACCGGACTCTTGTGAAGAGTAAGTTGAATGTCGGTAGCAGGGGTGACAACACGCTTAGCGGAGGAAGCTCCCTTGCGAAGTGCATCAGCTATGTTGGGATGAGAAGAGGAGGCTGGCCCTTTCTGAGAAGCCGAAGGTTTAGTAACAACAGTTTTCCTACTTTTAGTAGAGACCTCGGCAGGGGCAGAAACCTCAGCACTAGGAATCACGCCCTGGGGGGAAGGAGGAACTGAAACTTCCAAGGGGGGCGAGGTGGTGATATCCTCGGATGGAATTGGAGAAGCAGCTGGGATTGTGGTGATCAAAGTATCATTGGGGGAAACTTCGGTGGTCATGACATGAGCAACGGGCTCAACCGGGTGATCCGGTGTAGGAGTTATGTCGGCAATAACGGCGGGGGCGATAGGAAAATCTCGTCCAGGCAACATATGGGTCGGCGTAGGAGGAGAATCAACACGAGAGGGACTGGGAACCCGAGTATCTTCTGGAGGAGGAGAAGGCGGTCGAGTAGTATGGGTCGTCATACTCGGACCGCTAGGCTTTGCGGAGAGAGGAGCTCCGCGAAAGACAAAAAAGTCAAGTCAATAGACAGAAAGAGAGAAACAAGAAATACAAATGAAAGTAAACTCACCCAGTTACCGCAGGCATGGTCTTACGCCTCGGAATATGCTCGGCAGACTTCTTCACTCGCTTCTAGGGGGCAGCACTGGAGGGATCTTCCGGAGCGGTGCGCTTCTTTGAGGTAGCAAGAGCTTGAGAAGTAAGAGGCTCGGCGTCGTGCACCTGACTAGCTGGATTAGCTGGGAAAGTAGGAGCCGTAAATGCGTAAGATATAGGCACCGCGGCAACTACCTCAAGAATTTGGACGTCGTCCGAGTCACCTTCATCTGCGTGGGCCGAGGTCTTGCCACGGGCGCGAACCGGAGCAACATTCGACTTAGGGACGAACTCCTCCGAGTTAGGTTCCTCGTTGTCCGGGGTATTCCGATCTGCAGTCCAGGGAAGAGCCAAAACCTCGGCATCCTCGGTCTTTTGCTCCGCAAACCTCTGCGAGAGAAAAAACAAAATAGGATTAGCAAAAGAACGATCACAAAGGCGACTCGGAAGCAAACACCAATGCGTAAATCTACCTGAGGAGGGGGATTCCCGCGAGTGAATGGCTTCAGTCCCCATGCCCACTCCTCTGGCATATCGGTCTTGAAGATGGCTCGGACACGCTTATAAATGTGATAGTCGTTGAGCTCAACTGTTGAAACTAGGTTGGGATCGAGAGGACTACTCATGTAACAAAGCTTGCGAGAGCGAAGATGAAAAGGGAAGATTCGGCTGTTGATGAATGCGGTCATCAGATCCTCACCACGGATCCCGGTGCGGATCAACTCCTTGAGCCGAATCTCAAATGCCTCGGCCAGAGCATGGCTCTTCCTAGGGTTGTAGTTCCAATTCTTCTTGGAAGGGAGCCGATAGAAAAAGCGGGGAGCTGAATCTAATCTTCTTTCCCCGTATTTTTGACATAGAAAAATGATCTATGTCATTTCTTACAAGACTCGAGGCCGACGACACGCGGGAACTCAGAGTTTCTCCTAGGTGTAATAGACGTAGCCCCACATTGGGTAAGAGATTTCTCGGAAGGGTGAAGATATTTTTCCGGCACGACATTAGATCGGATTTGGAAGAATTTGGACCAGACATGTACGGAGGGCCAAAGGCCAAAGTACCCCTCGGAAGCCGAGATAAAAGCTAACAAAGAGGTGATAGCATTGGCCGGCAGATGATGCGGCTGGAGGCCGAAGTAATCGAGGAACCCCCTAGCAAAGTCACTAAGGGGGAGGCCGAACCCACGAGCAAAGTGGGACATGAAGACTACATACTCTCCCTCGTTGAGCACTGGAGAGGATTCTTTGTCGGGCAAGCGACAGCTTACGTCGGCGGGGATCCAGTGCGTCTTGATTAACCACTCTACCTCACGGCGAGTGACAGCGGAACCCTGCCAAGAACCCCGTTCCGGACCGGATGCAAAGTCATCCTCCTCAACGAGGGCTCCGCTGGCAGAACTAGACATGGGCTCGTCGGAGGAATCAACGGAGGAGAAACTAGTGGTGGGGAGAGGCCTAGAGGTGCAGGGCCCCGTCGTGATTCTAACGAGCTCGGCGGCGAGACGAAGAAGAACCGCCGTGAGGAATCTAGGAAGGCAGAAGGAATGCCTAGGGCGGAAACCTAGCGGCGGTGTCGTAGGATAACTCACCAACGAAGGCGACAGAGCGAGGGCACAGCGGTGAGGTCGTCGTAGCAGGAGAACTGTAGCATGACCGTCGAGGAGGTCGACGATGGCGCAACCGCTAGCACACGAACGGAGGCACCGGCGCGAGGAGGAAGAAGAAGGGCAAACGAAGGGGGAAAGCAAATCATCTAGCCCCGCTCCCCTATTTATAACCGCGCAGTATTAGCGGTAGTGGGATCGTGGGTGCGCCACAATAACCGTGTAATCACGCCCGTGGTGGAACCGTACGCAACTAGTGGAGCCACACCACAGGACACACGGCATAGGAGAGGATCGGGCCAACTGACCGATGCGGTACTCGAGGCGTCACTGCGCCGACGCGACGGGCGAAGTAATCACTGTAGATTGTCAGTAAACTCTGTAGAGGAACAAAAAACTAGAAGAACAATGATGATTGGTACACGTAGGACAAGGCGTGCTCAGGAAGCTGCACGGATACCTCGAACAGAAAGAAACTCGTAAAGAAAGAGAGAAGTATGACGGGAAACTGATGTGGCCCGTCCGAGGTTTCAGGCAGGACCACACCAGCTTCGGGGACTAATGTTGGGGAGGTAACCCCGGATAGGGTCAAGACAGGGGAAAGACGAAAGGAACCTCCCTTATCGTAAGCCGAATTACTGATTGTGTCGGCCGAATCATGTAAGAGTCGTCCGAGATAAGCACGGCCATGACGAATGTAGAATGAGTAGCACCTTATCCGGCTGACATATGAGTTAAGTCGGCCGAATGAGTCTGACTAACTTGAATGCAGGTGAAGGCCGAGCCGAGTTATGCGAGACACGACTGAATAACATGAAGCTTGCCGGAGAAGGAGGTGCCTATAGTCAAACCCTAGTCACTGGCTAAGAGGAATCTAGACAGAGCCAAGCACAAAGGACAAGGAGCAGAGCAGCAGAAGGGCAGACGAACGTCACGGAGGTGACAGTGGGGAAGCCTGAGGCACGCATGTGAAGGTTTCTGGAACATTGCCGCCGATAGAAGGGCGACACGGAAAGGAGGCCGCCGAGTTACCATATTGGGACAAGCATATTCCAAGGATATGCTTGCCACGTCAGCCCTAGAAGGAACCAAGGCACCCCTTTATAAGGGGGGACGTGGGCTCCTGAGGGGGGGATCGATTCACTCTACGCCGGAAGGCTCGTGTATTAGTGTTCTTCCTCTCTATGAGACTCCTCTAGAAACACTTGTATCCATTGAGAATAGGAATAGAGATTTACTTGTAGAATTGCTGAGTGTAGAAATCACTACATCTTCTCTCCCCAGATCCCACTAGCATCCATTAGCCCCATACTTTAGCCTACCCATGGCATCTGCCGTGCCACCACCATGACAGACCTTCTGTTACTCAAATCAAAAAGTGTTGAACTAACGAAAGTTAGCTAACATACTGGGGAATGTATTCATAAATTTTGATCTCAATCCGAGTTACAGAGACTCCTCACGAATTTTTATGGTGGAGGACAGAAATCTATTTCGGGACAGCAACTCCCCAAATCTTACTTCCCTCTCATTAGAGGTCATTCTTGGCACAAAAAGCAAACAAAAAAGGATAAGGAGAGGTAATTACTGAAGTAATAACTTCCAAGACTCAAGAAAACTCTTGGGTTATCTCCCAACAAGTACTTTCCTTTAATGCCTTTAAGTTAGGCATGATAGTTTCAAAGATGCTCACATAGGAAATATGAATTGATTTAAAAGAGAGCATCAAGAAGCAAATTCAAAGAACATTTAAGTCTAACCCACTTCCTATGCATAGGAATCTTGTATATAAACAAGTCATGAAAGCAAAAAGCAACAAGCATAGGAAAGCAAAACAAGTGCAACTTCAAGACTTTCAGCATAAAGAGAGGAAACTTAATATTATTGAGATGCATAAGACCATCTTTCCCTTTCTCATAATAACTTTGAGCAGCATCATGAATAAAATTAACAATATAACTATCACATAAAGCATTCTTATCATGAGCCACATGCATAAAATGATTATTACTCTCCACATAAGTCATAGTGGGAGCAAATTCAAAAAAAAATAGCTATCATTACTATTCTCATCACCATAATCATCAAATATAGGAGGCATATTGTAATCACAATTAATTTTCTCCTCAATAGTAAGTGGACTGAAAATATCAAACTCATCATTGTAATCATCATAAATTAGAGGTTTGGTATCATCATAAGCAATACAATAGCTATCTTCCAAAGCTGGGGAACAAAAAAGATCATTTCCATAAAAACTAGCTTCCCCAAGCTTAGACTTTTCCATAGAATTATCAATAATGGTGTCCAAAGAGTTCATACTAATAACATTGCTATTAGCATGCAAATAAATCTCCATAGGTTTTTTAATTTTCTCTTCAAACACTTCATGTCCTAACTCAAGATAAATGCTATAAAGCTCTCTAATTTTGTTGTTGTTTTCCATTAAGCCTAACTAGTGAAAACAAGAAACAAAAAGACAAAACTGCAGAATCTAAAGGAAATAACTTCGAGCACTCACACCGGAGGATGTGAGTACCTTTTACCTTACCGCCCCGGCAAGGCGCCAGAAAAGAGCTTGATATCTACGCACTTCTATTCTTGTAGATAGTTGTTGGGCCTCCAAGTGCAGAGGTTTGTAGAATAGCAGCAAGTTTCCCTTAAGTGGATTACCCAAGGTTTATCGAACTTAGGGAGGAAGTGGTCAAAGGTAATCCCTCTCAAGCAACCCTTCAATCAAGATACAAGAAGTCTCTTGTGTCCCAACACACCCAATATAGGTGCACTAGTTCGGCGAAGAGATAGTGAAATACAAGTGATAACGGTGCCAGAAAATAGCTTCTGACTTGTTGTTGACGTGGGGGAACGTGTGTGAGTGCCAGAAAATACTTTGATGGAGCTTGATGGTGAGGTAAAGACTAAAGCAAGCAAACATGCAATAGATCTAGTATCAAACGGTGTTTCAATGCTTAGAAACAAGGCCTAGGGATCATACTTTCACTAGTGAACACTCTCTCATATAAATATCCTCTCTTCATGATACTACTCTTAACTACTCTCCGGTTGGACACTCTAATCCATGGTAGGGCTATAACAGCGCACCTCAAAGTCCGCCTTCCCCAATCTAGATAACCCCACACTGTCACCTTGATCCCTAGATGGTTCCAACAAACACCACAATTTCATAGAGACATCCAACTCCAAATATAACTCGTAACAAATATTCAATCTAGCCAAAGTGCCACACATGGTATGCACGCTGTCACTTTCACACACGTGGGGAAAAGCATAGATCTATTAAAACAGAAAGAATATTTATGTAGACTCAAACCTAAGTGCCACCATGGCGTGCACGCTGTCACTTTCACACACATGGGGAGAACAGAGATCTATTGAAGCACTTGAGTAGCAAGGTAGATCTACTAGATTACAAAGCTCATGACCACAACAAGATCATGCATAGAGAGAGAGATGAACACATAGCTACCGGTAGAGCCCTTAGCCTCGAGGAAGAACTACTCCCTCCTCATCATGGTAATAAGCAACGGTGATGAAGATGGTGGTAGAGATCGATGGAGATGGATCCGAGAGCACTTCTCTGTCCCGGCAAGGTGCCGGAACAGAGACTTTCTGTCCCCCGAATTTCCCCTTAAGTGGCGGTGGCGCTACAGTGGTTTTCATGGATTTCTTCTAGATTGTTTAGGGTTTTTGGGTCAAAGGCTTCTTATAGGCGCAGGAATCAAGGTCGATGGGGGGTCTAGGGGGCCCACACCCCCTCCAGGCGCCTCCAGGGCTTGCCCGTGCCTAGGGGGTGCGGCCACCCTGTGGCCCCCCTCCGGCTCTGCTTCGTGGTTCCGTGTTGCTTCGGGAAAATAATAACTTTGGATTTTGTCCCGTCCAATTTCGAGAATATTGATTATCTACCTTTCTGGAACCAAAAACAGAAGAAAACAGGCAACTGACACTGTGGCAAATTGTTAATAGGTTAGTTCCAGAAAACATATAAAAATACCTCAAAGTATAGACAAAGCAAAGCAAAGTAGATACAAAACAAGCATGGAACATAAAAAATTATAGACACGTTTCCGACGTATCAACCCGTGTCACCCCAAGAAATATTCAAGAGGTACAAGCGTCAAAGGTTGGGGATGCCCAAGTCATCCCCTTCTTCATCAATAAAAATCCCATGTCTCTTTCTAGACACTTCGTTTTTATTGTTTCATGCACTGTTGTGTTGTTCTTGGAACGTCTTTGTTTTTGTCTTTAGTTTTATTTTGCTTCGTTTGCTGCAATAAGTTGGTTGGATCCCAGCTCTTTTGGAGAGAGACACTCTATTTTCATTGCTTAGAACACTCTAGTTTTCACTCTTATTGTTCCGTGAGTGTTCACTTTTGCTAACACTGTATTTAGCCTTAGTTTTCTTGTGCTTTCAGCTTAGAATTTTTTAGTTCTTCTTTGTGGATTCATGAGACAAGCTCACTAATTTTTTTGTGATACCTTTTGTGAGTTGTTTCAAATAAGTCGATTGGTGTTGGAAAGGAGTAGGAAGCTTCATGCTTATAAAACATCTAAAACATCTTATATTTCTAAACGGAGGGAGTAGCTAGCATATAAAACACCACCATAACAAGCAATACAAAATTATTAAACTTGTTTCTCATAAATCATACAAAGGGGGTTCTGAACTGTTGTTGACAATCGCAGCCATAAATGCGTCCTTGCATGCTTATGTCAAGTACAAGATATGATCTCAAACTTGGAAAGGCCCAACAGAACCAAGATTCTAAATTTTGTAAAATAAAATTCCACATAAGTTCACTACTCTACAAAAATTAATCAGCCTGATTGCACGAAATGAGCAGGTCTTCCAGCGTTTTATCACCTTGGACCAGATAGACCCATCTCTATATAAAACAAACAAATAAAGTATACATCAGAAGATTGAACACCTCAACAGAACATTCACTCTTCAAATTTAAGCATAGAAGCATACAGAGTTAATAGTAGCCCTGATACTAGAAAAAGTAACTTTACAAAATTTGATTGTCTAAGACATAAACACTATGGCCAAGACAGACATCAGAGTACATGCGCAGCATATCCACAATAGCCAAGCACCCACCTTAAGACATTGCGTAAATGTTTCACGTATCATCGTTTTCATCTGAGAAAAGAAGAATGGTAATATTGTAAACTACACTGGCAGCCAGATTTGAAAATACCTCTTTGTTAAATATAATTTCAAGAGAAAATGCAAGTGTCTCAGAATGAACACAGGGAACAATATAGGATTACTGAATAAATAATATTGCATATATTTCTCAGACATGTAGGGTTCATAAAGGATCAACCACTGCGTGTAACATAGGAAAATGGTGTATTTTATCCATCAAATTGTTCTTCAACAAACAAGCTAATGATTCTACGTAAATAAGAGAACACTAATCTTCAGATCCAAATTTGACATGTTTAGGCACTCATGCTTGTTGTGAAGCAAAACAGCAAGCTCCCAGTAAAATACCTTTCATGAACTAGCAAGTCATGTGCCTGCAGAAACCAAATTTCTTACTCAATTGACCTCAATACATAAAACTATGAAAGACAAATGTCAAACAAGTGAATTTGTAATTGTTATAGCATGGAAAAGACGAATGTTTTTTCTCTCTTTAGGAGTCTAGGTGAAGGCGTATTATGGAGTGCTTATCAGCTAGAAAGATCCAAAGATAGGACTGACATCTGCAACTTATAGAAAGTGATTTTAAGTTCCTACCCAGACATAAAAGCACAAAATTGATGTACTCGCATTATTCCGAACAAATAGAGTTTATCCACAGGGACATTTCTAATCGTCCGTTCTCAAAAAAAATCCCATCGGAATAGATCAACACTGAAATCTCACAGACAAGTGGATACCAAACATATTGGAATTTTTGCACATTTGTCACACTTTTTATCTGAAATTTGCATATTTGCCATATGACCACCACATGTCAGTGACACAGAAAATGGCAAATATGCAAGGTGCAAAGAAAAGTGTGGCAAATGTGCAAATCCCCCAACATATTGGGACAAAAACTACATAGATGCGAACCAACAGGGAAGTAACAAACGGCAGCACATATCAAACAAACAGCATCAGATTCTTCAACAAGCTAAGCAAGCAACCAAACTATTGACGCGCAAGTAAGGTAATATATAAGTATGCACGGGCACAGTTCTCACCCAAACGGAAAAGACAGACAAGAGCATCATCGATCGTACGATGTTAAAGTCCGGGATAGGTGCGACAGAGGATACCCTGAGAGAGAGCGCAGGAGCTCCGGGACGCCGTGCTCAGCCGCGAAGTCAGCCTCGCCGCGGCTACCGCGCTGTGCAGCGGCAGCAGCGACATTCCGGCGATGCACCCAAGCTCCATCGGCAACCTGAACGCCACAAAGCCTTCAGCGTCACAGATCCGGAACTACTTGCATAGGGCAAACAAGTGAATTACCGTTTGTTTACCTGGAGATGCACGGGGCGCGCCTTGCGGCGGAACGGCCGACGGAGGGGATGGAGCGGGAGGCTGCCGAGCGGCAGGCTGCGGAGGCCACGCGGGCGGCGGCGCGGAAGGTCGAGGCCATCTCGAAGGCTTGGTGGGGATCAGAGATGGGGGAGGGAGAGGAGGATGGGCGTGGGGGAGGAGTTTAGGTCTCGGTTCTGGAAGATGCGGCGGCGGTGGCGGCACGAACATGAGGGCAGGACACTTTCATTACCACGTTGGGCCTTTCGGCCCATAATTGTGGGTTATGTTCCGCGTCCCGCGGAATGTGGCACACGGCAGGGTTTGGTTTTTTCTTGGGGAGGCCTAACATCGGGCAGGATGGGCGCGGGCCTTAGACTAGCCCAATGGGGACAAATGCTTATGTGTCATAGCAATTAATAATGAAAGAGATTGTGTTGGTATCATAGCTAGATACGGTATCATAGCACATAAAAATAGAAAAAATAATCTCAAACAAATCTTGTCCATAATTTTTTATTGAGATTCTACAAAACAATAAATACACCAAGACTATGATACTACTATATGGTACTATGCATTGTGAAGATGGTATCATATACTAGTATCATATGTATGATACTACTATATGATACTCCCCATTGTGACTAGTCTTAGGATCCGGCTCAAACCGTCCAAACCAGCAAAAAAAATTCTAGTTCAATCTTATTTATAAATCCAATCTAAACTTTGAAACTAGTGTAAAATTTTGAACTAGTCCAACTCGGTTAAACTAACCAAACCGTGTTTGCACAGGCTTAGTTCCGGCAGTGCAGGGCGTGATACGTCGGAAACGTATCTATAATTTTTGATGCTCCATGTTTGTTTAGTATCTACTTTGTTTTGCTTTGTCTACACTTTGAGTTACTTTTTACATGTTTTCTGATACTAACCTATTAACAAGTTGCCACAATGTCAGTTGCCTGTTTTCTGCTGTTTTTTTGTTCCAAAAAAGTTAGTAAAGAAATATTCTCGGAATTATACGGGACAAACGTCAAAGTCAATTACTTTCCGTGGGGAACAAGAAGTACAGAGGGGAGACGGAGAAGCGGGCCAGGGCGCCCACACCCCCCTTGGTGCGGGTCGGGCCTGCCCCGCACCTAAGCAGGGTGTGGGGCCCCTGGCCGCCTCCTAGGACTCCCCGTCGCCTATAAGAAGCCCCCGATGCAGAAACCCTAAGTACCTGATCAAATCTCCACGAAACCTTCTGTAGCCGCCGCCACCATCGTTCCTAGATCGGAGGGGATCTAAAGTTCTTCCCGGCACCCTGCCGGTGGGGAGATCATCCCGGAGGCCTTCTCTCTGGTATGATGCGTGAGTAGTTTCATCTTGGACTACGGGTCCATGTAGTAGCTAGATGGTTGTATCTCCTCTTTTGTGCTTTCATGTATAGATCTTGTGAGCTCCGTTTATGATCAAGAACTAATCTATTTGTAATTATGCATGTTGTGTTTGCGGGGATCCGATGGATATTGAGATTATTATATTGGTTTGATTACTGGTTTGTCTTTATTATTCTATCATGTCTGTGTTGTTTGTGATCTTGCATGCTCTCCGTTGTTAGTAGTTATCTTGGCCAAGTAGTTGCTATTGACTCCAAAAGGGGGTATTTATGCTCGATAGTGGGTTCATGCCTCTAGTTTCCAAGGGAAGTGACAATAATCTCTTCGGTTGTAGATGTGTTGTTGCTACTAGGGAGAAAACAACGGTCTCTTGTTCATGGAACATGCGGACTGTTTACCTTACACGCTTTGCTTAAAGCAGTTGTCTGTTGCTTGCAACTTAATACTGGAGGAGGTTTGTATGATAACCTGAAGGTGGACTTCTAGTCATAGATGCAGTTGGATGGCGGTCTATGTATCTTGTTGTATTGTCCAATCGAATCTCATAGGATCTTTCTGACTAGTAATTGCATTGTTATGTCTTGCTCAGTTCCTATTAATTGCCCTGCTGTAATTTGTTTACCCTTCATTCCATGTTGTTTATCTAAGGAGAGCACCTCTAGTGAACTATGGACCCCGGTCCAATCTCTACCATTGATACATCTTCCACTGTTATTTGTTTACTTGCTGCAAACCACCATTACCTTCCACACCATACGTTTAATCCTTTGTTATAGCAAACCGGTGAGCTTGACAACCTCACTGATTCGTTGGGGCAAAGTCTTGAGTTTGTGTTGTGTAGGTCTCCGCGTTGCTTGCAACACCTGTGTTACGTTTCCTTCCTCTTCTGGTCCGATAACCTCGGTCTCTACTGAGGAAAGACTTGTTGTTGTGCTTATCACACCTTGCTCTTGGGGTTTCCAACGAAGTGCTCCACGTCAAGCACCATCAACAAGTTTTCTAGCGCCGTTGCCGGGGAGGCTAAGGACGTATTCACTAGGGGAGTCCTTCATTTTCTTTCTCTTTACTTTGTTTTTAGTTTTCTTTGTTTCTTTTGTTTGGTTTTGTTTGCCTCTTTTCAAAAAACCAAAAAAAATTAGTCTAGTTTGGTTTGCTTGCTTTATTCAAAAACACAAAAAAATAGTTCCTACTCTAGCTGTTGTTGTTTTTGGCTTGCCCACCTTTGCCAAAATGAACTCTGCTAGGAACACCAAGTTGTGTGACTTTACTAGCACCAACAACAATGATTTCCTTAGCACACCTATTGCTCCACATGCTCCTGATGCTACCTTTTATGAAATTAAGCCTACTTTGTTGAATCTTGTGATGAGAGAGCAATTTTTTCGTGCTAGTTCTGATGATCCTGCTGCCCATCTCAATAGCTTTATTAAACTTTGTTGAGATGCAAAAGTATAAGGATGTAAGCTCAAGCTTTTTCCCTTTCTCTTTGAGAGGAAAAGCCAAAGAATGGTTGTTATCTATGGCATCCCGCAAAATCACTACTAGAAAATCGCGTTGATTTTGTGCATTGCATCATCTTGACCGCATGCTCATGTCATCATGCCACATTGCATTTGAGCATAGTCATCGTCTTGCATTTTCTTGCATAAAACTATTTACGGAAAAACCTAATTTGTTTTCTAAACGCCCCGTCTTTAATTCAAAACCAAAACCGGGTCTCCGGAATATTTTGTTTTGACTAACCACGGTTTGCAAACGGTCCGTTTAACACCAATAAAATATTAAATTATTTTATTGGGGGCAGTCGAACGGGCCGATTCGACCCGAACGACCACCCCCAGAAATTAAAACGGTCCAACCTAGACTCTTTTCTAACCATGTCCTAGTCTACCCACCCAGCCTCCACATCACCCCACCCAATCCCCGGTTGCCACCTCACCTCTCCTCCCTCCTCCAACCTCAGCGCCACCTCACCCCCAACCCCCACCCCACTCTCTATCTCACCTGCCCACCCCACCAACCCGCACACAACACACAGCACCCTCCCCACCCGGTCAACACCCTGGCCCACCCCGACACCCACGCAAAGACTCTGCCCCACCCTGACGCACGCACGCCTCCCCGCCTCTCTTCCTCTTGCCTAGCTCTCTCCTCAAGGCGGCCACCTCCCTCTTCTCTCACTGGCCACTCGCTGCCTCTCTTCGCATGCACTGCCTGCCTCGGCTGCATGGCCTGCTGCCCCGGCGCTGTTCGCCACCTCGCAACCTCGCCTCCGCATCCCCGACCAGCCGCGCCTCCTCTCCTTCCATGACCACTTTGCCGCCTCCGTCGCTGCCGCCTCCCGGGCCGTCTCTCGCCGTGGCCCCGCCTCCCCGACCTTGCCCCCCTCCTGCCGCCTCCTCAGCCGGCGCCACGCCTCCCGGCCGACCGACCGCCTCGAGCGCCGCCACAGCTTCTCGACCATGGCGCTGGCCGCCACTGCCGGGCCCGCTTCCGCCGCCTCCACCTCGCTCGCCTCGGTTCGCTGCCTGCTAGCTCACCGCCAACCTCCGCTGCTCACCGCCGCGCCAGAGCCACCTCGCTCACCGCCTGCCACCGCTCACCGCCGCCTGCCCCCTCCGACGCCGCCGCGCCTCGCCCCTCCATGACCACCGCTGCACCGCGTGCGTGTTTCAACCTTTCCAGGACTCATGTACCCTGGTTTAGTCGTCGCCAAGAGCTGCCACGACATGCGCGGCAACGACATCGAACCGGCAAGTCAAGTTCGTCCGTGGACAAGACCGACAATTGTGCATGGTGCCCAAGACCGACAGGAGGCCCACGACAAGATCTGCCTCATGGAACCCGAAGACCGCGAAACCCCAAATACGCCGACATGGGACGCCAAGTCCTCCTACCCGAATCCGATGAACCCCGGTACCCATCCGAGCCCGACATCGACCACCCCGATGCAGAGGACGCCAAGATTGCCACGAGAACGCTCCCGAGCGCTAACACCGACTCGATGGCGCGGGCCCGACAAGACCCTCGCAACGGCAAGATCGACCCCGTGGGACCCGACAAGATCGCACGACGACAAGAACGACAATGACCAGAGAATCCGATCGCCCGGCCGAACCAAGTCCTGCTTCCCGGATGCCGAGGTCGCCGACACAGAACAACAAGATCTACTACGCGGGCGCCGTGCGACAAGATCTACCCAGTAATCCGAGAACGATCCCGGAGTCCGAGAACGATCCGTCGAACCCTGAACCCTGAGACCAACCCCGAACCCCGGAACCCCAAGTTCGTCGAGACCCTCTAATGTGTGAACCCCTTCCCGAAACCCTATTTTATAATATAATACAACTTGTCGCATATTAATTGTTCATGCATGCATCCTTGTCATGTGGTTTGGGGGCCTTATGCCGATTCACTTTATAATTAAATATGGGGCCCATATGCGGGCAAATCTAGTCTTATATTGGCCTCATTTAAATTGTGTAGCGAATCGGTGCTGTATTTTGCCATGTTCAAATAACAATTAAATTGCGGGGTAGCTAAATAACATGAACCACCTAATTAATTGTCGGGACCCCGGTTCCAATTAATATTGACCTAATTGCATCGCACTTCTGCCATGTCATACATCATACATGCATCATGCCGATCTTCTGCCGTTGTATTAAATAGTGCATCCGGTGTTTCTTCTAGTGTGTTGCTTCTTCGCGGATAAGGCCGTTGAGTTGATGCGAGTGTCGACCCGATCTTCGGTTGAACCCTTCGACAATGTTTTCAGGCGAGCATCTCCCCCCTTTCTACCTATCTTACTTTTATAGTATTTATTCCCTCCTGTTGATCTATTGCTATCTGTGTTGCGATGCTCTAGTTTCCGTACCCGTGATATCCCTTGCAGCCATATATTGCCTTGGACACATCCTATTACCTGTTGTTTGGTAGATAGTTGGACTTATGTCGTAGTCGCTTGCTCAGGTGTTGTTGCCTGTCGTCAAGTACCTCAGTGTTGGAGTAATGGCCGCATGTTGATGTTGGAGATGATCATGGCTTTACTTTTCGTTCACTTTAATTACTGTTTAACAACAAAAATTGAAGTAAGTAAGCAGAGGCATCGGTGGGTGATAGATAATGTTGGTTTCGATCACCACTTGTGTCCCGTAGGACCCCGAGTTCTTGACACCTGTTCCGAGATCGAGCGCGCTAACCACAGGTGGGGAGATATGGACCCCCCATAGATTATTACCTGATTTCAAAGTATTGTACTGGGGGCAACAAACTAGTTTGAGGTTTTGTTTACTATCCTGTACTTATGCCATGCTTTACTGCTTTAATTAAATTGTGCGATGATAGCACTGTTTGTTTAGGATCGGGACACGCTGTGTCGACAGTCCCAGCTTTTGGGATTTCTTTGTCGTTCACCGTCTACCCAAACCCTAAGTCCGTCTCGAGACCGGCCGACTTCGCTATGGTGTACTTAGTGGGTGGCCCCGTGCTTGCTTTGGGTCCGGGAACGTCATGACTTAGGCCCCACGACATACCGATGGGTGTATGTTAACCGATCCGCAAAAGGGTCGAAGTGCTTGTGGATACTTTGGTGCACCCCTGCAGGGTTAAATCTTTTCGAGAAGCCGTGTCCGCGGTTATGGACGACTTGGAGCACAGTGCTTGATCATAGACAACTATAACTAAAGTTTATTGTTATAAATTGACTTGTATCCGATATGACTAGTAATCAGCTTCACTACAACGGAATGGCTAAATAAAAGTATCCACAACTGCTGGGTTTTGGGTTATCTCATGCTAATTGTATCTGATTAGTAAGTGTCGCAACTACAACGGAATGGTTAACTAAAATGGCCCACTGCTTCTTTTATCAGGATGATTATCTATACCTGACTAGTAATTGCTGCAACGATAACTGAATAAGTAAAACTGCCAACTGTGTGAGTTCCTCGGTTGACTTCCTCGTTTGGTCTCGAGGGGGAAACACCAGGATGGGTTTGTTTGATGGTAGTATCAGGTTGGTTCCGAATAGGTCTTTCTTACCCCTCTCTGATTGCCGCCAGTTGTATCGAGTCTCTATAGGTTGTTTAGTGCATGCTGCCGCTGCCGCTTCAGTCCACCATACCTGTGTAGGCGAGGACCGCCGAATTCTAGCCTCGCTGTCATCGCCTCAAGATCGACGCTCCTCTTTTTCCTTTGCCCTTTGTCGGCACCCCTTTTGTTTTAGCAGGTTTTGAGATCGACGCCGTTAGCAGGGTTACCCTTCCGGCTTGGCCTGGGCAGGGTTATGGACGCCATTGGTTATTCTTCAGGGCTCTTAGCCTCATTTGCATCTTGTCCGTAGCTGGACGCTATATCGTTCTCAAGGTGATTTGGATCTTTGTACTATATATCTGTATTCTTGACTCATTGAGTCGCTGTTATATATATATCTGTTCTGTGGGTCCCATCGAGGACTGTTGTGTAATGTTATTACTTCGTTTTCCACCCACACGAGAGTGCCTGGTGGGCACCTTTGAATCGTTTCTATGCGGGTTTGGCGGGTTTTCGCTAAAACTTGCATAGGGCCGATTCTGAGGGTGTTACATTATCCTTTCCTAAAAATAGTATTGATTCTTGGACTAAGTGTAAAGATGCTTTTATTGGAAAGTACTATCCTCCTGCTAAGATTATATCTATGAGAAGTGACATTATGAAATTTAAAAAACTTGATAGTGAACATGTTGCTCCAGCTTGGGAAAGAATGAAATCTTTGGTTAAGAATTGCCCCACAAATGGACTCAATGCTTGGATGATTATCCAGACTTTTTATGCAGGTTTGAACTTCTCCTCAAGAAATTTGTTAGATTCCACTGCTGGAGGTACCTTCATGGGACTCACTTTGGGTGTGCAACAAGGCTCCTTGGTAATATGATGGTTAACTACTCTGAATGGCATGTTGAAAGAGATCCACATGGTAAGAAAGTAAATTCTGTTGAGGAAACTTCCTCTTTGAGTGAAAAGATTGATGTTATTATGGCTATGCTTGTTAATGGGAAAGCTCCTCCAGATCCTAATAGTGTTCTCTTAGCCTCTTTGGTTGCTCAATAAGAGCAACTTGATGTGAACTTCATAACAATTTCAACAACAATGCTTATAGGAGTAATTTTGGTGGTAACAACAATTATAGGCCTTATCCTCCTAATAATGGCAATTCTTATAGAAACTCTTACAATAATGCTAGAAGTGCCCCCTCTGAACTTGAGGTCATGCTCAAAGACTTTATTAGTAAACAAACCACTTTCAATAAGGCTATAGAGGAAAAGCTTTTAAATGTTGAGAAAAATATATCCTCTTTGTCTGAAGCTCAAACTTCCTTGGTTAATAAAATGGCTGCTAAACCTGAAACTATGGAAAATACCTTTGCTACTGCTCATGCCATACAAGTTACTATTGATGAAAATGTTAGGTTGTTAGCTCAACTTCATGCTAAGTGGGAAAGGGAAGCTGAAATTGATAGAAACAATAGTGTGTGCACCATCACTACTAAACCACAAGTAGTCCCTATTCCTACTCCTATTATGCCTACTACTAGTGATGCTAAGCTTGATTTTGATATTGATGGTTGCAATATTTCTGAATTGATTATGTTCCTACACAATCTTTCTAAAAGTCCTGATGCTAGTGATATGCATGTTTCCTTTACCAAACATATTACATATGCTCTTGTGAAAATTAAGGAAGAGAAGCTAAAACACAAAGCTTCTATTCCTAGAAAAGTAGAAGATAGTTGGGAACCCATTATTAATATTCAAGTGAATGACTTTGATCTCAAAGCTTCATGTGATTTAGGTTCTAGTGTCTCTATTATGCCTAGGAAGATTTATGAAATGCTTGATTTGCCACCATTGGAAGATTTTTTTGGATGTCCCACTCAATGACAATGCTAAGAAGAAACTAATGGGGATTATTAATGATGTTATCATCATGGTTAACAATGCTTATGTCCCTATTGATTTCTATGTTTTGGATGTTGAATATAATGCTTCTTGTCCTATTACTTTGGGAAGACCTTTTCTTAGAACAGTTGGTGCCATCATTAATATGAAAGAAGGCACCATCAAATATCATTTTCCATTCAAAAAGGTATTGAACACTTCCCTATGAGGAGAGAGAAGTTACTTTTTGCTCCTCCTTTAAAAGCAAGATTTGATGTTAATGCTTCCTCATTTCAAAATACGTGATTATTCTTGCTTCTTGTGCCTAACTTAAAGACGTTAAAGAAAAGTACTTGTTGGGAGATAACCCAAGAGTTTCCTTGAGTCTTGGAAGTTATTACTTTAGTAATGACCTCTTATTATCCTTTTTGTTTGCTTTTTGTGCCAAGAATGACCTCTAATGAGAGGGAAGTAAGATTTGGGGAGTTGCTGTCCCGAAACAGATTTCTGTCCTCCACCAAAAAAATTCGCGAGGAGTATGTGTAACTCGGATTGAGCTCAAATTTATGAATAAATCCCCCAGTATGTTAGCTAACTTTCGTTAGTTCAACATGTTTTGATTTGAGCAGCAAACGATGTTCGAAAAAATTGGTTTCTACCTGCTTGTCTGTTTTGACAGATTTCTGCCATTATTTGCATTTGCTTCTTATTGATTCCTTTTTTAGTTCTCTTTAGGTGAATTGAGATTTTTTAAGGAGTTACTACAGTATCTTGTGTTTTTAGTGAAAAGCCTTGCTGTTCCAAAGCTTTGCCAGAGGACTAATATCTTTTGAATAAGCTAATGTTGCTAATGAAGATTGTGTGAAGTTTTGTATGAAGGAAAAATTTCAGGTGTAGAGAGAGAATGATGCAATGAGATGAAGAATGGACAAAAGCTCAAGCTTGGGGATGCTACCATGGTGTCACCCCAAGAAATCCAAGAGGTACAAGCGTCAAAGCTTGGGGATGCCCAAGGCATCCCCTTCTTCATCAATAAAAAGCTCAGGTCTGTTTAGACACTTCGTTTTTATTGTTTTATGCACAGTTGTGTTGTTCTTCGAGCATCTTAGTTTTCGTTTGCTTTACTTAGTTTGTTCCATTTGCTTGAGTAGTTTGGACCCCCGTTCTCGCTGTGTTGTTTTGCAAATAAGTTGCTTGGTGTTGGAAAGGAGTAGTAAGTTCTTGCTTGTAAGTGCAAGAGGAGCTTGCATTGACTGTGACTTAGACTTTAGCATGACATGCTAGGTGTTGTTTTGACCTTATGCTTAGTGATTATTGCTGTAGCATGTTTTGTTCCAAACAATTGGGATTGCTTAGTGTGCCTTGAAGAAATTATGCGTTGTTTTAGCATGTAAAAGCATAGTATTGTGGTATTCTCCTTTGATGCTTTGCTTGGGTTGACTTGGCACATGCTCACACCATGTTATGACTTTGAATAAGTAACCATAGCCTATATGATCATGTAGTCCTTGACTTGTAGTACCACTCTTTGCTTTATTAGTAATGCTTTGTTGCACTGCATGATTATGGCCATTATTGCTCTCTTATTTGGTTGCTCCGAGTCCTTTGCTAGCCTCCACTTGTGTGAGTAAGCTCTACTCATGCTTGCAACTTCCAAGAAACCAAGTTATTCCAAAGTATCCACTATAAACTCCTATGCCTGGTGTGTTACACCATTCCAAGTATATTCTTGTTTTCAGCTATCTTCCAATTAAAAACTATTTTGTTATGTGAAAACTTAGTGATTAAAGCCCTCACAAACTTGATGGAACACTTTATATTCTTTTCTCCTAATAAACTTGGACCATTGTGTCTTCTGTGTTGTATATGCTTTCAATTATACGTTGGAATTAGCAGAACCGTGCTGTCACGGGAAACGTTCTCAACATTTTACTTGTACTTTGTACTTAGTTGATATCATGATCTTTTGTCTATGGATGTCACTGGTGTGAAATAAAGAGGGAACTTGTAAATCCATGGAGTTTGTATCTTGTGTTAGAGAAACGCCTGGGCCGCTATCCTAAACCATGTGTAATCATGGTGGAAACTTGCAGCATCACCATAGTGACATCTATGAAGTATTCTTTTTATAAAAAAAGAGACACATTGAGAAAAGAGGAAACAGCAAAAAAAACACACCATATTCCCATGGTAAATAAGAAGATTGATGAGATGCTCATTGTCTGCTTGCCTTGTCATTTTGGTTATGGGAAAGCTCCTGTGCCATGTGCAAGGGGTACCCCATTGGCGGTTCTCAATGATATGCAAATACTTACAACGACAAGAACTTACATGTGACTAAAGTTGAGTAGCATGAGGTGTGTCCCTCGTATTCAAGGGACTTGAGATTGCCAACTTATACTTCGTCAAGCATATACTCCATCTTTGTTCACTTTAACCTTAATCACTTCAAGATGCTTATGTTAGGGGCAATGAGGGCTGAAATTTAACAAGTACCATGATTTTTGGAAGCTCTTTTTGGAACTTGAAATCCCTGCTTCCTTTATATAAAAGGTCTTTCTTCCACCATTATATTGAGTCTTCACCTTCTACCTTTAGGCACCATTAAGAGAGCATAGTTGTCATTCTGTGTGCAGTGTTCCAAAGCTTATCAATTGATGCATATTGTGATAATACTTGCTCTTGTGCTATTTGTTTCTAGTCACTCTTGTGAACTTTTGATACGTTGTAAACGTATCTATAATTTTTTATGCTCCATGCTTGTTTAGTATCTACTTTGCTTTACCTGTCCACACTTTGAGGTGATTTTTACATGTTTTCTGGTACTAACCTACTAACAAGTTGCAACAGTGTCAGATGCCTGTTTTCTGTTGTTTTTGGTTTCAGAAAAGTTAGTAAAGAAATATTCTCGGAATTGGATGGGACAAACGTCAAAGTCAATTACTTTACGTGGGGAACAAGAAGTCCAGAGGAGAGCCGGAGGGGCCGGCTTGGGTGGCTAGACCCACCCCAGGCGCGGGTGGGCCCCAACCCGTGCCTGGCTAGGGTTTGGCACCCCTGGCAGCCGCCTCGGCCTCCCCCTTCGCCTATAAGAAGCCCCTGATGCAGAAACCCTAAGCACCCGATCAAATATCCACAAAACCGTCTGTAGACGCCGCCACCATCGTCCCTAGATTAGGGGGATCTGAAGTTCTTCGCGGCACCCTGCCGGAGGGGAGATCATCCCGGAGGCCTTCTCTCCGGTATGATGCGTGAGTAGTTCCACCTTGGACTATGGGTCCATGTAGTAGCTAGATGGTTGTATCTCCTCCTTTGTGCTTTCATGTATAGATCTTGTGAGCTCCGTTTATGATCAAGATCAAATCTATTTGTAATCATGCATGTTGTGTTTGCGGGGATCTGATGGATATTGAGATTATTATGTTGGTTTGATTAATGGTTTTGTCTTTATGATTCAATCATGTCTATGTTGTTTGTGATCTTGCATGCTCTCTGTTGTTAGTAGCTATCTTGGCCAAGTAGTTGCTAGTGACTCCAAGAGGGGGTATTTATGCTCGATAGTGGGTTCATGCCTCTAGTTTCCAAGGGAAGTGACAATAATCTCTTCGGTAGTAGATGTGCTATTGCTACTAGGGAGAAAACAACAGTCTCTTGTTCATGGAACATGTGGACTGTTTACCTTACACGCTTTGCTTAAAGCAGTTGTCTGTTGCTTGCAACTTAATACTGGAGGGGGTTCGGATGATAACCTGAAGGTGGACTTCTAGTCATAGATGCAGTTGGATGGCGGTATATGTATCTTGTTGTATTGCCCAATCAAATCCCATAGGATCTTTATGACTAGTAATTGCATTGTTATGCCTTGCTCAGTTCCTGTTAATTGCCCTGCTGTAATTTGTTTACCCTTCATGCCATGTTGTTTATCTAAGGAGAGCACCTCTAGTGAACTATGGACCCCGGTCCAATCTTTACCATTGATACATCTTCCACTGTTACTTGTTTACTTGCTGCAAACCACCATTATGTTCCACACCATATGTTTAATCCTTTGTCAGCAAACCGGTGATCTTGACAACCTCACTGATTCGTTGGGGCAAAGTCTTGAGTTTGTGTTGTGCAGGTCTCCGCATTGCTTGCAACACCTGTGTTACGTTTCATTCCTCCTTCTGGTTCAATAACCTAGGTCTCTACTGAGGGAATACTTGATGTTGTGCTGCTTCATACCTTGCTCTTGGGGTTCCCAACAGGCTTCACATAAGTTGTGCAACCATCAAGCTTTTCTGGCGCCGTTGTCAGGGAGGTTATGGACGTCTTCAAAAGGGGAGTCCTTCACTTCCTTTCTCTTTACTTTGTTTCTTTTGCTTGGTTTGTTTGCCTCTTTTCAAAAAACCCAAAAAAATAGTCTAGTTTGGTTTGTTTGCTTTATTAAAAAACACAAAAAAATTAGTTCCTGCTCTAGTTGATGGTCTGTCTTTGCCTTGCTCGGTCATGATTTCTATCAATGGATGGTTTCTTTGAAACTACTTCTTATTGGCAAGGTGGGTTCACGAAAGAACAAAAGTATTATTACAAGGAACACTGTTTGTCACAAAAAGGAAAACACTTATGGGAATAAATTGATAAGTTGAATACTATTGCTAGAGAGGTGTGCTCCACTTATAATGTTACTTATTGCTTTGATAAAGCTTGTTGCTGCATGAGGTATAAGCACCTACCCTTTCAATGTGAGTATAATGATAATGTTACCATATCTTCTTATGTTAAAGTAAATTATGACTTTTATGATGTGGAACAAATTGAAGAATTTATTGCCTTCAAGGGTGCATTTGAACTTACCAGTTTGCTTGAAAATATTGATGATGCACCTTATGAATATGAGGTTTATGAGATACTTAAATTTTGCTTTGATAACTACAAGGAAGCAAATGGCTATATCCTTGAATATTTTAATAGATGCTTTCCACACATGGAAGAGACTAATGCTTTGCAGGAGCCTTTGGAAGAAGAAATTGCTGAAACTAAAAGCTCATTAGATGAAAAAGAGGAGGAGGGTGAAGGTTAAGAGGAGGAAGAATGGATCTACCCATGCCTACCTTCTAATGGGAGTAACTCTTTATCCCATACATTATTTGATTAACCCCCATGCTTACCAAAGGATGATGAATGTTATGTTCCTGTGGATCCTTTTGAAATATCTACTTTGGGTAAAACCTATGAAGGTTTTAATCCCACTATTCTTGAGCTTGATAGAAATTATGTGTTTGTAGATCATGAAAAGCATGCTTTATGTGATAGCTATATTGTTAAGTTTATTCATGATGCTACTAAAAATTATTATGAGAGAGGAAAGTATGGTTGTAGAAGTTTTCATGGTACTGAAACACCTCTCTATGTGCTGAAATTTTTGAAGTTGCTCTTGTTTCATCTTCCTATGCTTGTCACTTTGTTCTTCATGAATTTATTTGTGTACAAGATTCCTATGCATAGGAAGTGGGTTAGACTTAAATGTGTTTTGAATTTGCTTCTTGATGCTCTCTTTGACTTCAATTCATAATTCTTATGTGAGCATCTTCTCAAGCTATCAAGCCTAACTTAAAGGCGTTAAAGAAAATTACTTGTTGAGAGATAACCCAAGAGTTTACTTGAGTCTTGGAAGTTATTACTTCTGTAATGACCTCTTCTTATCCTTTTTGTTTGATTTTTGTGCCAAGAATGACCTCTAATAAGAGGGAAGTAAGATTTGGGGAGTTGCTGTCCCGAAACAGATTTCCATCCTCCACCAAAAAACTTCATGAGGAGTCTCTGTAACTTGGTTTGAGCTAAAAATTTATGACTAGATCCCTCAGTATGTTAGCTAACTTTCTCTAGTTCAACACTTTTTGATTTGAGCAACAGAATATGTTCGAAAAAATCGGTTTCTACCTGCTGGTCTGTTTTGACAGATTTATGCCATTATTTGCATTTGCTTCTTATTGATTCTTTTTTTAGTTCTCTTTAGGTGAATTGAGCTTTTTGAAGGAGTTACTACAGTAGCTTGTGTTTTAGTGAAAATCCTTGTTGTTCCAAATCTTTTCCAGAGGTCTAATATCTTTCAAATAAACTAATGTTGCTAATGAAGATTGTGTAAAGTTTTGTATGGAGGAAAAATTTCAGGTGTAGAGAGATAATGATACAATGAGATGAAGAATGGACAAAAGCTTAATCTTGGGGATGCCACCATGGTGTCACCCCAAGAAATATCCAAGAGGTACAAGTGTCAAAGCTTGGGGATGCCAAAGGCATCCCCTTCTTCATCAATAAAAAGTCCAGGTCTGTCTAGACACTTCGTTTTTATTGTTTCATGCACAGTTGTGTTGTTTTTGGAGCGTCTTAGTTCCATTTGCTTTGATTAGGTTGTTTAGTTTGCTTGAATAAAGTGGTTTGGACCCCCGTTCTTGCTGTGTTGTTTTGCAAATAAGTTGCTTGGTGTTGGAAAGGAGTAGTAATGTAACATCCCTAAAATCATGATTTCAAAGATTGCATATCATTCATGCATGCATATAGAATTGAGATCAATTTCAAACTCATTTTAGAAAAACAGAAGCACATAGTGCTATCATTTCATGTGAGCAAACTTAAATCAAATGACCATCCCCATTTGAGAGTTTGAATGTTTTAAACCTAGATTGTTTGTCTCCCTTGTTTAATGGATTGAGTGTGGAATTTGAACCAAGCTTTACAAAATGGAAATAGTTTCAAAAACCATTTTTCAAACATTTGCAAATCAAGTGCAAAGTCCCTGTTATTTTGTTTCTCCAGAGATGACCAAGCCTTTTCAAAGTGACCCCATGGTTTTATGCCTAGAATTGAGACTGTTGCACACTGCAAAAATCCCAAATAGATTTGAATTCAAATGGAGTTTGAATTCATTTGAAAACCATTCCTGAAAATCAAATTGGAAAAAAAGAGAAGAGAATTAGAAAAGGGCCGGCGCCAGGATTTTTGCCCAGCAATAGACATGGCCCAGCTAGCCCACCCGGCCTCCCTATCTCTCTCTCGCACGCGCAAACGCACCCACGCTGTCACTGACACCCGGACCCCACTTTCTCCGCGTTACCGACGAGCGGGCCTTCCACGCCGTCGTCTTCCCCAAATCCCGCGCACGAACTCCGCCGCTGCCTGTTGCTGCCTTGATTCCGCGAGGTAAATTGCATTGATTCAGTAAGCGTTTCTTGTCGAGCCTCTGGCTATATAATCCCCACTCTCTCGCGATCATTTCCCCTCAAACAATTCCTCCTTCATGCCACCAGGCTGCCCACAACTCGCCGACGCCGCTGTTCGACGATCGCTACCAATTCGTGAGCTCCATGTTCTCTCTCACGACTCATACTATCAAGCTCAGTAAGTCCTTGCGCACCTACTGACACTCCCCATTTGTCCTCGCATGATCCCTAGCTTCGGCAACGACTTCGACAGAGCGCCACCGTTCTCTGCACGAACTCCGGCGACCTCTCCCCATAAGTACCAGCCGCCCCTTGCCCTCTGCCTGATACGCCTAGAACCCCCGTCGTCTTGCGCATCTAACGGTGCATTTCTTTTGACTTAGCGCGACGCGGAACCTCGCCAACGTCGACAACTGACCGTACCTGACGCATTCGCGAACTCCGGTGAGGAATCTCCGACGACCTCGTACGCCCCTTCCCAAGCCATCGCCATCTTGAGCATCAGCAGATTCCTGCGGTTCTGGTAAGCCTCTTCCCCCACTCCCGCACGACCTAGAACGCCAGCTCCGCCGCTGACAGACGCGCCGCCGCCAGTCGCCGTCGCCAGCTCCGCTCAGTTTTGGTCAAACGAATTGTAGCCGTCAGATCCAGATCCAGCGCGTAGGATTAGTCCACTAATCGAATCGTTATGTTTAGATCTGAGCCGTGCGCGTTAGTTAGATCCTACGGCTCGCGAGCGTGATCCGGAGCGAAGCGGTACGCGCTAGTAAGAATATGACGTGTGGCTAGGGTTTGATTCAAAAACAGATTTGAAATCATATTTAGATCCAAAATTGAAATGGCTATAACTTTTGATTCCCACGTTAGATTTTTGCAAATTTTATATCATTGGAACCAGGGAGACAAGCCCTTTCTGTTTATGCAATGTGTTTAGTGAAAAGTTTCTGTTAAAATGACTTTTTATGCAGAAACTTGTTTAGGACTATTTTGAGTATAGAATTTGTTTAGTAATTTGTTTTAGTGCTAAATAAGTTTGGTTTAGCAAGTTTTCAACTTAGTATTGTTTCAGTATTTTGCACTTGCTTGGTGGAGTTTTAAAAGTCATCACTTAGCATTTTTGCATGCATGCATATATTTATGTTTGTATATGAATTGTGTGTAATTTTGTGCTACCAATTTTATGTAGATTTTGGTGCTAGTGATTGTGATTGTGAAGAGTGATACTCTCCCCATTACCAAGGCAAGTGGTACTTCATGAATATTTCCATACCTATATTTTGTACAAGCATTAGAAATATTTTGCTAAGTCTTGCATGTTATTATTTTGCCAAATGCTATGTTGGGAAATCCTAAGTAGTGTAAAATTGCTAGGAAATTTCCTAAGTTAAGTTACTATGCCATGCTTAGCCTAGCTAGTAGAAAACAAGGGTTGGTGAAGTATATACATGCTATGATGAAAATATTTCTAAGTCTTTTGACTTATGTTTTCCTTAATAAAATAACTAAGTCAATGAATCACCTGGGTGGAATGGGAATTGAATGGTGGTTTTTGGTTGAGTGGTTACACAAGGCCCATGGACATGGTTTACCTTGTGTATCTCACTTGTGGTATGCCACCCAGGCACAAAGGGATTTTAGAGGCCAAGTGTTGAGAAGCTTATAGTGCAGCCACTTGGCAATATGGGCTCTGCCTTGATCACATAGGTTGCTAGAACTTAGTCATTTGGACAGTTGGTGGTAGTGGGATGATAGGTTGGAACACGTCCATTTGGCTAAGGGAAGGCTTCTGAAAGGTCCTGTCTTGGGGAACCAAGTCTGGTGGGGAAAGTGCACAACCTCTGCAGATGGAAAATCTAAGTACTTAGCCAAGTCCATGGCAATGGACAACTTGAGCATCAAGACATGGAAGCTATCAAGAATCTCATCGCTCCAACTTCTAAGTAAAACTTGTGGGTGAACAAGGGTGAAGGACCCCAATGTCTATTGGTGGTTTCTTGGGAAAAGTTTTTGACAAAGAAAAACTTAGTGATTTCAACTAATAGGAAAAACCTATTTTGAGCAAAGCAAGCCAAGCTACACTTAGCCAAAATGCATATAGTAATTTAGTCCACTTAAAATTTACTAAGGTATCACTTGCCAATACTATTCCAAAGTATTGACCCACTGTGGCTGTAACTTGTGATGTTGCAGGTTACTCCGATGTTGATTAGGTGTCATGAGTCTACACTCAACATGCTTGCCTGTGGCACATGAAGATGAAGAATTATGTTTATTTACTTATTCCAAACTCTTGTATTAGGCCTGTGGCCTTGAGTTGTAAAAAACTATGTTTTATCTCTGGAATGGATGTAATAAATGACCTTTGTATCTGTGTACTTCATCTTAAACTGTGGATGCTAGTAATGATCCAGGGACTAGCATTGCAATCACAGGGATCCTTTTACTTTACAAAGGAGGGATCATACAGATGGTATCAGAGCACTGTGTTGCCTGTAGGATTATGACCCTAGGATTGGAAACCACTAAGGAAAAAATTTCAACTACTTCTACACTTGTATATTCTTCTCGTAAACTTTTCTAATATTCTCATTCTCATCTCTATTTGTAGATGAACTCCATCAACGAAGCCGTAAGAAAGGGACCACTCATGACCATGACCTTGGAGTGTGAGACTGAGTTTCCCAAAATTCTCAAGGACCTCATGGTGGCAATGGAAATACATGGTACAGCTGTGTACAAAGGCTTTCCAGTAATGGATGAAGGAGTTGAGTACTGGTGGGTGCAACTTCACTTGTACAAAAACAAGGAAGACAACCACAAAGAAAAAGGATTCTGCATGTACACCAACACTGTGGTGCACACCACATTCTTTGAGTCAGCAAGATAAGCAGCTTGGAGGACTATCAAAGAACTTAGTGTTAGAGTCAAGTGCAGAATGCTCAACCTCCAAAAAGACTTGATGAAAGAGAAGGAACTTACCCAAGATTTGGAAGCCACCAACCAAACCTTAAGAGGAGATATTATAGACTTAGTGATGGAATCATGTGAGCAAGATAGGCTGATTGCTTCTAGGAACATTGTGTTAGCCAATGATCCAAAGGAGATAGGATTGTAAACGTACTTCGTTAGTTGGACCACCACCTATCACCTATTTTCCAAATTGTTACCTTAAAATAAGATTGGACCTTGGTTGATGTAATGGATTCATGTATGCATGACTTGTGTGATTTTGCTTTCCAAGGATATGTATGTGTGTTATGACTTTTGTTTATCTTGATTTATGTTGTTCTAACTTTTCTATCTTATAAATAGATGCCTATTACCATCAGCACTGTTGAGGAGTTCCAGGTTACCCGTTTTGGACCTCGTATCGTTGAGCTTACCACCTTGCTCAATCTCCCTCTTCCCACCATCATGGTGCATCCACTCACCAAGTTCGAGAGGAAGGACCTCTTGGGATTCAAGGTGAACCAGCCCGGACGCCACACAGAGCCTACTACGGAGGCCATCGTCTTCAAACTTATGCACGATGACAGGGAGAGAGGCATGGAGGTAGTTATGCAGGACCTGATAGGACGTCTGCTAGGACGACACTCCCGACAGGTTAGAGGCACCCACTTCCACGTCTTCGGAAGACGTGATGAGGATGGAGAGTCCATCGACTTCGAGGACGACTCGGGGATGCAAGCAGCCGATACGTCTGCACCTACAGGACTTAGAGTCTCTCATTAGGCACGTGGACACGGACAGGACCAATGTCATGCTCGAATGACGAAGCTCAGTGCAGCTTCGCGAGAAGGACAAGCTCTTCGCGCAGCAGGACGAGATAGTCAAGGAATTGGAGGCGAAGTTCGAGACCCAGGACATGAAGTTCAAGAGTCAGGAGAAGCGTGTCCAGGATAGGAACAAGAAGATCCGGGATATGACTGAAGAACTGCAGTCCAAGGACTTCGAGCTAGAGCAGCAGTAGACGATGATAGAGAGGCTTCGTTCCCAGAAGAGGGCTCTCAAGGCCAAGATTGAGTCCTTGACCACTACTATTGAGGAGAACAAGTCCGCGATGGAGAACGCAGGTCTTACCTTTGTCGAGGAGGAGATTGATGCCGATGAGTAGACTTGACTACTCATTTATCTTTTATTATTGTACTTGTGTTTTGTGAACTTGTTATTGGACCATCCGACATGTGGATGGCTTGCTACTTGTGTGTTTTACTTTGTGAACTTGTTATCTTGTTGTTGAACTTTTATCTTTGTGTTGCATGCTTGTGTTTACTTATGTGATGTAATGTGCATGAAAGCATCTATGGGTATCTCATTCTTATCTCTATTTGAACAAACCACAGATGCCTCCCCGTCGCGCAAACCCCAACCCCAACAACAACAACAACATCACTCCAGAAATGCATCAAATGATGAATGCTCAAACACAGCTAATGCAGATGATGACAACATTCATCCAGAACCAAAACAATAACAACAACAACAACCCCAATAACAACAACAACAACCCTCCGGGCTTTGATATGCTTACCCGATTCTTGAGGTTGAGGCCAGCTAAGTTCTCGGGGACGACTGATCCCATGGTGGCCAATGATTGGCTACGTTCTGTAAACAAGGACTTAGTAACCGTAATGCACGGATGCTGAAAAAGTCGATTTGCGAGACATCTTTGGAAGGGCCAGCCGCCACTTGGTGGGACAACTTCCAAATCACCACTCCTATAGATGAGGTGACTTGGGATATCTTTGAGGATGGCTTTCGCATTGCTCATATCTCATCAGGAATAATGAGCCTAAAAAAGAAAGAGTTCCACATCAAGGCGCCACCGCAGTCATATGAATACATTGAAGAGTTCAACAATCTGGCGCGTTATGCACCGGATGAGGTTGACACAGATGCCAAGAGAAAGGAAAAATTTCTGGAAGGCTTGAATGATGAGCTGAATCTGCAATTGGCTGTGGCATATGTTCCCACTTATCAGTCGCTCTGTGATAAGGCTGCTATATTGGACAACAAAATGAAACAAGTCGAGAGTAGAAAGAGAAAGCACTACGACAAGCACAACTCGAGATCGTCTCACAAACGATCTCACTATGATGACAGTGGAAGCTCAGGATTCCACAAGCATGGGAAATTCAACAAGCACCACAACCACAACCGTCATGACAACAAGCATCATCGCAGTCATGACAATGACAAGTACAAGAACCACAAGAGTGGACATAAGAGCCACCACAGTGGTAATGGAAGTGGAAGTGGAAGTCAGCCTGCTAAGAGAGACATCAGTCAGGTTGAATGCTTCAAATGCAAGAAGATGGGACACTATGCAAACGAGTGCCCCGAAAAGAAAATTGAAGGACCTGTCAAGCCAAATCCTTTCCAGAAAGGACAGGTGAACCACATCAGTGTGGAGGAGGTCTATGAGGAGCCTGATGCTGTCGCTGGTAAGTTTAGACTCAATTCCATTCCAGCATTTGTACTCTTTGATACTGGTGCATCTCATTCATTCATATCAAGAGCATTTGTTGAAAGAAATGAACTACCGGTAGAAACTATTGGGTGTCCTATAAAAGTAAGTTCTCCTGGTGGAGAAATGATAGTGAATTCAGGATGCCATGATCTAGTCATATAATTTGGGAAGTATAAGTTTCCCGTTAACTTGATAATACTAAACTCCCAAGGATTGGATGTCATTCTGGGAATGGACTGGATGACTAAGTACAAATGAGTGATAGATTGTGCCAACCATACTATCTCACTCACAACTCCAGAAAATAAAAGGATCAGATTCAAGACAAATTTTGAAGCAAAAAGGAGTATGCTTAATTCTCTTAAGGGGTTAGCATGGACAGTGTGCCAATTGTGTGTGAGTATCCGGATGTATTTCTGGAAGAATTGCCGGGAATGCCACCAGATAGAGATGTGGACTTTCTGATATATTTGGTGCCAGGGTCTGGACCAATAGCAAAGAAACCGCATAAAATATTAGTTGATGAACTGAAGGAGCCCAAAAAGCAACTAGGAGAACAGTTGCAGAAAGGATTTATTCAACCCAGTTCTTCATCTTGGGGAGCCCCAGTTTTGTTTGTGGAGAAGAAAGATAGAAGTCAAAGGTTATGCATAGATTACCGATCACTCAACGAGGTAACTATCAAGAACAAATATCCTTTGCCTAGAATCAATGACTTGTTTGATCAGCTAGAAGGAGCATGTGTGTTCTCAAAGATTGATCTCCGGTCAGGCTATTTTCAACTTAAGATAAGAGAACAAGACATACCTAAAACAACATTCACCACCAGGTATGGATTGTATGAGTATACCGTAATGCCTTTTGGTTTGACCAATTCTCCAGCATACTTCATGAATATGATGAACAAGGTGTTCATGGAATTTCTTGACAAGTTTGTTGTCGTTTTCATCGATGGCATATTAGTCTACTCCAAGAGCAAAGAAGAACATGAAGGACACTTGCGTTTGATAATTGAAAAGTTGAGAGAGCATAAACTTTATGCCAAATTCAGCTAGTGTGAGTTCTGGTTAGAAGAAGTTGGTTTTCTTGGTCATGTTATGACAAAGGATGGTGTAGAAGTTGATCCTGCTAAGGTCTCAGCTGTGACTGAATGGGAATCTCCTAAGAACGTGAAAGAGGTTCACAGTTTCCTTGGCTTAGCAGGTTACTACAGAAGGTTCATTGAGAATTTCTCAAAGGTTACTAAGCCCATGACTGAATTGTTAAAGAAAGACAAGAAGTTTGCTTGGTCTAAAGGTTGTGAAGTCAGCTTTCAGGAGTTGAAGAAGAGACTTGTGACAACACCAGTTCTATGTCTGCCAGATTTGGAAAAGGATTTCCAAGTATATTGTGATGCATCTCGTCAAGGTTTGGGTGTCGTACTTATGCAAGACGGTAAAGTTGTATCTTATGCCTCGAGACAACTCAAAACTCATGAAGTAAACTACCCTACCCATGATTTAGAGTTAGCCTCTGTCGTCCATGCACTCAGAACATGGAGACATTACCTTTTGGGAAAGCGTTGTGAAGTGTTCACGGATCACAAAAGTTTGAAGTATATCTTCACCTAGAAGGAAATCAATATGAGGCAAAGAAGATGGTTAGAGATTATCAAGGACTATGACTTAAGTTTGCAATACCACCCCGGTAAAGCAAATGTTGTATCAGATGCTCTAAGTCATAAGGTATTTGTAAATGGCCTTACCAAAGGAGAATTACCAGACGATTTGTGTACCCAATTCAGAGAACTCAGATTGGAGATTGTGCCTGAAGGACATCTCATGTTTTTGGATGTTCAACCCACTTTGTTGGACAAGATCCGAGAAGCTCAGAAGACTGATAAGGAAATTGAAGAGATTAAGGAAAAGATTGGCCAGGGGAAAGCTAAAAATTTCCATGAAGACGAACAGGGTACCTTATGGCATGGGAAACGTATCTGTGTTCCACAAGATCCGGAGTTGCGGAAACTGATTTTGCAGGAAGCACACAACTCTCCGTATTCTATTCACCCGGGTAACACAAAATGTACATGGACATGAAAGAAAGATTTTGGTGGAATAATCTCAAGAGGGACATCGCCGAACATATTGCTTTGTGTGATGTGTGTAGCAGAGTAAAAGCGGAGCATCAGAAACCAGCAGGTTTGCTTCAACCACTACCTATTCCTGATTGGAAGTGGGACAAGATTGGTATGGATTTCATTACCGAATTACCAAGGACCAAATCAGGATATGATTCCATATGGGTAGTAGTGGATCGCCTAACTAAAGTGGCTCATTTCATACCCGTGAAGAAAACTTATACAAGTGCCAAGTTAGCCAAAATCTACATGAGTAGAATTGTATGTCTACATGGTGTGCCCAAGAGTATTGTGTCAGATAGAGGAACTCAATTCACTTCCCATTTTTGGAGACAACTACATGAGTCATTGCGAACGAGGTTGGAATTCAGTACTGCTTTTCATCCTGAAACTGATGGACAAACAGAAAGGACTAATCAAATTCTGGAAGACATGTTGAGGGCATGTGCCCTAGACTATGGAGCCAGTTGGGATGAAAGTCTGCCTTACGCAGAATTTTCTTATAACAACAGCTATCAAGCCAGCATTAAGATGGCACCGTTTGAGTTTCTCTACGGAAGAAAGTGTACCACCCCATTGTTATGGAATGGTGTGGGATAAAGAAGTTTATTCAGGCCAGATCTTATCAAAGAAGACGAAGAGAAGGTCAAATTGGTTAAGGACAGGTTAAAGATAGCACAGTCCCGACAGAAAAGCTACGCAGATCCTAAGCGTAGAGAAATCACCTACGAAGTTGGTGATAGAGCTTATCTTAGAGTATCACCACTTCGTGGAGTGAAAAGATTCGGAGTCAAAGGAAAATTGGCACCAAGATATGTTGGGCCATTCAAGATTTTGAGTCGCAAAGGAGAAGTTGCCTATGAAATAGAACTACCAGAATCTCTATCAGCTGTCCATAATGTGTTTCATGTGAGTCAGCTTAAGAAATGTCACCCAGAAATGGAAGAAACTTCTTTGAAGGATACTATACCTTTGGAGGAGGTTCAACTAGAAAGTGATCTCACTTATGAAGAGAAACCTATCAAGATTCTTGAGACTGCAGAAAGAGTCACAAGGACAAAGACTATCAAATTTTGCAAAGTACAGTGGAATCATCATTCTGAAGAGGAAGCAACATGGGAAAGAGAAGAAGATCTTCGGAAAGAACACCCTCACCTATTTGCTAGCCAATCCGAATCTTGAGGGAGAGATTCACCTTAAGGGGGTTAGATTTGTAACATACCTAAAATCATGATTTCAAAGATTGCATATCATTCATGCATGCATATAGAATTGAGATCAATTTCAAACTCATTTCAGAAAAACAGAAGCACATAGTGCTATCATTTCATGTGAGCAAACTTAAATAAAATGACCATCCCCATTTGAGAGTTTGAATGTTTTAAAACTAGATTGTTTGTCTCCCTTGTTGAATGGATTGCGTATGGAATTTGAACCAAGATTTACAAAATGGAAATAGTTTCAAAAACCATTTTTCAAACATTTGCAAATCAAGTGCAAAGTCCCTGTTATTTTGTTTCTCCAGAGATGACCAAGCCTTTTCAAAGTGACCCCATGGTTTTATGCCTATTATTGAGACTGTTTCACACTGCAAAAATCCCAAATAGATTTGAATTCAAATGGAGTTTGAATTCATTTGAAAACCATTCCTGAAAATCAAATTGGAAAAAAAAAGAAGATAATTAGAAAAGGCGCTGCCGATTTTGGCCCAAGAATGACACGCCAGCTAGCCCACCCGCCTCTCTCTCTCTCGCGCAAGAACGCACTACGCTGTCGCCGACACCGGACCCACTTTCTCTCGCTGCGTTTCAGCCGACGGGCCCTCTCCACGTCAGCGTCGTCTTCCCCAAATCCCGCGCACGAACTCCGCCGCTGCCCGTTGCTTCCTTGATTCCACGAGGTAAATTGCATTGATTCAGTAAGCGTTTCTTGTTGAGCCTCTGGCTATATAATCCCCACTCTCTCGCGACCATTTCCCCTCAAACAATTCCTCCTTCACGCCACCAGGCTGCCCACAACTCGCTCGACGCCGTCGCTGTTCCGACGACCGCACCGACGAATTCCAGTGAGCTCCGTGTTCCCCTCTGTCCCTGACTCATACTATCAAGCTCAGCAAGTCCTTGCGCACCTACTGACACTCCCCATTTGTCCTCGCATGATCCCTAGCTTCGGCAACGACTTCGACAGAGCGCCACCGTTCTCTGCACGATTTCCGGCGACCTCTCCCCGTAAGTATCGGCCGCCCCTTGCCCTCTGCCTGATACGCCTAGAACCCCCGTCGTCTTGCGCATCTAACGGTGCCTTTCTTTTGACTTAGCGCGACGCGGAACCTCGCCAACGTCGACAACTGACCGTACGTGACGCTTTCGCGAACTCCGGCGAGGAATCTCCGACGACCCCGTACGCCCCTTCCCAAGCCATCGCCACCTTGAGCATCAGCAGCTTCCTGCGGTTCTAGTAAGCCTCTTCCCCACTCCTTGCGACCTAGAACGACGCCACAGACAGACGCTGCGCCACCGATCGCCGCCCGGCCGCTTTTGGTCAAACGAATTGTAGCCGTCAGATCCAGATCCAGCGCGTAGGATTAGTCCACTTATCAAATCGTTATGTTTAGATCTGAGCCGTGCGCGTTAGTTAGATCCTACGGCTCGCGAGCATGATCCGGAGCGAAGCGGTAAGCGCCAGTAAGAATATGACGCGTGGCTAGGGTTTGATTCAAAAACAGATTTGAAATCAGATTTAGATCCAAAATTGAAATGGCTATAACTTTTGATTCCCATGTTAGATTTTTGCAAATTTTATATCGTTGGAACCAGGGAGACAAGCCCTTTCTGTTTATGCAATGTGTTTAGTGAAAAGTTTCTGTTAAAATGACTTTTTATGCAGAAACTTGTTTAGGACTATTTTGAGTATAGAATTTGTTTAGTAATTTGTTTTAGTGCTAAATAAGTTTGGTTTAGCAAGTTTTTAACTTAGTATTGTTTCAGTATTGTGCACTTGCTTGGTGGAGTTTTAAAAGTCATCACTTAGCATTTTTGCATGCATGCATATATTTATGTTTGTATATGAATTGTGTGTAATTTTGTGCTACCAATTTTATGTAGATTTTAGTGCTAGTGATTGTGATTGTGAAGAGTGCTACTCTCCCCATTACCAAGGCAAGTGGTACTTCATGAATATTTCCATCCCTATATTTTGTACAAGCATTAGAAATATTTTGCTAAGTCTTGCATGTTATTATTTTGCCAAATGCTATGTTGGGAAATCCTAAGTAGTGTAAAATTGCTAGGAAATTTCCTAAGTTAAGTTACTATGCCATGCTTAGCCTAGATAGTAGCAAACAAGGGTTGGTGAAGTATATACATGCTATGATGAAAATATTTCTAAGTCTTTTGACTTATGTTTTCCTTAATAAAATAACTAAGTCAATGAATCACCTGGGTGGAATGGGAATTGAATGGTGGTTTTTGGTTGAGTGGTTACACAAGGCCCATGGACATGGTTTACCTTGTGTATCTCACTTGTGGTATGCCACCCAGGCACAAAGGGATTTTAGAGGCCAAGTGTTGAGAAGCTTATAGTGCAGCCACTTGGCAATATGGGCTCTGCCTTGATCACATAGGTTGCTAGAACTTAGTCATTTGGACAGTTGGTGGTAGTGGGATGATAGGTTGGAACACGTCCATTTGGCTAAGGGAAGGCTTCTGAAAGGTCCTGTCTTGGGGAACCAAGTCTGGTGGGGAAAGTGCACAACCTCTGCAGATGGAAAAATCTAAGTACTTAGCCAAGTCCATGGCAATGGACAACTTGAGCATCAAGACATGGAAGCTATCAAGAATCTCATCGCTCCAACTTCTAAGTAAAACTTGTGGGTGAACAAGGGTGAAGGACCCCAATGTCTATTGGTGGTTTCTTGGGAAAAGTTTTTGACAAAGAAAAACTTAGTGATTTCAACTAATAGGAAAAACCTATTTTGAGCAAAGCAAGCCAAGCTACACTTAGCCAAAATGCATATAGTAATTTAGTCCACTTAAAATTTACTAAGGTATCACTTGCCAATACTATTCCAAAGTATTGACCCACTGTGGCTGTAACTTGTGATGTTGCAGGTTACTCCGATGTTGATTAGGTGTCATGAGTCTACACTCAACATGCTTGCCTGTGGCACATGAATATGAAGACTTATGTTTATTTACTTATTCCAAACTCTTGTATTAGGCCTGTGGCCTTGAGTTGTAAAAAACTATGTTTTATCTCTGGAATGGATGTAATAAATGACCTTTGTATCTGTGTACTTCATCTTAAACTGTGGATGCTAGCAATGATCCAGGGACTAGCATTGCAATCACAGGGATCCTTTTCCTTTACAAAGGAGGGATCTTACAAGTAAGTTCTTGCTTGAAGTGCAAGAGGAGCTTGCATTGATTGTGACTTAGACTTTAGCATGACATGCTAGGTGTTGTTTTGACCTTATGCTTAGTGATTATTGATGTAGCATGTCTTTTTCCAAACAATTGGGATTGCTTAGTGTGCCTTGAAGAATTATGCGTTGTTTTAGCATGCAAAAAGCTTAGTATTGTGGTATTCTCCTTTGATGCTATGCTTGGGTTGACTTGGCACATGCTCACACCATGTTATGACTATGACAAGTCACCATTAGCCTCTATGATCATTTAGTACTTGACTTGTAGTACCACTCTTTGCTTTGATTAGTATGCTTTGTTGCACTGCATGATTATGTCCATTATTGCTCTCTAAGTTGGTTGCTCCCAGTCTTTTGCTAGCCTCCACTTGTATGAGTAAGTTCTACTCATGTTTCCAACTCCCAAGAAACCAAGTTTTCCCAAAGTGTCTACTATAAACTCCTATGCATGGTGTGTTACACCATTCCAAGTATATTCTTGTTTTCAACTATCTTCCAATTAAAAACTATTTTGTTATGTGAAAACTTAGTGATTAACGCCCTCACAAACTTGATGGCACACTTTATATTCTTTGCCCCTAATAAACTTGAACCATTGTGACAAATTTGTTGTATATTCTGGCACTTATAAGTTGGAATTAGCAGAACCGTGCTGTCATGGGGAACGTTTTCAACATTGCACATGTCCTTTGTACTCAGTTGATATCATGTTCTTTTGTCTATGGATGTCACCGGTGTGAAATAAAGAGGGAACTTGTAAGTCCATGGAGTTTGTATGTAACACCCTCAGAATCGACCCTATGCAAGTTTCAGCGATTCCCGCCAAACCCGCATAGAAACGATTCAAAGGTGCCCACCAGGCACTTTCGTGCGGGTCGAAAACGAAGTAATAACATTACACAACAGTCCTCGATGGGACCCATGAGCGATATATATATACAACACGACTCCATGAGTCAAGAATACAGATATAATGTACAAAGATCCAAATCACCTTGAAAATGATAGAGCGTCTGACTACGGACAAGATGCAAATGGGGCTAAGAGCCCTGAAGAATAACCAATGGCGTCCATAACCTGCCCGGGCCAAGCGGAAGGGTAACCCCGCTAACGACGTCGATCTCAAAACCTTAACAAAAGGGGTGCCGACAAAGGGCAAAGGAAAAAGGCGTCGATCTTGAGGCCGATTACAGCGAGGCTAGAATTCGGCAGTCCTCGCCTACATAGGTATGGTGGACTGAAGCGACAGCGGCAGCATGCACTAAACGACCTATAGAGACTCGATACAACTGGCGGCTATCAGAGAGGGGTAAGAAAGACCTATTCGGAACCAACCTGATACTACCACCAAGCACACCCATCCTAGTGTTTCCCCTCGTTACCAAACGAGGAAGTCGACCGAGGAACTCACACCGTTGGCAGTTTTATTTATTCAGTTAACGTTGCAGCAATTACTAGTCAAGTATAGGTAATCATCCTGATAACATAAGCAGTGGGCACTTTTAGTTAGCCATTCCGTTGTAGTTGCAACACTTACTAGTCAGATACAATTAGCATGAGATATCCCAGAACCCAGCAGTTGTTGGTACTTTTATTTAGCCATTCCGTTATAGTTGCAATGCTTACTAGTCATTATAAAGTCAAATTTATAGCACTACTTTAGTTATAGTTGTCTATGATCGAGATACTGTGCTCCAAGTCGTCCATAACCGCGGACACGGCTTTCAGAAAGTTTTACCCTGCAGGGGTGCACAAATAGCAACACACACTCGATCAACCTCGGAAAAACCAACTCAAAACCCAACGAGGCCTTCACGACAAAGCAATCACAGGATTCAGAAATATTTCAGGGGGCCACCCCATTGAGTAGACCCGCAACGAAGTTAGCTGACTCCGAGACGGACTCAAGGTTTGCGCCAGTGGCTGTAAACGACTAGGAACCCGAAAAGGTGACTGGGCTTGTCGATACCGCGAAAACACTCCGCTTACCTAAATAGTACAGGTGCTCCTCGCACAATCGTAATAAAGCAGTAAAGCATGGCATAAGTACAGGATCGTAAATAAAACCTCAAACTAGTTTGTGGCCCCAAGAAATAAGACTGAATCAAGCTCTAGCTCAGGGGGTCCCATAATCCTCCCGGATGTGGATAGCGCGAAAATTCAAGGAACAGGTATCAAGTACTCGGGGTCCTACGGGACACAAGTGGACGGTTAACAACCAAATAACATCTATTGCCCACCTGTGCCTCTGCTTACCTACTTCAATTTTAGTTGTTACGCAGTATTTAAAGTGAACGATAAGTAAAGCCATGATCATCTCCAACATCAAACATGCGGCATTACTCCAACAACTGTAGAACTGGACGACACGCAACAACACTTGAGCAAGCGACTACGACGCGCAAGTCCAACTATCTACCAAACAACAGGTAATAGGATGTGTCCAAGGCAATATAAGGCTGCAAGGAAATCACGGGTACGAAATCTAGAGCATCGCAACACAGATAGCAATAGATCAACAGGAGGGAATAAATACTATAAAATTAAGATAGGTAGAAAGGGGGATATGCTCGCCTGAAAACATTGTCGAAGGTTCATCCGAAGATCGGGTCGACACTCGCATCAACTCAACGGCCTTATCCGCGAAGAAGCAAAACGCTAGAATAAACACCGGATGCACTATTTAATACAACGGCAGAAGATCGGCATGATGCATGTATGAGGTATGGCATGGTAAATATGCGGTGCAATTAGGTCATATTAAGCGGAATCGGGGTCCCGACATTTAATTATATGGTTCAAGTTATTTATCTACCCCGCAAATTAAATGTTGCATTATCAAGACAAAATATAGCACCGGTTCGCTACACAAATTTAAATGGGGCCAATATAAGACTGGATTTGCCCGCATATGGGCCCCATATTCAATTATGAGGTGAATCGGCATAATGCCCCCAAACTACAGACAGGTATGCATGCATGAATTATTAAATATGCAACAAGTTTATTATTTATCATTTATAAAATAGGGGCTCGGGAAAAGGTTCACACATTAGGGGGGTCTCGACGAACTTGGGGTTCCGGGGTTCGGGGTCCGACAGGGTTCAGGGTTCGACGGGATCGGTCTCGGACTCCGGGATTTAGGGTCTTCGGATCGGGGAAGTAGATCTTGTCGCACGAGCGTCGATGCTTCCGGGAAGGAGAACTTGGTTCGGTGTCGGGGCGCATCGGATTCTTCCGGGTCGGTGCCGATCTTGTCGTTGCGCAGATCTTGTGTCGTGGTGGTATCACGGCATATGCCATGGGTAGGCTAAAGTTGGGGCCGATGGACGTGGAGGAATCCGGGGAGGGATGATGCAGTGAAGACCGCACTCATATGTACAAAGAGAAATACAATGTATATTGGATTGAAGCTATCAAGTGGGGATAACACCTCCTTCTATACATCTAATCTCTTATAATCTTGCCATGCTTGTGGCTACAATCATGCTCCTGGAGCTGTATCTCCTATCCTTCTATCTAGATCTCTCTATGAGAGTGGAGGAAGAGGAAGAAGGGGAGCTCCTAGTGAGCAGAGAGGGGAGGAGCCCTCCGGGGGCCTCTTCCTGAACGATACCCCTGGTGCTCCTTATAAAGGGGAGCCCAGGGGACAAATCTTGTTCTCTACGATTGGCATCTTCTCAGCATATTCCGGGCATCTTCTGGAGATGCTCAGCATATGCCTTGGCATCTTTGGAGATGCCAAGGCATATTCATAACATATTCTTGGATGCCGATGGTATATTCCTTATGCCATGTGCCAGTCTGAGCCAGAGGCGTCCCAAGACTGGCACGACGCTTGTGGAGTTGTCCTGGATAAATGTCTTGTACCTGTAAAGGTTAGGAGCACATCTGGAAGCAAATAATTAGGCATTAGGATCATTACAACTCGGCCCAGATGCCCTGGGGGAAGTGGAAATTCGGCCTGTCCTGTAGTTGATTCGGCCTGGAGAACCAAGTACTCGGCCCAGTCCTGGGTCAGAGCAAAGAGGCCCAGCCGAGTCATATTAGTCGGCCCAGGACGCTGGGTGACGCTGAGCAGGGGCAAAACCCGTGGCAGGCCGAGCTGTGCCAACCTCGGCCCACCCGGGGGAGCTGGGCGACGTGGTGCTGCGAGGAAGCCCGCGGTGGGCCGAGCTGCGCCTACCTCGGCCCACTCGGGGAAGCTAAGCGACGTGGGCGATGGGACTCGCCGGGGCGATGTCTTGGCGACGCTGGAGCGCCGACTCAGCGGGAGTTCCCTGCTGGTACCTCGGCTGGAGCAGGAGGAGTGATGGGCCTGGCTGGTAGTTCGGCCCGAGCTGGGCTTCTTTTATTCAGCGTACATCTAGATTTTATTCGGGTTCGGCCTTGATAATTCGCCAGGGAATAGGTCAGCTCAGACGGTTCCAACAGGCCGAGTTATGCTTAACTCGGCCGGGATTTTATTCTTCTTTCTTTTAGCTTTTTGTATATTTTACCCATTCCTTCTACAAAAACTGTTTATTCATTTACTCTGATATAATCATAGCACAACTCTGGGGTATCCGGGGGTACACCCCCGACATTAGTCCCCGAGGCCATGTGGGATTCTTAGAATCGCTCATGGGCTTTATATTTAAATATTCCCATAGTTGTTTTCTGCCATACAATTTCCTTGTCATATGTTTCTTGATCGCATAATATTTTTGGGCAAGTTTGTGACTCTGTCCTTCTTGGACTCTGCTCATAACCTCTCTGGGCAGGTTTTTCGACTTCTGGCCCTATTAGGCTCTGGTCATAACCCCTTTGGGTAAGTTTCTAGACTTCTGGCCTTCTTGGGCACTGGTCATAACCCCTTTGGGTAAGTTTCTAGACTTCTGGCCTTCTTGGGCATTGGTCATAACCCCTTCGGGTAAGCTTCTGGACTTCCTGCCTTCTTGGGCATTGCTCTCTTAACCTCATTGGGTAAGTTTATGAGCTCTTGCCTTCTTGGGTATTGCTTTTAACCTCATTGGGTAAGTTACGAGTTCACGCTTCTTGGGCATTGCTCTTTTAACCTCATTGGGTAAGTTTATGAGTCTTGGCCTTCTTTGGCACTGCTCTTTTAACCTCATTGGGTAAGTTTATGAGTTTTGGCCTTCTTGGGCACTGCTCTCTTAACCTCATTGGGTAAGTTTTGAGCTCTTGCCTTCTAGGGCTTTGCTCTTTTAACCCCATCGGGTAAGTTTATGAGTCTCGGCCTTCTTTGGCATTGCTCTTTTAACCTCTTTGGGTAAGCTATGAGTTCTGGCCTTCTTGGGCACTGCTCTTTTAACCCCATTGGGTAAGTTTTGAGTTCTAGCCTTCTTGGGCATTGCTCTTTTAACCTCATTGGGTAAGTTATGAGCTCTTGCCTTCTAGGGCTTTGCTCTTTTAACCCCATCGGGTAAGTTTATGAGTCTTGGCCTTCTTTGGCATTGCTCTTTTAACCTCATTGGGTAAGTTATTACCCGGGTCATCTGATCTCAAAGCCGAGTTACTTTATTTAAAATTGAATTTATGTCTTGAGTCTGAGTTATCTGACTCAGATCCGAGTCTTCTGACTCAAATCCGAGTTAACTCATCCTAAATCCGAGTTACTTTACTCAATTTTGGCTTGCATCCGAATCGAGTCTTCGACTCAAATCAGTTAACTCATCCAAAATCCGGTTACTTTACTCAATTTTGGCTTGCATCCCGAATCTGAGTCTTGACTCAAATCGATTAACTCATCCAAAATCCGAGTTACTTTACTCAATTTTGGCTTGCATCCCGAATCTGAGTCTTCGACTCAAACCGAAGTTAACTCATCCAAAATCAGTTACTTTACTCAATTTTGGCTTGCATCCCGAATCAGTCTTCCGACTCAAATCCGAGTTAACTCATCCAAAATCCGAGTTACTTTACTCAATTTTGGCTTGCATCCCGAATCTGAGTCTTGACTCAAATCGAGTTAACTCATCCAAAATCCGAGTTACTTTACTCAATTTTGGCTTGCATCCCGAATCTGAGTCTTCCGACTCAAATCCGAGTTAACTCATCCGAATCCGAAGTTACTTCACTCAATTTTGGCTTGCATCCGAATCTGAGTCTTCGACTCAAATCGAGTTAACTCATCCGAAATCCGTTACTTCACTCAATTTTGGCTTGCATCCGAATCTGAGTCTTCGACTCAAATCCGAAGTTAACTCATCCGAAATCGAGTTACTTTACTCAATTTTGGCTTGCATCCCGAATCTGAGTCTTCCGACTCAAATCAAGTTAACTCATCCAAAATCCGAGTTACTTTACTCAATTTTGGCTTGCATCCCGAATCTGAGTCTTGACTCAAATCAAAGTTAACTCATCCAAAATCCGAGTTACTTTACTCAATTTTGGATTGCATCGAATCTGAGTCTTGACTCAAATCCGAGTTAACTCATCCAAAATCCGAGTTACTTTACTCAATTTTGGCTTGCATCCGAATCTGAGTCTTGACTCAAATCCAGTTAACTCATCCAAAATCGAGTTACTTTACTCAATTTTGGCTTGCATCCCGAATCAGTCTTCCGACTCAAATCGAGTTAACTCATCCAAAATCCGAGTTACTTTACTCAATTTTGGCTTGCATCCCGAATCAGTCTTCGACTCAAATCCGAGTTAACTCATCAAAATCAAGTTACTTTACTCAATTTTGGCTTGCATCCCGAATCTGAGTCTTCGACTCAAATCCAGTTAACTCATCCAAAATCCGAGTTACTTTACTCAATTTTTGCATCCCGAATCTGAGTCTTGACTCAAATCCGAGTTAACTCATCCAAAATCCGAGTTACTTTACTCAATTTTGGCTTGCATCCCGAATCTGAGTCTTCTGACTCAAATCCGAGTTAACTCATCCAAAATCCGAGTTATCTATTCGCCACGATATAGCTTGTCTTGGCGTGATGACGATAAATTGCCTTTGATATAGATTCGAGATATAGATCCGAGATTAAGCTTTGGGACATGATAATAGGGCTAACCGCTCAGAGATCTGATTCGAGACGTAGATATGAGATATAGGTTCGTGATATGATAAGCTGACCAATATTTATCGAGATATGGGATACTCTGGCAAGATGGTGAGATATCCATTCGAGTCATAACATAACCTGGCAATCTGGTGAACTGAATAAAGCTTCGGCCTGAATTAGAGACACAATTAGTACGCCGAGTCTGAATACCAATCCGAATTATAAAGTACCACGGCAAGCTGAATCAAATGTTGTTAGTCCGAATTAGAGACAACTTACTGAGCTGAGTTAAGAATTAATTCAAAGCATAAACAAATTGACTTCAAGTTATATTTCAATCAACAAGTAAGATGATTCAACTTATGGCCGAGTTAACGGAATCTTTGGTGGTGAGAAGTTAACGGTAATCCAAAACATAAACTAACTGACTCAAAATCTATCTGAATCACAAATAAGATGATTCAACCTTTGGCCGAGTTAACATATAAGCTGGATGGAGTACAGATCCAAATCAATATAATGCTCTCTTAATCTAAAGGTGATTCTACGGATTAGTTGACTAGTCACCGGGTTGAGTTATTCTCTCCCTGGGATGAAGGATTGAGTGTAGGTGGCTGAGTTACTTGGCACTTACAGCATACTTGGAGAAGTGTTTGGGTGACTTTTGCTAGGTCATACCTGCCTTGCTGAGTTACTTGGTACTTACAGTAATCTTGGAGTAGTGCTTGAATCCTTCCTGCTGAGTCTTACCAGCTTTGATGAGTCAGACTTGTTCTCTGTTGACTTGCTGAATCTTACAGTAAGCTTGAGTTATTCTCTGTTGACTTGTTGAAGCTGAATGAGCCCTATGAGGAAGAAGTTGATGAAGATGCTCCCGTCCGGATGGAAACCCAACCAACGCCACTAGAAGGCCCCACGGTGGGCGCCAAATGTCGTGGTGGTATCACGGCATATGCCATGGGTAGGCTAAAGTTGGGGCCGATGGACGTGGAGGAATCCGGGGAGGGATGATGCAGTGAAGACCGCACTCATATGTACAAAGAGAAATACAATGTATATTGGATTGAAGCTATCAAGTGGGGATAACACCTCCTTCTATACATCTAATCTCTTATAATCTTGCCATGCTTGTGGCTACAATCATGCTCGGAGTATCTCCTATCCTTCTATCTAGATCTCTCTATGAGAGTGGAGGAAGAGGAAGAAGGGGAGCTCTAGTGAGCAGAGAGGGAGGAGCCTCGGGGCCTCTTCTGAGCGATACCCTGGTGCTCCTTATAAAGGGAGCCAGGGACAAATCTTGTTCTCTGATTGGCATCTTCTCAGCATATTCGGGCATCTTACGGAGATGCTCGCATATGCCTTGGCATCTTGGAGATGCCAAGGCATATTCCTTAGCATATTCTTGGATGCCGATGGTATATTCCTTATGCCATGTGCCGCCTCGAGCAGGCGTCCCAAGACCTGCACGACGCTTGTGGAGTTGTCTGGATAAATGTCTTGTACTGTAAAGGTTAGGAGCACATCTGAAGCAAATAATTAGGCATTAGGATCATTACAACTCGCCGATGCCCTGGGAAGTGGAAATTCGGCGTCTGTAGTTGATTCGGCACGAGAACCAAGTACTCGGCGATCTGGTCGAGCAAAGAGGCCAGCCAGTCATATTAGTCGGCCGGCCCAGATTTGGGTGACGAGGCAAAACCCGTGGCGGTGGCTGTGCAAACCTCGGCCCACCCGGGAGGCTGGCGACGTGGTCTTGAGGAAGCCAGCGGTGGGCGAGCTGCGCCTCGGCCCACTCGGGGAAGCTAAGCGACGTGGGCGATGGGACTCGCCGGGGCGATGTCTTGGCGATGCTGGAGCGCCGACTCAGCGGGAGTTCCCTGCTGGTACCTCGGCTGGAGCAGGAGGAGTGATGGGCCTGGCTGGTAGTTCGGCCCGAGCTGGGCTTCTTTTATTCAGCGTACATCTAGATTTTATTCGGGTTCGGCCTTGATAATTCGGCCCAGGGGAATAGGTCCAGGCCCAGACGGTTCCAACCAGGCCGAGTTATGCTTAACTCGGCCCAGGATGGTTTTATTCCTCTTTCTTTTAGCTTTTTGCGTATATTTTTACCCATTCCTTCTACAAAAACTGTTTATTCATTTACTCTGATATAATCATAGCACAACTCTGGGGTATCCGGGGGTACACCCCCGACATCTTGTCAGGTCCGCGCCATCGAGTCGGTCTTGGCATTCGGGGCGAAGGACTTGGCGTCCGCGAGGAAGTACTTGTCGAATCCGTGTCGACGTCCTTAGCGTCCGGGTTCTCGGGCATCAGATCCGGGAAGAAGTGCTTGTCGCACCGGGGTCTCGGTGTCCTCGGATCCGATTGAAGATCTTGGCGTTCATGGTTGTCTTGACTGGCTCGGATCGTTCTTGATCATGAAGGATATCTTGTGCCCTCCATGGCGGCATCGAACTGGTGGAGATCTTGTTGGAGGAACTTGGAACACGGGTCCTCGGAAGGCTTGGAACGGCCTCGTGATGCTAGCACACCGAGACCGGACAAGATGCAGACACCGTGCACATGCACCTTCTTACACACACGCCAGGAGGTTCCAGAGTAACCGTGGCGGGCCGGCTGACGCTTGGTGGATGCGACGGGTGTTCAGCCATGTGGCCCCGAGGAACCACGGCGACGGAAGAGGAAGCCACGGAGGTCGAGGCGGAGGCGGCCTTGGCACTGGCGCCGGCGACAGCGGCTAAACACGGAGGAGACAGCAGGAGGCCGAGGAGGAGACGCGGTTGCGGCGAGCTCGGCAGCGTCAGGGACGACGAGCTCGACACGTGCGAGGCGAGGTCGAGTCGGGAACAGCCCACGAGAAGGCAGTGGCCTTCAGCGGCAGAGCGGAGGCAGCGGGAGGGAGGCGCTCGGGCGCGAGCACGGTTAAGGGCGGAGGCCGAGCGACTTCGCCCGGCAGGGACGCGTGGGAGGAAGCGAGGAGTCTGGCGGTCCAATGAGCTCGGCGGGCGGGCAGGCCGAGAGGAAGGGCGACGGTGGTGCTCGGCTGGGCTCGAGGAGGCGGGAACGCGGTGGCGGTGGCGTCTTGGAGGAGGAGGCAGGCGAAGCTGGTCCAGGCGATGGAGAAAAGCAGGCGGTGTGATGGAGAACTGGGCCTGTGGCCGGAGGAGCGCCGGTGCCGAGGAGGAGAATCGGCGGCGGGGCGGAGCTCGGGCCGGGGTGGTTGAGGAAGGAGAGAGGGGTCGGGGGGAGGAGAGACGGGGCCGCGCGTGGGGAGAGAGAGAGAGAGGTGGGAGCGGTGGTGGGGTCCAGGGGGTGGGGCTGGCTCGGTGGGGCCCGGGTGCAGAGAGAGGTGAGGGAGTGGGTCGGTTGTGGGGAGGGGGGGCCGCTGGGTCGGTGGGACCGGTGGCAAATGGACAGGCAGTCTTGCATGGGGTGGGGAGGGCTGTCGAGAGTGGGGCAGCTCTTGGGCTGGTGTTGGGTGGGGCCAGGGGGACAGGCGGGTCGGGTGTTGAGTGTGTGTACTGCGGGGTGGGGCCAGGGTGTAAGGGAGAGGGGGTAGGTGGGGCTGTGGATTGATGAGGTGGCGGTGGCTGTGATGAGGTGGAGGGAAGGTGAGGTGGCAGGCTAGGATAGGTGGGTAGGATAGGATTGGGTGGGAATAGATTTAGGGTTTGGGTAGCCAGGATTTTGTACTGGGGGTGGCCAACTGGGTCGGATCGGCCCGGTTGGCTGCCCCCTAAAAATAATTAAATATTTTGTTGAATTAAAACCGGACTTTTGCAAACCGATAGCAGACAAACAAAATAATCCGGAGACCCGGGTTTTTTGTGTTTGACAAAGACGGGGCGTTTAGAAAACAAAAATAGGTTTTTCCAAAAATAGTTTTTTGCAAGAAAATGCAAGATGATGACGATGCTCAAATGCAATGTGGCATGATGACATGAGCATGCGGTCATGATGATGCAATGCACAAAAACAACGCGATTTTCTAGTAGTGGTTTTGGGGGATGCCACTGAAGGGTTCGCAGCATAGAAAACAAAAATTTTCCTACGATGTGAACTATATACCAAGATCTATTTATACTAGATACAAACAACGGGCGGATGTATATCCGTAGAGAACATACCCTTGAAGACCGACAAAGCTTAACGAGTCCAAACTCGTGGTTGATGTAGACGATCTCTTGCCGATCTCAAGATCGAGAGGAAGTCCTAAGCGCCGCAAATCGGCCAGCGCATCCGTGCTTTCGCACACACGTTCGAGGCAGGCAACCTCCGCCTCCTCGCTCCAGCGATGCAGCGGAAGCACAACTCTTTCTTTCCGAATAGCCACTGGAACATGTATCTCGCTAGTCCGAGACCATGGGGATAAATTCTAGAGGGGAGAGAGATCCTTCACGAGGAGGTGTGAGTGAGAAGTGAGAGGAGGGCTCCTTTTATAGGAGGAGGGGGAACCCCAAGGGGTGGCCGCGCATGGGGCTGCCCCTTGCCCTCCCTCATCATGTGGGTGGACACTCCACTCACAAAATGACCCTTCAAAAGTCCACTCAAAATCCCACTCAAAAATCCCATTAAATTTCCACCAAATTTAATGCAAACTCTCATTAAATAAAACTCTTTTATTTTATTCAGAATTTTGTCAATTACTTTAATGACAAACATTCACAAATAACCCCTTGCTAGAATTCTATTTCACATGCATAACCACTTTATGCAATTTCACCAAAACTTTTGGTATCTAGTGAAATAAATTCCTGCGCTTGTTTATTCTTTCGGCATGAAACTTTTGCTCCAATTGGATGTCGGTGTCTCTTAAGTGTGTCACCCTACGGTTCGTGAATAATGCGGACATGATCGAGACCCTCTCGGATCAATAATCGAGCGGATCTGGAGACCCATCACGACTCCACACATTCAACGATGACTTTCTTGTGATCGTCGGAACCTTTTACGCTAGTATCTTAATCCCTTTGTCTCACGATATATTACATGTCCGAGATTCGATCATCGGTATCTCCATACCTAGTTTGATCTCGTTCGACATGCACTCTTTTCTCGTTCGTGATATAACATTCTAGTGATCAAATCACTTGCTTGCAAGCTAATCAATGTGATATCACCGAGAGGGCCCAGAGTATATCTATCCGTCATCGGGATGAACAAATTCCACTCTTGATCCATGAGCCTCAACATAACACTTTATTAGTTCGAACCCATCTTTATAATCACCACATTACGGTGTGTTTGATGTTATCAAGAAACTCTTAGGTGTTAGTGATTGACATGATCTCATGGTCTAAGGATTAGGATCACTTCGTAAGTTGTTATAGCAATATAAACTCAATGACTTTGATCGTAATGCTATACTTCGGATGAATGTTCATCACATCATTACACTAATGTTGTGATCCGTTATTAACAACATCCAATGTCCATGATCGTGAAACCTTGATCATCTTGTTAATCAACGAGCTAGTTTATGAGAGAGGCTTAACTAGGAACTTTCTGTTTGTTTATTAAACACACATGTATTAACGCTTCTATTAATACAATTATAGCATGCAAAATAAACATCTATCATATACTTGGAATACACATAATAAACAATTTATTATTGCCTCTCGGGCATATTCCTTGCCTCCCATCTCCACTTGCACTAGAGACAATAATCTAGTTACATAGTGATATATCTAACACCCATGGAGTTAATGTTGATCATGTTTTGCTCTAGGAGAGTTTTAGTCACGGATCTGCTACATTGAGATCCGTATGTACTTCTAAATCTTTATATCTCCATCCTTGACATGCTCATGGATGGAGTGAAACCGCTTAATATGCTTGGAATGCTTGTGAGACCTTGGCTCTTTGGCATTGGCAATGGCACCATTGTTGTCACAATAGATCACCATTGGGTCCAACGCGCTTGCCACAACTCCTAGTTCGGATATGAACTCCTTCATCCAAACTGCTTCCTGAGCCGCTTCCGAAGCAGCAACATATTCGGCCTCCGTTGTTGATCCCGCTACCACAGGTTGTTTGGAGCTCCTCCAACTAACCGCTCCGCCATTCATGAGAAATACGTATCCGGATTGAGACTTAGAGTCATCCGGATCGGTGTCAAAACTAGCGTCGACATAACACTTAGCGACGAGCTCTTCTTCACCTCCGTATACAAGAAACATATCCTTAGTTCTTCTCAAGTACTTAAGGATATTCTTGACCGCTATCCAGTGTTCCGAACCTGGATCCGATTGGTACCTACTAGTCAAACTAATAGCGTGTGCCACATCCGGTCTTGTACATAGCATGGCGTACATTATAGATCCTATGGTCAAGCATAGGGACTTTGTCCATTATCTCTCTTTCTTCATGAGCCGGACTTTGAGTCTTACTCAATGTCTTGCCTTGCAACATAGGTAAGAACCCTTCTTACTTCCGTCCATTTTAAACTTCTTTAAAATCTTATCAAGGTATGTACTTATGATAGCCTATTAGGCGCCTAGATCTATCTCTATAGATCTTTATGCCTAATATGTATGACGCTCACCTAGGTCCTTCATTGAAAATTCTTTGTTTAGATAACTTTTAACACTGTTTAAAGTTCTATATCATTCGATCAATAATATGTCATCCACATATAATATCGTAAATGCCACATTGCTCCCACTCACTTTCTTGTAAATACAAGCTTCTCCATAAGTTTGGACAAATCCAAACTCTTTGATCACCTCATCAAAGCGGAGATTCCAACCGTGATGCTTGCTTCAATCCATAGATGGATCAAGCTTGAATTGCACCTTGTTAGCATCCTTAGGATCGACAAAACCCTTTGGTTGTATCATATACAACTCTTCTTCAATATTACCATTGAGAAGCGGTTTTGACATCCATCGCCATATTTCATAATCGAAATATGCAGCAATTGCTAACATAATCCTAACTGACTTTAGCATCGCTACGGGAGAGAAAGTCTCATCGTAGTCAACTCCTTGAATTTGTCGAAACCCTTTTGCGACAAGTCGAGCTTTATAGATGGTCACATTACCATCAAATCGCTTTTCCTTTTGAAAATCCATTTGTTCTCCACGGCCTTCGGTCGTGAGGTAATTCCACCAAGTTCCAAACTTGATTTTCATACATGGATTCCATCTCGGATTTCATGGCTTCTAACCATTTGTTGGAATCGGGCTCATCATCGCTTCTTCATACGTCGAGGTCATTATTTTCATCAACCATGAAATTTATGACAGATTTCCGTTCGGAGCCGCGCGTCTGCTTGACTGCGAGGTTCGGTAGTACTCTCTTCGGAGTTTCATGATCATTATCATTAGTTCCTTCTTCAACAGTGGAGCCAACTCCGGAGCGACTTCCGTTGCGCTACTTGCCATACTTTGAAGAGAAGGTTCCATAACCTCTTGAGTTCTACCTTCCGACTACTCACACCTTTCATGAGAAACTCTTTCTCTAGAAAGGATCCATTCTTAACAACAAAAAACCTTGCCCTCGGATCTTGATAGAAGGAATACCCAATAGTTTCTTTAGGGTATCCTATGAAGACGCATTTTCCGCTTTGGGTTCGAGTTTATCCGGTTGAAGTTTCTTCACATAAACATCGCAACCCCAAACTTTAAATGACTTAGGTTTGTTTCAAACCACAATTCATACTATGTCGTTTCAACGGATTTAGATGGTGCCCGATTTAAAGTGAATGCGCAGCTTTCTAGTGCATAACCCCAAAATGACAACGGCAAGTCCGTCGGAGACATCATAGATCGAACCATATCTAATAAAATACGATTACGACGTTCGACACACCATTTCTTTGTGGTGTTCCGGTGTGAGTTGTGAAACAATTCCACACTCTTTCATGTGAGTGCTAAACTCGTAACTTAGATACTCACCTCCCGGTCGCATAGTAGAAATTTGATCTTTCTATTACGATGATTTTCAACTTCATTCGAAATTCCTTGAACTTTTCAAAGGTTTCGGACTTGTGTTTCATCAAGTAGATATAACCGTATCTACTCAAATCATCCGTGAAAGTAACAAAATAACGATATCCACCTCGTGACACACTCATTGGACCACATACATCCGAATGTATGATTTCCAATAAATCATCGCCTGCTCCATTGAACCAGGAAATCGCGTTCTAGTCATCTTGCCCATAAGGCATGGCTCACATGTATCAAATGATTCATAATCAAGTGATTCTAAAAGTCCATCCGAATGGAGCTTCTTCATGCGTTTAATGCCAATATGACCTAGACGGCGATTGCCACATATATGCGGATATATCATCACTAAGTTTAATCCTTTTAGCATCAATATTATGAATATGTGTAACATTATCATCGAGATCCAACAGAAATAAACCATTCAACATTGGTGCATGACCATAAAAGATTTCATTCATATAAATGGAACAACCATTGTTCTCGATTTGAATGAAAACCACTTTGCATCAAACATGATCCGGATACAATGTTCATGCTCGGTCACGAGCACCAAATAATGATTATTTAAGTTTATAACTAATCCCGACGGTAAGTGGAGAGGTAGCGTTCGACGGCGATCACATCAACGTTTGATCCATTGCCGAACCGCATCTTGACCTCACCCTTGCTAGTGGTCGCTTTGTTCGCGACCACGATTCGAGTTACAAATATTAGCAACCGAACGGTATCAAATACCCGGTGCTCTGCGAGCACTAGTCAAGTACACATCAATAACATGTATATCATATATACCTTTGTTTGCCTTGCCGGCCTTCTTATCGCGGATACTTGGGCGATTGCGCTTCGATGGCCATCCCCTTACAATAGTAGCACTTTCGGTATCGGACTTAGGTCCAACTCGGGTTTCTTTTGGTAGCAACAGCAGCTTGCCGCCTTACTTCCTTCCGTTTTCCTTCTTGTCTTTCTTGAAACCAGTGTTCCTATTGATCATCAACACTTGATGTTCCTTTTGATCTCCACTACGCAGTTTTAAGCATTGTGAAGCTCGGGAGAGACTTCTTCATGCCTTGCATATTATAGTTCATCACGAAGCTCTTATAGCTAGGTGGCGAGGCTGAGAACACGATGGATGCCTAAGTCAATGGGAATCGTTATTCCCAAGGACACAAGCTTATCGGCGTAACCGACATCTTGAGTACATGCTCACTACTTGAATTTGTTCTCTTCCATCATGCAACTAAAGAACTTTTACGAAGCATTGTAGCTCTCTGACAGCATGTGTGTGAAAATCATTTTCAACTCACCCATTGTATCAAAAGCATTGCCGTTTGAAGCGCTTTGAAGTTCGGCTCTAGCCCATACAATATGCCAATGAACTAAGTTGTGGTCCTCGACGAGTCGATAGACATTCTTCTCCTCGTCGGGGCATCGTCAAAGGTGGGGGCCTAACGGCGCTTCTAGCACATATTGCTTTTGTGCGAGAGAGGAGAATCCTCAAATTCATGGCCCATTCGTAAAGTTGCTACCGTTCGTTGCTAGTTTCTCTTTCTCCATGAACGCATTGAAATTAAAAGCGGTGGTGCCATCTACACAGAATTTGTAAAGTTTAGACTAAGTGTATGATAGATTGAGTTCAACTAATCTATATTACGAATGAACTCCCACTCAAAGCGACATCCCTCGTGTCCTTTTGGTGATTACATGAACCAAATCCACTACACCAAGTCCGATCATCACGTGAGTCGGTATAGCTTCAAAGCGAGCATCAAATGGGCATCATATTAACTATATGACTCATGCTTAACCTTTGATTACGTGTTCGAGGCCATGTTCGTACATGCTAGGCTCGCCAAGTTAGAACCTTAGTATTTTTGCGTGTGTAACTGTCTTACACCAAGTATGGTCGAGGATCCAAGTACACCCGATCATCACGTGATGTCTTGGAGCGGCGAAAACATAATCGGTGCATACTAAAGGAGAACACATTCTTATCTTGATATTTAAAATGAGGATCATCTTATTATGCTTAACAAAGCGCTAAACAAGCAATATAAGATGCAATCAAACATCATATGTTTAATAGTGAAATTATATGGTTCCTTGAGATGATCTCTATCATGTGCATCGTGGTATGATCACTATCATACCTTTATGTGTAAATCCACAATCTATGGGTTTTACGCTATACGTGTTATGAAGTATCATCTCATACTTCTACTTACAACACTACCATATCATAACACTAGCCAGCAACAATCTAAACTAGACGCTTCTAATTTATCCATTGCAAGTTTTACGTGGTGAGGGCTTTTCGAGATAGAACCGTTCTTACCTACGAACATGAACCACAACGAGGATAATCAAATTGTTGACAACTCGCTTGCAAAATAGATATTGACTATAGTAGGAGGCAGACACCCGCTAGCCACTTATGCAAACTAGTTGCATGTCAAGCGTGGAACAGGTCTCATGTGCGAGGACATGTAAAGTTTGTCCGGCCGCTTCATCCCACTATGCCACCAATATCCAAAATCACAAGAAAGGAGCAACAACATGATCATCATCGCCCACATACTCATATGTGTACTACCGTGTAAAGTATCTACATATAGGCTCGATACCCTTTGAAGGGTTCGCAGACATAGAAAACAAAAATTTTCCTACGATGTGAACTATATACCAAGATCTATTTATACTAGATACAAACAACGGGCGGATGTATATCCGTAGAGAACATACCCTTGAAGACCGACAAAGCTTAACGAGTCCAAACTCGTGGTTGATGTATACGATCTCTTGCCGATCTCAAGATCGAGAGGAAGTCCTAGCGCCAAATCAGCGCATCCGTGCTTTCGCACACGTTCGAGGCACCGAGCAACCTCCGCCTCCTCGCTCAGCGATGCAGCGGAAGCACAACTCTTTCTTGCCGAATAGCCACAGGAACATGTATCTCGCTAGTCGAGACCATGGGGATAAATTCTAGAGGGGAGAGAGATCCTTCACGAGGAGGTGTGAGTGAGAAGTGAGAGGAGGGCTCCTTTTATAGGAGGAGGGGGAACCCCAAGGGGTGGCGGCGCATGGGCTGCCCTCCCCTCATCATGTGTGGACACTCCACTCACAAAATGACCCTTCAAAAGTCCACTCAAAATCCCACTCAAAATCCCATTAAATTTCCACCAAATTTAATGCAAACTCTCATTAAATAAAACTCTTTTATTTTATTCAGAATTTTGTCAATTACTTTAATGACAAACATTCACAATAACCCCTTGCTAGAATTCTATTTCACATGCATAACCACTTTATGCAATTTCACCAAAAACTTTGTTTGTATCTAGTGAAATAAATTCCTAAACTTGTTTATTCTTTCGGCATGAAACTTTTGCTCCAATTGGATGTCGGTGTCTCTTAAGTGTGTCACCCTACGGTTCGTGAATAATGCGGACATGATCGAGACCCCTCTCAGATCAATAATCAGAAGCGGGATCTGGAGACCCATACTTGCTCCCACACATTCAACGATGACTTTCTTGTGATCGTCAGAACCTTTTATGCTAGTATCTTAATCCCTTTGTCTCACGATATATTACATGTCCGAGATTCGATCATCGGTATCTCCATACCTAGTTTGATCTCGTTCGACATGCACTCTTTTCTCGTTCCGTGATATAACATTCTAGTGATCAAATCACTTGCTTGCAAGCTAATCAATGTGATATCACCGAGAGGGCCAGTATATCTATCCGTCATCGGGATGAACAAATTCCACTCTTGATCCATGAGCCTCAACATAACACTTTATTAGTTACGAACCCATCTTTATAATCACCTGTTACGGTGTGACGTTTGATGTTATCAAGAAACTCTTAGGTGTTAGTGATTGACATGATCTCATGGTCTAAGGATTAGGATCACTTAAAAGTTGTTATAGCAATATAAACTCAATGACTTTGATCGTAATGCTATACTTCGGATGAATGTTCATCACATCATTACACTAATGTTGTGATCCCGTTATTAACAACATCCAATGTCCATGATCAGGAAACCTTGATCATCTTGTTAATCAACGAGCTAGTTTATGAGAGAGGCTTAACTAGGAACTTTCTGTTTGTTTATTAAACACACATGTATTAACGTTTCCGTATTAATACAATTATAGCATGCAAAATAAACATCTATCATATACTTGGAATACACATAATAAACAATTTATTATTGCCTCTCAGGGCATATTCCCTTCAGCCACAATTCGACACCACTAACAATGGATCTCGCCCTCGAGATCCGCCTCATGGTACCGGAAAGAAGGCGGCGATCTGAATCTTCTCGCTTCGTGTAGATCCTCGCGACACCACTAACAAGAGGTCGTTGTCCGTGATCGTCGAGAGGGCACTCCGGGAAACAAAAGGTCGAAGGTAGAGGTATCAACAAATAAAGCCACCTCTAGATTCCGTGGACGGAGTAAAATCGCTGGATCCACTGATTCGGTGTACAAGAGCGAATGATAAGAGTAGTCGGATGGTGATCAGTCCATCGCGCACCCGAACCATTACTCTGCACATGAATAGGCGGATTATGCAACCAACTCTCGGAATTCAGACTGAAGATCTCGACAAGCGAGGTTCGGAAGCAAAGGAGTGATACAGACTCTGCATCAGATCTGACGTAGATGATGTCGTCGCGTCGGAAAACACCGGAAGGCACGAAAAGGAACAAAGAGAATCCCATCAGACGAAGGATTCCTCGGACAGCATGAAGACCAGATGTAGCATCACCGTTACCAAAGGAGGAAGCGAAACCCTGAAGGTACGACAAAAACCCAACCACGAGAATTCCTGGACTCGAAGAAAGAGAAGAGAGCGGATTCAAAACACGCAGAGGTGAGAGGAGAGCAGCAGAGGGGTAAGGAGTAAAATCAGACCTAATCAGAACTATCCAACCGATTTTGCAAAAATAGTTTTGACACTCTACTTGGTAGTTAGCTAGGTTATCCCTCAGTGCTGGACTTGTGGTATCGCATAGCTAGCGACTCGATACCACTCAGTAACACCTCGAATCGACCCTATGCAAGTTTCAGCGATTCCGCCAAACCCGCATAAAGCGATTCAAAGGTGCCCGAGCACTTTTCGTCGGGTGGAAAGCGAAGTAATAACATTACAAAAGTCCTCGATGGGACCCACAGGCAGATATATATATATACAACACGACTCCATGAGTCAAGAATACGAGATATAATATACAAAGATCCAAATCACCTTGAAAATGATAGGCGTCCGACTACGGACAAGATGCAAATGGGGCTAAGAGCCACGAAGAATAACCAATGGTGTCCATAACCTGAGCCAAGCCGAAGGGTAACCTCGCTACGACGTCGATCTCAAACACCTTAACAAAGGGTGCCGACAAAGGGCAAAGGAAAAAAGGAGCGTCGATCGAGGCCGATGCAGCGAGGCTAGAATTCGCGGTCCTCGCCTACATAGGTATGGTGGATGAAGCGGCAGCATGCACTAAACGACCTATAGAGACTCGATACAACTGGCGGCTATCATAGAGGGGTAAGAAAGACCTATTCGGAACCAACCTGATACTACCACCAAGCACACCCATCCTAGTGTTTCCCCTCGTTACCAAACGAGGAAGTCGAGGAACTCACCGTTGGCGGTTTATTTATTGATTAACGTTGCAGCAATTACTAGTCAAGTATAGGTAATCATCCGATAACATAAGCGATGGGCACTTTTAGTTAGCCATTCCGTAGTTGCAACACTTACTAGTAAGATACAATTAGCATGAGATATCCCAGAACCCAGCAGTTGTTGGTACTTTTATTTAGCCATTCCGTTATAGTTGCAATGCTTACTAGTCATTATAAAGTCAAATTTATAGCACTACTTTAGTTATAGTTGTCTATGATCGAGATACTGTGCTCCAAGTCGTCCATAACCGCGGACACGGCTTTCAGAAAGTTTTACCCTGCAGGGGTGCACAAATAGCAACACACACTCGATCAACCTCGGAAAAACCAACTCAAAACCCAACGAGGCCTTCACGATAAAGCAATCACAGGATTCAGAAATATTTCAGGGGGCCACCCCATTGAGTAGACCCGCAACGAAGTTAGCTGACTCCGAGACGGACTCAAGGTTTGCGCCAGTGGCTGTAAACGACTGGGAACCCGAAAAGGTGACTGGGCTTGTCGATACCGCGAAAACACTCCGCTTACCTAAACAGTACAGGTGCTCCTCGCACAATCGTAATAAAGCAGTAAAGCATGGCATAAGTACAGGATCGTAAATAAAACCTCAAACTAGTTTGTGGCCCCAAGAAATAAGACTGAATCAAGCTCTGGCTCAGGGGGGTCCCATAATCCTCCCGGATGTGGATAGCGCGAAAATTCAAGGAACAGGTATCAAGTACTCGGGGTCCTACGGGACACAAGTGGACGGTTAACAACCAAATAACATCTGTTGCCCACCTGTGCCTCTGCTTACCTACTTCAGTTTTAGTTGTTAAGCAGTATTTAAAGTGAACGGTAAGTAAAGCCATGATCATCTCCAACATCAAACATGCGGCATTACTCCAACAACTGTAGAACTGGACGACACGCAACAACACTTGAGAAAGCGACTACGACGCGCAAGTCCAACTATCTACCAAACAACAGGTAATAGGATGTGTCCAAGGCAATATAAGGCTGCAAGGAAATCACGGGTACGAAATCTAGAGCATCGCAACACAGATAGCAATAGATCAACAGGAGGGAATAAATACTATAAAAGTAAGATAGGTAGAAAGGGGGAGATGCTCGCCTGAAAACATTGTCGAAGGTTCATCCAAAGATCGGGTCGACACTCGCATCAACTCAACGGCTTATCCGTGAAGAAGCAAAACACTAGAATAAACACCGGATGCACTATTTAATACAACGGTAGAAGATCGGCATGATGCATGTATGAGGTATGGCATGGTAAATATGCGGTGCAATTAGGTCATATTAAGCGGAATCGGGGTCCCGACATTTAATTATATGGTTCAAGTTATTTATCTACCCCGCAAATTAAATGTTGCATTATCAAGACAAAAGATAGCACCGGTTCGCTACACAAATTTAAATGGGGCCAATATAAGACTGGATTTGCCCGCATATGGGCCCCATATTCAATTATGAGGTGAATCGGCATAATGCCCCCAAACTACAGACAGGTATGCATGCATGAATGATTAAATATGCAACAAGTTCTATATTTAGCATTTATAAAATAGGGGCTCGGGAAAAGGTTCACACATTAGGGGGGTCTCGACGAACTTGGGGTTCCGGGGTTCGGGGTCCGACAGGGTTCAGGGTTTGACGGGATCGGTCTCGGACTCCGGGATTTAGGGTCCTCGGATCGGGGAAGTAGATCTTGTCGCACGAGCGTCGATGCTTCCGGGAAGGAGAACTTGGTTCGGTGTCGGGGCGCATTGGATTCTTCCGGGTCGGTGCCGATCTTGTCATTGCGCAGATCTTGTCAGGTCCGCGCCATCGAGTCGGTCTTGGCATTCGGGGCGAAGGACTTGGCGTCCGCGAGGAAGTACTTGGCGAATCCGTGTCGACGTCCTTAGCGTCCGGGTTCTCGGGCATCAGATCCGGGAAGAAGTGCTTGTCGCACCGGGGTCTCGGTGTCCTCGGATCCGATTGAAGATCTTGGCGTTCGCTGGTTCGGTCTTGGACCGGCTCGGATCGTTCTTCGATCGCGAAGGATATCTTGTCGCCCTCCATGGCGGCATCGAACTGGTGGAGATCTTGTTGGAGGAACTTGGAGAACCACGGGTCCTCGGAAGGCTTGGAACGGCCTCGTGATGCTAGCACACCGAGGCTGGACAAAACAGAACACGTACAGCACATGCACCTTCTTACACACACGCATGGGAGGTTCCAGAGAGTAACGGGCGGCTCATGGCGCTGGTGAATCGATGCGACGGTGCAGCCATGTGGCCCCGAAGGAACCGAGCGGAAGCCACTGGAGGTCGAGGCGGAGGGCTTGAGCGCGGAGGCACAAGCGCCCAGCGATGGCGAGCTAAACACGGAGGAGGCAGCGGGAGAGGCGGGAGGAAAGCAGCGATTCTTGCGAGGTCGACCTGCGTGAGGCGAGGTCGGCAGAAACGACCACAGAGGCAGGCGGTGGCGAGCGGTGAGGAGGCCAGGGAGGAGGTGCTCAGTAGGCCTTGGGCGTTGAGGAGGCCGAGGGCCCGCCCCGGGTCTGTGAGGAGAGGAAGCGGAGTCTGGCGGTCAGCGACTCGGCGGCGGCGGGCAGGCCGAGAGGAAGGTGGCAGGTGCTCGGCCGCGAGCTCGAGGCGGGAGGAACGTGGGGGCGGCGGGGGCGGTGGCGTCTTGGGAGGAGGCGGGGCAGGCGGGTCCAGGCGGAGGAGAAGCAGGAGGCGGTCGTGTTGAGGCCCAGTGCGAGGAGGAGAATCGGCGGGCGGAGAGCGGGCAGTGGTTGAGGAAGGAGGGTCGGGAGGAGGCGGGCCAGGCGTGGAGAGAGAGAGAGGTGGGGCGGTGGTGGGGTCAGGGGTGGGCTGGCTCGGTGGGGCCCGGGTGCAGAGAGAGGTGAGGGAGTGGGTCGGTTGTGGGGAGGTGGGGCCTGGTCTTGACATGGGGTGGGGTGGACAGGTGGGGCATGGGCTGGTGTTAGGTGGGGCAGAGGGGCCAGGGTCGGGTGTTGAGTGTGTGTCTTTGTGAGGGGCCAGGGTGTAAGGGAGAGGGGGTAGGTGGGGCTGTGGATTGATGAGGTGGCGGTGGCTGTGATGAGGTGGAGGGAAGGTGAGGTGGCAGGCTAGGATAGGTGGGTAGGATAGGATTGGGTGGGAATAGATTTAGGGTTTGGGTAGCCAGGATTTTGTACTGGGGGTGGCCAACTGGGTCGGATCGGCCCGGTTGGCTGCCCCCTAAAAATAATTAAATATTTTGTTTAATTAAAACCAGGCTTTTGCAAACCGATAGCAGACAAACAAAATAATCCGGAGACCCGGGTTTTTTGTGTTTGACAAAGACGGGGCGTTTAGAAAACAAAAATAGGTTTTTCCGAAAATAGTTTTTTGCAAGCAAATGCAAGATGATGACGATGCTCAAATGCAATGTGGCATGATGACATGAGCATGCGGTCATGATGATGCAATGCACAAAAACAACGCGATTTTCTAGTAGTGGTTTTGCGGGATGCCACATTGTATCATGTGTTAGAGAAACGCCTGGGCCGCTAGCCTAAGCCATGCCTAATCATGATGGAAACTTGCAGCATCACCATAATGAGCTATCTATGAAGCATCCTCAATAAAAATCTATGCATATGGTAAATAAAAATATTGCTGAGATTCTCATTGTCTGCTTGCCTTGTCATTTTGGTTATGGGAAAGCTCATGTACCATGTGCAAGGGATACCCCGTTGGCGGTTCTCAATGATATGCAAATACTTACAATGACAAGAACTTACAGGCGACTAAAGTTGAGTAGCATGAGGCATGGCCCTCGTATTCAAGGGACTTGAGATTGCCAACTTATACTTCGTCAAGCATATACTCCATCTTTGTTCACTTTAACCTTAATCACTTCAAGATGCTTATGATAGGGGCATTGAGGGCTGAAAGCTAACAAGTACCATAATTTTTGGAAGCTCTTTTTGAAACTTGCAATCCCTGCTTCCTTTACAAAAGGCCTTTCTTCCACCATTATTTGAGTCTCCACCTTCTACCTTTAGGCACCATTAAGAGAGCATAGTTGTCATTCTGTGTGCAGTGTTCCAAAGCTTATTAATTGATGCATATTGTGATATTACTTGTTGTTGTGATATTTATTTCTAGTCACCCTTGTGAACTTTGAAGGTGTCCTATGCATGTATTTGCTAATCTATGAGGGACAAGCTGATTGCCACTATGCTATGTTTTCTGTATGTGAAACAAACAAACGTTTTTCAATGCATGTTATTCATGATCTTTGTTTCTTGTCATATTGCATGCATAGTTACTATGTGATATGCCCAATTTGCATCACCATTCTATATCATAATTTACCTCTATTCATTGATATTTGTCTTATTATGAGGTATTACTCATGGCTTTTCATCTGTTTATGCATGTTGGATGATTCCTGGAGGATGGATCACCGAGTCTGGATTCGATGGAAAAGAAGGCGTTTGAACAATTTCGTGAAGATCAGAAAATACCAGAAAAATATGGAAACATATTATTTTACGGAAGACGAAGGAAGCGGAAGGAGGGGCGGAGATGGGCCCAGGGGCCCACACCCCTAAGGCGGGCCCACGACCCGCGCCTAGGCGGGTGTGTAACACCCACTGACCTCCGACTCCGCCCCTTTGCCTATATCTTCCCTTTGGAACTCTAATACTGGGGGAGCTACCACAGATAGATTTCCGCCGCCTCTGGGGGGCGGAAAAGACTAAGAGAGAAAGATCTCTCTGGCAGTCAGATTTCTATAGGGGAATTACTTCCCGGAGTGGGGACACCGTCATCAAGCTAGGCTTCATCGGGATCATCATCATCATCCACACCATCATCTCCACCAGCACCATCCCTCTGTCCCGCTGTAACAATTGTGTTGGATATTGCTTTAGTTCGTTAGGGGAAACTTTCCCGGTGTTGATTACTATTGTAGTTGATGCTTGTGAGTGGAACCATTGGATTTATGTTCAGATTGTTATCCATTATCATATCATCTTTGATCTTGATCCATATGATGTCTTGTGAGTAATTCGTTTAGTTCTTGAGGACATGGGAAATTCATGTTGTTAGTAGTGAATCTGTGATGAGTTATTATTCAATGGTTTAGTATTTAAGTTGTGGTGTTATTCTTCTAGTGGTGTCATGTGAATGTCGATTACATGATACTTCACCATTTATGGGCCTAGGCGAATGCATTGTGTATTTGGCTACTAATCATAGGGTTGCCGGCGTGATAGAAACCTGAACCCTCGTTAGGACACCTTTGCACAAGGGAGTGTAGGATCTCAGGGTTTAAGGATGTGGTTAGATTTATATCTTAATTACTTTCCTGTCAGAAAACCACTAAAAGTCCGTTTGCAAAGTATTCACAGGGATTTCCTGCTCCATACCACTGTTCAGCACCTTCTGCTCCTCGTTGGGATCGACACTCCTATTTATCGAAAGTACTACGATACACCCCCTATACTTGTGGGTCATCAAGACTATTTTCTAGCGTCATTGCCAGGGAGTGAAGCGCTATTCAAGAGTGGAGCTGGTAAGGGAAACTTTTACTGTGAGTATTTCTTTTGTTACTGCTTGTTACTTTGTTTCTGTTGGAGATATGCCCTAGAGGCAATAATAAATATAGTTATTATTATATCTTTGTGTTTATGATAAATGTTTACATTCATGCTATAATGGTATTAACAAGGAAACATTAATACTTGTGTGATTTGTAAACTTAATTTGAAGTCCCTAGTAAAGCCTCTATATAATACTAGCTTGTTGGTTAATAGATGATTGTGGTTTCCCTATCATGAACATTGAGATGTTATTAACAACAAGATCATATCGTTAGGAGAATGATATGATGGACATACTCCTATAGATAAGCGTAGCATAAAGATCAAGTCATTTCAATAGTTCAATTGCTATATGCTTTCTGATACATATTAACCTAATTCCTTCGACCATGAGATCATGCATATCACCTTTACGGGATGGATGCTTTGATGACATCAAACACCACACCGTGCGGGAGGCTATAAAGGTGGCATTGAGTGTTCGGAAAGTATTGGTTGAGACACATGGATCAAGAGTGGGATTTGTCCATCCATATGACGGATAGATATACTGTGGGCCCTCTCGGTGGAATGTCATCCAATTAGCTTGCAAGCATGTGACTGGCTCACAAGGGATCACATATCACGGAACAAGAAAAGAGTACTTATCGGTGTGAGGTTGAACTAGGTATGCGGAGATACCGACGATCATAACCTCGGATAAGTAAACTATCGTGAGACAAAGGGAAATTGGTATCGTATGTAAGTGGTTCATTCGATCGAAAAGTAATCGTAGAAATATGTGGGAGCCATATGAATTTCCAGATTCCTCTATTGGTTATTGTTCGAGAAGTGTCTCGATCATGTCGCATAATTCACGCGAACCGTAGGGAGACACATAAGGATTGACGTTGTTTGAGTAGTTATGGTATGATGAGAAAGAGACCGAATGTTGTTGAGTCCGGATGGGATCCGGGATATCACGAGGAGATCCGAATGGTCGGAGAATAAGATTCATATAAGGAAAGTCCCGTTTCGGAGTTGGGGAATGTTTCCGGTGTTTTCATCGGGAATGTTCTAGAATGTTCCGAAATGTCCGGCACTCCGGAGGGGAAGGGTGCATGGATGTGTTGTATCAAGTTGGTATGATTGCATCATGTACTAAGTGTAATCGCTGTTCCAAATAAAGGATTAATTCAAATCCTAGTTTGAAAAGTCAAATAGCTAAATTGAAAAGTCAAATGGCTAAATTTGGAAAGAGGAAAAGAGGAGGAAGGTGAAACCGAGTTGGGGAGGGAGTCCCTCCTCCCCAAGGCCGCACCACCAAGCCGAGTTGGGGAGGACTCCTCCCTTGGCCGGCCCCTCCACCTATATAAGGAGGCGGGGCTCCCTCCTAGGACACACAAGTACCTCTCCTCCAAACCCTAGCTTGGCGCCACCACCTCCTGCAGCTGCCGCCGCCTCCTAGGGTTGCCCTAGACGCCGACTTGGGGTGCCCCAAACCCTAGCCGCCGGCTATAGAACCTCCTCCTTGGTGTGTCTAAAACCTAGATCACCGAGGATCTCTCTCATACTCCACCATACTCGCTCCGGCAAGCGAAGCCTGCGAGATCTCCCTCTACTTCAGGTACCACTGGTTGTCTTTCGAGGAGAGTGCTACAACCTCCATTTTCTTTGGAACAAGGAGAGGAAGGTCTTCGTCAATCGAGCGTGTGAATGACTTGGGAGCTACTTGAACGCATTTGGAAGGATCGTCTACGCGATCTTGAGATCGGGAAGAGTACGACTACATCACCCACGAGAATCCGCTCTTGTTAAACACTTTGGAATCTTCGAGGGTGAGTTATTCCATCGACTCGTTGCTACAATCTAGTAGATAGATCTTGGCTTGTTTGTTTGTATGCGGTAGAAATTTTTTGTTTTCCATGCTACGAAACCCTACAGTGGTATCAGAGCCGTGTCTATATGTAGACCTATTGCACGAGTAGAACACAATGGTCATTTTGGGCGTTGATGCTTTTATTGTCGATTGCTTCTTGTGTACTTTGCATCTTGCGGTATGTTGGGATGAAGCGGCCCGGGCTAACCTTACATGACATCGTTCATGAGACTTGCTCCACGCTTGACATGCAACTTGTATTGCATAAGTGGCTTCTTGGTGCTGTTTCTCCTAGCATAGTTAAGATCCAATTTACAACGGGTGATTAACAATACTAGTATCAATGTTGTGGTTCTTGTTCGTAATTTAGAACGACACTTATTGAAAGCCCCAAACCACGTAAAACATGCAAAGAAAGTAGAGGCGTCTAACTTTGTTTTGCGTGGGTGTCTTGTGATGTGATATGGCCATGATTGTGATTATATTTGATGTATGCAATGTTCCTTATTGTAAGTTGGCAACCGGCAGGAGCCATATGGTTGTCTTTAATTTATGTTAAGACCCGCGTGTCTATTCAAAGTAGTTGTAATAGTTGAAGCCGGTGGATGAAAACCATGGATAAGCGTCATTGACCTTGATGCAATGCCGGTGATGATGGAGATCATGTTCGTGCTAGAAGATGGAGATCGGAAGCACAAAGAAGAAAGGCCATATCATATCACATATTATGAATTGCATGTGATGTTAATCCTTTATGCATATTTTATTGCTTAGTAGACGACGGTAGCATTATAAGATGATCCCTCATGCACATGAATTTCAAGTCATAAAGTGTTCACCCTTAGTTAGCACCGTTGCTAAAGCTTGTTGTTTCGAAGCACCACGTGATGATCGGGTGTGTTAGATTCCGCAAGTGTATACAACGTGAGCAAGCCAGATTTGCTCATGCGGAAACTAAGGTTTGATCTTGATGAGCCTAGCATGTACAGACATGGTCTCGGAACACGGATCACCGAAAGGTAAAGCATGAATCATATAGTAGATATGATGAACATGTCGATTGTTTGCCATTGAAACTATATCAACTCTCGTGATGATCGGTGTTGATGTGGTGAATTTGGTGCGTGTGATCACTAAAACAATGTGAGGGATATTGTTTTGAGTGGGAGTTCACCTAGATTAATTTTATTAATATGAACTCAATTTGTCATAAACTTAGTCTAAACTATTGCAAATATGTTGTAGATCAATGGCAGCCCCTACCATCAATTTTAATGCGTTCCTAGAGAAAGAAAAGTTGAAAAACAATGGAAGCAACTTCGCGGATTGGTTCCGCAATTTGAGGATTGTCCTCCACGGTGGTAATTTGACCTATGTCTTTGGATGCACATTGGGTGACCCACTGCGGTGATCTTTGCCGATGAAGTAAAACGTTTACCTCACTCGGAAGACTCGGTACTCCTGATTCGATGTGCTATCTTGTATGGTTTAGAATCGAGCTTGAGAAAGGTTTGAGAATTCAGACCCATATGATATTGTCGAGGATCTCAAATTGATCTTTGAGACTCATGCGGCAATTGAAAGCTATGAGGCTTCGAAAAGTTCTTTAAGCGCAAGATGGAAGAGGCAACTCAAATCGGTGAGCATCTGCTTAAAATGTCTGGGCACGCAAACAAACTTCAAAGCTTGGGTATTGTGATTCCTAATGCTTTGGGGATTTACCGTGTCCTCCAATCACTACCACTAAGTTACAAGAACTTTGTGATGAACTACAACATGCAAAACATGAACAAGACGTTGCCAGAACTCTTTGCCATGTTGAAATATGCAGAAGTGGAGATCAAGAAAGAGCACCAAGTGTTGTTGGTCAATAAGACCACCAAATTCAAGAAAAGCAAGTCTAAGCAGAAGGGACACTTCAAGAAGGGTGGTAAGAAAGTTACCACGCCGATGAAGAAGACCAAGGCTGGACCTAAGCCTGATACTGAGTGCTTTTACTGCAAGGGAGAAGGTCACTAGAAGCGGAATTGCCCAAAGTACTTGGCGGATTTGAAGAACGGCAACATCAAGAAGAAAGGTATATATGATATACATGTTATTGATGTGTATCTCACTAGTACTCGTAGTAGTGCCTGGGTATTTGATACTGGTTCGGTTGCTCATATTTGTAACTCAAAAGCAGTCTTTGCGAAATAAGCGAAGCTAGCGAAGAACGAGGTGACGATGCGCGTGGGAAATGGATCAAAGGTTGATGTGATCGCGGTGACGATGCACGCTACCCCTTCATCTACCATCGGGATTAGTTTTATACTTAAATAATTGTTATTTGGTGCCTGCGTTGAGCATGAACATTATATCGGGATCTTGTTTATTGCAAGACGGTTACTTGTTTAAGTCCGAGAATAATGGTTGTTCGATTTATATGAGTAATATGTTTTATGCACATGCACCTTTGATAGATGGTACATTCTTATTGAATCTCGATAGTGGAAATACACATATTAATAACATTGAGGCTAAACGTTTGAAATCAAGCGATAACTTGACCTATATGTGGCACTATCGTCTTGGTCACATTGGAGTGAAGCGTATGAAGAAACTCCATTCCGATGAACTTCTTGAATGACTTGATTTCGAATCACTTGATAGATGCGAAGCATGTCTGATGGGTAAAATGACTAAGACTCCATTTTCTGGTATGATGGAGCGAGCTACGGACTTATTGGAAATCGTACATACCGATGTGTGTGGTCCAATGAGTGTAGCATCGCGCGGTGGTTATCGTTATGTTCTTACCTTCACGGATGACTTGAGTAGATATGGGTATATCTATTTCATGAAACATAAGTCCGAAACTTTCGAGAAGTTTAAGGAATTTCAAAGTGAGGTAGAGAATCAACGTAACAAGAAGATTAAATTTCTACGTTCTGATCGTGGAGGTGAATATCTAAGTTATGAGTTTGGCGAGCATTTGAAGAAATCACGGAATACTTCATGATTGACACCGGGAACACCATAAGCGTAATGGTGTGTCCGAACGTCAATCGAACTCTCTTAGATATGGTTCGTTCTATGATGTCACTTACGATTTACCGCTATCATTTTGGGGTTATGCATTAAACAGCCGCATTCACTTTAAATAGGGCACCGTCTAAATCCGTTGAAACGACCGTATGAATTATGGTTTGGGAAGAAACCTAGATTGTCGTTCCTTAAAGTTTGGGTTCTTGGCCTATGTAAAGAAGTTACAGTAGGACAAGCTTGAACCCAAAGCGGAAAAAGCGTCTTCATAGGATACCCAAAGGAAACTATTGGGTATACCTTCTATCATAGATCCAAGGCAAAATCTTCGTTGCCAAGAATGGATGCTTTCTAGAGAAGGAATTTCTCGAAGAAGTGACTGGAAGGAAAGTAGAACTCGATGAGGTTGTCGAACCTTCTCTCTAAATTGTGAGTAGCGCAGCACCGGAAGAAGTTCCTGTGGTGCCTGCACCAATTAGAGAGGAAGCTAATGATGGTGATCATGAAACTTCGGTTGAAGTTGCTACAGAGCCTCGGAGGTCAACGAGAACTAGTACCACTCCAGATTGGTATGATCCCGTTATGAGTGTCATGTTGGTGGACAACACCGATGACCCTGAGACATATGAGGAAGCGATGATGAGCCCAGATTCCAATAAATGGCAAGAAGCCATGAAATCCGAGATTGGATCCATGTACGAAAACCAAGTGTGGACTTTGGTGGACTTACCAGATGGCCGGAAGGCTGTCAAGAACAAATGGATTTTCAAGAAGAAAACATATGCTGATGGTAATGTTACTGGCTATAAAGCTCGACTTGTCGCAAAAGGGTTTCGACAAATTCAAGGAGTTGACTACGATGAGACTTTCTCACCAGTAGCGAAGCTAAAGTCTGTGAGGATTATGTTAGCAATCTGTGGCATCCCGCAAAACCACTACTAGAAAATCGCGTTGTTTTGTGCATTGCATCGTCATCATCATGCATTGTTTGTCTGAACTATTTCGAAAAGCCTAGTTTTTCTTTGTACAAATACCCCTCTTTATTTCAAATGCAAAACCCCGATCGTATCGGATATTTATTTCCCTAAAAACTAATTGCAAAGTGGCCTTGTTTTAAAATAAACAAAACCAAACAAACACATATCTACAAAACTAATAAAAACCTACACTCTAAGTCCTATTCCCACCCGAATCTATCCTACCCACCTCTCACAGCTCGCCACCTCACCCCTCCCCCAACTTCCTACCCACCCAGCCACATCATCAATCCACCACTTTTCCCTCTCTTTCTCACCTTCACCCTACCCCTCTCTCTCGACCCATGGGACCCACCCCTTTGGCCCACATGCCACAGCCTCCTTTCCCACTGCCTCACTCGGACCCACTTCCACCCCCTGGCCCACCATGATCTCCTCCCGATCCCCAACCGACCACGCCCTTGTCATCCCTCTCTCATGGCCTTCTCCTCTGGCCTCCTCATGGCCGCTGGCCACAGCTTCCTTCCATAGGCCGCCTCCATGGCCGCCCTCCTCCGACCCGTCCTCCGCCACGGCCCCGGACCGCCTTCTTCGGCTTGGCACCTGCCTTCCTTCTCCCCGCGGCCATCACCTCCTCAAGCTCCCCAGCATGAGCCTCCCACTCGGCTCACGTTGCCTCTGCCCGCCATGCTGTCCCCTCCTTGGCCTCCTCGCCGGCCAGCCGCCCTCTGCTCCTCCTTCCGCCTCGTGCCGTCCGGCCGAGCCAGCCCTCCTCCGCTCTTGCCATTCCGTGGCGCTCTGCCTGCGCCGCCCGCCTCCGTCGGCCTCCACCTCCGCGCCTCGCCTCCGGCGAGCCGCCTCCTCCCCTCATCCGCTGAGCAGCCGCCTCCTCCTCCGCTCCGTGGCGTCGCCCGTCGTCGCCGGCCGAGCCTCCTCCCGCCCTGGCCGCGACCTCCCTGGGCCCATCGCCGGTCGAGCTCGCCGCCTCCTGCAAGCTTGCTGGCCGCTGCCTCCTCCCGACGGCCACCTCTCCCAACGAGCTCGACCTCCCCAACTTCCATGCCTTGCCCGCCGCCTCGCCTAAGCTCGTCAGCCGCCCTCTGTCGACGAGTCCGCCATCGTTCCCAAGCCCGCATCGGCGCTGCCTGGGCCACATGCTTCTGTGATGATGCTCAAGAGCCGGTTGAGATGTTCCCGCGTGTTTCCTGTAGCTGCTGGCCGTGTCAAGATCTTCGCGACAATATGGCGTGCCCGTAAGACCGATCCGAAGCGCCAGGACCTCCTTCTCGGAACCATCAAGTACTTCCTCTCGGGCGCCTGGACCCGAACCTGGAGTACGCCAAGTTCGCCGAGATCATGGACCCTCAAGATCTCCGTCACGGACACGACATGGACTTCCCTCGGACGCCAAGGTCTACCTCCCGGACCCGAAGACCGCGATGACGTGGAACCAAGATCCCCATCGGACAAGATCGACACCGAGACCCTGATGCGACAAGTACTTCATCCCGAACGCCATGACCGTCGACATGACCCGAAGACCACGGATGCGACAAGACCTACCTCCGTTATCTGAGAACGACCCCGCCGAGACCGAACCCCGAATCCGGACCTGAGACCGAACCCCGAACCCCGGAACCCCAAGATCTGCCGAACCCTAAATGTGTGAACCCAAACCCGAGACCTTATTTTATTGAATGATATATACTTGTTGCATATTAATTGTCATACTCGCATGCATATCATTGGTTTGGGGGCCTTATGCCGATTCACCTCATAATTAAATATGGGGCCCATATGCGGGCAAATCTAGTCTCATATTGGCCTCATTTAAATTTGTGTAGCGAACCGGTGCTATCTTTTGCCTTGCTAATACAACATTTAATTTGCGGGGTAGATAAACAACTTGAACCACCTAATTAATTATCGGGACCCGGTTCCACTTAATATGACCTAATTGCATCGCACCCTTGCCATGTCATACATCATTCATGCACCATGCCCGATCTTTTGCCGTAGTATTAAATATTGCATCCGGTGTCTCTTCTAGTGTTTTGCTTCTTCGCGGATAAGGCCGTTGAGTTGATGCGAGTGTCGACCCGATCTTCGGTTGAACCCCCGGCAATGTTTTCAGGCGAGCATCTCCCCCTTTCTACCTATCTTACTTTTCTAGTATTTATTCCCTCCTGTTGATCTTTTGCTATCTGTGTTGCGATGCTCTAGTTTTCGTACCCGTGATATCCCTTGCAGCCATATATAGCCTTGGACACATCCTATTACCTGTTGTTTGGTAGATAGTTGGACCCGCGCGTCGTAGTCGCTTGCTCAAGTGTTTTTGCGTGTCGTCAAGTACCACAGTTGTTGGAGAAGTGCCGCATGTTCAATGTTGGAGATGATCATGGCTTTAATTAATGTTTAATCTAATTATTGTTTAATAACTAAAATTGAAGTAGGTAAGCAGAGGCACCGGTGGGTGATAGATAATATTTGGTTTCCGACCGCCCACTTGTGTCCCGTAGGACCCCAAGTTCTTGACACCTGTTTCGAGATCGAGCGCGCTAACCACAGGTGGGGAGATATGGGCCCCCCATTGATTATTACCTGATTTCAAAGTATTGTACTGGGGCTTTGGGCAAACTAGTTTGAGGTTTTATTTACTATCCTGTACTTATGCCATGCTTTACTGCTTTATTTACGATTGTGTGAGGAGCACGCTGTACTGTTTAGGAAGCGGAGTGTTTTCGCGGTATCGACAGTCCCAGTTTTGGGATTTTCTATCGTTTACAACCACTGTCGCAAACCCTAAGTCCGTCTCGGAGACCGGCCGACTTCGTTGCGGGTAGACTTAGTGGGGTGGCCCCCCGTGCTTGCTTTGGGTCTGGAAACGTCATGACTTAGGCCCCGCCGACATACCGATGGGTGTATGTTAACTGATCTGGCAAAAAGGGTCGAAGTGCTTGTGGATACTTTGGTGCATCCCTGCAGGGTTAAATCTTTCTGAAAGCCGTGTCCATGGTTATGGACGACTTGGAGCAGAGTGCTTGATCATAGACAACTATAACTAAAGTTTATTGTTATAAATTGACCTGTATCCGATATGACTAGTAATCATCTTCACTACAACGGAATGGCTAAGTAAAAGTACCAACAACTGCTGGGTTTTGGGGTTATCTCATGCTAATTGTATCTGACTAGTAAGTGTCGCAACTATCACGGAATGGTCAACTAAAAGTGCCCACTGCTTATTTTATCAGGATGATTATCTAAACCTGACTAGTAATTGCTGCAACGATAACTGAATAAATAAAACTGCCAACTGTGTGAGTTCCTCGGTTGACTTCCTCGTTTGGTCTCGAGGGGGAATACCAGGATGGGATTGTTTGGTGTTAGTATCAGGCTGGCTCCGGATAGGTCTTTCTTACCCCTCTCTGATAGCCGTCAGTTATATCGAGTCTCTATAGGTTGTTTAGTGCTTGTTGCGTTGCCGCTCAGTCCACCATACCTATGTAGGCGAAGACCGCCGAATTCTAGCGTCGCCGTGTACTGGCCTCAGTACTGATGCTCCTCTTTTTCCTTTGCCCTTTGTCGGCACCCCTTTTGTTTAAGTAGGTTTTTGAGATCGGCCGTTAGCAGGGTTACCCTTCCGGCTTGGCCTGAGCAGGGTTATGGACGCCATTGGTTATTCTTCAGGGCTCTTAGCCCCATTTGCATCTTGTCCGTAGTCGGACGCTCCATCTTTTCAAGGTGATTTGGATCTTTGTACCGTATATCTGTATTCTTGACTCATTGAGTCGCTGCTGCATATATCTCGTCATGGGTCCCATCGAGGACTGTTGTGTAATGTTATTACTTCGTTTTCCACCCGCACGTAAGTGCCTGGTGGGCACCTTTGAATCGTTTCTATGCGGGTTTGGCGGGAATCGCTAAAACTTGCATAGGGTCGATTCTGAGGGTGTTACACAATCGCTGCATATTATGATTATGAGATATGGAAGATGGATGTCAAAACAACATTCCTCAATGGAGACATTGATGAAGAGTTATATATGATGCAACCCAAAGGTTTTTTCGATCCTAAAGATGCTAACAAGGTGTGCAAACTTCAAAGGTCCATCTATGGATTGAAGCAAGCATCCCGAAGTTGGAATCAACGTTTTGATAAGGTGATCAAAAGTTTTGGTTTTATACAAACTTATGGAGAAGCTTGTATTTACAAGAAAGTGAGTGGGAGCTCTGTAGCATTCTTAATACTATATGTGGATGACATATTGTTGATTGGGAATAATGTAGACCTTCTTAATAGTGTCAAGGAATATTTGAATAATAGTTTTTCAATGAAGGATCTTGGCGAAGCAGCTTACATATTAGGCATAAAGATTTATAGAGATAGATCAAAACACCAAATATCATTGTCACAAAGTACATATTTGGACAAAGTTCTAAAGAGGTTTGGAATGGAAGAAAGCAAGAAAGGGTTCTTGCCCATGTTGCTAATACGACCTTGAGTAAAACTCAAAGTCCGACATCAAGAAGATAGAGAAAGGATGAGTAAGACTCCTATGCGTCACCATAGGATCTCTAATGTATGCCATGCTATGTACTAGACCCGACATTGCATATGATGTTAGTTTAACTAGCAGATATCAAAGTGATCCAGGTGGATCATTGACAATGATGATCAAAAACATCCTTAAGTACTTAAGAAGAACTAAGGATATGGTTCTTTCTTATGGAGTTGATGAACAGCGTTGTTAATGGTTACCGATGCTAGTTGGAACACCGATCCGGATGATTCTAAATCACAATCTGGATACGTATTTATTTTGAATGGTGCAGCGATTAGCTGGAGTGCAAAGCAAAGCGTTGTGGCGAGATCTTCAACCGAATCGGAATACATGGTTGCTTTGAGGCTTCACAAGCGATATGGATGAAAGAGTTCATTACGAGCTGGTGTGGTTCCTAGTCTGCTGGACCCAATGTCTATCTCTTGTGATAACATGGGCGCCATAGCCAATGCGCAAGAACCAAGGTCACACAAGAAGCTGAAGCATATCAAGCTACGTTTTCACGCTATTCGAGAACATATCCAGGATGGGGATATAAAGATTTGCAAAGTACACACAGATCTGAATGTGGCGGATCCGTTGACTAAACCTCTCCCAAGGGCAAAACATGACCGGCACCAAACTGCCATGGGTGTTCGGTATATTACCATGTAATCTAGATTAGATGACTCTAGTGCAAGTGGGAGACTGTTGGAGATATGCCCTAGAGGCAATAATAAATATAGTTATTATTATATCTTTGTGTTTATGATAAATGTTTACATTCATGCTATAATGGTATTAACAAGGAAACATTAATACTTGTGTGATTTAAAACTTAATTTGAAGTCCCTAGTAAAGCCTCTATATAATACTAGCTTGTTGGTTAATAGATGATTGTGGTTTCCCTATCATGAACATTGAGATGTTATTAACAACAAGATCATATCGTTAGGAGAATGATATGATGGACATACTCCTATAGATAAGCGTAGCATAAAGATCAAGTCATTTCAATAGTTCAATTGCTATATGCTTTCTGATACATATTAACCTAATTCCTTCGACCATGAGATCATGCATATCACCTTTACGGGATGGATGCTTTGATGACATCAAACACCACACCGTAACTGGGTGGCTATAAAGGTGGCATTGAGTGTTCGGAAAGTATTGGTTGAGACACATGGATCAAGAGTGGGATTTGTCCATCCATATGACAGATAGATATACTCTGGGCCCTCTCAGTGGAATGTCATCCAATTAGCTTGCAAGCATGTGACTGGCTCACAAGGGATCACATATCACGGAGCGAAAAGAGTACTTATCGATGCGAGGTTGAACTAGGTATGCAGAGATACCGACGATCATAACCTCGGATAAGTAAACTATCGTGAGACAAAGGGAAATTGGTATCGTATGTAAGTGGTTCATTCGATCGCAAAGTAATCGTAGAAATATGTGGGAGCCATATGAATTTCCATATTCCTCTATTGGTTATTATTCGGAGAAGTGTCTCGATCATGTCCGCATAATTCACGAACCGTAGGGAGACAAACTTAAGGATTCGACGTTGTTTGAGTAGTTATGGTATGATGAGAAAGAGACCGAATGTTGTTCGGAGTCCCGGATGGGATCCGGGATATCACGAGGAGATCCGGAATGGTCCAGAGAATAAGATTCATATAAGGAAAGTCCTGTTTCGGAGTTGGGGAATGTTTCCGGTGTTTTCATCGGGAATGTTCTAGAATGTTCCGGAATGTCCGGCACTTCGGAGGGGAAGGGTACATGGATGTGTTGTATCTAGTTGGTATGATTGCATCATGTACTAAGTGTAATCGCTGTTCCAAATAAAGGATTAATTCAAATCCTAGTTTGAAAAGTCAAATAGCTAAATTGAAAAGTCAAACGGCTAAATTTGGAAAGAGGAAAAGAGGAGGAAGGTGAAACCGAGTTGGGGAGGGAGTCCCTCCTCCCCAAGCTGGCGCACCACCCAAGCCGAGTTGGGGAGGGACTCCACTCCCTCCCCTTGTCCGGCCGGCCCCCTCCACCTATATAAGGAGGGGGCTCCTCCTAGGACACACAAGTACCTCTCCTCCAAACCCTAGCTTGGCGCCACCTCCTGCAGTGCAGCCGCCTCCTAGGGTTGCCCTAGCCGACTTGGGGTGCCCCAAACCCTAGCCACCGGCTCTAGCACCTCCTCCTTGGTGTGTCTAAAACCTGGATCGCCGAGGAGCTCTCTCACTCCACCATACCGGCTCCGGCAGGTGAAGCCTGCGAGATCTCCCTCTACTAGGTACCACGTTGTCTTTACGGAATCGCGAGGAGAGTGCTACAACCTCCGCCTCTTTGGAACAAGGAGAGGAAGGTCTTCGTCGAAATCTGACGATGTGTGACCGCTGAGGAGCGCCTTGTTGGAAGGATCGTCTACGCGATCTTGAGATCGGGAAGAGTATTAATACATCACCCACAAGAATTCGCTCTCGTTAAACACTTTGGAATCTTCGAGGGTGAGTTATTCCATCGACTCGTTGCTACAATCTAGTAGATAGATCTTGGCTTGTTTGTTTGTATGCGGTAGAAATTTTTTGTTTTCCATGCTACGAAACCCTACAGTTTCCAATATGGATAACCCACTTGGTTTTCTGTTTGGGAAAACTACTACCACTATTGTGGTAGTAGATGAACCACCACCTGTTGAGATAGATCCTTTTAAGATACCTACAAGTATTGTTAATCGTGTTATGGATAATTATTATTTTGGGGATGGAACTATCCATCCCGGTGATCACTTGCTTTATATCCATGAATTATGCGGGTTGTTTAAGTGTGCATGTATCACAACTGAATAGGTAAAGAAGAAGTTACTCTCCATATCCTTGAAAGGGAGAGCTGAGGCATGGTATAAGCTGTTGAAGAATGGACAATCCATGGAAAGGGAGGAGATGGCATCTCTCTTTTACTCTAAATTTTATATGAAGGGAATATGCCCTGAGAGGCAATAATAAATTGTTTATTATGTGTATTCCAAGTATATGATAGATGTTTATTTTGCATGCTATAATTGTATTAATACGGAAACGTTAATACATGTGTGTTTAATAAACAAACAGAAAGTTCCTAGTTAAGCCTCTCTCATAAACTAGCTCGTTGATTAACAAGATGATCAAGGTTTCCTGATCATGGACATTGGATGTTGTTAATAACGGGATCACAACATTAGTGTAATGATGTGATGAACATTCATCCAAGTATAGCATTACGATCAAAGTCATTGAGTTTATATTGCTATAACAACTTACGAGTGATCCTAATCCTTAGACCATGAGATCATGTCAATCACTAACACGGAAGAGTTTCTTGATAACATCAAACGTCACACCGTAATGGTGATTATAAAGATGGGTTCAACTAATAAAGTGTTATGTTGAGGCTCATGGATCAAGAGTGGAATTTGTTCATCCCGGGCGGATAGATATACTCTGGGCCTCTCGGTGATATCACATTGATTAGCTTGCAAGCAAGTGATTTGATCACTAGAATGTTATATCACGAGCGAAAAGAGTGCATGTCGTTAAAGATCAAACTAGGTATGGAGATACCGATGATCGAATCTCGGACATGTAATATATCGTGAGACAAAGGGATTAAGATACTAGCGTAAAAGGTTCCGGCGATCACAAGAAAGTCATCGTTGAATGTGGGAGTCAAGATGGGTCTCGGATCCGCTTCGATTATTGATCGAGAGGGTCTCGATCATGTCCGCATTATTCACGAACCGTAGGGTGACACACTTAAGAGACCGACATCCAATTGGAGCAAAAGTTTCATGCCGAAAGAATAAACAAGCGCGGAATTTATTTCACTAGATACCAAACAGGTTTTGGTGAAATTGCATAAAGTGGTTATGCATGTGAAATAGAATTCTAGCAAGGGTTATTTGTGAATGTTTGTCATTAAAGTAATTGACAAAATTCTGAATAAAATAAAAGAGTTTTATTTAATGAGAGTTTGCATTAAATTTGGTGGAAATTTAATGGGATTTTTGAGTGGGATTTTGAGGACTTTTGAAGGGTCATTTTGTGAGTGGAGTGTCCACCCACATGATGAGGGAGGGCAAGGGCAGCCCCATGCTGCCACCCCCTTGGGGTTCCCTCCTCCTATAAAGGCCCCTCCTCACTTCTCACTCACACCTCCTCGTGAAGGATCTCTCTCCCCTCTAGAATTTATCCCCATGGTCTCGGACTAGCGAGATACATGTTCCCGTGGCTATTCGGCAAGAAAGAGTTGTGCTTCCGCATCGCTGGGCGAGGAGGCGGAGGTTGCTCGGTGCCTCGAGCGTGTGTCTTGAAACGCGATGCGGCTGGCCTGATTTGGTAGGACTTCCTCTCGATCTTGAGATCGGCAAGAGATCGTCTACATCAACCGAGTTTGGACTCGTTAAGCTTTGTCGGTCTTCAAGGGTATGTTCTCTACGGATATACATCCGCCGTTGTTTGTATCTAGTATAAATAGATCTTGGTATATAGTTCACATCGTAGGAAAATTTTTGTTTTCTATGCGAACCCTTGATGGGTATCGAGCCGGATCTATGCGTAGATACTTTACAGGTAGTACACATATGAGTATGTGGGCGATGATGATCATGTTGTTGCTCCTTTCTTGTGATTTTGGATATTGGTGGCATAGTGGGATGAAGCGTCCCGACAAACTTTACATGTCCTCGCATGAGACTGTTCCACGCTTGACATGCAACTAGTTTGCATAAGTGGCTAGCGGTGTCTCTCCTACTATAGTCAATATCTATTTTGCAAGCGAGTTGTCAACAATTTGATTATCCTCGTTGTGGTTCATGTTCGTAGGTAAGAACGGTTCTATCTCGAAAGCCCTCACCACGTAAAACTTGCAATGGATAAATTAGAAGCGTCTAGTTTAGATTGTTGCTAGTGTTATGATATGGTAGTGTTGTAAGTAGAAGTATGAGATGATACTCTTACAACACATAGCGTGTAAAACCCATAGATTGTGGATTTACACATATAGGTATGATAGTGATCATACCACGATGCACATGATAGAGATCATCTGCGGGAACCATATAATTTCACTATTTAACATATGATGTTTGATTGCATCTTATATTGCTTGTTTAGCGCTTTGTTAAGCATAATAAGATGATCCCTCATTTTAAATATCAAGATAAGAATGTGTTCTCCCTTTAGTATGCACCGATTATGTTTTCGTCGCTCCAAGACATCACGTGATGATCGGGTGTACTTGGATCCTCGACCATACTTGGTGTAAAGCTACACACGCAAAATACTAAGGTTCTAACTTGGCGAGCCTAGCATGTACAGACATGGCCTCGGAACACGCCGTAAAAGGTTAAGCATGAGTCATATAGTTGATATGATGCCCATTTGATGCTCGCCTTTGAAGCTATCCGACTCACGTGATGATCGGACTTGGTGTAGTGGATTTGGTTCATGTAATCACCAAAAGGACACGAGGGATGTCGCTTTTGAGTGGGAGTTCATTCGTAATATAGATTAGTTGAACTCAATCTATCATACACTTAGTCTAAACTTTACAAATTCTGTTGTAGATGGCACCACCTCTTTTAATTTCAATGCGTTCATGGAGAAAGAGAAACTAGCAACGACGGTAGCAACTTTCTTGAATGGGCCATGAATTTGAGGATTCTCCTCTGCACAAAAGCAATATGTGCTAGAAGCGCCGTTAGGCCCCACCCTTTGACGATGCCCACGAGGAGAAGAATGTCTATCGACTCGTCGGGAGGACCACAACTTAGTTCATTGCGGCATATTGTATGGGCTAGAGCCGAACTTCGAAAAGCGGCAATGCTTTTGATACAATGGGTGAGTTGAAAATGATTTTCGACACACATCTTTGTGAGAGCTACAATGCTTAAAGTTCTTTAGCTGCATGATGGAAGAGAACATTTCAAGTGAGCATGTACTCAAGATGTCGGGATTCGCGATAAGCTTGTGTCCTTGGGAATAACGATTCCCATTGACTTAGGCATCCATCGTGTTCTTCTGCGCCACCTAGCTATAAGAGCTTCGTGATGAACTATAATATGCAAGGCATGAAGAAGTCTCTCCCCGAGCTTCGATGCTTAAAAGTGGAGATCAAAAGGAACATCAAGTGTTGATGATCAATAGGAACACTGGTTTCAAGAAAGACAAGAAGGAAAAGCGGAAGGGAAGTAAGGCGGCAAGCCTGCTGCCCGAAAAAAACCCCGAGTTGGACCTAAGTCGATACAGTGCTACTATTGTAAGGGGATCCCCAAGTATCTGGGACCGAAGAAGGCCGGCAAGGCAAACAAAGGTATATATGATATACATGTTATTGATGTGTACTTGACTAGTGCTGTATTTGATACCGGTTGCTAATATTTGTAACTTTCGAATGGGGGGCGCGGGGACCACTAGCAAGGGGTGAGGTCAAGATGCGTGTCGGCAATGGATCAAACGTTGATGTGATCGCCGCGGGCGCTACCTCTCCACTTACCGTCGGGATTAGTTATAAACTTAAATAACTGTTATTTGGTGCCTTTTGAGCATGAACATTGTATCCGGATCATGTTTGATGCAAAGTGGTTTTCATTCAAATCGAGAACAATGGTTGTTCCATTTATATGAATGAAATCTTTTATGGTCATGCACCAATGTTGAATGGTTTATTTCTTGGATCTCGATGATAATGTTACACATATTCATAATATTGATGCTAAAAGTTAAACTTAGTGATGATATATCCATATATGTGGCCTTTGCCGTCTAGGTCATATTGGCATTAAACGCATGAAGAAGCTCCATTCGGATGGACTTTTAGAATCACTTGATTATGAATCATTTGATACATGTGAGCCATGCCTTATGGGCAAGATGACTAGAACGCCGTTTCGGTTCAATGGAGCAGGCGGATTTATTGGAAATCATACATTCTGATGTATGTGGTCCAATGAGTGTGTCGGCGAGGTGGATATCGTTATTTTGTTACTTTCACGGATGATTTGAGTAGATACGGTTATATCTACTTGATGAAACACAAGTCTGAAACCTTTGAAAAGTTCAAGGAATTTCAGAATGAAGTTGAAAATCATCGTAATAGAAAGATCAAATTTCTACGGTCTGACCGTGGAGGTGAGTATCTAAGTTACGAGTTTAGCACTCACATGAAAGAGTGTGGAATTGTTTCACAACTCACAACACCACAGAAATGGTGTGTCGGAACGTCGTGTCGTACTTTATTAGATATGGTTCGATCTATGATGTCTCCGGACTTGCCGTTGTCATTTTGGGGTTATGCACTAGAAGCTGCATTCACTTTAAATCGGGCACCATCTAAATCCGTTGAAACGACACCATATGAATTGTGGTTTGAAACAAACCTAAGTATCATTCTTAAAGTTTGGGGTTGCGATGTTTATGTGAAGAAACTTCAACGGATAAACTCGAACCCAAAGCGGAAAAATGCGTCTTCATAGGATACCCTAAAGAAACTATTGGGTATTCCTTCTATCACAGATCCGGGCAAGGTTTTTGTTGCCAAGAATGGATCCTTTCTAGAGAAAGAGTTTCTGAAAGGTGTGAGTAGTCGGAAGGTAGAACTCAAGAGGTTATGGAACCTTCTCTTCAAAGTATGGCAAGTAGCGCAATAAAGTCGCTTAGGAGTTGGCTCCACCTTTGAAGAAGGAACTAATGATAATGATCATGAAACTCGAAAGAGTACTACGAACCTCGCAGTCAAGCAGGGGCCGCGTGCGGCTCCCGGCATGAAATCCTGTCATAAATTTCATGGTTGATGAAAATAATGACCTGCGGCGTATGAAGAAGCGATGATGAGCCCGTTCCAACAAATGGTTAGAAGCCATGAAATCGAGATGGAATCCATGTATGAAAATCAAGTTTGGAACTTGGTGGAATTACCTCCACCGAAAGGCCGTGGAGAACAAATGGATTTTCAAAGGAAAACTGATTTGATGGTAATGTGACCATCTATAAAGCTCGACTTGTGCAAAGGGGTTTCGACAAATTCAAGGAGTTGACTACGATGAGACTTTCTCTCCGTGGCGATGCTAAAGTCGATTAGGATTATGTTAGCAATTGCATATTTCGATTATGAAATATGGCGGATGGATGTCAAAACGCGTTTCTCAATGGTAATATTGAAGAAGAGTTGTATATGATACAACCAAAGGGTTTGTCGATCCTAAGGATGCTAACAAGGTGTGCAAGCTTCAGCGATCCATCTATGGATTGAAGCAAGCATCACGGTTGGAATCTCGCTTTGATGAGGTGATCAAAGAGTTTGGATTTGTCCAAACTTATGGAGAAGCTTGTATTTACAAGAAAGTGAGTGGGAGCAATGTGGCATTTCGATATTATATGTGGATGACATATTATTGATCGAAATGATATAGAACTTTAAACAGTGTTAAAAGTTATCTAAACAACAAATTTTCAATGAAGGACCTAGGTGAGCGTCATACATATTAGGCATAAAGATCTATAGAGATAGATCTAGGCGCCTAATAGGCTATCGCAGTACATACCTTGATAAGATTTTAAAGAAGTTTAAAATGGACGAAGTAAGAAGGGTTCTTACCTATGTTGCAAGGCAAGACATTGAGTAAGACTCAAAGTCCGGCTTCATGAAGAAAGAGATAATGGACAAAGTCCCTATGCTTCACCATAGGCTCTATAATGTACGCCATGCTATGTACAAGACCGGATGTGGCACACGCTATTAGTTTGACTAGTAGGTACCAATCGGATCGAGTTTGAACCTTTGGATAGCGGTCAAGAATATCCTTAAGTACTTGAGAAGAACTAAGGATATGTTTCTTGTATCTGAAGAGGAAAGAGCTCGTCGCTAAGTGTTATGTCGACGCTTTGACACCGATCCGGATGACTCTAAGTCTCAATCCGGATCGTATTTCTCATGAATGGCGGTTAGTTGGAGGAGCTCCAAACAACCTGTGGTAGCGGGATCAACAACGGAGAATATGTTCTTTGCTTGGCGCGGCGAGCGATTTGGATGAAGGAGTTCATATCCGAACTAGGAGTTGTGGCAAGCGTTGGACCCAATGGTGATCTATTGTGACAACAATGGTGCCATTGCCAATGCCAAAGAGCCAAGGTCTCACAAGCATTCCAAGCATATTAGCGCGGTTTCACTCCATCATGAGCATGTCAAGGATGGAGATATAAAGATTTGTATACATACGGATCTCAATGTATCCGTTGACTAAAACTCTCCCTAGAGCAAAACATGATCAACACGAACTCAATGGGTGTTAGATATATCACTATGTAACTAGATTATTGTCTCTAGTGCAAGTGGGAGGAGGAATATGCCCGAGAGGCAATAATAAATTGTTTATTATGTGTATTCCAAGTATATGATAGATGTTTATTTTGCATGCTATAATTGTATTATCTGGAAGCGTTAATACATGTGTGTTTAATAAACAAGCAGAAAGTTCTAGTTAAGCCTCTCTCATAAACTAGCTCGTTGATTAACAAGATGATCAAGGTTTCACGATCATGGACATTGGATGTTGTTAATAACGGATCACAACATTAGTGTAATGATGTGATGAACATTCATCCAGTATAGCATTACGATCAAAGTCATTGAGTTTATATTGCTATAACAACTTACGAAGTGATCCTAATCCTTAGACCATGAGATCATGTCAATCACTAACACGGAAGAGTTTCTTGATAACATCAAACGTCACACCGTAAGGTGATTATAAAGATGGGTTCGAACTAATAAAGTGTTATGTTGAGGCTCATGGATCAAGAGTGGAATTTGTTCATCCGATGACGGATAGATATACTCTGGGCCCTCTCGGTGATATCACATTGATTAGCTTGCAAGCAAGTGATTTGATCACTAGAATGTTATATCAGAACGAGAAAAGAGTGCATGTCGATGCTTAGATCAAACTAGGTATGGAGATACCGATGATCGAATCTCGGACATGTAATATATCGTGAGACAAAGGGATTAAGATACTAGCGTAAAAGGTTGATCACAAGAAAGTCATCGTTGAATGTGATGGGTCTCGGATCCGCTTCGATTATTGATCGAGAGGGTCTCGATCATGTCCGCATTATTCACGAACCGTAGGGTGACACACTTAAGAGACACCGACATCCAATTGGAGCAAAAGTTTCATGCGAAAGAATAAACAAGCGAATTTATTTCACTAGATACCAAACAGGTTTTTGTGAAATTGCATAAAGTGGTTATGCATGTGAAATAGAATTCTAGCAAGGGTTATTGTGAATGTTTGTCATTAAAGTAATTGACAAAATTCTGAATAAAATAAAAGAGTTTTATTTAATGAGAGTTTGCATTAAATTTGGTGGAAATTTAATGGGATTTTTGAGTGGGATTTTGAGTGGACTTTTGAAGGGTCATTTTGTGAGTGGAGTGTCCACCCACATGATGAGGGAGGGCAAGGGGCAGCCCCATGCGGCCACCCCTTGGGGTTCCCTCCTCCTATAAAAGGAGCCCTCCTCTCACTTCTCACTCACACCTCCTCGTGAAGGATCTCTCTCCTCTAGAATTTATCCCCATGGTCTCGGACTAGCGAGATACATGTTCCGTGGCTATTCGGCAAGAAAGAGTTGTGCTTCGCTGCATCGCTGAGGAGGCGGAGGTTGCTCGTGCCTCGAGCGTGTGTCTTGAGCGGATGCTGGCTTGTGATTTGCGGCGCTTAGGACTTCCTCTCGATCTTGAGATCGGCAAGAGATCGTCTACATCAACCACGAGTTTGGACTCGTTAAGCTTTGTCGGTCTTCAAGGGTATGTTCTCTACGGATATACATCCGCCCGTTGTTTGTATCTAGTATAAATAGATCTTGGTATATAGTTCACATCGTAGGAAAATTTTTGTTTTCTATGCTGCGAACCCTTCATTATACTCCTAGTGAAATCCATAAGGATAGAAGTCTTATATATAACTTTTGGCCTCTTGATGGAGAGAGTACAACTCAAGCTTGGGGGAGATTGAAGCTACTAATGCTTAAATGGCCTATACATGAACTCCCTAACAATATTATTCTCAATAACTTTTATGCTAGGCTTTCTCTTCATGATAAAGGTTTATTAGATGCTTCTTGTGCTGTATCATTCACAAGTATGAAGGAAGAAGCTAAATGGGATCTTTTAGACCGTATTCAAGATAATACTGGGGCATGGGAGAATGACAAAGGAAGAAAGTTAGGTATAAACTATGATTATGAGTGCATTAAATCTTTTATGGGAATTAATAACTTCCGTGATATTAGCAATAAGTTTGGCCTTGATCCTCATGTTCTTGCGGAATGTTTTAATGCTTTTGCCTCTTATATTGAGATTCCCAAGAAAGAGAGGGACAAGTACCATGCTCCTTATAAAGACATTGTTACCCATGTTCCTGCCAGTATAGAGGTTTGTACTGTTGATCCTATTTTGCCTGAACCTTATGTTGAGAAGATCCCTTTTCCCTCCAAGGTAAGGGAACACTCTATTTTGGCTAATGTGGTTAGCAAAAGCGCAAAGAAAACTGTAGGTTCTAATGAGCTTATTGATATCGAGCCTGTGGTAGCTATTGTGAAAGATCTTGTCACTAGAAATATAGATGATGAGTATATTGTCTTCTCTGAAGATGCTTCTAATATTATCTCTCATCCTAGTAAGGCTAGAAAATCTAGTGTTCCTGTGCTTTCTGTTAAAATTGGTGATCATTGCTACTATGGTTTATGCGATATTGGTGCTAGTTCTAGTGCTATTCCTTATGAGCTTTACAGAGAAATTATGCATGAGATTAGTCCTTGTGAGCTTGAAGACATTGATGTGGTTATTCACCTTGCCAATAGAGAGAAAGTTTGCCCCATTGGTATTGTAAGAGATGTGGAGGTCCTTTGTGGTAAGATTAAATATCCTGCTGTTTTTCTAGTACTTGGTAAAGAAGCTAGTAAAACCTATCCTATCATCTTTGGTAGAACCTTCCTTAATACTTGTGGGGCTATCATAAATTGTAGGAAGGAAAAAGTTTTGACTAAGTTTGCTAGAGAATCTTATGAGTTTAATTTTTCCAAATTTGCCAAAACCCCTTATCAAAATGAATTACCTGATGAGGATTTCAGGGTTGAACAACTGTCTGCTATTTCTCTTGCTCCTAACAATGCTTTGCAGCAGTTCATGGAATATCATGAAAGTGATGCCTTCATGAAGGAAATAAATGAGATTGATGAAGCTTTTCTTCGTCAGCCTGAGTTACTTAAGCATAATTTACCTGTGGAAGATTTGGGTACCACACTTCCACCTAAAGGGGATCCTGTTTTTGAATTAAAACCTTTACCTAATGATCTTAAATATGTTTATCTTGATGATAAGAATATATATCATGTTATTATTAGTTCTAAACTTTCAGGGAAGGAATAAGAAATGTTATTGGAGGTATTGAAGAAGCACCGAGGAGCTATGGGTTATACTCTTGATGATTTAAAGGGAATTTCTCCTACTATATGTTAGCATGCTATTAATATTGAGCCTGATGCAAAACCAGTTGTTGAGCACCAACGTCGTCTAAATCCTAAGATGAAGGAAGTGGTAAGAAATGAGGTATTAAAACTCCTTGATGGTGGTATTATTTATCCTATTGCTAATAGTCAATGGGTTAGCCATGTTCATTGTGTTCCCAAGAAAGGGGGGATAACTGTTGTGCCTAATGAGGATAATGAGCTTATACCCCAAAGAGTAGTGGTTGGGTATAGAATGTGCATTGATTTTAGAAAGATTAATAAAGTTACTAAGAAAGATCATTATCCTCTGCCCTTTATTGATCAGATGCTTGAGAGGTTGTCCAAAAAGACTCACTTTTGCTTTCTTGATGGTTATTCTGGGTTTTCTCAAATTGCTGTGAAAGCACAGGACCAAGAGAAAACCACTTTCACTTGTCCTTATGGTACTTATGCTTATAGGCGTATGCCTTTTAGTTTATGCAATGCTCCCGCTACCTTTCAGAGATGTATGTCTGCTATCTTTCATGGTTTTTGTGAAGAAATTGTGGAGGTTTTCATGGACGATTTTTTCGCCTATGGAACTTCTTTTGATAAATGTTTGCACAACCTTGACAAAGTTTTGCAGAGATGTGAAGAAACCAACCTTGTTCTTAACTGGGAGAAATGCCATTTTATGGTTAATGAGGGGATTGTTCTTGGACACAATATCTCTGAAAGAGGCATTGAAGTTGACAGAGCCAAAGTTGAAGCAATTGAGAAGATGCATTGTCCTAGAGATATCAAAGGTATGCGTAGTATCCTTGGTCATGCTGGTTTCTATAGGAGGTTCATTAAATACTTCTCCAAAATTTCAAAACCCCTTACTAATATTCTTCAAAAAGATGTACCTTTTGTTTTGATGATGATTGTAAGGAAGCCTTTAAAACTTTGAAGAAGGCTTTGACAACTGCTCCTATAGTCCAACCACCTGATTGGAGTTTACCTTTTGAAATCATGTGTGATGCTAGTGACTTTGCTATGGGTGCTGTTCTTAGACAACGTGTTGACAAGAAGCTGAATGTTATTCATTATGCTAGCAAGACTCTGGATGCTGCTCAAAATAATTATGCTACTACTGAAAATGAGTTCTTAGCTGTAATCTTTGCTTGTGATAAGTTTAGACCTTATATTGTTGATTCTAAGGTTACTATTCATACCGATCGTGCAACTATTAAGTACCTTATGACAAAGAAGGACGCTAAGCCTAGGATTATAAGGTGGGTGTTGCTTTTGCAAGAGTTTGATCTGCATATTGTGGATAGGAAAGGTGCTGATAATCTTGTTGCTGATAATTTATCTCGTTTGGAAAACATTTCTTTTGACCCTTTGCCTGTTAATGATAGTTTTCCAAATGAGCAGTTATCTGCAATAAGGGTAAGTCCACATGAGAGTCCTTGGTATGTTGATTATGCTAACTTTATTGTTTCCAAGTATTTGCCTCCAACCTTTATAGCTCAGCAAAAAAGGAATTTCTTTTATGATCTAAGGCATTACTTTTGGGACGACCCACATTTATATAAAGGAGTAGATGGTATTATGCGAAGATGTGTTCCAGAATTTGAACAACAAGAGATATTGATAAAATGTCATGGCAGTGCTTATGGAGGACATCATGATGGGGATAGGACTGCACAAAAGTTTTTACAATCTGGATTTTATTGGCCTACCCTTTTTAAAGATGCAAGAAAGTTTGTTATATCATGTGATGAATGCCAACGAGTAGGTAACATCTCTAGACACAATGAAATGCCTATGAATTATTCTCTTGTTATTGAACCTTTTGATTGTTGGGGATTTGACTTTATGGGGCCTTTTCCTCTTCAAAAGGGTATACTCATATTCTTGTTGCTGTTGACTATGTTACAAAGTGGGTAGAATCCATACCTACAAGCAGTGCTGATAGTAAGACCTCTAAGAAAATGCTCAAAGATGTCATTTTTCCTAGGTTTAGTGTGCCTAGATATCTCATGACTGATGGAGGCTCCCATTTTATTCATGGGTTTTTTAGAAAAACTCTCGCTAAGTATGATGTAGACCACATAATAGCTTCAGCTTATCACCCCCAAACTAGTGGGCAAGTAGAACTTTCCAATAGGGAAATCAAATCTATTTTGCAGAAGACTGTCAATAGATCTAGGAAAAATTGGGCTAAAAAGTTGAATGACGCTTTGTGGGCTTATAGAACTGCTTATAAAAATCCTATGGGGATGTATCCTTACAAAATGGTCTAAGGGAAGGCTTGTCACCTGCCTTTAGAATTAGAACATAAAGCTTATTGGGCAGTGAAGGAGTTGAATAGAGACTTTAGACTTGCTGGTGAGAAAAGACTGCTCGACTTAAGTAATCTAGATGAGTGGATAGGGGAAGCTTGCAAAAATGCTAGGCTCTTTAAGGAAAAAGTAAAAAGATGGCATGATAGGAGAATTCTCAAAAGGGAGTTCCATGTTGGTGAGAAAGTTCTTTTGTATAGGTCTCGTCTCAGATTTTTTGCAGGGAAACTACTCTCCAAATGGGAAGAACCTTTTGTTATCAAGGAAGTGTACCGTTCAGGTGCCATCAAAATCTCTTCTCTAAAGGATGACACAACACATGTGGTTAATGGTCAAAGACTAAAACATTATATTTCTGGAGATTCTTACAATGAAGAAGTGGATGCCATTCAAATGGTGACTCCAGAAGAATTTATCAAAAACCAAACACCAGAAACTGCAGAGTTCGTCTTTGAATAGGTAAAAGTGGTGAAAACAGAAGGTTCGTGAAACTCCAATATTTTTATATTTTTGATGTTTTTAATACATAAGGGAAGTTACGGGACGAAACTGAAGAGGAAACGGAGCCCGGGGTGGACAAACCCACCCTAGGCGCGGGCCCAGCCTCGCCGCGCTTGGAGGGGGTTTGACTCCTCCGAACTCCGTCTCCGGTTCATTTCCATGTAAAAACTTTCCTTATGCATTGAATCTTCGTAATATATAACCCCCGGATTCCCCGAGGTTCTTACATCGTGTTCTCGTCGTGTTTTCATTTCGATCTGTTTCTGTTAGGAAAATCCTCAGATTTGGAGCCTCAATGTCTTCCTCTGGAACAACCACGGAGGATCCCTCTGCGGAAATCCTCAACCCGTACATGTATGAGTTGAGGACTCATCCCAAAGAGTTGATCCTTAAGGAGGGGAAGGTACAGATGAAAGAAGTTTAAGGACCTAAAGGAGAAGGCAGTCTGGAAGACAGGATGGAAGCGCTAGAACTAGAAGTTTTCAGGTACAAGAAGATGGCGGAACGCGAAGTGGATTTTATTCACAAGATAAGTTCAGAACTCATCACTAAGCACGAGGGAGAAGTTGCTGATCTCCAAGAAGAGATATTCTCACTGCGTCAGACCACCAATATTGTGAGTATGAGGCTAGAATTGATCGCATTAGCTCTGCTGCTAGTTTCAGGATTGTAGAGACAAGGACAACCTTTTTGGATGGGGAACCATTGCCTTGGAAGTTTGATGATGACAAGGAAACAACACCATCACCAAGGGAGTAAATCGTCATCAGGTTTGGCATCCCCTTGGCTTGTTCCAAGATTGGGGCAGTGCCGCGGTATCACCACCACTATCTATTATCTTTTACCTTTCTAGTGGATTCATATCTGTGGTAGAGAGGTTATCTTATAGTTTGGTTTGCATGTGGAAGTATCTCCCCTTTAGTTGATTATCTATGTATCCCTTGGTGTGAGTGCCTTTATTGGAATATTAATGAGAAGTCTCATCTTTAATTTTTGCACTTCTTATTTTTAGTTTGCAATCTCTATTATATGATGGATCTTGTTGTTTAGTATTGGAACCACTCTGGGATCATCAAGTGGATCTAAATTGGTTTTGGCAAACCGAGTTCTGGTCAGTGGCTTTAGTTTGAAAGAAAAAGAAAGAACGAGCTTACAGGTATTTCATATCAAATGTTTTCTTTCTTGTTGGCTCATAAGCTTAGTATTCTTTATTTAAGATTCTTTTGCGTCTTCAAGGAAGATTGCATGTTTGGCTTTATTACTTGTATGTTTGCTTGTTTCTTTCAACTCTCTTGCTTGCTACCCAGCCTTGCTAGCGAAAAACCTGTTTTGAGAAGGCATACTTCTCATGTTTCCAAAATCCTTTGAACCCAAAATCGTTGCCATTTGTGTCCACCGTATCTACCTGGTAGCTTTTGCTATTCCTAGAAAATTCTCAAGCTTCATCTACCTTTCAAATTAAAAAAGTATTTTGTTATGTGAAAACTAGTCAGTAAAGCTCTCACGAACTTGATGGCACACTTTATTACTTGCCCCTAATAAACTTGAACCATTGTGAACATCGAAGTTGTATATGCTTGCATGTATACGTTGGAATTAGCAGAACCGTGTTGTCACGGTGAACGTTTTCAACATTGCACTTGTACTTTGTACACAGTTGATATCGTGCTCTTTTGTCTATGGATGTCAACGATGTGAAATAAATAGGGAACTTGTAAGTCCATGGAGTTTATATTCTGTGTTAGAGAAACGCCTGGGCCGCTAGACTAAGCAATGCTTAATCATGGTGGAAACTTGCAGCATCACCATAGTGAGCTATCTATGAAGCATCCTCAATAAAAAGCTATGCATATGGTAAATAAAAAGATTGTTGTGATGCTCATTGTCTGCTTGCCTTGTCATTTTGGTTATGGGAAAGCTCCTGTATCATGTGCAAGGGGTACCCCGTTGGCGATTCTCAATGACATGCAAATACTTACAATGACAAGAACTTACCTGGACCCAAAGTTGAGTATGCATGAGGAGTGGCCCTCATATTCAAGGGACATGAGATTGCCAACTTATATTTCGTCAAGCATATACTCCATCTTTGTTCAAATTAACCTTAACCATCTCAAGATGCTTATGATAGGGGCAATGAGGGCTCAAAGCTAGTAAGTACCATAATCTTTTGGAAGCTCTTTATGACTTGTAATCCCTGCTACCCTCTAAGAAGGGACCTTTCTTCCACTTCCAAAGTTGAGTCAGTAAACCTACTTCCTCTCTTTCTCCAGCAAGAAGTTGAGTTGTTGTGTTTCAAGCATTCATACGGTGATTTATTCAATCATGTTCTTTATCTTCCTTGTTTGCACAAAACTCTTATCTATTGAGTATTACTTTGAAAGCCTTCACTTGTGAAAAACCTTTTTGAGCAAAGAGTGCTCCTGTTTTGAAACTTCTACAAAAAGCTTTTGTAAAATTGTTTGCCAGGTGTTCTCTGACCAATAACAAGTTTGCCAACTCCAATTATGATTTATCTTTATGCATCTCTATTGTTATTGTTGTACTTGGTTACAAGCTAAGTTATATAATGGTGAGTTGCTTTCCTCTATGAGTTGTGCACCGGTAAGCATGATGCTTCTTGTTCGTATTCTTTTATCGACACTTCACTTCATAAACCTGTGGACATGTTGGATGATTCCTGGAAGATGGACTGCCGAAGTCTGGATGCTGATGGAAAATAAGGCATTTCGGTGCAATTTCGCGAAGATCAGAAAAATACCCGAAAAATATGGAAACATATTATTTTACCACAAGACGAAGGAAGCCAGAAGGAGGGACAGAGATGGGCCACAGGGGGCCCACACCCCTAGGCACGGGCCCACCTGATCCCGCGCCTAGGGTAGGTGTAGCCCACCTCGAATCAATCCGCCTATATCTTCCCTTAGAACCCTAATATCGGGAGCGACCAGATAGATTTCCGCCTCTAGAGGCGAAAAGACCGAGAGAAGATCTCTCCGTGATGATTCTGGGAATTCCTTCCCGGAGAGGGGAGACCGTCGCCATCAACACCGTCATCAAGTTAGGCTTCATCGGGATCATCATCATCATCATCCACACCATTATCTCCACCAGCACCATCACTCCGTCTCGCTATAACAATTGTGTTGAATATTGCTTTAGTTTGTTAGGGGAAACTTTCCCGGTGCTGATTACTATTGTAGTTGATTCTTGTGAGTGGAACCATTGGATTATTGTTTATGTTAAGATTTTTATCCATTATCATATCATCTTTGATCTTGATCCATATGATGTCTTGTGAGTAGTTCGTTTAGTTCTTGAGGACATGGGAGAAGTCATGTTGTTAGTAGTGAATCTGTGATGAGTTATTATTCAATGGTTTAGTATTTAAGTTGTGGTGTTATTCTTCTAGTGGTGTCATGTGAAAGTCGACTACATGATACTTCACCATTTATGGGCCTACGGGAATGCATTGTGTATTTGTCTACTAATCGTGGGGTTGCGGGAGTGACATAAACCTGAACCCCCGTTAGGACACCTTTGCACAAGGGAGTGTAGGATCTCAGAGTTTAAGGCTGTGGTTATATTTATATCTTAATTACTTTCCTGTAGTTACAGATGTTTGCAGGGGGTTTAATAACAAGTATGTATTAGTACTAGGAAGGGTGGTATGTTAGCACAGGTTGACCCACACAACACTTACAAACACCAAAGAAGAGTACTCAGCTATTTGAAGAAAAAGCACTTGACAGAATTCCCATGTGTCCTCGAGAACGTTTGGTCCTTATAAGTATTTCCACCGGCTTGTCCTTTGCTAAGAAAGGATTGGGCCACTTCCTCTGTTTGTTCGTTACTTCTGTTACTTGCTCTTTGTTTTGTTGCCTTGTCAGAAAACCACTAAAAATCTGTTTGCTAAGTATTCACAGGGATTTCCTGCTCCATACCATTGTTCAGCACCTTCTGCTCCTCATTGGGATCGACACTCCTATTTATCGAAAGTACTACGATACACCCCCTATACTTGTGGGTCATCACTATGTCCTATTTTTAGAACTCCATCTGTCATGCACATGTTTAGAGTTCTTTGATCCTAGCTTTCAATGCTTGCAAATGGTTGGATCTTTATTGTGAGGGTGCATGTCAACTCAAAAATTATTCTTTTATCACTTATCTACTCGAGGACGAGCAGGAGTTAAGCTTGGGGATGTTGATACGTTGGAAACGTATCTATAATTTTTTATGCTCCATGCTTGTTTAGTATCTACTTTGCTTTACTTGTCCACACTTTGAGGTGCTTTTTACATGTTTTCCAGTACTAACCTACTAACAAGTTGCAACAGTGCCAGATGCCTGTTTTCTGTTGTTTTTGGTTTTAGAAAAGTTAGTAAAGAAATATTCTCGGAATTGGACGGGACAAACGTCAGTCAATTACTTTCCGTGGGGAACAAGAAGTCCAGAGGAGAGCCGGAGGGGCCAGACCCACCCCAGGCATGGGTGGGCCCCACCCCGCGCCTGACTAGGGTTTGGCGCCCCTGGCCGCCGCCTCGGCCTCCCCCTTTGCCTATAAGAATCCCCCGATGCAGAAATCCTAAGCACCCGATCAGATCTCCACAAAACCGTCTGTAGCCGCCGCCACCATCGTCCCTAGATCGGGGGGATCTGAAGTTCTTCGCGACACCCTGCCGGAGGGGAGATCATCCCAGAGACCTTCTCTCCGGTATGATGCGTGAGTAGTTCCACCTTGGACTATGGGTACATGTAGTAGCTAGATGGTTGTATCTCCTCCTTTGTGCTTTCATGTATAGATCTTGTGAGCTCCGTTCATGATCAAGATCTAATCTATTTGTAATCATGCATGTTGTGTTTGCAGGGATCCAATGGATATTGAGATTATTATGTTGTTTTGATTAATGGTTTTGTCTTTATGATTCTATCATGTCTGTGTTGTTTGTGATCTTGCATGCTCTCCATTGTTAGTAGCTATCTTGGCCAAGTAGTTGCTAGTGACTCCAAGAGGGGGTATTTATGCTCGATAGTGGTTTTATGCCTCTAGTTTCCAAGGGAAGTGACAAAAATCTCTTCGGCTGTAGATGTGATGTTGCCACTAGGGAGAAAACAACGGTCTCTTGTTCATGGAACATGTGGACTGTTTACCTTACACACTTTGCTTAAAGAAGTTGTCTGTTGCTTGCAACTTATCTTTGGAGGGTTCGATGATAACCTGAAGGTGGACTTCTAGTCATAGATGCAGTTGGATGGAGGTCTATGTATCTTATTGTATTGCCCAATCGAATCTCATAGGATCTTTCTGACAAGTAATTGCATTGTTATGCCTTGCTCAGTTCCTGTCAATTGCCCTGCTGTAATTTGTTTACCCTTCATGCCATGTTGTTTATCTAAGGAGAGCACCTCTAGTGAACTATGGACCCCGGTCCAATCTTTACCATTGATACATCTTCCACTGTTACTTGTGTACTTGCTGCAAACCATTACCTTCCACACCATACGTTTAATCCTTTGTTATAGAAAACTGGTGAGCTTGACAACCTCACTGATTCGTTGGGGGTAAAGTCTTGAGTTTGTGTTGTCCAGGTCTCCGTGTTGCTTGCAACACCTGTGTGACGTTTCTTTCCTCCTACTGGTTCGATAACCTCGGTTTCTTACTGAGGGAAAACTTGCTAGTGTGCTGCTTCATACGTTGCTCTTGGGGTTCCCAACATGCTTCACATAAGTTGTGCAGCCATCAACTTTGAAGGTGTCCTATGCATCTATTTGCTACTCTATGAGGGACAAGCTGATTGCCACTATACCATGTTTTCTGTATGTGAAACGAAAAAACGTTTTTCAATGCATGTTATTCATGATTTTTGTTTGTAGCTTGTCATGTTGCATGTATATTTACTATGTCCTATTGTTAGCACTCCATCTTTCATGCACATGTTTAGAGTTCTTTGATCCCACCTTTCAATGCTTGCAAATGGTTAGATCTTCATTGTGAGGGTGCATGTCACCTTAAAAATTATGCTTTTTATCACTTACCTACTTGAGGACGAGCAGGAGTTAAGCTTAGGGATGCTTGATACGTCGGAAATGTATCTATAATTTTTGATGCTCCATGCTTGTTTAGTATCTACTTTGCTTTGCTTGTCTACACTTTGAGGTGCTTTTTAAATGTTTTCTGGTACTAACCTATTAACAAGTTGCCACAGTGTCAGTTGCCTACTTTATGTTGTTTTTGGTTGCATAAAACTTATTAAAGAAATATTCTCGGAATTGGACGGAACAAACGTCAAAGTCAATTACTTTCCGTGGGGAACAAAAAGTCCAGAGGGAGACGAAGAAGCGGGCCAGGGCGCCCACACCCCCCAGGCGCGGGTGGGCCCTGTTTCACGCCTAGGCAGGGTGCGGGGCCCCTGGCCGCCTCCTCGGTCTCCCCCTTCGCCTATAAGAAGCCCCCGATGTAGAAACCCCAAGTACCCTGTGTACTTGCTGCAAACCATTACCTTCCACACCATACGTTTAATCCTTTGTTACAGCAAACCGGTGAGCTTGACAACCTCACTGATTCATTGGGGCAAAGTCTTGAGTTTGTGTTGTGCAGGTCTCCGCGTTGCTTGCAACACCTGTGTTACATTTTCTTCCTCCTTCTGGTTCGATAACCTCGGTATCTACTGAGGGAAGAGTTGCTGATGTGCTTATCACACCTTGCTCTTGGGGTTTCCAACGAAGTTCTCCACGTCAAGCACCATCAGGGCGTTCAGAGGGATGTTTGATTGGCTAGGGCCTCGCCGGAGATAAGGCAATGTGACTGGTCTGGCATCGTTAGTGAAGGCAATGAAGAAATTTTAGGGTTTAGAGTGTGGTTCTTAGGGTTATAGTGGTACATGAGGGGTTAAGAGGGATGACCAACCGATCGTGACTACATGTGGCTAGCCAGGACATCGCCGACAAAGACGAGGAAGAAATCTTAACTTGGGTTGGGGGTTCGTGCAGTAGAGAGGGAATAAGACGACCACATCTACGGTGGGTCATGGCCCACGATTTTGCGTGCGTGCGACGCCTCCTTCAGGGCCGCTAAGAGCGGCATATAGAACCATCCGAAGAAGGGGTGGAATCGGGAGTGCGTTAGTTTAGAGGACACGCTCTTTTTTGAATTTATTGAAAATTGATATTTTTAAGTTTCGAAATATCTAAGAAACAATCTTAGACGTAGATAATGAAAGATAATGATGACTTCTATTGCATGTGAGAAAACCAATGGAAATATTCCGTATTTCTAGCTGTAAAATGATAAATTTCTAGATCTGAGTCGGTGAATTGTACAAAATTCAAAAATCCTCAGTTTTGTCATTTTTGTAGGTAGACATAAAAACTATTTCGCTCAAAACTTTTGCATGATGGTAGAATAAGTCCTTTTCAACATCTAGAATAAGCCATTTTCCATGGAATAAGGAAGTAAGGATTAGTTTATTTTCCACAGAAAAAAGAGGGTATTTAAATCATGGCGAAGGTCAAAATCCAATTAGCAGTATTATACATACATTCAATTTGTATACCTTCTATAAATTATCGCTAATTCTGAGAATGCTTAATTTTCGAAATTTTAATCTTTTGGAAATATTAAATTTCCAAATATTCGGAACTTCAGCTTTTATGTCGTTTTCAAATTTTTATTCAGAAATTCAAAAATACAAAAAAATAAAAGCTTGGTGGAATTGGGTACATGGCACAATAAGGTCTTGGCGACGAACGTATCTTGGTGGAATTGCATAGGGTCGGTGTTCTGTTTGGCATCACGAAGACGTCAATGGCAAGTTTGATAACGGCTATGTGATCTTAACCCTGGAGATTGCTCGGCGGTTCGACCGCGACAATGACCTATGTAGCTTGTGCATAAGGTGCTTGCTAGGAGTTTGCTTGATTAGATTAGCGCTCTCATTTCGCTCGTGACTCGGGTAAGCCATATGTCCCCGGTTTCTAGTCGGTGGTGGATTCCTTGTTTTCAAGTTCTAATGTCATGCTGGCATGATTTTCACCCTTGCTTGTTTTATAGGTGTTGAACGGTGGCTTTGAGTTTTTTCACATATAATCTTTGTCATACTTTTGTTGAATAATATAATAAAGAAGGCAGTATGCATTTTTAGATCCGATGTAAGGGTCTCATACTCCATTTCAAAAAAAGTTTATAATAATCCACCTTTCTTTTGAGAAAAGGTTCATGGATCTATTAATAATCATAACATGCTATACAAAAAATTCTAAAAAGTGAACAAATTATAAAAAATCGCTTCGGCCTGTCTCGTCTTCGCCCCCGCGGGCGACCGAGCAGGCGACCTACCCCGTGCCTCTTAGCGCCTCCCTCGCCTCCCTCTCCTCTGACATCGCCAGCGTGAGCCGCCGGGCGAAGCCTGCGCGGTACCGGCAGCGGGGGCTTGCTTCTCCTCGCGTGGTAGAGGACGAGCACGGGACATTTCGACTACCGGCGGTCATCCAAGATGGCAGCAGAAGCTCACCTCGGTGGGGAGTTGGCGGCGGCCGCAGAGGGCTTCACCTGGGCTGCAGAAGTGGCGGTGGTCTGCGAGGTCCACTCAGGGACTCACGACGGTGCGGCGGCGGGGAGTGGCTGGCCCGATTTGAGCCCCAATTGGACCAGATCTGGGCCTACAGGGCCTTACGCGGGGCGGCGCGGGTGGAACTACGGGACTGCTGGCCTGCGGTGTGCGGCCGGGAGTGGGGGCGCCTCTCCCTGAGGGCGGCGCGACAGTGGCAGCTCGACCCGGGCCAGGCGGGCCTAAGTCGGGTGCCTGCCCTGCAGGTCTGGCATGGCAGATGGCCTGACCCGGGCCAGGTGAACCTAGGTCGTGCCTCTCCTGCTAACGATCTGGCTCTGCGGTACGCGCTGTGAAACCCACAATGGCTGCTTCATGCCTTGTCCGTACTGCCTGGATCCAGACCTCGTGGGTCTGGAATTGGTGCTGACGCTTTTCGCCCGCCCAAGTGAGACTAAGGTGGTCAATGCTATGCCTTGCTGGGCGAGAGTGTTCCTTAGACCGATGGTGGTCCGACAGGCTCGGGTTGTGCTTGGTGGCGACGAAGCTGCTACTTGGCGGTTGGGATCTGCAGTGGTGGCGGATCTCTTGGGGGCGAAGGAGTAGGGCCTAGTGCTGGGTTGGCATGCACGAGGGCACCCTTGCTGCAATGCGGTGGTGGGGCTTCACAAGCCTTTCGGGCTCGGCTAGGCCAGGAGGGTCTGGTTTGCCCTGTTGCTGTATCCGTTCGGCTACTGCATTGAAGTGATGGAGGTAGTTCCCTCCCGCGTGCTGATGTCATGTCATCCCTCGCAGAAGGGTCCTCTTTTTTCAGTCCTCCCGGCCTCGCACCGGAGGCACAGTGAGACGACGGTGGTGGCTTCAAGTCCGTGGTGGCGCGTGCTCATGGGCGGCGAGTTTGGTGGAGCAACCCGAAGTGTCCAGGAGTGTGGTTTTTTGAGGGGTCGGGATATCCTTGTCGTCTGAACACCGGCGTGGTGATGCCCACGGGTATCGCCGTCCTTCCTGAAGGACGTCGGGTGTATCTTTTCCCCACCTCCCGTAGCGTATCGGGGGAAATCCTAGGACATGTCGGGCAGCAGCGTCGTTGTCGTCGCTTTCCTTTTTGAAGGTGTTGTTTGGTACGCAACGTTTCAGAGCGTTAGGAGCGGGGTGGTACTTCTCTGAAGGACGCAGCGATGACGGGTCATCCTTGTTTTCATCGAGCCACTGTTGTCAACTTTGTTTTCTCTTTTCTTTTTTAAGTCGTTGTGCTATTTGACGTAGAAGTAGTATCAATCGTGTATGCCTCTGAAGAACTTTGTGTATCCATTCTCCGGCATCGGTACGTTACTATCTGAACAGAGCTGGTCATGATTCTTCCTTATCCAAGTCCAGAGTTGCGTGATGCTGAATCAATGAGACGCCCACCCCGAGCAACGGGAACTGCTGCAACCTGCCTGCAAAAGGGCCTTTCCACGTACCGTGCGTCTTTTTCTTGAAAATGAAAAGGCGAACTGGCAACGGCGATGGATCTGGAATTCTCGAGTGACCAGGTCGGCCACGTCGGCATGAATGATCGCCGCGCGCCGAGCGGAGCGGGGAACACGCCCAGGGGCCAGGGACCAAGGCGATAGATCCAGAGCATCGGTTTCTCAGTGGTCCTGCGTCCTGCATGCGGTCCTGGTAGCTTGGCGCGCAGCTACCGTCCGGCCGGGAAGTCTGCACTCCATTCGTCCGCCTTGCTCTACCGTCATGGCCGATTGGACTGACGACGGTGAGCGTGCACCAGCCACAACTCACGGTCATGGATGTCAAGGAAATGTTTTCTTTTGAGAATTCGGGAATGATTTGTTTTGTGTAACCAAGGAGATGAAATAGGATACGGGGGTATATGGGCTCGCCGGATCCAGCCCAGCCCACATGTCTAGACAGCGTTATATTATTTTTTCGGTATGCATATAGGAAAATATATTTCCTATGTTTTAAAATATATAAAATGTTTTAGCTTTTGTGGAACGGATGAATTTAGTGTGTAGATTTGGAGTGAACTTATACACTAAAATGAGACTAGATGTTTTTCATTTCATAAAGGTAAAACATCTTATATTATAAAACAAAGAGAGTACTTAGTAATTCCAGATGCAACACTACATCATCACACTATAGTAATCTCAGCGGTGTAATGTAAATAACAATTTCATTGTTATGAGATTTTTTTAAACTAACTCTGTCTACTTGTGATAAAATGAGACAAACAATTGCTAATCGGTGGTGGGGTATTGTAGGCGGTAAAAAAAGATACACTAGAGGTCTTGGGAGTGGTTATCCACGCTGAAGGCTTTGGGAGGCATGGGATTTAACGATCTCGGTCTCTTCAATCAAGCTGCTTGTTAAGAGCAAGAATAATAAGGAAGCCGGCTGTCGGCTCTGTAGTCATGTCATGTCATCTAAAATCAGCATAGAGGCATAGTCATACAATATGCTAGCTATAAGCCGGCTGTTAGATAACTTTTATTAAAAAATTAAGTATGTAATGCTTGCATGCTATTGGACCTGATACTAGTAGTAGCTGCATGCAAACCTTTTCTCCTTGGAGCTTGTGCTCTAGCCGGCAACATAGGAAGAGCCAGCTCCACTCTCTCTCCTCTCTTCTCTCTCTTTCACATAGGATTTTGATGACATGGAACATGCTATAGCCTGCTGATTAGGCCTTATTGTACTTGCTCTAAGCAAGCATGAAGATTACTCACTGAACCCATCTTTTTATGTGCTCGTGTTCTGAAGGGGCATACTATCCTAATTTAGATATTTGGAACACCATGAAACCTTTGGTCATCTTCCTATACTTAGAGAAGTATTCTATTTGGCCGAGAGTTTCTTGTTCAAGATATTCAATGTGGATATTGGAAATGGCCGATCTGTGAAAGATTCTTAGGCCCCACACGTTCACCCCGTAACTACAATGTCCACGTCTCTTATACCGGACACAGCTACAATTAGGGGTGGACATAAAAAACCGAAACCGAACACCGAAACCGAATTAATAGAAACCAAAACCGAATACACCGAACCCGAATTAGCCGAAACTAATTTCGGTTAGTAAATATGATTAACCGAATTTATAAATATTAATTCGGTTTTGACTCTCTGTTATCCGAAATAACCGTATAAACCGAAAAATATACGTGACAAAGCTAAATATATTTGTGATTCTGTCTCAGGCGTCAATTACTGTACGTAGATACAAGCTTATGCGATAAAAAGACATGCATGCAAAAGCTGTCAGGCAGCCCATGCATGTACGTATGTCTCCGGCCACATCCACGTACATATTCGTGGTTTAATAGCTCATGCATGTATGTATGTCTCCAATCACATGCACCTACATGTTCATGGTTTAACTGTCAATTATGTCTGTTGGAAGCCTTTCAATTGTTTTCCTGTTTGGGATATAATCATGTATTTTAGCTGAACTCTCAACACATACAATTTGTTGAATGTATACGGCTTGGAAGATAGACATCATTTTTCTGAACGAGCAAGATAGACATCATGCTTATTATGTTTTTTTTCTACACATGCGTTCAAGACATCAGCTAGCCATGTATTGCTTTAGGTACTCGCCAACTTAGAGGTTGCTTCCGGTGCGCCGATGAGTGGTTTAGCTCGTATGGATCTATATAAATTATGGCACAGTGTTGTTATTTCCAGAAGTTCGGTTAAAAACCGAACACCGAACCGAATTGTCCACTAACCGAACTATCGATTAATTAGAAAACCGAAATAATTTTGGTGCCTATTTTATAGAAACCGAATTATAAAAAAACCCAAAAAACCGAACCGAATTAACCGAAAACCCCGAATGCCCACCCCTAGCTACAATCCATTGCGTGATAGATGAAGATACTTGAGCTTGGAATAAGGAGAACGTGAATGGCTTCTTCCACCCATCTATGGCAAGGAGGATTTAGCAAGTACCAATTTCTTGGCACATAGGGGAGGATTTTGTGTGTTTGCCTCATTTTTTTCCGGAAAGGAGCATATATTAATATCAGAAGATAATAATTACACCCGGCCTCTGCAACAACGTATTGCCCAAGCGGCCACACAGATGCACACAGTCAAAAAAAATAAGAATTAAAAAAAAGAACAGTGACTTATTCATTGAAACAGCAGTACTACCACCACCAAGACAGCACCAGAAGTCCAGCTTCTCCAAAAACGACGCCTCCAAGAAGGAAACAGTGCAAAAACACCGTCATTGCCCGATCAAAGAACTAGATTTTCACCCTGAAGAAAATCCGCGCTATCAAAACAGTACCTTGAACAAGGCCATTTCCAGGCATAACCAATTAAGGCCAGACCCTGGGTTTTTATCCCGAGAGGTAGGACCATGTGTTGAAAATATAAGCAATAATCCATATGATTTAATCCGAATAATAAATTGATAAAGCATGATCATATAAACGGTACTAAAACTAATTATGCAGATCAACAAAGTAGATAAACAGATTACATCTATAGGAGATAAACCTATCACATCTACACCAAACGCTAGAACAAAGAACTCTAGCATAATCCGAATAACACAGTTGAGGATCACGTATAGTGTAGGCTGAATAGCAGCCACAGCGATCGCAGCAGCGTCACCCATGTTGAGGTTGTCGAAGAGGTCGCTGACGTCCGGGAAGAAGTCGTCGTTCGGGAACTCGTCGTCGGACGATGTCGTGTTGCCAGTAGTCACTCTTGAGCGCGCCCCAAAAACCCGATCGCCCCTCACCCGTACAGGTTTACGAGAGGCGAGGTTCCGGAGGCCTACTATCCCGATATGCGGTGCACGCCGCAAGACGAGATGGGGAAGACGAAAACAACGGCGTAAGGTTCTGAAGATAGGTGCGTATTATGGATTGATTCACCGATTAGGTTTAGTGCATACGCTTATATAGTGCAGGTTAGGAAGATCATGGGCTCAGCCCACGTTCGAGTCGGTATCAGTCCACGTCCATAAAAACTGAAAACGGCTATAATTAACGCGTCTGTTAATGACTCATAATTAGTTTTCCCATCTAGCAAAATAAAGCTCGGCTCGGCGAGATTCTGGCAACCCGCGGCGCGCGCGTCGTGACGAGACGAGGCGTGGCGAGGCGAGGCGGGCAGCGTCGGAGGAGGAGTGCGCGAGGGCTTCTCTCCTTATCACACCTTAGTGAGTGGTGCAACACTCTACTATATAAGGTGGTCCAACCCTCCTTCTTAGCAATGTGGGACTAAAATTTAGCACCACTAGCACAACCATATGCTGCCATGCACAAGTGGGTCAAAGAGAATTCCAGAATTTGTCTAATGGACCAGTAGCCCAAAACTCATCAAATTCCAACAATCCCCCACAAAGTCTCAATGGCACATCACATCATTTTTATTCTAGAATATTATTTTATATACCGGTGTGTAGTGGAGACTGTTAAGTTGAACTTCCATGTTAAACTTTATGTTACGCTAGCTAGCAACTTGAATAGTGGACTATGCCTTGAACTACAAGATTTCTGCGTGCTAGTTTCACATAAAATCAAGAACGGTATAGGGCTGTCGTCGGCTTCCCCGCGGGTTGGAGCTTATGTGTCATACTGCAGGGCCTTTCATGAGTTTATTAGAGAGCACCCAACTCTCACGGACTGCGACGTTTAATTGTTAGACTCATATAGGTGTGTTCCTTAAGAGATGTTCTGCAGGACAACATCTCCGTTTTAAAAATCCACTTGGAACACATTAAGATAAATATCAACCTGCCATGCAGATTAAGAGAGTATTGAATATTTATGAAGATGTAAATAGAATATAGGGATACTCTCCTCTGAGCTGACCAACAGCTTGTCTCCCAGCTCTAATTCACGGGATCTCCGATCACATAGAGTGAGTTACCACTGGGATCAACTCACAGTGTGGGTCTCAAACCCATCTCCCTCGATGCATTATCTATCACATTGCGTGATAAACCCTTTGTGAAGGGATCTGCCAGGTTTTTAGATGTTTGGATATAATCCAACGCAATAACTCCGGAGTTTCTTAGTTTTCTGACGGATTTCAATCTCCTCTTCACATGCCTTGATGACTTCATATTATCCTTAGAACTGTTTACTTTGACGACCACAGTTTGATTATCACAGTTTATCAGGATGGCGGGTATTGGGTTTTCAACCACAGGTAAGTCCATAAAGAGCTCACGAAGCCACTCTGCTTCAACAGTGGCTATGTCTAATGCTGTGAGTTTTGCTTCCATTGTTGACCTCGTTAAGTGGTCTGCTTGCAAGACTTCCAGGAAACAGTGCCACCACCAAGTGTAAACAAATAACCACTTGTGGCCTTAATCTCATCAGCATCAGATATCCAGTTTGAATCACTATAACCTTCAAGTACCCATGGATACCCAGTATAGTGAATACCATACCTCGCAGTGCCTTTCAAATAGCACAAAACTCTTTCAAGAGCATGCCAATGATCATCTCCAGGATTTGACACAAATCGACTTAGTTTGCTTGCAGCAAAGGAGATGTCAGGTCTAGTAGCGATGGCTAAATACATGAGCGAGCCAATAATTTGAGAATATCTCAATTGATCTTTAGCAGTCCTTCGATTCTTTTGAAGTAGCACACTCGGATCATAAGGCGTTGGAGAAGAATTGCAGTCGCTATACCCGAAGCGACTCAATATCTTTTTCACATACTGAGACTGAAGCAATGTAATCCCACCATTGTCATCCTTTAGTAGATTGATGTTTAAGATTACACCAGCCACTCCCAAGTCCTTCATCTCAAAGCAACGTTATAGGAACTCTTTGAGCTCCTCAATAACAGCAAGGTTGGTCCCGAATATCAATATGGCATCAACGTAGAGACACATAATAACTTCCTCGCCCCCACCATGGCGATAGTATACACATTTGTCAACTTCGTTTACACCAAAGCCTTCAGCAGTTAAAGTTCTTTCAAACTTCTCGTGCCACTGCTTAGGAGCTTGCTTAAGACCATACAAAGACTTCACTAACTTACACACCTTTCCTTCTTGACCATCTACTTCAAATCCATCAGGCTGCTCCATATAAATGTGCTCATCTAGCTCTCCATTTAGAAAAGCTGTCTTAACGTCCATTTGATGAACGAGAAGACCATGTGAGGCAACCAAGGAAAGTAGTACTCGAATAGTGGTCAATCTGGCTACATGTGAGTAGGTATCGAAGAAGTCTTCACCTTCCTTTTGGGTATAACCCTTAGCCACAAGACGTGCCTTGTACTTTTCAATAGTACCATCAGGTCTAAGCTTTTTCTTAAACACCCACTTACATCCTACAGGTTTGCACCCATAAGGACGATCAGTGACTTCCCAAGTACCATTAGCTAAGATGGAGTCCATCTCGCTTCGGACAGCTTCCTTCTAGTAGTCAGCATCTTGAGATGCATAAGCTTCTGAAATAGAAGTGGGAGTATCATCCATAAGGTACACAATGAAATCATCACCAAATGACTTTGCGGTCCTTTGTCTCTTGATCCTTTTGGGAGCTTCATTATAATCCTCCAAAGGATCATAAGAGTGTTCCGTCAGCATAGTGGGTTCAGGAATTATAGAAAAATCCTGACTAGATGAACTAGTCATCTCCTGATTTGATGAGCTAGACATACCTTTCATTGGAAAGATGTCCTCAAAGAAAGTCGCATCATTCGACTCCATAATTGTACCAACATGCATGTCGGATACCTCAGATTTTACTATCAAAAATATATAGCCAATGCTATGAAAAGCATATCCCAGAAAAACACAATCAACGGTTTTTGGTCCAAGCTTTCGCTTCTTGGGTATTGGAATATTGACTTTTGCCAAACAACCCCAAGTTCATAAGTAAGAGAGTTTAAGCCTTTTCTTTTCCCATTCCTCAAATGGAGTCATGGTTTTATCCTTTACAGGAACATGGTTTAGGACATGACACACAGTCATTAGTGCCTCCCCCACCATTCCTTGGAAAGACCCAATGTATCTAACATGGCGTTAACCAAATCAGTTAGAGTGCGGTTCTTCCTTTCGACCATCCCATTTGACTGAGGTGAGTAGGGAGGCATCCTCTCATGTATAATACCATGTTCCATACATAATAAATCAAATTCGTTTGAAAAGTACTCTCCACCATGATCCGACCTTAGCCGCTTGATTTTAAGATCAAGTTGGTTTTCTGCCTCAGCTTTATAGATTTTGAAGTAGTTCAAAGCTTCATCTTTAGATTTCAGAAGATAAACATAGCAGTATCTAGTGGATTCATCAATCAACATAATAAAGTATCTTTTTCCACATTTTGTCAACACACCATTCATCTCACAAAGATCTGAATGTATAAGTTCTAGTGGTGCTAAGTTTCTCGGTTCCGCATTCGTATGAGACTTGCGGGGTTGCTTTGCTTGCACACAAACTTGGAACTTAGAACCTTTGACAATGGTAAATTTTGGAATTAAACTCATATTGGCTATCCGCGTCATGCAACCAAAGTTAATATGACAGAGTCGTGAATGCTAAACATTGGACTCATTATCATTGCAAACATGATTAATAACTTTAGTACATGAGTCTGACAAAGACAAGCGGAACAGACCTCCGCACTCATAACCTTTCCAACAAATTGTACATACTTATAAATTACAACTTTATTGGACTCAAAAACCAACTTAAAGCCATCTCGACATAAAAGCGATCCGCTGACGAGATTCTTATTGATGGAGGGAACGTGCTGCACATTCTTGAGCTGTACGGTCTTCCCCGAAGTAAACTTCAGATTTACCGTACCAACACCATGAACAGAAGCACGTGATCCGTTTCCCATCAGCACGAAAGAAGTTCTTGAGACATGATAAGAGGAAAACATGGAAATATCAGAAAATACATGTGTATTAGCAGCTGTGTCTATCCACCAATCAGGAGAATGACATACTAAAATAATAGTAGGTAAAATACACGTGTATTAGTACCTGTGTCTATCCACCAATCAGGAGAATGATCCAGCATCCTTCATCTCAGTATCGCTAATAACAACATTGGCGGCCTTGCCGCTATTCCCATGTTGACGCTTGTCAAAGCGATTAGGACAGCTAGGAGCCCAATGATCATGATCACCACAAACGTGGCAAGAGCCTTTCGTCTTATCACTTTTCTTCTTGAAGTTGGTTGAGTGTGTGGCCTTGTTTTTGCCATCAAACTTCCACTTTCCTTTAGTTTTGTTCTTATTCTTAAACTTGTGGGATTGGAAGTTTTTCCTCTACACTAAATTGGCAGTAGAACCTCTCTCAAATCCTCGAGCAGTTTTTTCCTTTGCTCTCGCCTTCTATTCCACATGAAGAGAACCAATGAGATCCGTAACGGAAAACTCTTGTCTCTTATGTTTTAGAGAAGTAGCAAAGTTCCTGCACGAGGAAGGAAGCTTATTTGTCCGGTAAGGAACACTTGAACTGCTCAAGTTATTTGGCAAGTGATTGTATCTCATGAGCCTGCTCAACGACGGAGCGCTCATCAACCATCTTGTAGTCATAGAATTGCTCCATGAAATACAACTCAGTGCCAGCGTCTGAGACCCCAAACTTGGCCTCGAGCACTTCCCACGCATCCTTGCCATTATCAAATGACATATACGGGTCAATAATGTTGTCCTCAAGAACACTAAACAAAGCTGCCATAAATATGGTATCAGCTTTCTTAAAGGCCGCTTCCTGCTCAGCAGAAAGATCTCCTTCAGGCTTGCCAAGAGTGGCGCTATAGCAGTTTATGCTTTCAAACCATAGGACTGCTCTCTTGCGCCATCTCTTATAGTACATGCCATCAAAAGGAGGCGGCCTAGTAGCCACGACTACACCAGTGGAATTCAGTTGCCTATAATCGGGTTTTTGGATTGTTGAAAATATAAGCAATAATCCATATGATTTAATCCGAAAAATAATTTGATAAAGCATGATCATACAAACATTACTAAAACCAATTATGGAGATCAACAAAGTAGATGAACAGATTGCATCTATAGGAGATAAACCTATCAGATCTACACCAAACGCTAGAACAAAGAACTCTAGCATAATCCGAATAACACAGTTGAGGATCACGTACAGTGTAGGCTGAATAGCAGCCGCAGTGGTCGCAGCAGCGTCGCCCATGTTGAGGTTATCAAAGAGGTTGCTGACGTCCGGAAAGAAGTCGTCGTTTAGGAACTCGTCGTCGGATGACGTCGTGTTTTCAGTAGTCACGCTTGAGCGCTCCCCAAAAATCTGATCGCCCCTCACCCGTACAGGTTCACGAGAGGCGGGGTTCCGGAGGCCTACTGTCCCGATCTACGGTGCATGCCGCAAGACGGGATGGGGAAGACGAAAACAGCGGCGCAAGGTTCTGGAGGTAGGTGCGTGTTGTGGATTGGTTCACCGATTAGTTTTAGCGCAGACGCTTATATAGTGCAGGTTAGAAAGATCGTGGGCTCAGCCCACGTCCGAAAATAAAGCTCGGCTCGGCGAGATTCCCGCAACCCGCGACGCGCATGCGTAGTGACGAGGCGAGGCGAGCGAGGCGGGCGGCGACGGAGGAGGAGTGCGCGAGGGCTTCTCTCCTTGTCATACCTTAGTGAGTGGTGCAACACTCTACTATATAAGGTGGTCCAACTCCCCTTCAACTAGCAATGTGAGACTAAACTTTAGCACCACTAGCACAGCCATATGCTGCCATGCACAAGTGGGACAAAAAGAATTTCAGAATTTGTCTAATGGGCCAGCAACCCAAAACTCATCAAATTCCAACACCATGAATCTCTCTTGTGCAGTCGTCCCCACTTGCATGCTACTGTTCCAATTCGCAAGTCACCTAGCTAATTCCTCATCACCACCCAGACTCGAACCACCATTGTCTGTCCTCAGATCTCAGTCTCCATGACTTTCTCTGTCAGCACCATGAAACAAAAACATGCCTCATAATAATAACAGCCAACGAAGCTTCGAAGCACACCTATGATAATCCCAGCGGAAAGTGACTGCATCTTTTGTGGTCGGAGCACTCGATGCTTTTCTGCCAGCTTGTTTATGGCGAGACATCAAGCAGCTGTTTCCCTGTACGCTAAGAATTTACCGCTACAAATTTTTGGCTGTTTGATTTCTTGTCTTGGTCGAATTATCTGCAGGCTATGGCGATGGCCATGACTTTCTGGCACATTTGGGAAGCACGAAATGAGGCAATGATTTCTGAAAGTAAACCTAATCCTATCTGTACCGCGGGAAAGATCACTGCTTATGTTAACCTCATCCATCAACAACAAGTTAAATCATGCCCGAAGCAAAGGCGTGTGTCCCGGCCAGCTCCATTGTGGACTGTTCTTTTGGATTCCGATGCTTCGCTTGAATTCCGTCGCCGCCAAGTACTCACTACTGGAAAAAACCATCTTCGGTTTGACGTGAACAAGGCCAGCAGTCCCGGGCCGTGAGGCCTCTAACGGCTAGAAACGGCCGTAGTCACTAGTCCCGGGCCCGACCAGGTCATTAGTCCCGGTCCGTAATACAGACCGGGACTAATGAACTGGAGAAGGCCAGCTGGTGTTTTCGTGGACTATTAGTCCCGGGTCGTATCACGGCCCGGGACTAGTTGTCCACCACTATATATTCTGCTTCCTGTCCTGCTTCCCTAAAGCATATGGTGGCCATTTTTCTCAAATAAGCAAGAGATTTCATGCCATTTTTTCTCAAGATTTGTCAAGATTTAGTTTGCAACACCTAAATCCAAAGCTTTAAAAGGTTAGAACTTCATTCTTTTATCTCTTATTGCTACTTTAGCTCTATAATGCTCTAGAAGTATAGAGATATGGATCAATGCATGCATGCTCTAGAAGTAGCTAGAAGGATTTTGATATATATGTGTAACAAATTTTGATTAGGCATATAGTTACTGAAAATTGAAATATGTAATTTTAGAGTTTCAGAGCTTAGAATGTAATGAGGTTTTCACTGATAGAACAATAATAAAAAACTCCACATTTATCATGTTGATTATTTTCTCCAATTCAAAAATTGGTGCATGTAAATTTTTCAAAATTCAAAATTAATGCTCTAGAAGCTCTCAATATAACTTGTAATAATTTTATCATGTTGTGTAATGGTTTTTGATATACTTTTACTATAATGCAGATGGTCCGGGAATGGATGTATGGTACTGACCGACGCTCTGGCGAGTTCATTAATGGCGTGCATGAATTCATCCGTGTTGCTGATGCAAACAAGCACAATGGTTTTGTATTCTGTCCATGTAATTGATGTAGGAATCAGAAGGATTACTCTGACTCAAAAACCCTTCACAGACACCTGTTGAAGTCCGGCTTCATGCCCAGTTATAATTGTTGGACCAAGCACGGAGAGAGAGGGGTTATAATGGAAGACAATGAAGAAGAGGAGGAGGATGAAAACTATCATGGTTTCCCTGAGTACGGAGATACTTCCATGGGGGATGCTGAAGGGGAGGATGAAGAAGAGACACATGATGAACCCGCTGATGATCTTGGTCGGACCATTTCCGATGCACGAAGAGATTGTGAAACTGAAAAGGATAGGAAGAAGTTCAATCACATGTTAGAGGATCACAAAAAGTTGTTGTACCCAAATTACGAAAATGGTCTGAAAAAGCTGGGCAACACACTGAAATTGCTGCGATGGAAGGCTGAGTGTGCTATACCTGACTCCTCATTTGAAAAGTTGCTAAAAATGATGAAGAATATGCTTCCAAAAGATAATGTATTGCCCGCCAGTACGTACGAAGCAAAGAAGGTTGTCTGCCCTCTAGGTTTAGAGGTTCAGAAGATACATGCATGCCCTAATGACTGCATCCTTTGCGGCGGTGAGGAGTATGATAATTTGGATGCATGCCCGGTATGCACTTCACTTCAGTATAAGATTAGACGAGATGACCCTGGTGACGTTGAGGGCGAGCCCCCCCCTCGAAAGAGGGTTTCTGCCAAGGTGATGTGGTATGCTCCTATAATACCACGGTTGAAACGCTTATTCAGAAACAAAGAGCACGCCAAGTTGTTGCGATGGAATAAAGAGGAACGTAAGTCAGACGGGATGTTGAGACACCCCGTTGATGGGTCGCAATGGAAAAAAAATCGATAGAAAGTAGTCGGACTTTGCAGATGACGCAGGGAGTTTAAGGTTTGGTCTAAGTATAGATGGCATGAATCCCTTTGGGGAGCAGAGCTCCAGTCACAGCACATGGCCCGTGATTCTATGCATCTATAACCTTCCTCCTTGGTTGTGCATGAAGCGGAAGTTCATTATGATGCCAGTGTTGATCCAAGGTCCGAAACAACGACATTGATGTGTACCTAAGGCCATTAGTATAAGAACTTTTACAGTTGTGGCACGAACCCGGGATACGCGTGTGGGATGAGCACAAGCAGGAAGAATTTAACCTCCGAGCATTGCTTTTCATAACAATCAATGATTGGCCCGCTCTTAGTAACCTTTCAGGACAGTCAAACAAGGGACACAATGCATGCACACACTGTTTAGATGAGACTGAAAGTATATATTTAGAATATTGTAAGAAGAATGTATACAATGAGCATCGTCGATTTCTTTTGGCCAAACATCCCTTAAGAAAGAAAGGCAAGCATTTCAACAGTCTGGCATGTCACCAGACAAAGCCTAAGGAGCGTACTGGTGCTGATATATTTGATATGGTCAAAGATTTGGATCAAATGGTAACCTTTGGAAAGGTTCCTGGCGGAAAATCTGTTCCGAAGGATGTAGGGGTTCGTAGCATGGAAAACAAAAAAATTCTACCGCATACAAACAAACAAGCCAAGATCTATCTACTAGATTGTAGCAATGAGTCGATGGAATAACTCACCCTCGAAGATTCCAAAGTGTTTAACGAGAGCAGGATTCTCGTGGGTGATGTAGTCGTACTCTTGCCGATCTCAAGATCGCGTAGACGATCCTTCCGTGCCAGCATTCGGCCGCTTCAGATCGGTCACACGTTCGGTACTCGATGAAGACCTTCTTCTCCCTTGTTCCAAAGACGTGGAGGTTGTAGCACTCTCGCGATTCCGGCTGACAACGGCGTGGTACCTAAGTAGAGGGAGATCTCGCAGGCTTCATGGCGGAGCGAGTATGGTGGACTATGAGAGAGGCCTCGGTGATCTAGGGTTTAGACACACCAAGGAGAGGGAGCTAGGCCGGCGGCTAGGGCAAGGGGATTGACCCCAATTCGACGGCTGCAGGAGGGCCGGCGGCTAGGGCTAGGGTTTTGGGTGGTGGAGTTGTGTCTTTGGAGGGGCAGCCCTGCCCCTCCTTTTATAGGTGGAGGACGCCGACCAAGGGGGAGGGAGTCCTCCCCCAACTCGGCCTCCAAGGCCGGCGGTGGAGGGAGAGGAACTCCTTCCCAAGTAGGTTTCCTACTCTCCCTCCACAAAGCAAACTTGTCGTTTGACTTTTCAAATTGGCGTTTGACTTTTCAAACTAGGATTTGATTTATCCCTTTATTTTGCTCAGCGATGACACCTAGTACATGATGCAACCATTCCAACTTGTTATGACACATTCATGTACCCTTCCCCTTCGGAGTACCGGACCTTCCGGAACCTTCTAGAACATTCCCGATGAAAACACCGGAACCATTCTCCAACCCCGAAACAGGACTTTCCTTATATGAATCTTATTCTCCGGAACATTCCGGATCTCCTCGTGATATCCCGGATCCCATCCGAGACTCCGAATAACATTCGGTCTCTTACTCATCATTCCATAACAACTCAACAACATCGAATCCTTAAGTGTGTCTCCCTACGGTTCGTGAATTATGCGGACATGATCGAGACACTTCTCCGAACAATAACCAATAGAGGAATCTGGAAATTCATATGGCTCCCACATATTTCTACGATTACTTTGCGATCGAATGAACCACTTACATACGATACCAATTTCCCTCTGTCTCACGATAGTTTACTTATCCGAGGTTTTGATCGTCGGTATCTCTGCATACCTAGTTCAACCTCGTTACTGATAAGTACTCTTTTCTCGTTCCCGTGATATGTGATCCCTTGTGAGCCATTCACATGCTTGCAAGCCAATTCGATGACATTCCACCGAGAGGGCCCAGAGTATATCTATCCGTCATATGGATGGACAAATCCCACTCTTGATCCATGTGTCTCAACCAATACTTTCCGAACACTCAATGCCACCTTTATAGCCACCCAGTTACGGTGTGGTGTTTGATGTCATCAAAGCATCCTTCCGGTGATGGTGATATGCATGATCTCATGGTCGAAGGAATTAGGTTACTATGTATCAGAAAGCATATAGCAATTGAACTATTAAAATGACTTGATCTTTATGCTACGCTTATCTATAGGAGTATGTCCATCATATCATTCTCCTAACGATATGATCTTGTTGTTAATAACATCTAAATGTTCATGATAGGGAAAACACAATCATTTATTAACCAACAAGCTAGTTTTATAAAGAGGCTTTACTAGGGACTCTAATTTAGTTTACAAATCACACAAGTATTAATGTTTCCTTGTTAATACTATTATAGCATGAATGTAAAAATTTATCAGAAACACAAAGATATAATAATAACTACATTTATTATTTCCTCTAGGGCATATCTCCAACAGTCTCCCACTTGCACTAGAGTCAACTAATCTAGATTACATGGTAATATACCGAACACCCATGCAGTTTGGTGTTGGTCATGTTTTGCCCTCGGGAGAGGTTTAGTCAACGGATCCGCCACATTCAGATCTGTGTGTACTTTGAAAATATTTATGTCACCATCTTGGTCATGTTCTCGAATAGCGTGAAAACGTAGGTTGATGTGCTTCAGCTTCTTGTGTGACCTTGGTTCTTGCGCATTGGCTATGGCGCCCATGTTATCACAGTAGATAGACATTGGGTCCAGCGCACTTGGAACCACACCGAGCTCTGTAATGAACTCCTTCATCCATATCGCTTCTTGTGAAGCCTCCGAAGCAACTATGTATTCCGATTTAGTTGAAGATCTTGCCACAACGCTTTGCTTTGCACTCCTCCATCTATCTGCAGCACCATTCAAAGTAAATAAGTATCCAGATTTAGATTTAGAATCATCCGGATCGGTGTTCCAACTAGCATCGGTGTAACCCTTAACAATGAGCTGTTCATCACCACCATAAGAACGAACCATATCCTTAGTTCTTCTCAAGTACTTAAGGATGTTTTTGACCGCTGTCCAATGATCCACTCCTGGATCACTTTGATATCTGCTAGTCAAAATAACAGCATATGCATTGTCGGGTCTAGTACATAGCATGGCATACATTAGAGATCCTATGGCTGAGGCATAGGGAGTCTTACTCATCCTTTCTCTATCTTCTGCCGTTGCTGGACTTTGAGTTTTACTCAAGGTCGTATTGGGCAACATGGGCAAGAATCCTTTCTTGCTATCCTCCATTCCAAACCTCTTTAGAACTTTGTCCAAATATGTACTTTGTGACAATGATATTAGGCGTCTCGATCTATCTCTATAAATCTTTATGCCTAATATGTAAGCTGCTTCGCCAAGATCTTTCATTGAAAAACTATTATTCAAATATTCCTTGACACTATTAAGAAGGTCTACATCATTCCCAATCAACAATATGTCATCTACATATAGTATTAAGAATGCCACAGAGCTCCCACTCACTTTCTTGTAAATACAAGATTCTCCATAAGTTTGTTTAAAACCAAAACTTTTGATTACCTTATCAAAACGTTGATTCCAACTTTGGGATGCTTGCTTCAATCCATATATGGACCGTTGAAGTTTGCATACCTTGTTAACATCTTTAGGATCGACAAAACCTTTGCGTTGCATCATATACAACTCTTCATCAATGTCTCCATTGAGGAACGCTGTTTTGACATCCATCTGCCATATCTTATAATCATAATATGCAGCGATTGCTAACAAAATCCTCACAGATTTTAGCTTCGCTACTGGTGATAAAGTCTCATCGTAGTCAACTCCTTGAATTTGTCGAAACCCTTTTGCGACAAGTCGAGCTTTATAGACAGTAACATTACCATCAGCATCTTTTCTTCTTGAAAATCCATTTGTTCTCGACAGCCTTCCGGCCATCCGGTAAGTCCACCAAAGTCCATACTTGGTTTTCGTACATGGATCCAATCTCGGATTTCATGGCTTATTGCCATTTATTGGAATCTGGGCTCATCATCGCTTCCTCATATGTCGCAGGGTCATCGGTGTTGTCCACCAACATGACACTCATAACGGGATCATACCAATCAGGAGTGGTATGAGTCCTCGTTGACCTGCGAGGTTCTGTAGCAACTACAACCGAAGTTTCATGATCATCATCATTAGCTTCCTCTCTTATTGGTGCAGGCACCACAGGAACTTCTTCCAGTGTTGCGCTACTCGCAAGTTCGAGAGAAGGTTCGACAACCTCGTCGAGTTCTACTTTCCTTCCAGTCACTTCTTTCGATAGAAATTCCTTCTCTAGAAAGGATCCATTCTTGGCAACGAAGATTTTGCCTTCGGATCTATGATAGAAGGTATACCCAATAGTTTCCTTTGGGTATCCTATGAAGACGCATTTTTCCGCTTTGGGTTCAAGCTTGTCCGGCTGTAACTTCTTTACATAGGCTTCGCAACCCCAAACTTTAAGGAACGACAATTTAGGTTTCTTCCCAAACCATAATTCATACGGGGTCGTTTCAACGGATTTAGATGGTGCCCTATTTAAAGTGAATGCGGCTGTTTCTAATGCATAACCCCAAAATGATAGCGGTAAATCTATAAGTGACATCATAGAACGAACCATATCTAAGAGAGTTCGATTACGACATTCGGACACACCATTACGCTGTGGTGTTCACGGCGGTGTCAATTGTGAAAGTATTTCGCATTTCTTCAAATGCTCGCCAAACTCGTAACTTAGATATTCACCTCCACGATCAGAACGTAGAAATTTAATCTTCTTGTTACGTTGATTCTCCACCTCACTTTGAAATTCCTTAAACTTCTCGAAAGTTTCAGACTTATGTTTCATGAAATAGATATACCCATATCTACTCAAGTCATCCGTGAAGGTAAGAACATAACGATAACCACCACGCGATGCTACACTCATTGGACCACACACATCGGTATGTATGATTTCCAATAAGTCCGTAGCTCGCTCGATCATACCAGAAAATGGAGTCTTAGTCATTTTACCCATCAGACATGCTTCGCATCTTTCAAGTGATTCGAAATCAAGTGATTCAAGAAGTCCATCGGAATGGAGTTTCTTCATACGCTTCACTCCAATATGACCAAGACGACAGTGCCACATATAGGTCGAGTTATCGCTCGATTTCAAACGTTTAGCTTCAATGTTATTAATATGTGTATTTCCACTATCGAGATTCAATAAGAATAGACCATCTATCAAAGGTTCATGTGCATAAAACATATTACTCATATAAATTGAACAACCATTATTCTCGGAGTTAAACAAGTAACCGTCTCGCAATAAACAAGATCCCGATATAATGTTCATGCTTAACGCAGACACCAAATAACAATTATTTAAGTATAAAACTAATACCGATGATAGATGAAGAGGTAGCGTGCCGACCGTGATCACATCAACCTTTGATCCATTTCCTACGCGCATCGTCACCTCGTTTTTCGCTAGCTTCCGTTTATTCTGCAGCACCTGTTTCGAGTTACAAATATGAGCAACCGAACCAGTATCAAATACCCACGCACTACTACGAATACTAGTGAGATACACATTAATAACATGTATATCAGATATACCTTTCTTCTTGATGTTGCCGTTCTTCAAATCCGCCAAGTACTTTGGGCAATTCCGCTTCCAGTGACCTTCTCCCTTGCAGTAAAAGCATTCAGTATCAGGCTTAGGTCCAGCCTTGGTCTTCTTCGTCGGTGCGGTAACTTTCTTATCACCCTTCTTGAAGTGTCCCTTTTGCTTAGACTTGCCTTTCTTGAATTTGGTGGTCTTATTGACCATCAACACTTGGTGCTCTTTCTTGATCTCCACTTCTGCAGATTTTAACATGGAGAAGAGTTCTGGCAACTGCTTGTTCATGATTTGCATACTGTAGTTCATCACAAAGTTCTTGTAACTTGGTGGTAGTGATTGGAGGACACGGTAAATCCCCAAAGCATTAGGAATCACTATACCCAAGCTTTGGAGTTTGTTTGTGTGCCCAGACATCTTAAGCACAAGCTCACTGACGGAGCTGCCCTCTTCCATCTTGCAGTTAAAGAACTTTTCAGAAGCCTCATAGCTCTCAACTGCCGCGTGAGTCTCAAATATCAGCTTGAGTTCATGGACAATATCATGTGGGTCTGAATTCTCAAACCTTTTCTGAAGCTCCGATTCTAAACCATACAAGATAGCACACTAAACTGTGGAGTACTGAGTCTTCCGAGCGAGGTAAACATTCTTTACTTCATCGGTAACATCAGCTGCAGGCGGGTCACCCAGCGGTGCATCCAGCACATAGGTCAAATTACCAGCATTGATGACAATACTCAAATTGCGGAACCAATCCGCGAAGTTGCTTCCATTGTTTTTCAACTTTTCTTTCTCTAGGAACGCATTAAAATTGATGGTAGGGGCCGCCATTGATCTACAACATATTTGCAATAGTTTAGACTAAGTTTATGACAAATTGAGTTCTAATTAATAGTTAAATTAATCTAGGTGAACTCCCACTCAAAACAATATCCCTCGCATTGTTTTAGTGATCACACGAACCAAATCCACCACATCAAAACCGATCATCACGAGAGTTGATGTAGCTTCAATGGCGAACAATCGACATGTTCATCATATCTACTATATGATTCATGCTTTACCTTTCGGTGATCCGTGTTCCGAGACCATGTCTGTACATGCTAGGCTCGTCAAGATCAAACCTTAGCTTCCGCATGAGCAAATCTGGATTGCTCACGTTGTATACACTTATAGAATCTAACACACCCGATCATCACGTGGTGCTTCGAAACAACAAGCTTTAGCAATGGTGCTTACTAAGGATGAACACTTTAGAACTTGAAATTCATGTGCATGAGGGATCATCTTATAATGCTACCATTGTTAACTAAGCAATACAAGATACATAAAGGATTAACATCACATGCAATTCATAATATGTGATATGATATGGCCTTTCTTCTTTGTGCTTCCGATCTCCATCTTCAAGCACTAAAATGATCTCCATCATCACCGGCATTGCATCAAGGTCAATGACGCTACTTCATGATTGTCGTCCACCAGCTTCAACTATTACAACTACTTTGAATAGACACGCGGGTCTTAACAGAAATTAAAGACAACCATATGGATCCTGCCGGTTTCCAACTTACAATAAGGATCATTGCATACATCAAATATAATCACAATCATGGCCATATCACATCATAGCACACCCTTGCAAAACAAAGTTAGACGCCTCGGTTTGGGGCTTTACAATAAGTGTCGATCTAACTTACGAACAAGAACCACAACTTTGATGTTTGAACTATCAAGTGCCCGTTGTAAATTGGATCTATACTATAATGGGAGAGACAGACACCTGCAAAGCCACTTATGCAATACTAGTTGCATGTTGAGCGTGGAGCAAGTCTCATGAACGATGTCAAGTAAGGTTAGCCCGGGCCGCTTCATCCCATCATACCGCAAGATGCAAAGTACACAAGAAGAAATTGATAATAAAAGCACCACCGCCCATAATGACCATTGTGTTCTACTCGTGCAACAGATCTACATATAGACACGGCTCTGATACCACTGTAGGGGTTCGTAGCATGGAAAACAAAAAATTTCTACCGCATACAAAAAAACAAGCCAAGATCTATCTACTAGATTGTAGCAACGAGTCGATGGAATAACTCACCCTCAAAGATTCCAAAGTTTTTAACGAGAGCGGATTCTCGTGGGTGATGTAGTCGTACTCTTGCCGATCTCAAGATCGTGTAGACGATCCTTCCGACGCTTCGTTTTGGCAGCGCTTCCGCAGTCGGTCACACGTTCGGTACTCGATGAAGACCTTCCTCTCCCTTGTTCCAGCATGCAGCGGAGGTTGTAGCACTCTCCTCGCAATTCCGGCAGCACAACGGCGTGGTACCGGAAGTAGAGGGGAGATCTCGCAGGGCTTCGCCTTAAGCCGGAGCGAGTATGGTGGACTATGAGAGAGGCCTCGGTGATCTAGGGTTTAGACACACCAAGGAGAGGGAGCTAGGTCGACGGCTAGGGCAAGGGGATTGCCCCAAGTTGGCGGCTAGGGTTTGCCCTAGGGCGGCGGCGGCTGTAGGAGGGCCGGCGGCTAGGGCTAGGGTTTTGGGTGGTGGAGTTGTGTCTTTGGAGGGGCAGCCCTGCCCCTCCTTTTATAGGTGGAAGGCGCCGGCCAAGGGGGAGGGAGTCCTCCCCCAACTCGGCCTCAAAGGCCGGCGGTGGATGGAGAGGAACTCCTCCCCAAGTAGGTTTCCTACTCTCCCTCCACCAAGCAAACTTGCCGTTTGACTTTTCAAATTGGCGTTTGACTTTTCAAACTAGGATTTGATTTATCCCTTTATTTTGCTCAGCGATGACACCTAGTAAATGATGCAACCATTCCAACTTGTTATGACACATTCATGTACCCTTCCCCTTCGGAGTACCGGACCTTCCGGAACCTTCTAGAACATTCCCGATGAAAACACCGGAACCATTCTCCAACCCCGAAACAGGACTTTCCTTATATAAATCTTATTCTCCGGACCATTCCGGATCTCCTCGTGATATCCCGGATCCCATCCGAGACTCCGAACAACATTCGGTCTCTTACTCATCATTCCATAACTACTCAACAACATCGAATCCTTAAGTGTGTCTCCCTACGGTTCGTGAATTATGCGGACATGATCGAGACACTTCTCCGAACAATAACCAATAGAGGAATCTAGAAATTCATATGGCTCCCACATATTTCTACGGTTACTTTGCGATCGAATGAACCACTTACATACGATACCAATTTCCCTTTGTCTCACGATAGTTTACTTATCCGAGGTTTTGATCGTCGGCATCTCTGCATACCTAGTTCAACCTCGTTACTTATAACTACTCTTTTCTCGTTCCCGTGATATGTGATACCTTGTGAGCCAGTCACATGCTTGCAAGCCAATTGGATGACATTCCACCGAGAGGGCCCAGAGTATATCTATCCGTCATATGGATGGACAAATCCCACTCTTGATCCATGTGTCTCAACCAATACTTTCCGAACACTCAATGCCACCTTTATTGCCACCTAGTTACGGTGTGGTGTTTGATGTCATCAAAGCATCCTTCCGGTGATGGTGATATGCATGATCTCATGGTCGAAGGAATTAGGTTACTATGTATCAGAAAGCATATAGCAATTGAACTATTAAAATGACTTGATCTGTATGCTACGCTTATCTATAGGAGTATGTCCATCATATCATTCTCCTAACGATATGATCTTGTTGTTAATAACATCTCAATGTTCATGATAGGGAAACTACAATCATTTATTAACCAACAAGCTAGTATTATAAAGAGGCTTTACTAGGGACTCTAATTTAGTTTACAAATCACACAAGTATTAATGTTTCCTTGTTAATACTATTATAGCATGAATGTAAACATTTATCATAAACACAAAGATATAATAATAACTACATTTATTATTGCCTCTAGGGCATATCTCCAACAAAGGACGCTGAAGAACATGCACCCATGTGGAAGAAGAAATCTATATTTTGGGAGCTACCATATTGGAAATTCTTAGAGGTCCGCTCTGCAATCGATGTGATGCATGTGACGAAGAATCTTTGCATGAACCTGCTAGGCTTCTTGGGCGTGTATGGGAAGACAAAAGATACACCGGAAGCACGAAAGGACCATCAACGTATGAAAGACCCAGATGGCCTGCATCCAGAATGGTTTCAAGGTCATGCCAGCTACGCTCTTACCAAACAAGAGAAGGAAATATTTTTTGAATGCCTAAGCAGTATTAAGGTCCCGTCTGGCTTCTCGTCGAATATAAAGGGAATAATAAATATGGCAGAAAAAAGTTCCAAAACCTAAAGTCTCATGACTGCCACGTGATTATGACGCAAATGCTTCCGATTACATTGAGGGGGCTTCTACCAGATAATGTTCGAGTACCCATTGTGAAGCTATGTGCATTTCTTAATGCAATATCTCAGAAGATAATCAATCCTGAAGATCTACCACGGTTATAGAATGATGTGGTCCAATGTCTTGTCAGTTTTGAATTGGTGTTGCCGCCATCCTTGTTCAATATTATTACGCACCTGCTGGTTCACCTAGTCGAAGAGATTTCCATTCTCGGTCCTGTGTTTCTACACAATATGTTTCCCTTTGAGAGGTTCATGGGAATATTAAAGAAATATGTTCGTAACCGTGCTAGTCCAGAAGGAAGCATCTCCAAGGGCTATGGAACAGAGGAGGTCATTGAATTTTGTGTTGACTTTGTTCCTGACCTTAGGCCGATTGGTCTTCCTCAATCGCGGTATGAGGGAAGACTGAGTGGAAAGGGTACTCTAGGAAGGACATTCTTACACCGAAGCACATTACACCTTTCTACAAAATTCTATCTTGGCAGCCCCATATATCGAGGAACACAAGAAAATCTTACGCTCCAACAACCCTGGAAAGCATGACTCTTGGATTAGAGATGAACACATGAAGAGTTTCGGCGGTTGGTTGCAACATCTCATCAAAAACAACACTCTTGGAGATCAGCTATACTTGTTGTCTAGGTCACCATCTTCGACTATATCGACTTTCCAAGGGTACGATATAAATGGGTATACATTTTACACGATAGCCCAAGATAAAAAGAGCACCAACCAAAACAGTGGTGTCCGTTTGATGCAACAGACAACAATGGTTCAAAGACCACATATTATGGTTACATAGAGGAGATATGGGAACTTGACTATGGACCTACTTTTAAGGTCCCCTTATTTCGGTGCAAATGGGTCAAGCTGACAGGAGGAGGGGTTGAGGTAGACAAGAAATACAAAATGACATCGTTGGATCTCAACAATCTTGGATCTCAACACTCAAGACATTTATTAATATTAAAAACCAGGACAAACCGGGACTAGCTAACACTCAGGACTAAAGCCGCCCCCTTTAGTCATAATCATGCCTAGTCATATAGTACGCAGCTTCAGGGTCTTCTTCGTCATCGTCACCTGCCACTCCGGGGATCCTCAGCCCAGCCATGGCATATACCAAGGGCCATTCCGGCCTCGGATTCACGGCGGGCGAGGGAGGGGTCTCCTAGAAGACGATGCCGCTACCGCCAGGCGGGGGTGGGGCCTTCTTGTGGCTCTGTGGCGGGTGGACTTGTGGGCACCGTAGGCGAGGATGGTCTCCCCCGGCGATGTAGCGCATCACTCCGATGATAGTACGGTTCACCCACCACAGATGACGGCCAGATTCGTTGTGGTTCACCGGGGGCGGGCCATCACCCTCGTACCTGGCGAGCTCCCTTTCCCTCCTATTAGCGAAGAAGGCATTCCAGGTGTCGTAGTTGTCGGGATCCCACTGGGTATCCATCCGCTGCTCTGGCGTGAGCTCGTGGTAGAAGTGGTTCGTGATGGCCGCCTGGCATGCGGAACCTTGAGGGACAAGAACCCCTCCAAAGATCGGCATCCAGGGCGACCGTATCGGCGGACAAAGGTAGTTGGCGCCAGGCCTCGGTCTCCTCGAGGGTCAGAATGGCCCAGTAGGCGTTGTCCATTGTTCTAAGAGAGGAAGGTGTGGATGTGTGGATAGCCATGGCGCGATCGCCCTAGATATAGAGGGAAAGTGCGGGAAAACTTGGCGTGAAGCTTTGGGAAATGGCGGGAAATATCTTTAGTCCCGGTTAGTGACTACAACCGGGACTAAAAGCTCTCGTAAAAAGGAAAGGGCGGGAAAACTTGGCGGGAAGCGGTGGGAAATGGCGGGAAATATCTTTAGTACCAGTTGGTGACTACAACCGGGACTAAATGGATATTATATTAAGATTCTTTATATTTTTATGATAATAATAGACATATTATTTGTTTTATTTGGATTTTTACAATAAAAGATATGATTTTCCAAAGTTTGATATTTGATTTGAATTAAAAAAAGAAATTTATAAATGAAATAATTTATAAATGATGCAAACAGATAAATGGATATTATATTAAGATTCTTTATATTTTTCTGATAATAATAGACATATTATTTGTTTTATTTGGATTTTTACAATAAAATATATGATTTTCCAAAGTTTTATATTTGATTTGAATTAAAAAAATAAATTTACAAATGAAATAATTTATAAATGATGCAAACAGATATATGGATATTATATTAAGATTATTTATATTTTTCTGATAATAATAGACATATTATTTGTTTTATTTGGATTTTTACAATAAAAGATATGATTTTCCAAAGTTTTATATTTGATTTGAATTAAAAAAGAAATTTACAAATGAAATAATGTATAAATGATGCAAACAGATATATGGATATTATATTAAGATTCTTTATATTTTTCTGATAATAATAGACATATTATTTGTTTTATTTGGATTTTTACAATAAAAGATATGATTTTCCAAAGTTTTATATTTGATTTGAATTAAAAAAAATTACAAATGAAATAATTTATAAATAATGCAAACAGATATATGGATATTATATTAAGATTCTTTATATTTTCTGATAATAATAGACATATTATTTGTTTTATTTGGATTTTTACAATAAAAGATATGATTTTCCGAAGTTTTATATTTGATTTAAATTAAAAAAAGAAAATCTAAAAAAAATAATTAGTCGCGGGTCGTGGCTGGACCCGGGACTAATGGGTGCCTGCGCGCGCGAAAACGAAGCGGCCTAAAAGACCCTTTAGTCCCGGGCTGTGGCTTAACCCGCGACTAATGGGGGGGGTCTTTAGTCGCGGGTTAAGCCACGACCTGGGACTAAAGACCCTTTAGTCGCGGGCGGTGGCTTAGCCCGGGACTAAAGGTCCGTACGTATATATTCCGCGCGCTAGGGCTGCCCAACACTTAGCATTTCTCGACGAAGCATCGAAGACGTTCGGGAGGTGCTGCCCGGCCGCCGATTCCACCGCGTTGTCGCCCTCGTCTCCGGTCGTGCGTGCTCCGTCGCTCTACCGTGCCGCGCTCCGCCGTTTCGTATACGCGGAGGCCGGGGCGGTTTTATTTATTTTTTGTTTTATTTATTAGGATTATATTGTTTTAGTTATTTTTTTGTTATTAGGATAATAATTATTGTTTTAGTTATTAGGATTAGTATTAGGATTATATTTTTTTAGTTATTAGGATTAGAATTATTGTTTTAGTTATTAGGATTATTATTAGGATTATATTGTTTTATTTATTAGTATTAGTATTAGGATTATTGTTTTAATTAAAATATTAGAATTAGGATTAGGATTATTGTTTTAGTTATTTTTTGTTTTATTTATTAGGATTATATTGTTTTAGTTATTTTTTGTTTTACCACAAATAATATTAGGATTATTGTTTTATTAGGGTTATTTTTTGTTTTAGTTATTAAGATTATTGTTTTAGCACAAATAATATTAGGATTATTATAATTAGGATTATATTGTTTCAGTTATTAGGATTATTGTTTTACCACAAATAATATTAGGGTTTTTTGTTTTAATTATTAGGATTATTGTTTTACCAAAAATAATATTAGGATTATTGTTTTACTGCATATAATATTAGGGTTATTAATTTGTGTTATTAGGGTTATTGTTTTTTTGTTTTAGTTATTAGGGTTATTGTTTTTTCTAACCTGTTTAACTCTCTTTTTGTTATAGATAATTAAGCCATGGATCCATCCGAAGATCCTGGTCGCATCGGTGAAGGTTTTCTTCAGAGCATGATAAGAGGTGAAATTCCTCTTAATATTACTACCGGCAAAGATATTTTGCTCGAGGAAGAGATATCCTCATATATGAATCCATCCGGTGATGGACTAGAGGAAAACCTAATGTACCAAGGGGGAGACCAGATGGACGAAGGGCAATCAAATAACAACAATAATGATGGCCCCTCGACAGGATACGGCGAGGTACATATATATATAAAGCCTCGTGTTACCTATATTCATTAACTGATCTAGATATATATTAATCACTCTCTCCTTTTCTTTTAGCCCACCGGATCGAAGAAATCGACAGCTCGAACGAAACGAGGGCCGAACAAAAAGTTGGATGGTAATCAGAGGTTCACCATCAAAGAAATAGATGATGATGGTGAACCAATTGCTCCAGAGAAGCACCAGAGGATGTTTATAAATCAATGCGGGGTGCTTGTTAGGGACAACCTGCCGATCACCTTCCAAGAATGGAATCAGTCAAAGAAACCCGGTGAAGAATCCAACAGCTATGTCACCGATGATTCCAAAGATGACCTTTGGCAGAAGCTCATAGCGCATTTCATACTACCTCCAGAGTATTCAGAATTTGAGGTAGATGGTATTACCCCAAGGCCGGGTGGGCTTGAAAATAGAGCGAAAGTGAAGGAGTGGGCTCTGAGCAAGATGGCTGAACTGTACCAAAACCACAAGAAAAGTTTATACGCGAAATATGTCGCGAAAAATAAAACTCCAGACTTCAAAGGAGTAAACGAGAAGTTGAGAGAATAGTGGCCCGACTTTGTACACTATAAGCAATCTGATAAAGAAAAGGCAAAGTCGGCAAAGAACGCGTTAAATGCTGCCAAAAAGAAATACCATCATAAAATGGGGACAAGTGGCTACAAGAGTGCCATCCCTAAGTGGGAAACTATGGAGAAGAACATGAGGGCTAGAGGCATCACTCCTGGTAGAGATGGATGGCCCGAGAGGTCAAAGCACTGGTGGTACGGGCGCGGGGGATCCTTGGACCCAGAAACAGGGAAGACATTATTTCATGATAAAATTCTAAATCCCTCCCAAGACCTTATTCAAGCAATGAACGATGCTCAATTGGGATTGTTCCGTCCCGAGAGAGAGAACGACGAGCTGACACGCGCCCTAGGGAATCCTGAAAAGGGAGGACGAACACGAGGCAAAGGCGCCGGTGTCTCGTGGAAGAAAGGGTTTCCTCAATACGATGCCAGTTACACAAGCCGTCAGAGAAAGAAGGACCGGGAGGCAGACCGGATCTCTAGGGTAGAGCAAGACCTAGCTGATCTGAAGAACTTCATGCATGAAATTAGCCAAAGGGCGTCGTCGTCAACTCACCCGCGGGCTGATGATCCTGCATTGGATCTTAGCCAGCGGAGAAGCAGCGTGGCTTCCACGGAGGTCTGGGCTGATGATCAAGCACTGATGGATGATGCACCGGCTCATCACTACCCCGTGGATGATGTTAGAGAGATGGCACAATGTGAGCTACATCAGCCAATGAACAACCTATCCTTCAAGGTGGCGATCGGCACTGCTTTACCTTGTCTACCTGGAGCACTCCACCATTCAATTCTAATTCCACCAGGCTATGCTCGTGTCACGGTGGATGACATAGTGGAGGATTTTGCAGACCTAGAGATTGAAATCGCTACGCCTGAAGGCCTTACGAAACTAGGAGATGTCAAGCGCAACATCATTCTATGGAATAATAAGTACATCAAGTTTCCAGGCTCGGCGCCAAGGCCACCGACTCCGAGGAATCCAAGTCCACCCCGCATCGAATATCGTCAACCTCCAAGTCCACACCAACCCGATAATCGCCAACCTCCAAGTCCACCCCGCCCCGCTGATGATCGCCGCAGCAGGAGTACATCAACTCGATCTCCGCCTCTGCACAATACTCGATCTCCGCCTCCGCCTCCGTGCAATACTACTACCTCGTCGAAGAAACTGAAGTTCGATGGTCCCCCGCGCCCCACATCGAAGAAAGGTCAAACGGCAAAGATAGTCGACATCCCGCTGGCTCTTCCAAAGAGACCTTATGACAAGACCGATGAGGAAACTAACGTGGATGTGGCTGCCCAAGTTAAGGCGCATTTTGCACCCAAAAAGCCTGAGCCAAAGCCGGTATATAATGAAAAAACCAAAAAGTGGGCTAAGTCCTTTCTTGAGCAACCATCCTAGATATCGATGAATCTGGAATCAGACTATGACCGGGAGATTATTAAGCAAGCACAGAAGAAAAAAAATCACAAGTGCAAAAAGCGGGAAGCAAGTTGCCCAGCTCGGAGCACAGAAGAATCAATCGGCCCCGCTCAAAGTCATTTCAGACCTCGACAAGGCCTTCAAAGCTGAAATGGATACAGACATGCAAATAATGGACCCCAGAGCCCGTAATAATGCTGCACTTATGGGAATCACTGTATCGCAGGCAAAGCACTTGCTACCGAAGAAAATATGTCTCTTGGTCAATCTTTAGGCTATGAAGATACGCCAGTGAGTCAGATAGTACGGCAATATGTCCAAGGGGAGCCTTTAGTCAGTAATGAGGAGCTCGCGCGTCTATCCACACATATGCGAAATCTGCACGAATGGTACATGTCGCAAGCAGAAAAAAGCATCAGAAAGATTGGTTTCCGGTGGACGTTAGAAAGGAGCATCACTTCAAACCATATTCGATACAGGTTCAAATGACCGAACTATTTCAGTTATACAACCAACGCGCCCTCGACAAATCTATCATTGGTTGCTATTGTCTATAAGTGATTTATTTCTATAACTAAGTTTGTAGCTCAGCTCGTTCATTGCATTTAATATATTATCCTAACTATATATCCTTGTGTATGATGATATTATATTCTGTAGAATAAAGATGCCTGAATGCAAAAGAGCTATAAGATACGGCGTTGGGTTCATTGACCCATATATCGTTAATGAATATACGTTAAAGAATCACCCCAAGGACGTGGAGGAAGACTTGTGCAGGTTCTTAACCGAGAATAATTTTGTTAAGGAAATACTATTTCCTTACAACTTCAAGTGAGTATTTATATCTTGTACACATTTTATTTTTGCTTACTGGATGAGCTATGCATGTATGCTTATGTAAACGTCCGCAGATTCCACTGGATCTTGCTAAACATTCAAGTTGACAACTCCCTAGTTGAAGTCCACGACTCATTAAGTTGGGACCAAGAGCAATGGAGCGACATGAAAGCAATGCTCCATAAGTAATTTCAATCATTATCGTATTATATCGTCCTCTTTCATTCATTTCCTGATATCAAGTAACTAATAACTCCTTTGTTCATTTTCTTTGCCGAGCAGGTGTTGGACACGGTTCGCACGTAAAAATACCAGGTCCATTCAAAGAGGAGTTAACTTATAAAATGGTGAAGAGTTTACAACAGCCACCGGGAACTCATTTATGTGGATACTACGTCTGCGAGTACATCCGCGAGTTGACCAGTGAGCGAAAAGTTGACTCACATTATATTTATGATTTGCGGGAGAAACTAGAGCCAGACCAGCGCATAAGAGCAATTCAAGAGGAGCTGGCGGGATTTATGATGAAGGAAGTCCTTGATGTACATGGAGAGCATTATGCGAATGACGTGGAACTTAATTTTCCTTAGTCATCTCTATGTAGCTGATATGATATATATAGTCATCAATGATCATGTAATTTCAAAACATTTCTTTCTTTTGATATGATTAATTATATGTATGCTTGCAAGAGATCGATTAATTATATAAATGCATCGACGTGTAGTGTGTATGTAGTAGCGTATAATATATATACTGAAATATATGTTTTAATTATAGTGAAACACAAAACGAAAAAAGAACTAAATGGCAAAAAAAGGAAATACACAATCTATGTTGCGGCAGAGAAGCACACAATTTTCTGCCGCGGCAGGAAACCTATAGTCCCGGGTGATGTTACGGCCTGGGACTAGAGGGTTTCCGCCCCCCGCAGCGATGAAACAACCACGTGGCTGTTATCAGTCACGAGCCGTAGCGAGCCGGGACTAAAGGGGGGGGGCTCTAGTCCCGTTTTCGTAGTCCCGGGCGCAAAACCGGGACTAAATCCAGTTGCGACCCAGGACTGCAGGCCCTTTTTCCACCAGTGACTGTTCTTTTGAATTCCGATGCTTCGCTTTTTGAGGCCTCTAATTGCATGGGAACAGAGGTGGTTATACATGATCATCAAGGAGCATGTCCGAAGTATATCGACGGGTTACAGGCTACTGAGTATGCCAAAGCTCTTGCTCTACGTAGGGTTGTTCAGCTGGCGATTGATCAAGGAAGAACAAAAGCGATCTTTGCCTTAGATTGTCTTCTTCTTGTGCAACGCTTGAACTCTTTTTTTTGTGACTTAACACCTTTCATTCATAAATCACAAGGATTACAATCGTTCAGCAAGCATTGCTCTAAGAATGAAGGGGCATAATTAATCCATAAGCATCTACGACGACTAGCAGTAGCTTGCTTCGCACATAAGTGTGCGCCAACATTAGCATCCCTTCCAACGTAACTTAGTTGAAAACTTTCAAAATTGTTGGCCAGCTCCTGGATCTCCCTAAGGATGGAAGCCACTTCAGACCTTTCATCATCTCGTCTCTTCCACAGATTAACAACAACACTTGCATCAGTTTCCACCTCAACCTTCAAAAGTCCCAGTTCACAAGCGAGTTTAACCCTATTCCGAACTGCTAGGGTCTCCATGGTGACACCATTAGCAGCAGCACCATACCAGATAGCCTGACCTCTCTTCAGTTCTCCCATATTGTTTTGCATAACGATACCTGTTGAGCCGTTGCCACATGAAATATTGAAGCTCGCGTCTACGTTAATCTTAGTCACGCCTTCAACTGGAGCTCTCCACTTTGGTTGGATTCTTGCCTTCAGTTCCCAACTTCTTTGGCCAGTAATCACAAGATCGGACGCAATGTCAATCGCCCACTTAACAGATTGAGACACTGTCCTGCTCTTCTCGCCATGATGCCTTGCATTTCTTTCAGACCAGACAGCCCAACATCCACATAGAATCATGGCTACATATTTCTGATCGACATTGGTGCCATCAATCAGATCAGTAGCCCATGACTCCGGATGGAGATTGGGTGCTCGCAACCCCGTTATATCCTTAATCTCCGACCAAAAAAGCTTCGCCCAGATGCACTGGAAGAAAGCATTCCAGATTGTTTCATCCTTACCACAAGCCGAGCAGAAGGAGATCCTTTCTATATGTCTCACTTTAAGCACCGATCTGCAGGGAATATATCCTTTAATGACTCGCCACCAAAAATTCTGAACCTTCGGTGGCACTCTAAACTTCCATAGTTTTTTTCAGTAGGTTTGTTCCGAGCCACCAGAACCACCCATCGGTTCAATCATCTCATTTGTTTCCAGTAAGGCCTTGTAAGCTGACCGAACTGTGAACATGCCATGTTTCTCTAGATGCCAAGCCCACATATCAGCTTCTAAGTGACCAGTTGGAATTTTTAAAACTGCATTGACATCCACCATTTCCAGCTTTGCCACCAAAACCTCTTCATTCCACTCACCCGTGTTTGAATCCAAGAGTTCATGAACCATGGTCACATCAGAGTCCATTTTCCTTACCAGCGGCATCCGTCTAGGATTAGTGGGGATCCAAGGATCATCCCAAATTTTAGTCTCTCTTCCATCTCCAATAAGTTTAACCAAGCCTAGGTTCAGAGCTTCTCTCCCATACAGAATTTCACGCCAAGTGTGAGAAGAATTCCTCTTATTGCTCGCTGTCATAAAGTCACCATTATAATAATATTTACCCTTCAAGACTCTCGCACAAAGTGACTCTGGATAAGAAATCAAACACCACCCCTGTTTCTCTAGCATAGCTTTATTAAAGAGGGCGAAATCCTTAAAACCCATACCACCACACATTTTGGGCTTAGCAAGATCAGACCACTTAACCCAGTGCATCTTCCTCTTCACCACATCCCCACCCCACCAAAAGCGTGCTACAATAGCTGTGATCTTCTTACATAACTTCTTGGAGAGTTTGAAACATCTCATTAAGTAAGTTGGGATTGCCTGACATATTGCCTTTATCAATACTTCCCTTCCAGCACTATTCAGCAGTCTTGGCGACCATCCTTGAACCAATTTCTTAATAGAAGCAACAATATGCTCAAATTGGTCATTCGAGGATCTCCCAAGTGCAGTTGGAAGACCAAGGTATTTATCCACCAATGCTTCTGTTGGGATATCAGTACTAGTATGAACCACCTCTTCCATTCCATCATCCGCATTTGCGCTGAAGAAAATAGTGGAATTTTGCTTGTTCACCATCTGACCGGATCCAACTCTGTATAACTCCAAAATCTCCTGCAATCTGTTAGCTCCTTCGCTAGTTGCCTGAGTAAACACTAAGGAATCATTTGCAAATAACAAGTGTGAGATCAAGGGGCAGTGAATCCCAACTCTAAATCCTCGAGATAAGTGTAGGGTTTCGTAGCATGGAAAACAAAAAAATTCTATCGCATACAAACAAACAAGCCAAGATCTATCTACTAGATTGTAGCAACGAGTCGATGTAATAACTTACCCTCGAAGATTCCAAAGTGTTTAACGAGAGCGGATTCTCGTGGGTGATGTAGTCATTCTTCCCGATCTCAAGATCGTGAGCGATCCTTCCAGCTGCGTTAAAGCGCTCCGATCGGTCACACGTTCGGTTTCGACGAAGACCTTCCTCTCCCTTGTTCCAAAGAAAATGAGGTTGTAGCACTCTCCTCGCGATTCCCAGACAATGGCGTGGTACCTAAGTAGAGGGAGTTCTGAGGCTTCGCCTTAAGCGGGCGAGTATGGTGGAGTATGAGAGAGCTATTAGTGGTCTAGGGTTTAGACACACCAATTAGAAGGCTCTAAACCAAGGCTAGGGCAATTAGAAGCTCTAAACCAAACGGCTCTAAATCGGAGGCTTTGGCTAGGGTTTAGATTAGAGGATAGGAACTTGTGTGTCTAGAGGAGGGGCCTGCCCCTCCTTTTATAGGTGGAGGGGCCCGGGCCAGGGAGGGGAGGGAGTCCCTCCCAACTCAACTCGCTTGGTGGAGGCGCCACGTTGGAGGAGGATTCCTCCCAACTCGGTTTGCCCCTCTTTCCTCTTTCCTCTCTTTCTGCTTTTATCCGCTTGACTTTTCAAACTTGCTATTTGACTTTTCAGTTTAGGATTCAATTTAATCCTTCATTTGGAACAGCGAGAACACTTAGTACATGATGCAATCATTCCAATATGTAATGACACATTCATGTACCCTTCCCTCCGAGTGCTTGACATTCCGAACCTTCTAGAACATTCCCGATGAAAACACCTAATCATTTCCGAACTCAACGGGACTTTCCTTATATGAATCTTATTCTCCGTACCATCCGAGACTCCGAACAACATTCGGTCTCTTTCTCATAATACCATAACTACTCAAACAACGTCGAATCCTTAAGTGTGTCTCCCTACGGTTCGTGAATTATGCGGACATGATCGAGACACTTCTCCGAACAATAACCAATAGAGGAATCTGGAAATTCATATGGCTCCCACATATTTCTACGATTACTTTGCGATCGAATGAACCACTTACATACGATACCAATTTCCCTTTGTCTCACGATAGTTTACTTATCCAAGGTTATGATCGTCGGTATCTCTGCATACCTAGTTCAACCTCGTTACCGATAAGTACTCTTTTCCAGTTCCCGTGATATGTGATCCCTTTTGAGCCAGTCACATGCTTGCAAGCTAATTGGATGACATTCCACCGAGAGGGCCCAGAGTATATCTATCCGTCATATGGATGGACAAATCCCACTCTTGATCCATGTGTTTCAACCAATACTTTCCGAATACTCAATGCCACCTTTATAGCCACCCAGTTACGGTGTGGTGTTTGATGTCATCAAAGCATCCATCCAGTAAAGGTGATATGCATGATCTCATGGTCGAAGGAATTAGGTTACTATGTATCAGAAAGCATATAGCAATTGAACTATTGAAATGACTTGATCTTTATGCTACGCTTATCTATAGGAGTATGTCCACCATATCATTCTCCTAACGATATGATCTTGTTGTTGATAACATCTCAATGTTCATGATAGGGAAACCACAATCATTAATCAACCAACAAGCTAGTGAAGTATAGAGGCTATACTAGGGACTTCAAATTAAGTTTACAAATCACACAAGTATCAATGTTTCCTTGTTAATACTATTATAGCATGAATGAAAACATTTATCATAAACACAAAGATATAATAATAACTACATTTATTATTGCCTCTAGGGCATATCTCCAGATCTCCACTTGCACTAGAGTCATCTAATCTAGATTACATGGTAATATACCGAACACCCATGGCAGTTTGGTGTTGGTCATGTTTTCCTCGGGAGAGGTTTAGTCAACGAATCGCCACATTCGGATGTGTGTACTTTGCAAATCTTTATATCCCCATCGGATATGTTCTCTAATAGCGTGAAAACGCAGCTTGATGTGCTTCTTGTGTGACCTTGGTTCTTGCGCATTGGCTATGGCGCCCATGTTATCACAAGAGATAGACATTGGGTCCAGCGCACTAGGAACCACACCCAGCCTGTAATAAACTCTTTCATCCATATCGCTTCTTGTGAAGCCTCCGAAGCGACCATGTATTCCGATTCATTGAAGATCTCGCCACAACGCTTTGCTTTGCACTCCTCCATTCTTCTGCACCATTCAAAATAAATACGTATCCAGATTGTGATTTAGAATCATCCGGATCGGTGTTCCAACTAGCATCGGTGTAACCATTAACAACGAGCTGTTCATCACCTCCATAAGAAAGAACCATATCCTTAGTTCTTCTCAAGTACTTAAGGATGTTTTTGACCGTTGTCCAATGATCCACTCCTAGATCACTTTGATATCTGCTAGTTAAACTAATAGCATATGCAATGTCGGGTCTAGTACATAGCATGGCATACATTAGAGATCCTATGGCTGAGGCATAGAGAGTCTTATTCATCCTTTCTCTATCTTCTGCCGATGTCGGACTTTGAGTTTTACTCAAGGTCGTATTGGGCAACATGGGCAAGAACCCTTTCTTGCTTTCTTCCATTCCAAACCTCTTTAGAACTTTGTCCAAATATGTACTCTGTGACAATGATATTTGGCATTTCGATCTATCTCTATAAATCTTTATGCCTAATATGTAAGCTGCTTCTCCAAGATCCTTCATTGAAAAACTATTATTCAAATATTCCTTGACACTATTAAGAAGGTCTACATCATTCCCAATCAACAATATGTCATCCACATATAGTATTAAGAATGCTATAGAGCTCCCACTCACTTTCTTGTAAATACAAGCTTCTCCATAAGTTTGTATAAAACCAAAACTTTTGATCACCTTATCAAAACGTTGATTCCAACTTCGGGATGCTTGCTTCAATCCATAGATGGACCGTTGAAGTTTGCATACCTTGTTAGCATCTTTAGGATCGACAAAACCTTTGGGTTGCATCATATACAACTCTTCATCAATATCTCCATTGAGGAATACTGTTTTGACATCCATCTGCCATATCTCATAATCATAATATGCAGCGATTGCTAACATAATCCTCACAGACTTTCGCTTAGATCACGGTGAGACAGTCTCACCGTAGTCAACTCCTTGAATTTGTCGAAACCCTTTTGCGACAAGTCGAGCTTTATACATAACATTACCATCGAGATCTGTTTTCTTCTTGAAAATCCATTTGTTCTCGATGACCTTCCGCCATCCATCCGTAAGTCCACCAAAGTCCATACTTGGTTTTCGTATGGATCCAATCTCGGATTCATGGCTTCTTGCCATTTATTGGAATCGGCTCATCATCGCTTCCTCATATGTCTCGGGGTCATCGGTGTTGTCTACCAACATGACACTCATAACGGATCATACCAACTGGAGTGGTACGAGTTCTCGTTGACCTCCGAGGCTCAGTAGCAACTTCAACCGGTTTCATGATCATCATCATTAGCTTCCTCTCTGGTGGTGCAGGCACCACAGAACTTCTTCCGGTCTGCGCTACTCAATTTCGAGAGAAGGTTCGATAACCTCGTCGAGTTCTACTTTCCTTCCAGTCACTTCTTTCGAGAGAAATTCCTTTTCTAGAAAGGATCCATTCTTGGCAACGAAGATTTTGCCTTGGATCTATGATAGAAGGTATACCCAATAGTTTCCTTCGTATCCTATGAAGACGCATTTTCCGCTTTGGGTTCAAGCTTGTCGTCAGAACTTCTTTACATAGGCTTCGCATCCCCAAACTTTAAGGAACGACAATCTAGGTTTCTTCACAAACCATAATTCATACGGTGTCGTTTCAACGGATTTAGACGGTGCCCTATTTAAAGTGAATGCGGCTGTTTCTAATGCATAACCCCAAAATGATAGCGGTAAATCTGTAAGTGACATCATAGAACGAACCATATCTAAGAGAGTTCGATTACGACGTTCGGACACACCATTACGCTGTGGTGTTCCCGACGGTGTCAACTGTGAAAGTATTCCGCATTTCTTCAAATGCTCGCCAAATTCGTAACTTAGATATTCACCTCCACGATCAGAACGTAGAAATTTAATCTTCTTGTTACATTGATTCTCTACCTCACTTTGAAACTCCTTAAACTTCTCGAAAGTTTCGGATTTATGTTTCATGAAATAGATATACCCATATCTACTCAAATCATCCGTGAAGGTAAGAACATAACGATAACCACCGCGCGATGCTACACTCATTGGACCACACACATCGGTATGTATGATTTCCAATAAGTCCGTAGCTCGCTCCATCATACCAGAAAATGGAGTCTTAGTCATTTTTCCCATCAGACCTGGTTCGCCTCTTTCACGTGATTCAAAATCAAGTGATTCAAGAAGTCCATCGAATGGAGTTTCTTCATACGCTTCACTCCAATGTGACCAAGACGATTGCCACATATAGGTGAATTATCGCTGATTTCAAACGCTTAGCCTCAATGTTGTTGATATGTGTATTTCCACTATCGAGATTCAATAAGAATAGACCATCTATCAAAGGTGCATGTGCATAAAACATATTACTCATATAAATCGAACAACCATTATTCTCTGACTTAAACAAGTAACCGTCGCAATAAACAAGATCCCGATATAATGTTCATGCTCAACACAGGCACTAAATAACAATTATTTAAGTATAAAACTAATCCGATGGTAGATGAAGGGGTAACCGCGATCACATCAACCTTTGATCCGTTTCACGCGCATCGTCACCTCGTTCTTCGCTAGCTTCCGCTTATTCTCAGACACCTTTCGAAGTTACAAATATGAGCAACCGAACCAAGATCAAATACCAGCACTACTACGGTACTAGTGAGATACACATCAATAACATGTATATCGGATATACCTTTCTTCTTGATGTTGCCGTTCTTCAATCCGCCAAGTACTTTGGGCAATTCCGCTTCGAGGACCTTCTCCCGCGGTAAAGCACTCAGTATCAGGCTTGGGTCCAGCCTTGGTCTTCTTCGCCGGCGTGGTAACTTTCTTAACACCCTTCTTGAAGTGTCCCTTCTGCTTAGACTTGCATTTCTTGAATTTGGTGGTCTTATTGACCAACAACACTTGGTGCTCTTTCTTGATCTCCACTTCTGCAGACTTTAACATAGCAAACAGTTCTGGCAACTCCTTGTTCATGTTCTGCATGTTGTAGTTCATCACAAAGTTCTTGTAACTTGGTGGTAGTGATTGGAGGACACGGTAAATCCCCAAAGCATTAGGAATCACTATATGATGGGGATACGCCTACTGGGGTATACTCAGCAGGACGTTTCCGACTGGCCCAAAGGCTGGCGAGTGGGCCTGCAGAACGGCGAGTGGATCAAAGCCCAGCAAGATACCGGGCGACTGGAAGAAGAAGGCCCAGGCGAGTGGATAGGCCCAGTCGGTCTAGGTTAAACGATTACCAAAGTTGTAACCGAATCGGTTGAGATATGTAAACCCTAGGGGAGGTGAGCCTATATAAACCTCCCTAAGGGGTGAGTAGAGACACGCTCCCTCATACACCCAAGCAACTCGCCTCCTAGTCGCCGAGTTCACCCATTGTAATCGCCTCCATAATACAATCTAGCAGGAGTAGGTCTTTACCCTCCGGGGGGCCGAACCTGGGTAAATCCCTGTGTCTTTGCCCTCATCTCGCACCGCAGATGGCTGGCCGCCCTTGCCCCTCGTTCTACTACTCGCTGCGATTCGGCGTGCCGTGGTCATTCCCACGGCTGGCGCCACCGTGGGGCCTGGCCGGTCTGGCGGTGTTCTCGGCGAGATCCAATCTTCCCATCAACGACGGTGCGCCACCGGCCGTATGATAGCAATCGGCGAGATGCTCCAGATCTTGCCGAGGAGCTACGTCCCGTGGCGCGACGCCGCAGCGTGATCCGCCAATCGGCACGATCGGCCTCTTCGCCGGCCTCACCGACGTCATCACCTCGGAGGACTCGGCTCGCATCCGCGAAGTCGCCACCGCGATCGGCTCTCCGAGAGCCAGTCCGCACGATCCACCGCCTCCGAGTACAATTGCCCACAAAGCGTGGCGAGAACTCGGCCGCGAAGATGCGGCCCTCACGACGCCGACTCGGCGACCGGCGTCACTGCCGGATCCATCACCTGCCTCGTCCGGGCTCCATCGCCAGTCTCCAGCGGGAGATTTGAGTACCCTCCATCCTCGGGATCTTAGAATTCGACTCGGGTGGAAAACTCCGCCGACCTCCACGACGGAACCGGTCGCCATGCGCGACCTACATGGCCCACCGGCCGATCCGCCGGAGGATCCTTTCTCCACCCAATCCTCCTAACGCCACGGCAACGGAGGTCGAGGAACTCACTGAAATTGGCGGAAGCAAGACGCAGAGCAGGCGGCGAAAAATTTCGCCTCGAGCAAGTGACAGCAGAATTGTCACGCTACCACCAGCGGCGGATCAGTCACGCTGAACCCACCGTTCAGCGCGCCACGAACTTCGGCGATGAGAACGACCGGCTCGCGCCAGCGTGCGATCTGCGAAACGCGCCACCGAGGAAGCGCCGCCCGCCAGATCGACGGCGATGGGTGCCCCACCGCCACCCAACCGCACCTCCCGCAGACCCGCGGATAGTCGTTTCCTCACGGGAGCGAGACGAACGGCCTCCCTCGCTTCTCCACCCGATGGACAACCTCGTGGCAGGCGAGCGGCCGATAGCATCACGGCCACGGCGATGGCGCCTTACATCCGATGCGTCGAGGCCTGCCGCAAAGCCGTGGAGCAGCAAAGAGCGCCGACCGCAAGGGCGAGTATACTCGCTCCTCGGGCAGCAGGCGGCCTCAGCGGCCGCCGGCGGCAAACACCTCAATTGCCCGCCACCGAGCCACTGCAGCTCAACGCCCGACCACGCAGCACTCTCCAACGATCCCGGCCGGCGACCAATTTCGTCGCCGCCGCCACGGAGAACCTATCGACGCCGCACTCACATCATCAACAACCAAATCGGCGCCACGCCAGCGACGACTGCGGCACACCTAGCTAATCGCGCGATGGCGAGCCCATGGGGTCGCCACGACTAGGGCCTAAGTGCTTGACCAATGATCCGAGAAAAGTACCGCCAAACTTCAAGGAGCCAAAGGAGATAGAAAATACGACTCCGTGACGACCCATGCACGGCTTGACACATACCTCATGGCAATGGGGATCGCGGGTCACCGATCTACTCGCCGCCGTTACCTCCCGATGATGGAAGGGCGTGCGGGCAATGGATCAACACGCTCCCCGTGACGATGTCGACTCACGGGAGGAAATGCGAGACGCCGTCGGGCACTTTGAGTGCTCCTACACCGCGCCACCACCATCGAGGACGGAACGAGTCGTCCGGGGACCCCGCGAGTCGACCAAGAATCGGGTCCAACGGTGGCAAGAGCTGGTACAACGCGGTCGGCATCCACCCGGACACCGCGATCCATTGCTTCAAGACCTCGTGTCGCTACGAGCCTCTAGTCGCCAAGCTCAAGCGACATGCCGCACGCCGACAACATCCCGACCTCCTCGAGATCGCCAAAGCAGTGCCAAGAGGACCCCAACCAAGAAATCGACGAGTCGAGGGCAACGCCGCAGGCGGCAACGACGGCGGACGCCGAACCGACCTACGCTACGGCACCGCCTCACAGCAAACGCCGCCGACGGCGAGTCGACTTGTCGCCATCGCTGGGCACGCACAACGCGAGCCCAAGAGCTACCGCGACGGAGGGCAATGGCGACGGCGGCAATTACAAAAACAAGCCAAGGTTCGATCGCGGCACTCCTTAACCAACCATGTGTTTCCAGCAGGAAGGAAAGCCATAACGCACACCACCGCCGACCGCCACACCCTCGTGGAAATCGAGAAGGCACGGCATGCGGGAGGACACCGACAACGACCGCCAAATGGCGGAAAATTCGCAAAGTAGCCGGCTCGCTCACACCTTCACAGGCTTCAACACGGCCGCGAAGAAGGTCATCGCCAGCGCGTCGCCGTCAACGCGGTGGCCCAAACAGGCGTCCCCGGTTCCTCAACTGGTCGGAACAGCCCATCACACAGCCGGCAAGACCACTCGCCACGCATCGAGTACCGGGGCGAGTCGCCTTGGTGGTCAAGCCCAAGGTTGGCGACTCGGCTCCCCAAGACACCGATGGACGGCGGCAGCTCCATCAACATCCTCTACCTCGACACCTTCAGCGGTTGCGGCTCCCGCGATCGATGATCGAGACAACCCACACCACGTTCCACGGCATCGCCGTCCCGGTCGGAAGGCGTACCCGATCGGCAAAGTCACGCTACCGTCACCTTGGTACTCGGCAAACTTCCGCCGGCGGATCGTCTTCGTGGTGCCGTTCGACAGCCCTTACCATTGCGTCCTGGGGCGCCAGTTCGCCAAATTCATGGCGGCGCCCCACTACGCGTACAACGCGATGAAGCTCCCCGGGCCGTGCGGCGTCATCACCATTAACGGCGACCCCGACATGGCCGAATGCGAGGCCAAAGGAGCCGAACTTCGCCGTCATCGCGGCGGAAGCTAATCACGCCGACGAGCTCGCCAAATATGCGAGCGGGGTCAACAATGACGACCCCACAATACTCAAGAAGCCCAACTCAGAGGGCACAAACACCTCAACCTTTGAGGCCACGACGACACCAAGACTGCCGAGCTGGTCCCGGCGACCCAGACGGTGACGATCGGGACAGGCATGAGCCCAGCGGGAAGAAGCGCGCTCATCGAGTTCCTTCGTGAGAATAGGGACATCTTCGCATGGAAACCCTCCGACATGCCTGGTGTCCCTAGGGAGCTCGCCGAGCACAAACTAAACGCCGACCCCAAAGTGCGACCGTCAAGCGATCGCTCTGGCCCTTCAATGAAGAACGCCCGTCGAGCAATCGTCGAGGAAGTGCAGCGCCTGCTGCCGCCGGCTTCATCCGCCAATCAAATACTCAAGTGGTGGCAAACCCAGTCTGGTCGAGAAGAAGAACGGGACACGGAGAATGTGTATCGACTACACAAACTGAACAGCTTTGCCCAAAGGAGCGATTTGTCCTCCAGCGGATCGATCGGATAATCAATTCAACCGCGGGTTCGAGTCGCTGTTTCCTCGACGCCTACTCGGGTACAACAGATCAAAATGGCTGTCGAGGATGAGGAGAACGGCGTTCATCACGCCATTCGAGCATTCGCTACACCGCCATGACCTTCGGCCTCAAGAACGCCGGGCAACCTACCAGCGGTGCATGCAAGAATGCCTCGCGAGCCAAATTGGCGTAACATCCACGTCTACATCGACGGCGTGGTGGAAATCCGCTCGCCAAGGCGACCTACTCGCCGACCTAGCAGAAACCTTCGCCAATCTGCGGAGGTACAAGATAAAGCTCAACCCAGGCAAGTGCACCTTCGGCGTACCCGCCGGGCAACTACTGGGGTACGTCGTCTCCAAACGAGGGATCGAGGCAAACCCAACGAAGATCGACACGATCGCACGGCTCGGCAAACCCGAGTGCCTGCGCGACGTCCAGAAGCTGGCCGGGCGTGTGGCGGCTCTCAGTCGCTTCATCCCCCGTCTGGGCGAAAAGGCGATGCCCCTATACCGCCTGATGCGCAAGAATCCCACCTTCCAGTGGGACAAGGAGGCGGACGACGCGCTCCGCGACCTCAAAAAGGTGCTACTCGCCGCACCCGCTGACAAAGAGCCCATGCTGGTTTACGTCGCGGCGTCCGAGCGCGTCGTCAGTGCCGTAATGGTTGTCGAACGACCGGAAGGAAGGAAGGCGCCCGGTCCAGCGGCGTGTACTACATCAGCGAGGTCCTCACCGAGTCGCGCCAGCGATACCCGCGATACCGAAGCTAGTATACGCGGTCTTGAGCTCATGGCGCTGCCGCACTACTTTCGAGCACCCGATCACGGTCGTCTCCTCGGCACTACAAGACATCATCCGCAATCGCGAGGCGACGGCGGGTCGCCAAGTGGGCCGTCGAGATCGGCGTCCACAACATTAAATCTGAGCCACGAAGGCGATTAAGTCCTGTGCACCGCGACTTCATCGCCGGCGGGAGGCCCAGCAGCCGAAAAAGCCGCCATACCTCCATTCTGGAACCTGCACCGACGGGTCCAAGAACGCGGACGGTGCGGCGGATAGTGCGACTTCACCAAAGGCGACAAGCTCGCTACATCCTCCGCCTCAATTCACGCCCTGCACCAACAACATGGCGAATCGAGGCCCTACTCCCACGGCATGCGCCAAGGAGATGAGCGTCAATCGCCTCCGATGCTACGGAGACTCCGACCTCGTTGCGGGACAAGTCGCGGCACCGCGCCGTCTCCCCTACCATGGCGGCGTATCGCCAAGAGGTGGATAAGTTGGCCACTTCACGGCTACTCACGAGTGGATCGACATGCGGAAAACGAGGAGGCCGACGCCCTCTCGCATCGGATCGGCTCGACTCGCACCACCCGCGGCGTGTTCCTCGACACAATCTCAAACCATCGTCTCTCCCAGGAGATCGACATCGAGTCCCTCTCCAACCAGAGGCAGCCTTGGTCGCACTCATCACCGAGCAGACGATCGACCAAGCCCTACATCGCCTACCGAGGCGCAACCTGCCCGAGCGAGACAAGCGCTCGAATGATCGCCGCCGATGTAAGTCCTACACCATCATCGACGGCGAGCTACACAAGCGTCACCGGCGTGTTCAACGTTGCATCCAACGGTGAAGGCGCAAAATCTTACGACATCCACTCGGTATGCGGCCACCACGCCGCGCTCCTGGTCGCCAAGGCTATGCGACACGGCTTCTCTTCGCCCACCAGACACGCCGACTGTCGATATCGTCAGCGATGCGCCGGGTGCCGGCATCGCCAACCGACGCGCGTTCCAAGTTCGCGCTCAAAACAATCCCCATCACCGCCATTCGCCGTGTGGGGAATGGACATGGTAGGCCCTTCAAGAAGGCCCCTCTGGTTACACCCACCTGCTGGTCGCCGTCGACAAATTCACGAAGTGGGTAGAGGCTGCAAAGCCGGAAATGCGACGGGAAGACCGCCACTAAGTTCCTACGCCGAGCTCATATACCGCTACGGGTTCCCCAACAGCATCATCACGGACAACGGCACAAACCGCCAAGGGAGCAATGGCGAATTTTGCGAAGAGCACCACATCCGGCTCGACCTCACGTCGATGACACCGAATCCAATGGCCAGCGGAACGAGCCAACCAAAGCATCCTCCACGGCTGAAGCCGCGACTCCAAGTACCACTCGGCGCGCTGGATCTTTGGGTCAAGAGCTCCTCCGTCATCCGGGGAATCCGCACCTCGGTCAACAGTCGACGGATTCACTCCCTTCTTCATGGTCTCTGGCCGAAGCGTCATGCCCACCGACCTCGAACACGACTCGCCGCGGTCGCCCACTATCGGAGGTCGCAGGCTGGCCCGCCAAGATGGGCTCGACCAACTCGGCGAAGCACGACCTCGCTCGATCGCGTACCGCCATTTATCAGCAAGGGCTCCGCCGCTACCACAGCCGACGGGTGAAAACCCGCACCTTCCAGGAAGGCGACCTGGTGTTACGCCTCATCCAGACAAGAAGGGCATGCACAAGCTCTCCCCTCCGTGGGAAGGCCCGTTCGCCATCGGGCGGCGTGCAACGACGCCTACTACCTCATCGACGTCGCGGGGCGGCGAACTCGGCGTCAGCGGCCATGGAATGTAAATCTCCTCAAAGTTCTATTCCTAGAACCCCATATGTAATCTCGAGTCGCTATGAATAAAAGAAGCAGTTCGCAAAATTTCTACTCTCCACGCCTTGTGCCACTCGCTTTCGTAATAAGCGTCATGCTAAAATACAAGTCAACCCTTGGTACGGCGGCACGCAGCTAAGTAGTGCGATGTAAGAGCACCGAGTCATTCAGGTCTTGCATCGTCCACAAAACGCATCCGGAGCCCCATTGGAGTCGCCTAGCTCGACTGGTTTACGAACCAAGACAAGCATCGCCTCGCTTCAACGACCTTGGTCCTCCGCATCCTCGGCGTGCGACTCGAGCGGCTAAGTACCACGCCGGGGACTGAATACCGGTTCGTCGCGATCGGTCGTGAAAGCCAAGTAAGAGAGCATGCCTAGGACTCGCCATGCGGACCCACCGGGCAGGCGGGGAGTGGCCGCTCACACCAACGCTCGATCCTCAACCACCTCGAGTCGCGCCTTGAACTACCAAGTACCACGCCGGGACTCGGCCACCCGGCCCGTTCACGACGGAAAAGCGGTAAATCTGAGCACTCAAGGAGTCGCCTTGCGGCTGGCTCTCCGAGCTCGGTAGTCGACTAAACTAACAACACACATGATAACAACAAAACATCATATATGAGGTGAACCCCACAAAAGGGCGGACGCGCTCGGGGACTCATCCAAAATCAATCCAAAACACACAAACAAATAGCAAAATGAACACAACGTTCCATTCAATCGCATATCGCATTGTCTTACATTACAAAATATGCCTTGGCGATCGCTGCTAACACATCTAGGCAAACCACCCTATTCTCGCGAGCTGACGATGACGCCAAAGATCCGGCGCCTACGGATGAACGCGGTGTACGGGTTTGACGGATACGTCGTCATCTCACCCGCCATCGCCGAGCGGAAAGGTTGCTCAACCTTGAAGTCACGATGCGGCGGCTCGGGGTCGTTTGGCGCGACGACCGCTTCTGGTAGGGAAGGAGGTCGCCATCGCCAGACGGCGCTCCGAGTACGCGGCACGCGTTCCTCGGCTTGAGAACCTCGGACAGATCCACCGCCCGATCGGCGAAGGATACCCACTGTCACATCGCCGAGATCAAGTCCTCGGGAAGTGGGCAAGTCAAGGCTCAAAGGTCGACGCTCCGAAAGCGACGCGTCATGAACTCTACGACCGCGGGCGCCTTCTCCAAGTACTCCCACACCTCAACGAGGTCACCGAATAACCTCCGTGCGACATCTCTTGAAGGTAGGCGCGGATGCACGTCGCCGACAAGCGCCGAAGTCGACGAGCATGCTTACGCATTCCCTCGCGTCAAGAGTCCGCTTCTTCTTGGCAGCCAATAACACGACCTGCGAGAAGGAGACAAGTATGAGTACCATGGAAACCACAAACAATACAACGAAAGACGGGAAGACGCACTCACCAAGCAATGGGCGGCGAGTCCGTGATGAAGCTCTGAGCGATGATCGTCTGAAGTCCAACAATGAGGGCTTCCGACACCTTCGGTCTTCCTCCACGGCTGCAATGGCGGCCTTAGCTCGCCTGTCACGAGCTTGCTTCTTCTTTTGCCTCCGCGATTCGCGCTCGAGGTCGGCGATCCTCGCTCGGCGGTGCCTAACGCAGACCCGCCACCGATTCACCAGCGAGGACAAGCTCTGGCGACGCCTCCGCCCAGCAACAGCACAAGCTCCTTGTTTACTTCTTGGATAGTGGCCAGCTCCTTCTCAGCACGCTGCTTCGCAGCCAATCGCTCCGCCGACTCCAGCTGCAGACCCTGTACATCTTCAAAGTCAGCACACATGAAAATTACTCAGTGCCCACCCGCTAAAATTTAGCGAGTGCGCACTCGGGGACTGGCGACCACGAAAATTACCCAGTGCCCACACGCTAAAATTTAGCATGTGCGCACTCGGGGACTGGCGACCACGAAAATTCCTCAGTGCATACCCGCTAAAATTTAGCGCACGCTTTTCGGGACTGGATTCAAAAGTACAAAACAAGAAAATATAAGAATCAAGCGCGCAAAGCACCGACCTGATCCTCGGGGACGGAGGTACCGGATGGCCGCAAGCATGCCGTGAAGTTGTACGCGTCCACGACGCATAGCGCCGGCGTGTGCCGACGGTGGTCGGTTTCAGCGTCGGCGGTCTCGAGCGAGCTGGGGCAGCCCCTCGCCGTGGCCGCCTTGGTCACTGCGGGGAAGGTAGCAATCGAGGCGCCCGCCCAAAGGAAGTCGCTTCCTCCGGTCTAGGCAAAGCGCCCTCGCCTTCAGACGCGGTTGCTTCCATCTGCGGATCCGGTAGCGCCATCGCGTCGTCGAGACGGCGGCGATGTCGTCGCCCTTGGCCTTCTTGCTTTTCCGTGAGGCAGCGACCTCGTCACTTTTCCTCTTGGGAAGGGTCTTCCTCGCTAGCGGCGGAGGTACCTTGGCCACGGTCGGGTGACCCATCTTTTCACTCCGGTCCCGCACATCGAATCAAATCAATAAAAGACAATCAAGTACTAAAGGAAGTAGAGAAGGCGAATCGCTCACTTGGCGGGAATGAACGCAGCCTGCATTTAAGGCCGGCCGGTTTTTCTAGCTCAGGGCCCAATCGGCGACTAAGCCCCAGTTCAAGGACGTCGGGGGCCCAGGATACGGACGGCTTCTTTGACGTTGAGGTAGCGGTTGGCGCCTCCGGGACGCCTTCGGCGGAGGCCTCCTCGCGAATTGGAGCTGCCGCGGCCGGAGCCTCCTTGCGGGGCGAGACCGCCACGCTCGGGACCTCCTTGCGAGGCGAGGTCGCCGCAGCCGGAGCCTTCCCTAGCCCGGAGACCGGCGCGAAGGGTGGAGGCATTGAGGCTAGCGGCGCCTCCATGGATGGCGCATCCAGCGCGGTTGTCGCCGGGGCCGTGCCGTCACCGGCCGAGCTGCGAGCATCGGAACTGCTCGGTGAGTGTGGCGGTGAGGCCGTCTTCGGCGGCTTCGCTATCCTCCTCAGGGGGGCCCTCGCCTCCTTTTCCTTCTTCTTCTTCTTCTTCGCGGGAGTGGCTTGACGGCGCGAGGTGGTCTCTGGGAGTTCGTCGTCGTCGTCATGACGCTCGAGGCTCCTGCTCGCCTCGATTTGGCCACGCGTTGCCATGGGTCTTTCGGACCAGTGGGGCAATCTCCTCTTCGGACTCGTCCTCGTCGTCCTCGATGCCCTTGGCGGGTGGCGATTCGCTTGTATCCTGGGCGGATGGCCCGGGGCTCTCGTCGTCGGCGGGTGGTAGCCACCCTTCCACCACTTGGAACAGCTGCGTTAAAAACGAAACAGAGTTAGAATTACCGCGACTGCACACGCTGCGACTGCGAACAAGATAAAAGGATTACCGTCGGAGCCGGACGCTTCGCGGTGTAGGAGGACCCAGCCTGCGCATCCGCGTATGTCGCTTGGGTGATCTTCTTCAGCGCTGAGAGGTAGTCCTCCAGCTTCCACTCGTCGGGGCAGGCTTTCGTTGAGTCTCCCCGGCCCGTGTACTGGTACATGTAATGGTCGCGTTGGGCGAGCGGAACGAGCCGCCCAAGCCAACAATTGTACAAGTTTACCGTTTGGAGCCCCTTCTTCTTCAGACCACGGATGGTCTGGAGCATTTCGACGACCATCCTGGTCGTCGGGAGCTTGACGACACGGAGATGGCGTGGCTCGGAGCGATTGGCGAAGTATCGCGGGATCGCCGCCTCGTCCTCGAGTCGCCTCGGTCACGTAGAACCATGACTTTTCGATCGCGCTGCTTTGGCGGCAGATCGAAGAAGGAAGCTTTGGATTTGAGTTGGAAGGTTAAGCGCGCGGCTAGCATTGGGCCGCCGCCTCCTCGCGGCTGATCCGTCCGTGGAGCAGATCTTGCCACAAGGGAAAGTAGGGCGGCAGCCAAGTAGCACTCGCGAGCCACGAAGATGGCGAGCTGCCGATGCTATGGGGACCCGGATCGAGGCTGGATCCGTGGTAGAAGGTGCACGCGGAAGAACAAAGATGTGGAAACCCTAACCCCGCTCGAGGTGACTGGTGAAACAGACGAACTCTCTCTCGCGGGTTTGGGTCGTTTCTCGGCTGAGGATCGCCCGGCAAGCCGGCCGCGATTCCGGCCTCCTCGAAGGAGGCCAGCTGCGCCCTGGTGCACTTGGATCTGCCCCAAGGTTCGGTGGAGAGGGCCATGGCTGAGGATTTGTTTGGAGGTCGGAGGATTGCGGGTCGATTGGATCGCGGAATCAAAGGAAGAAAGATGTGCGCACTCGGAAGGAATGGTGGGCGGTTGGCTTTACGATAGCCTACCATTCCTCTTATATAGCGGGAGTTGCCCGCCAAATTAGGAGGCCGTTACCGCGCGATGATTACGCCAAAAGTTACCGTTGAGTTACCTTAACGGCTAGTTTGACCACGCCCGACGGTCCACCTCCAGCCACTCGGCTCGCTAAGTCACTCGCCGAGACCGTGTCCCGTTGGCTCGACTCGCCCAAGACGCGACTCGGTTCGCCGGATTTTTTCCTTTATGCAGGAGCCCGCCGATGATTCGACTGGATGCCAACCTGAAGCCGTATACTCCATTGCCGGCCACCCATGCCTAATCAACGGCCTCGGCGACTACGATGGGGATACGCCTCTGGGGTATACTCGGCGGGGCGTTCCGATCGCCCAAAGGTGGCGAGTGGGCTGCGAGCGAGTGGATCAAAGCCCAGCAAGATACCAGGCGACTGGAAGAAGAAGGCCCAGGCGAGTGGATAGGCCCAGTCGGTCTAGGTTAAACGATTACCAAAGTTGTAACCGAATCGGTTGAGATATGTAAACCCTAGGGGAGGTGAGCCTATATAAACCTCCCTAAGGGGTGAGTAGAGACACGTTCCCTCATACACCCAAGCAACTCGCCGCCTAGTCGCCGAGTTCACCCATTGTAATCGCCTCCATAATACAATCTAGCAGGAGTAGGTCTTTACCCTCCGGGGGGCCGAACCTGGGTAAATCCCTGTGTCTTTGCCCTCATCTCGCACCGCAGATGGCTGGCCGCCCTTGCCCCTCGTTCTACTACTCGCTGCCGATTGCAGCGTCTGCCGTGGTCATTCCCACGACACTATACCCAAGCTTTGAAGTTTGTTTGCGTGCCCAGACATCTTAAGCACATGCTCACTGACGGAGATGCCCTCTTCCATCTTGCAGTTAAAGAACTTTTCAGAAGCCTCATAGCTTTCAATTGCCGCATGAGTCTCAAAAATCAATTTGAGATCCTCGACAATATCATATGGGTATAAATTCTCAAACCTTTTCAGAAGCTCCGATTCAAAACCATACAAGATAGCACACTGAACTATTGAGTACTGATTCTTCCGAGCGAGGTAAACATTCTTTACTTCATCGGCATCAGCCGGTGGGTCACCAATGTGCATCCAAAGACATAGGTCAAATTACCAGATGTGAGGACAATCCTCAAATTGCGGAACCAATCCGCGAAGTTGCTTCCATTGTTTTTCAACTTCTCTTTCTCTAGGAACGCATTAAAATTGATGGTAGGGGCTGCCATTGATCTACAACATATTTGCAATAGTTTAGACTAAGTTTATGACAAATTGAGTTCAAATTAATGATGAAATTAAACTAGGTGAACTCCCACTCAAAACAACATCCCTCACATTGTTTTAGTGATCACACGAACCAAATCCACTTACATCAACACCGATCATCACGAGAGTTGATATAGTTTCAATGGTGAACAATCGTCATGTTCATCATATCTACTATATGATTCATGCTTTACCTTTCGGTGATCCGTGTTAGAGACCATGTCGTACATGCTAGGCTCGTCAAGATCAAACCTCGGTTTACGCATGAGCAAATCTGGCTTGCTCACGTTGTATACACTTGCGAATCTAACACCCGATCATCACGTGGTGCTTCGAAACAACAAGCTTTAGCAACGGTGCTAACTAAGGGTGAACACTTTATGACTTGAAATTCATGTGCATGAGGGATCATCTTATAATGCTACCATCGTCTACTAAGCAATATAAGATGCATAAAGTATTAACATCACATGCAATTCAATAATATGTGATATGATATGGCCTTTATTCTTTGTGCTTCCGATCTCCATCTTCAAGCACGAACATGATCTCCATCATCACCGGCATTGCATCAAGGTCAATGGCGCTTCTCCATGGTTGTCGTCCACCGACTTCAACTATTACAACTACTTTGAATAGACACGCGGGTCTTAACATAAATTAAAGACAACCATATGGCTCCTGCCGGTTGCAAACTTACAATAAGGAACATTGCATACATCAAATATAATCACAATCATGGCCATATCACATCACTGCACACCCCTGCAAAATAAAGTTAGATGCCTCTACTTTCTTTGCATATTTTACGTGGTTTGGGGCTTTCAATGTGTCGTTCTAACTTACGAACAAGAACCACAACATTGATACTAGCATTGTTGATCACCCGTTGTAAATTGGATCTTAACTATGCTAGGAGAAAGCAGCACCATAAAGCCACTTATGCAATACAAGTTGCATGTCAAGCGTGGAGCAAGTCTCATGAACGATGTCATGTAAGGTTAGCCGGGCGCTTCATCCCAACATACCACAAGATGCAAAGTACACAAGAAGCAATCGACAATAAAAGCATCAACGCCCTGATGACCATTGTGTTCTACTCGTGCAGATCTACATATAGACACGGCTCGATACCCTTTGTAGGGTTTCGTAGCATGGAAAACAAAAATTTCTATCGCATACAAACAAACAAGCCAAGATCTATCTACTAGATTGTAGCAACGAGTCGATGGAATAACTTACCCTCGAAGATTCCAAAGTGTTTAACGAGAGCGGATTCTCGTGGGTGATGTAGTCGTACTCTTCCGATCTCAAGATCGTGAGCGATCCTTCCCAAGGCTGCGTTAAGCGCTTCCATGATCGGTCACACGTTCGGTACTCGGCGACCTTCCTCTCCCTTGTTCCATCAGCGGCAGAGGTTGTAGCACTCTCCTCGCGATTCCGGCAAGACAACGCGTGGTACCGAAGTAGAGGGAGTTCGCAGGCTTCGCTTAAGCGGGCCGGTATGGTGGAGTATGAGAGAGCTTTAGTGGTCTAGGGTTTAGACACACCAATTAGAAGGCTCTAAACCGAAGGCTAGGGCAATTAGAAGCTCTAAACCAAAACGTCTCTAAACCGGAGGCTGTGGCTAGGGTTTAGATTTAGAGGATAGGAACTTGTGTGTCTAGAGGAGGAGGCCCTGCCCCTCCTTTTATAGGTGGAGGGGGCCGGCGGCCAAGGGGAGGGAGGGGAGTCCCTCCCCAACTCGGCTTGGTGGAGGCGCCGCCGATTGGAGGAGGGATTCCCTCCCCAACTCGGTTTGCCCCCTCTTTCCTCTTTCCCTCTCTTTTCTGTTTTAGCCGTTTGACTTTTCAAACTTGCTATTTGACTTTTCAGTTTAGGATTCAATTTAATCTTTCATTTGGAACAGCGAGAACACTTAGTACATGATGCAATCATTCCAATATGTAATGACACATTCATGTACCCCTCCCTCCGGAGTCTTGGACATTCCGAACCTTCTAGAACATTCCGATGAAAACACCGAATCATTTCCGAACTCAAAGCGGGACTTTCCTTATATGAATCTTATTCTCCGGACCATTCCGGATCACCTCGTGATATCCGGATCCCATCGAGACTCGAACAACATTCGGTCTCTTTCTCATAATACCATAACTACTCAAACAACGTCGAATCCTTAAGTGTGTCTCCCTACGGTTCGTGAATTATGCGGACATGATCGAGACACTTCTCCGAACAATAACCAATAGAGGAATCTAGAAATTCATATGGCTCCCACATATTTCTATGATTACTTTGCGATCGAATGAACCACTTATATACGATACCAATTTCCCTTTGTCTCACGATAGTTTACTTATCCGAGGTTATGATCGTCGGTATCTCTGCATACCTAGTTCAACCTCGTTACCGACAAGTACTCTTTTCTCGTTCCCGTGATATGTGATCCCTTGTGAGCCAGTCACATGCTTGCAAGCTAATTGGATGACATTACACCGAGAGGGCCCAGAGTATATCTATCCGTCATATGGATGGACAAATCCCACTCTAGATCCATGTGTTTCAACCAATACTTTCCGAACACTCAATGCCACCTTTATAGCCACCCGATTCACGGTGTGGTGTTTGATGTCATCAAAGCATCCATCCGGTAAAGGTGATATGCATGATCTCATGGTCGAAGGAATTAGGTTACTATGTATCAGAAAGCATATAGCAATTGAACTATTGAAATGACTTGATATTTATGCTACGCTTATCTATAGGAGTATGTCCACCATATCATTCTCCTAACGATATGATCTTGTTGTTGATAACATCTCAATGTTCATGATAGGGAAACCATAATCATTAATCAACCAACAAGCTAGTGAAGTATAGAGGCTATACTAGGGACTTCAAATTAAGTTTACAAATCACACAAGTATCAATGTTTCCTTGTTAATACTATTATAGCATGAATGTAAACATTTATCATAAACACAAAGATATAATAATAACTACATTTATTATTGCCTCTAGGGCATATCTCCAACAATAAGTGTCCCGCACCATAGTATTTTAGCATGCATAAAAACCCTTCTGCACAAATTAAAAAGAGGTAAGGCGAGATAGGATCCCCTTGTCTTATACCTCTTGTGGGTTTGAAAATGTCAGAAAAAATTCCATTCACCCTCACATAAAAAGATGCTGTCTCAACACAGCACATCACCCGCTCGATCCAAATACTTACAAAACCCAACTTGGTCATAATATCTCTCAAATAAGCCCATTCAACCATATCATAGGCCTTGGCCATGTCAAGTTTAACAGCACACGCTCCCGACTTCTCTTTCTTCCTTTTCAAGTAATGAACGCATTCATATGCAAGCAAAACATTATCTGAAATCAGCCTTCCAGGCACAAATGCACTTTGTTCTTCCGATATCACCACATCTAGTAATGGCCTAAGCCGAAGTGCTAGAACCTTAGACGCCAACTTATACAAGACATTGCACAAGGAAATTGGCCTGTACTGAGCTAACTCCTGAGGGTTCTTGATTTTTGGGATCAAAACAAGAACGGTAGTATTGAAAATCTCTGGCATATTACCTCCATCCAAAAACTCTTTGACAGCCGAACAGATAGCTTGTTTCATAACATTCCAGTGACGAACATAAAAACCAGCGGTCAACCCATCTAGTCCAGGCGATTTGTCAGGATGCATCGTAAATAAGGCTTCCTCAATTTCATCATCACTAATTGACCTGCAAAGCTGATCATTCATCTGATCTATCACTTTCGGCACTACCCACTACCCAATCCGTCACCAGCCTTGCATCAGTATCCTCTTGCGCCGTAAAAAAGGTTTTTGTAAAACCCAATTGCCTCTGCTTCCAACGCTTCCTGAGATGACACAATAGTACCATCAGCTCTTTTCAAGGATTTAATTTTGTTCCTCCTTGTTCTTTCCTTCATTTTAGCATGGAAGAAGGATGTGTTATGATGCCCATCCGCTAGCCACAGGGCACGAGATCTCTGCCTTTCCAGAACTTCCTCTCTCGCTAGCAGTTCTGAAATCCTTGCCATAAGAGTTTTTTCCTGTCTAGTTGGGCTATGCAACAGATTTTTTGTTCTCACACTTTCCATCCGCTTCTGCAAGGTCTGTAATTGTCTCTTAACAGAACCAAATTCATTAGAGCTCTAGCTCTTTAGACTCTGACGAACAACACTTAAGCCACTGTATAACTCCTTGAGGTTTTGGCCATTTGACCTCCATGCCGCCTTTACTACCTCTGAGTAGCGACCATGCCGTGTCTAGGCGTTCTCAAACCTGAACGGTTTTGGATTCACTTCATCTTCTATCCAGTCCGATCTCCTAACCGAGATTAGCAGTGCACAATGATCAGACTCGCAGCATTGAACATGATTAACAATTGTATTGTCATAGCATTCCAGAAACCTATCATCACCCAACGCTCTATCTAGTCTAACCTTTATATTCCGGTCCCCTTGCTGTTTATTATCCCATGTGTATGGCGATCCATAGAAGCCCAGATCATCAAATCTACACTCCCCAATAGCATCCCGGAATCCCTCCATCATCCATTCTTGTCTTTCATTCCCTTCCATCTGTTCAGTGGAATAGAGAATTTCATTAAAATCCCCAGCGCATAACCACAACTTGTTATACTCCTTCCTCATAAATTTTAGAAGGTCCCAACTAAGATTTCTCCTCGATCTGGCAGGATTACCGTAGAATCCAGTAAACCTCCATTCTCCATCCCCCAACTCATCATTCTGAACAAACACATCTATATGGGAATTACTAAAGGATTTCAAGGTGATCCTTGAGTCATTATTCCAGTATAGACATAGTCCACCACTCAACCCAACACTTTTTACTCCAAAAGCGTTTGAAAAGCCAAACTTCCACCTCAACTCCTGAGCTCTCTTATCATTCATCTTGGTTTCCGAGAGAAAAACCAGATGAGGGCGTCGCAACCTAACTAGGTCACTAATCTCAGAACTGTCTCAGGCCGCCTAGCACCTCGACAGTTCAAGCTTAGGATATTCATTGCTCCTGGCGGCCATCCTCTCGGGATGCCGCCGATCCATCATTTGACTTCTCCAGTGCTTCACCATCTCCTCCTTTCTGTTTCTTCTTATTTGCATTTTTCTAGGGTGTCGATAACAGATCTGTTTCAGCAGAATCAGTAAACACTCCAATCATATTAGCAACTTTAGACCCACCTCCCACCGGAACCACTGCTAGTTCAGCATTCACAGATGGTTCCTTACTCGTGCTAGAGTTCAGCGCATGCCTCTTCTTCCCTAAAGAGTAAACATCAGCCATGTTAATGTCTGCATCTCGATCTAGTCCATCCTCCTTACTTCTTGCCAGAACATCATCCTCCTCCTGACTGGCCAATGCTTTCCATCTCCAGTTATTCTCACTAGGGAACTCTCCTAGCCTAGAGTCTCCTCTTCCTCCTCCACGTCCAAAAGGGTTTCTAACCCACCCGCTTCCCCTTGCAGTACCAGTTCTTCCACCAGCCGATCCACGGCCTCCCCCTCTACTTCTCCATTCATCAGCCAGAATGAAGTCGCCCCATTCAAATTTCGCCGCATCATGCTCTCCTGTACCACACTCTTCAAACCAATGGCCAATCAATCCACAGAAATTACAAAACGTGGGCATCTTCTCATATTTGACTTGGTACCAATCCTTCTTTCCTCCTCTCGTTATGGAGACAAATCTTTCTAGCTTTTTGTTGACATCCAACTCAACTCTCAGTCTGACGAAGGAACCAACATAACCCGTCGGTAGCTTAATATGGACTTCGGTAATTCTTCCCATCTTCCTGCACATGCCTTTAATCACCACATCATTGAGATAATTATCCGGCAGCTTGAGTACCCTGGCCCAGACAACAACTTTGTCCAGAACAACCGTTCTAGGGTTAGTAAACCCATCATACTCTTTGATTATCAGAGCACTATTGCGAAAAAGCCATGGCCCGTTGATAGTTCCAATCCGCCAAGCATCCAAACTGAACCGTGAACAGATTCTCCTCAATCTGCCTCCACCGCACTTCCTTCGCCGGACTCCAGGCAGATCGCATGTCGGCAAACAAAGCCGACGGGCTAAAACCCTTATCTGTATGGACGCGAGCGATCGCGAGCCACTTAGCGTTGATCGCTCTATCCCCGATCTCATCCTCCCGTGACGAACTCTCGGCCTAAGGTCGCCGGAGAACTCGCGAAACCCTAACCCTAGGATAGGGGAAAAAAACTTGCAACGCTTGAACTCGGTCAGCATGGATCGTTCGTCAGTGGGCTTGGTGGTTTCTGGTATCAAGCATATATTGAAAGACTTCGCACCGATTTCCTTCTACCATGTGTGAAGCGTGTTCTAAATGAAGCGGCGCATCTTTTAGATAAATCGTATGAGAATGTAAACTCTAGGTGTGTCTTTAATTCTGCTCCGGACTTGATCCGTGAAACTCTCTGTATTTTAATTATGTGATTTAACCAATAAAGCGCAAAAAAAAAACAATTTCATCATTTCACCTGGGAAACACACAGGCCGCAGGTATGTTTCCTCTGGGAACGATCTTTGACAAAAAAAAAAGTCCAGCTTGAAGTTTGAGCACCAGCGCGGCACTCGCACACGTCGTGAAGCAGGCGATGAGGTGGCGCGCCACACACACCCCCGCACATGTCGTAACAGTGCCACGCGCCACCCATCATGTGCAGCTGCAGGGTGCAACGGATGCGCGCGTCGCTGCATGGACCATACTCCACGTCCACGCAACATACGTAGCCCCCGACGACGGTCGATTCAGGTCACCAAAAGAAAAGAAAAGAAAAAAGGAAAAGGAGAGGCGCTGCACTGCACATGAGCAGAAATCGGGCCGTGCATGCATGCATCTGCTGACAAAGTGTCAACTTAGGTACGTGCAGCAGCAGCACCACCTGCTGCGTCGTCCCGAAGCTCGGCTGCAGATTGCAGTGCAGGATTCTTCCGGGCGAAGCAACGAGGCAGGGGACCCCTACTATGACTGACTATGATTCAGTCCATGTATGCTACTCTACTCAGCTACTGATCTAGTACTATTCCGGGGTATCTATCATGCGTGTACCGAGCTACAGCTGTCGTTGTTTTTTTTAATAACAACAGGAGAACTGTTATATTCATCGCGGTAGAGGAGAAGGTCAAGACGACCCGAAGACCGGTTTATAAGAAAAACCGGACCAAAAAACCACACAGACGATCCCGTTTATAAGGAAAACCGGGCCAAAAAACCACACAAGCATCGGAGCCTCCTCGCCCACGCGACACCAGACTACCGACACACTAAAAACACACCCATATATGGAGCCGCCATCGGCTTCCCCGCTCGACGCTGAGCGCAAGACGGCGTGGACATGTTGCAGCCCAAGCTACACACAGCGCCCACCCGCAGACCACGGACGCCGCGCCAAAAGGTCCGGGGCCGCCGCCCCGACGTGCCAGTCAACCCAACCGTTTGGTTGCGTCGACCGGGCCGACAAGCTCGCTGCCCTCGCAGCACCAGCACGCCACCCATGCCTTGCTAGGCCACAACCACACCTCATGGAGTCGTCGCAGCAAGGCCTTCCGAGGCCGCCGCCTCGGCGCATGTCCACCGTCCGGAGCCGCCACCCCGGCATCCACAACCCTCGACCACAAGGCCAACACGCACATCTGCCATGCACCTGCCACACCCAAGTGTCGAGGACTCCAAGGCGGCGCCTTCAAGAAGGTAACGACACAGGGTGTCGCCGCCACCCGCTCCGGAGGAGCTAAGGCTTTCGCCCGGAAATCATGAAACTCGCGACGGCAGGAGCTCCTCGATGATGCCTTCAAGAAGGAAAACGGCTCCGAAGGGCACCGCCATCATCGGCACCGACCAATATCAGTGCGAAGCTTTCGCTTGGAGTGTCAAACCCGCCGTATGGCCAAGTGAGACCGTGCAGCAGGGCGCAAACAACCGAGCATGAGCCTCGCCGCCGTCCACCTCATCGGAACTGTGCACCATGACCGCGTCGCACCACCCACCGCCAGACTGCCGCCCGACGACCCGGTCGCAGGCCCGCGAAAGCCCAGATCAGGCCCAGCCGCTGCGAACCCACGCATCCCAAGCCCCGCATCCTGGCCCGCCGGCGATAGCCGAACTCGTCGGCGACCCTGCGTCCTGCTGCGCCACCAAGCTCTCCGAGCAGCGCTGCTAGCACCAGATCCATGCGCCGGAACTCGGGACAGGAGAGGGACAGCCCGCCACCGCGCAGCCCAGCAGCGTCGCGCCGCAACAACTGCCACCTCGGGCGCGTTTGCGCCGCCCGCAGACTCGCGCGTTTGCGCCGCCCCGCTAAATCGCGCGTTTGCGCCGACCTGAACCACCGCAAGATGGGCCACCCCCGCTCAGAACACATCGCGGCCGGAGAAGGAGGACCCGCCGCCGCCGACGCCGTCCGGGCTTTGCCCGGCGGCGGGGAAGAGGAGCTGGGTGAGGGGCGAGGAAGGAGGAGCAGGGTTGCGCCCGGGCCGCCCGCGGGGTGGGCGACACGGGGCCTCCCTCCTCTACGATTTTGACACGCGCCGAACCTCGACAGCGGAAGAGAAGAACCCGCCTCCGCGTCGTCTAGACTTGCCGCGCAGCACCACCCGCTCGCTCGCCTGCGCGCTTGCGCACAGCCACCGCTCGCCGCTAGCTCGCGCGCTTGCGCTGCCCCGCGCCACCGCTAGGCAGGCTGCCCCGCTCAGAATTCCTCGCGGACGGGGAAGGAGGGCCCGCCGCCGACGCCGTTCGGGCTTTGCCCTGCGGCGCTTGCCGGTGGCGGCGGCGGGGAGGAGGGCAGGGTAAGGCCGGGGAAGGAGGGTTGGGGTGCTCCCCGGCCGCCCGCGGGGTGGACGACACGAGAGACGATCCTCAAAAGTAAGTGTGATGTTATGCTAACATACAACCGTCGTTGTTAACGGTACTGGTACTGTACGGTAGGTACGTACTGCTGTTTTCATTAGGTTTAGTAAAGGTACGGCGCCAAGATGTGCAATCGATCAATCAAATTAACCTGTCATTGATTCTTCCTTAGTAAAGTTAGAGTTAAATACACTAATAGTCTTTGTATTTGTTGGGCTGATTCGATTTAGTCCTTGCACTCGAAAATTTGCTTAATTTTGTCTATATATTTATGAACTGGGCTCGATTTTGTTCTAATCCATATTTCGCATCGAAATTGTGCTGATTCGGACGCCCACGTGTACCAGAATCTTGCAGAAACACCCTCCTATATCTAGAAATATTTTTTACTGTCAGATATTTGGACGGACCCCTTCCCTGTTAGCTCCATTATGCAGAGCGCCCCACGCTGTCGCAGCCGAGAGAGTTCTATTTTAGGAAGGACAAAAGAAGGTCTCGATGGTGGTGGAGACGACGGGCAGTGACAGAGGTGGCGGTCTCTTGACCAGAAGGTGGAGCGACATATTTACAACGAGAGGTTAACTAAAGGTATCGGGGTAACATGGGAGGGGCTGACTGCAAATTTCTAGTCCATCTTAACTCCTGCAAGTGGGACGCGCCTCCATATGGCATCCACGTCGGCGCAATTTTGACGCGAAACATTAATTAGGACTAAATCAAGTCGAATTCACAAGTATACCGACAAAATTCAGCAAATTCCGAGTACGATGACTAAATCGAGCCAGCCTAACAAGTACATGGACCGGTAGTGTATTTAACTCGTAAAGATAAGACGCCTGAGCACCGGTGTTGACTCCTCCGATTCCAAGGCGCCAGCAGATTTACAGTATGATGCGTAACTACCGGTCGCGACGCACTTACTTCGACTACAATGGGACCATCGACGAGCCTTTCTCGTGGGAGGTGATGAACCGCGTCTTTCTGCCGGCGCACCGGTCGAAACACTAGGGGTGTGTTTGGTAGACCGTCTCAACCCAGAATCTCTCAACTCAGCTCGATTTCAGTTGTTTGGTAGGTCGGCTCCCTGGTTTGGGCACTACCCACTCGATGCGAAAACGGCCTCTCGGCACTACCGGATCGCGAAGCTGAAAACGAGCTTCGCACCTCGTCCCTGTCGTGTCCATCCCGAAAAGTTGGTCCCACGCGTCCCGATTTTTCCCCGCCCGTCCGCGCAGCCCCGCTAGGGAAACCACCCCACGACCCCCAGACCCCAACCCGACCCCTAGCAGCCCCACGTTTCTTCTTTCTCCCTCTTCGCTCATCCCCATAGCGTATCGCCGCCGTCCTTCCCGCCCCCAGATCCCGTCGCCGGTCAGTCTCCCCCGCCCCTCTCTCTCAACCGAAATCCCTCCCAGCCCTCGTCCCCTTCGTGCCGCCCTCCTGTGGTCGTTGGGAGCTCCACATCAGCTCCATGGAGTTCGTCGAGGACCAGTGGCCGCCAGTCTGTAGCAGCTGCCATCGTGTCGGACGAGGATGTGGACCACCGGCAGTTTGTCTTCGACCCGTTTCCCAGCTGCATCACGACTTCTCCACCCCCATATGTACGGCTCATAGACCTCGTCTACACCGTTTTCCAGCTAGCTTCTACCAAGATCTGATGGTGCTAAACTTGACTCGATTGGAAGCTGCAGAATAATGCTATTCTCCATTGTACGGATGGGTTCCTAGTATTCTATTAGGGAGACCGAAGCGATAGGAATCATACATATGTTATTTAGGTTCACACTGGTAGCATACATGGTTGCAGGTGTAGCTCCCTGTCTTGGGCAGATTTTTTTCTGCTATTTAGATGGGAAAATGGTTTCAAGCTGATGCCTTTTCCATGTATTAGCTTCTGTTATTTAGGCTGATGTTAATGCTACATCCAAGTGATTCTTATTGATTCTCTCTGCTTGTTATAAAAATCTCACTAGAAGGGTTTCTTTATGTTGGTCATATAAATAGCTAGCAGTTGCATGGAATTTATGAGCTTGTTATAAAAATCTCACTAGGACTGTTTGTTTCATCCCTAGCTATGTATTATTCTCAGTATACTGTCCACACACCCTAAGCTTGTATATGTCATATTAACAATGCTTTGCTCACTGTTATGTCATAGTACCAATATGATTTGTTTTTATTTCTTTAGATGGACGATTTAGCGAGAAAATGAAGACAGCTAATTGTGAAAGTTGTCTGTATTGGGTGCTTTTATGGTGTTTTATCTCAATAAAAGCTAGGATGGACCTGATTTGTCAAAACTGTGATGGACATTACCTAATTTGAGATGGAGCAACGGTTTGCTGTTTTAGATTATTTGACGGAGTATGAGGGTAAAGAACTTAATTTCATGAAAATAGAAGCACGTTTGTGAAGCCTCGTTCTAAGGGTATCATAGCTAAAAATCATGATATTGTTTGACTTGCTGTTGGTTGATGCAGCTCAAAAAACTGTATTTTGTAATGCCAATTAGAATAAATGCATGCGTATTTTGTAATATGGGTCTGCTATTCACCAACTCAGAAAGACGTAACAACATCTCACATAGATGCAGTCTACCAAACAAAGTATGAGCTCAGCTTGTCTAAACAAGCCTGGACTACCAAACAACATCTTATCTTAGCATATCTGAATAGATACAAGCTACCAAACACATGATAGAATTTAAGTTCAACTTGGCTGGGTAAGCATGTATGAGGAGAAAAAGACTTTCTAGATTCACTCAGGCTACCAAACACACCCTAGGTGCCCGCGCACGTCCGTGCAGATGTTCGGCCGCGCTCGGACAGGTTGGGTCTCCCCGGTGGAGATGCCCATAGTCCTTGTCTCCTCGACACCTGAACAACAGAGAGGAAAAGATCTAGCTCCAGCCACCCAGATCCCCTTCGCCATGGCCGGCCCTTGGCGTCTCGCCCCCTCCCTGGCCACCGCAGTCCCGCTTCGTTCCCTCGGTTTCTCGCCTGCTACGACACTCGGCCGCTCGCAGCTCGACCAGGCGGCCAACCATCGTGCAAGTGCTAGTGTAGAAATTTTTTTTAGCCTGCCCATCCTTCAGTTTTTTCATGCGTCCACCGCTGGCTGCTCGTATGGTTCATGCACGCGGGCTTACTCGTGCCGACCATTTTGCCCGTCGATACATAAACAAGTCATCAACACTTATAAAACTTCTTCAAGCAGTAACCGACCAAAATCCTATATATCCTGCAGACTGCCGACCGTTCCCTGCTATATATGGAGTTAAGATTGTTTAAAGACGACTCATGCATGGCCAGACCAAGACAATACTATGTGTGTATATATAAGCCGGACAGCCGGTGGCAATATTTATAGCATCAGAATCGTTTCATTGGTTTATCGTTGGAAAGGGCGCGGTTGCACAGAATCGATCAAACCCCTGGTTTGATGTTTCGTTATTCCGTGTGTCTCATTGAACACTAGTGCAGAACGGCCCATGCGTCCCGGTTGGTAAGAGCCATTAGTCCCGGTTGCCCAACCGGGACGGGGCAATCGGGACTAAAGTTTAACTTAGTCCCGTTGCCCCACCAATGGGATGTGCACGCGGCAGCAGCAAGCGAGGGGTGGAGATAGTCCCGGTTCGTAACACGAACCGGGACTAATAACCTTCTGCCGCAGAGATTTAGCTCATTTCTCTCGCCATGCAGAATTCATTTTTGCACATTTTGTTGCCGCGGCAGCATTTTCGCCACTTTTTGTGCCGCGGCAGAGAATTCATTTAGGTTGTTTTATTGTTTATTTAGTGTTTTGCACTTATCAATGAAGGAACCTTATATTACACAAGATCATCATGACAATATTACATTCAATAGACGGATCGAGTTCATGCACTACATACAAAAGTATTCCCCTTGTCTATACACGGATCGAGTTGCTATTTTTACAATCCCTATTGTCTATACACAGCAGAATAGTACTCCCCTTTCGGGTCTAGGACTTCTGCATCCAAGAATCCCGCCAATTCCTCCTGAATTGCTCGTACGCGATCCTTTGGCAGAAGACCGTCCCGTAGACGTTCGATCTGATTTAAAAAAGGAGTCAGTCTATATGAATGAAACTAAACACAATTTGTTTGAAAATAAAACTATAGAAATTGTTTACATACGTGGAGTTGCTCTAAATTTCTGCCCTTCTCATCGCACGTCTGCCGGATGAACTCGCAAACATAGTATCCACAGAGATTGTTACCTGGTCCCTGTGTCAGGCACTTCACAAGAACATAGTTCAATCAAAATAATAATCAAGCATGATAATAACTGTATCAAAACTAGAATCAAAGAGATGCGCGGATATAGCTAGTGGTGCTTACATGTAGTGGTTGAAATGTAAGCTCCTCTTTCCAAACACCCTAGCCTTCTTGGTGAACTGCTTCCAAGCGCCCGCCGAAGAAAACGAATAAAAGAAGTTATTAAGTACTTGATATCATAAAATTCACGAACGTTGCCGATATAGTGTAGTAATGATTAGAATTACCGGAGAAGTATCTGCATGTCCTTCCACGTCTCAAGGGGTTTATGTTTCGAGTCCATGACTAGTACACGTCCTTTGTCAAGTTGAATGATTAACAAAATATAGTGGAAGCTGCGAATGCATAACTAATCAATTATATACTTAACATCGAGTAAGCGAAATAGAAAGTGTATACAAGACAATAACACTCACTCGAAGTTGTAAGGAAAAAGTATTTCCCTTTTGGTTTCTTGAAACCTTAACGCGTGTACTATATTATCCTCCCTATCCTGGGGGCTTATTTTGAGATTAGCTTCATGAACCCAATATGGGTCAATGAAGCCAATATCATAGATTTGTCCTCTACTGCATTCGAGAATCTTCATTCATATTACGGATGATTATATACATGCAATAAACAAAGTGAGATAGCTGGAGACTAAGTTAATTACAGAATTAGTACTTACAGGCAATAGGCCGATGAGCGATTTGTCCAAGGCGTCTTGATTGAATAATTGAAATAGCTCAACAAATTCAATGGATATCATGTCATCACTTTCTTTCCCATGATGCTTTTTGTAACCCTCAAGACTATCCAGCTTAGCCCCGCACTTGTGGCGTGCATGTACCAGTTATGCAATCTTCGATTTTTGTTGAAAGATTATTTACCTCCTCAGGTTTGACGAGAGGTTTGCCGTGACTGGTATTTGTATGCTACTTCACTCACGGGAAGAACTCTAATCGATAAGTACTGGCAATACTCATACCTTGAGCAGCGGCAGCTTCAGACAGTAAATACCTGGATCATACCGCTTCGCCCCATATTTGCTCGACCCACATTGGTTTGAGAAATCACCTTGAGAGGGGCAAGTCTGCTTTTGCTTGTTCTCCGAGCTGGCAACAGATTTCCGCTTGCATCAAGATCGCTCTTGAGGCTTTTTGTGCCGCATGTGACTTGAGAATAGAACGCTCATAGTCCGATGACAGCTTTGGCTCGGGTTGATGAAGAGTCTTTAGCATTTTCAACACTTTGGCTTTTCTTCTTTGGTGTGGGGAACTCGCTCTTCGGCCGCCTCGGCTTAGCGAAAAGCTGTCGCTTCCGCATCAACGATCGCCGCGGTCTCCTCTTCAAGACAGTCATAAGCTCTCTTGGGAGGAACTGGTACTTTTGGAAGAGGCTCTTGTTTACGTTTTCGATCGCCACGACGACAAGAGGTGACGCTTACGCTTTTTATCCCGAGGCGCGATGGCTCCCGGCGATGGCTGCACCGGAGATTGGTGAGGCGACGAGCCGGTGAGGCGACGAAGACGGCTGCCAAGGGCGGCGAATTTCGCTGGAGACGGGTGAGGCGGCGAAGATGGCCTTGGCGTGTGATTTCAAGCACGATACAATCCTTGACCATAGAATGGTGACGTTTTGCCACCCAAAGACAATCACATCCCCTTCACCAATAGGTAGTGAAGATCCAAAACCTCAAAGGTGGGCATGATTTCATCCACGCCGACAACAGCGTAGCCCTCTGGAACCGGACGACAGTGGTAAGTTGGTGTGGGTCCAATTGGTAAGGCATAGCCGACCGCCACCTTCATTGATATGTTCACAACTTTGACATGTAGATCGCAGGTGTCAGCTCGTGATATCATCCACTGGTAGCCAACAGAGCCATCGCGGTGCATCATCGGCATCGCCATTGTCATCACCCGACCCTTGGAAGCCACATCGCTTTTCGATTATTCGATAGGCCGGTAGCATCGAATGCAGTCCGCCGAGATGGGGCGCCGTAGTACTTTGCTCTTTAAGTGAGTTAATTTCATCTTGTTGTTGCTTTAATCGTTTCTTCAATTAAACGCATTCGCTCTTTCGACTTTTCTGCTTCAACTGCCGCCCTGTCCTTACTCCTCTGACGGCTTCTATCAGGATATTTCTTCCTCTCTTCGGGAAACCCAGTCCTCCATGATTGGGAGCCTATTGTGCCTCATGTTCGTCCATCATGTTCCTTATTTCCAAGGGCGAGTGTGAGCTCATCATTCTCTATCGGGAATGAAGTCCCCATCTTTAACAGCCTTTACTGCTTTTCTCATCCTCTCGATTGGCAAGGGGTCTTCTTTATGTCGTATGTTATATATACACCTCCCTTCCGAGTCCAACGTGCCCCCATGCCCGTAAAACCAATTCCTTGCACGTTCTACCCAATCGCCCTGCTCGGGTGATATTTTTATCACGCAGCCCTGCTCAAGTTTCTCCCACTTAGGAATGCCACAGAGCCACCTTGCCCCATAGTATGGTGATACTTCTTGTTAGCAAGATTCAGCTTATTCTTTTCGGACATTTCCTTAGCTTTTTCGATGTCTTGTATTCCACAAACTCAGCCTGAATGGTTTTATCTTCAAACCGAGTCTTCTTGAAATGAGTCTTCTCTTTCACGACATAGTCAAGGTGCAATCTTTTCTTCCAGCTTGGTGAAACATCGGGCCATCTTCTTCAAAGCCCACTCGACCTTAGCCTCCATGGCTCTCCCATGTTGTAAGGCGTCCTCAATCGATCCTCCGCATTTGGATCCAGCTCTATCTTCGTAGTTTGAAATTAACCATGAGCCTCTTCCACAAGAAATCTTTGGCGTGGTTAGGGACAAATAAACATGTTCCTCTTCATCCGCATTAGCAGGCCTATTCCAATTTCTAATGGTGATCGGGATTAAGTCCCTAACGACATTCGCATTGTGCCACAAATTTGGTTGCGACAACTTCGAGCGGTCATTGCCCGTCAAAGCGACATCTTCGATCCTGAACCTCTCATGGTCTTCCAACTTTTGGTTGGGCCTCGTCTGCTCATTTTCAAGAGATTCCTTCGATCCGGAGGGCTAAAAGAAGAAAGATCGTCGTTACTATTTCTATATAGATAGCAGATGATTAATTAATGAATTGATTTATATTACATGCACCTGCTTGAGCGGCGATCGTCTTCGATTACACAAGGCATCGCCTTCTCCCTCATGAAGGCAACACCTTCAACCTCAAACAAGTTGTCTACTCGTAAAAGAGGATCACCCTCACCGAGTTGTTCAGAAACGTTGATACGTCTAAATTATCTTCCCCACGGATCACACCTTGGATCAACTCTTCCTTTTCTTCGTCTCTGACGTGTGGATCCATATTTTCTGCATAGGTGGAAAAACGAATAAGTCAAAGCGGCTAAAGGAGAAAGTTAAGTACGGTGTTGAGAGATATAAACCCTAATTCAGAGAAACCCTAATATATACATACACAATAATAAAAATGAAGAGAAAGGAAACCGTAGTAGATAGGCACATCGAACCCACATGACAAGTTAATTTGCATTGAATGTAACCCTAAGACATGCTCGACGATTTCATCGGGTTCCGGGGTGAAAATCCTAACTCGAAACTCCTAACATATGAGAGGGTGCATTTGTTCTTCTAATTATACTTGTCATTTAAGTTGTTGAACAATGCATGATTATAGTTTAGATAGATAGGTTTCATTTTTCTGAACAATTTGATATATTATTTGTATTTTTCGACTTATAAACAATAAGTTATTGATTTTACAATATTAAATCATTTTCTCGAATTAAACAAAAAGGCAAATAGTTTTTACACCGGACCCTAGCCGAAGGAGACAGATGGGCCCTAGTGCCAACTCAGCCTCCACGCATAGCAGGCCCCACCAGACACGCCACATCGCGGTGAGCACTGCGGTGGCGGCGACGTTGCTAGAGGGCTCGGGGAGGCGTCGTGGGTTTGTTCGAAAGAGGGTGTCGAGGCGAACCTAACTAGTAGGGGACCTTTAGTCATTTAAATTGTTGAACTTGCATTTTGGTTTAATAAAGAAAGAACAAATCAAACCCTAAACCCTAACTTCCCCCTCCATTTGAAAACCATTCAAATGAGTTTTTTATTTAAACAACTAACTACATGAGTTGAGCCCAAAGTGTATAAAAGGGTCTCACACTATTTCATATACTTTATAAAAGTTTCTGTAAGTTGAAAAGATTCAAAACAGATTTGAAATTCAAATTACAAAAGGGAAATCGAAATAGAAATAGAAAAAATTTCGAAATAAAAATGTATCCAACCTAGCTCTTTGGGCGAGCCCATCTCTCCTTCTCTCTCTCCAGCGCTAGCGAAGCCCACCGGGGCCCAAGAGCAGCCCAGGCCGTACCCCTTGCCTTTGTTTCTATCTTCTTCCTCCCGACGCAGCGACTCACGGTGGCTCACCGGCCACCGATGCTTGCATGCCAAGATCATCGTCGCCGCCCCGAGCCTATAAGAGCTCCAGCCGCCATCAACAACCCTAGCTTCTTCCCTGTTTCCCCTTTGCGAACCCTAGCTTCGACAACAACGACGTGGCGGTGGTGGCGAGTCGACGGGAGGATGAACCAGAGCGAGAGAGGCGAGAGAGGTCCACGAGGACCAGCAGCATACCAAGTGTCGGTGGTGGTGTCGAGGAGGCGAGTTCAGATCCGGCAGGTCGGCGGCGATCGTCGGGCTCGAGGGTCGTTGGCGGCGATTGGGAGCGGCGGGCCGATTCCTTCAGGAGAAGCCTCGGGCGGCAATGGCTTCTCTGCGCTTGGTGGGCGGGCGGCGGAAGGCGTGCAGCGGCGGCTGACGGCGTCGTCTTGAGAAGAGGAAGTGAGATGGAGGAAGAAGAAGAGGCGTGCAGATTATAAAGGAAGGACCTTTAGTCGATTGGTGGCTCCAACCGGACTAAAAGTATCGTCCGTTGGAGCCACCAACCGGACGATACTCCTCTTTTTTCAATTTTCAAAGAATCGAGGCGAAGGATTTAGTCCCGGTTGGTGGCTCCAACCGGGACATATTCCCCTGTTTTCAAATAATTTCAGGTTTTCTCTCTGTTCCCTTTTATTTTTATTTTGGGGTTTAAATTTGTATTGTTTTTAAATGATAACTAATTTGGAATTTAGAAAAACTTTAAACATAAAAGTGTTTGGATTTGAATAAATAATTCAAAACCATTTTCTGTTTTAAAAATAATTAATGTAACCATTTAAAATATGAACCATTTACAATTAGAAATGAATTAACTTTTATTTTTTAATATCAATTTGGAATTTAGAAAAACTTTAAACATAAAAGTGTTTGGATTTGAATAAATAATTCAAAACCATTTTCATTTTAAAAATAATTAATGTAACCATTTAAAATATGAACCATTTACAATTAAAAATGAATTAATTTTATTTTTTAATATCAATTTGGAATTTAGAAAAACTTTAAACATAAAAGTGTTTGGATTTGAATAAATAATTCAAAACCATTTTCTGTTTTAAAAAATAATTAATGTAACCATTTAAAATATGAACCATTTACAATTAAAAATGAATTAATTTTTATTTTTTTAATATCAATTTGGAATTTAGAAAAACTTTAAACATAAAAAGTGTTTGGATTTGAATAAATAATTCAAAACCATTTTCTGTTTTAAAAAACAATTAATGTAACCATTTAAAATATGAACCATTTACAATTAAAAATGAATTAACTTATATTTTTTTAATATCAATTTGGAATTTAGAAAAACTTTAAACATAAAAAGTGTATGGATTTGAATAAATAATCCAAAACCATTTTCTATTTCTAGAAAATAATTAATGTAACCTTTTAAAATGAATTAACTTATATTTTTAATATTAATTTGGAATTTAGAAAACTTTAAACATAAGAAGTGTATGGATTTGAATAAATAATCCAAAACCATTTTCTATTTCTAAAAATAATTAATGTAACCTTTTAAGTTAATTAACTTATATTTTTGAATATTAAGTTGGAATTTAGAAAAATTTAAACATAAAAAGTGTTTGGATTTAAATAAATAATTCAAAAACATTTTACATTTTAAAAATAATTAATGTAACCATTTAAAATATGAACCATTTACAATTAAAAATGAATTAACTTATATTTTTTAATATCAATTTGGAATTTAGAAAAACTATAAACATAAGAAGTGATAGGGGCCATTGTTGGATTTTCCTTTGAAACATGATCAATATACCAAGTCTGGTATTTTTCCTTTCATATTGTTAGAACTTGCATTGGATCTGAAGAAACCACATATTGCGAGTCTAAAATGATTTTTCAAAAATCACAGGCGATAGATCATGTACCGTAGTACAAACCGACCCCTTCCTGCCGATTCTACAGACATTTGTCCTTTTACCGGGGATGGACGAAAAGGTTTGAGATGTACCGGTTGGGATATAGTCCATGTAAGGTGGTCTAGTATTTTAGGAAAATAGGACGGTAGCATTAAAGCGGCATTTTGGTGGTTACTTCACAAAGCGACCGTTTTTGCGCTCGGAAAATGGAAAAGGGCTTTTCCGGTGCGACAAAAGGAAAACTTCCTCCTGCAACATTGTTCTCCATACCAATGTCCACACACATGCATAATATGGGCACAACATCACAAACTATGCCGTGATTCAAGACATAACATCGGTCATTTGGATGAAAGCCATGAAACCTCGAACATGATAGGTCATTTTGTGAAGGTTTTTTGAAACATGATCAATATACCAAGTCTGGTATTTTTCCTTTCAACTATGTAACATAATATGACACCACGCCAAGGATTTTCATTGTTCGATTTTTTGAATTTATTATGCCGTTTTGAATTATTTGAATTTCTAACTATGGTCGAACCGGTGTGCATGAAGATAGGGGCGGGCATCGTTAGAACTTGCATTGGATCTCTGAAGAAACCACATATTGCGAGTCTAAAAAAGCGATTTTTCAAAAATCACGGCGATAGATCATGTACTGTAGTACAAACCGACCCACTTCCTGCCGATTCTAAGACATTTGTCCTTTTACGGGATGGGCGAAAAGGTTTGAGATGTACGGTTGGGATATAGTCCATGTAAGGTGGTCTAGTATTTTAGGAAAATAGGGCGGTAGCATTACGAAGCGGCATTTTGGTGGTTACTTCACAAAGCGACCCGTTTTTGCGCTCGGAAAATGGAAAAGGGCTTTTCAAATGCGACAAAGAAAACTTCCTCCTGCAACATTGTTCTCCATACCAATGTCCACACACATGCATAATATGGGCACAACATCACAAACTATGCCGTGATTCAGACATAACATCGGTCATTTGGACCGAAAGCCATGAAACCTCGAACATGATAGGTCATTTTGTGAAGGTTTTTGAAACATGATCAATATACCAAGTCTGGTATTTTCCTTTCAACTATGTAACATAATATGACACCACGAAGGATTTTCATTGTTCGGATTTTTTGAATTTATTATGCCCGTTTTGAATTATTTGAATTTCTAACTATGGTCGAACGGTGTGCATGAAGATAGGGGCGGGCATCGTTAGAACTTGCATTGGATCTCTGAAGAAACCACATATTGCGAGTCTAAAACGATTTTTCAAAAATCACAGGCGATAGATCATGTACATAGTACAAACCGGGACCCACTTCCTGGATTCGCAGACATTTATCCTTTTACCGGGGATGGACGAAAAGGTTTGAGATGTACGGTTGGGATATAGTCCATGTAAGGTGGTCTAGTATTTTAGGAAAATAGGACGGTAGCATTACGAAACGGCATTTTGGTGGTTACTTCACAAAGCGACCGTTTTGCGCTCGGAAAATGGAAAAGGGCTTTTCCGTGCGACAAAAGGAAAACTTCCTCCTGCAACATTGTTCTCCATACCAATGTCCACACACATGCATAATATGGGCACAACATCACAAACTATGCGTGATTCAAGACATAACATCGGTCATTTGGACCGAAAGCCATGAAACCTCGAACATGATAGGTCATTTTGTGAAGGTTTTTGAAACATGATCAATATACCAAGTCTGGTATTTTTCCTTTCAACTATGTAACATAATATGACACCACGCCAAGGATTTTCATTGTTCGGATTTTTTTGAATTTATTATGCCCGTTTTGAATTATTTGAATTTCTAACTATGGTCGAACGGTGTGCATGAAGATAGGGGCGGGCATCGTTAGAACTTGCATTGGATCTCTGAAGAAACCACATATTGCGAGTCTAAAAGATTTTTCAAAAATCAGGCGATAGATCATGTACTGTAGTAACAAGGACCCACTTCCCGATTCGGCGGACATTTATCCTTTTACCGTGGATGGACGAAAAGGTTTGAGATGTACCGGTTGGGATATAGTCCATGTAAGGTGGTCTAGTATTTTAGGAAAATAGGGCGATAGCATTCGAAGCGGCATTTTGGTGGTTACTTCACAAAGCGACCCGTTTTTCGGAAAATGGAAAAGGGCTTTTAAATGCGACAAAAGGAAAACTTCCTCTGCAACATTGTTCTCCATACCAATGTCCACACATGCATAATATGGGCACAACATCACAAACTATGCCGTGATTCAGACATAACATCGGTCATTTGGATGAAAGCCATGAAACCTCGAACATGATAGGTCATTTTGTGAAGGTTTTTGAAACATGATCAATATACCAAGTCTGGTATTTTCCTTTCAACTATGTAACATAATATGACACCACATGAAGGATTTTCATTGTTCGGATTTTTTTGAATTTATTATGCCCGTTTGAATTATTTGAATTTCTAACTATGGTCGAACGGTGTGCATGAAGATAGGGGCGGGCATCGTTAGAACTTGCATTGGATCTCTGAAGAAACCACATATTGCGAGTCTAAAGCGATTTTTCAAAAAATCACAGGCGATAGATCATGTACCTTAGTACAAACCGGACCCACTTCCTGCCGATTCGCAGACATTTGTCCTTTTACCGGGATGGACGAAAAGGTTTGAGATGTACCGGTTGGGATATAGTCCATGTAAGGTGGTCTAGTATTTTAGGAAAATAGGACGGTAGCATTCTAAGCGGCATTTTGGTGGTTACTTCACAAAGCGACCCGTTTTTGCGCTCGGAAAATGGAAAAGGGCTTTTCGATGCGACAAAAGGAAAACTTCCTCCTGCAACATTGTTCTCCATACCAATGTCCACACACATGCATAATATGGGCACAACATCACAAACTATGCCGTGATTCAGCACATTACATCGGTCATTTGGACCGAAAGCCATGAAACCTCGAACATGATAGGTCATTTTGTGAAGGTTTTTGAAACATGATCAATATACCAAGTCTGGTATTTTTCCTTTCAACTATGTAACATAATATGACACCACGAAGGATTTTCATTGTTTGGATTTTTTGAATTTATTATGCCGTTTTGAATTATTTGAATTTGTAACTATGGTCGAACCGGTGTGCATGAAGATAGGGGCGGGCATCGTTAGAACTTGCATTGGATCTCTGAAGAAACCACATATTGCGAGTCTAAAACGATTTTTCAAAAATCACAGGCGGTAGATCATGTACTGTAGTACAAACCGGACCCACTTCCTGGATTCGGCGGACATTTATCCTTTTACGGGATGGACGAAAAGGTTTGAGATGTACCGTTGGGATATAGTCCATGTAAGGTGGTCTAGTATTTTAGGAAAATAGGACGGTAGCATTCGAAGCGGCATTTTGGTGGTTACTTCACAAAAGCGACCCGTTTTTGCGCTCGGAAAATGGAAAAGGGCTTTTCCGTGCGACAAAAGGAAAACTTCCTCCTGCAACATTGTTCTCCATACCAATGTCCACACACATGCATAATATGGGCACAACATCACAAACTATGCCGTGATTCAGCACATAACATCGGTCATTTGGACGAAAGCCATGAAACCTCGAACATGATAGGTCATTTTGTGAAGGTTTTTGAAACATGATCATTGTTCGAACATTTAGTCCGGATGTAGTCACAAACGGGACTAAAAATATTTCGCCATTTCCCACCTCTTCCGCCAAGTTTTCCCGCCCTTTCCTTTCTACTAGAGCTTTTAGTCCGGATGTAGTCACTAAGGGACTAAAGATATTCCGCCATTTCCACCTCTTCCCAAGTTTTCCGCCTTTCCTTTCTACTAGAGCTTTTAGTCCCGGATGTAGTCACTAACCGGACTAAAGATATTCCCGCCATTTCCCAAAGCTTCATGCCAAGTTTTCCGCCTCTTTCCCTCTATATTTAGGGTGATCGTGTCATGGCTATCCACACATGCACACCTTCCTCTCTTAGAAAAATGGACAACGCCTACTGGGCCATTCTGACCCTCGAGGAGACCGAGGCGTTGTGCGCCTCCAACTACCCTTGTCCACCGGTACCGCCGCCTGCCGCTGGATCTTTGGAGGGGTTCTGTCCCTCTGTCCCTCAAGGTTCCGCACGCCAGCGCCATCACAAACCACTTCTACCACGAGCTCACGCGGAAGCGGATGGATCCCAGTGGGATCCCGACAACTATGACACAGAATGCCTTCTTCGCTAATAGGCGGGAAAGGGAGCTCGCCAGTCTGAGGGTGATGGCCCGCCACGGTGAACAACAACGAAGTCGGCGTCGTCGTGGTGGGAGAACCGTACTATCATCAGTGATGCGCTACATCGCCGGGAGACCATCCTCGCCACGGTGCCCACGAGTCCACCATACAGGCCCCACACATCGTGATGGCGGCATCGTCTTCGAGACCCTCTCCCACCGCCGTGAATCAAGGCTGGAATGGCCCCCGTATATGCCATGGATGGTGAGGATCCCAGTGGCGGTGGCGATGGCGATGATGATGGCGACGATGAAGACCACAAGCTGCGTGCTATAGGACTAGGCATGATTATGACTAAAGGGGCGGCTTTAGGCCCGAGTGTTAGCTAGTCCCGATTTGTCGGTTTTAATATTAATAAATGTCTTAAGTGTTACCTAATAAATAGAGGGAAATGCCTATATAAAGAGGGTTCATATTTAGTCCCGATTTGTACCGTTGGGATATAGTCCATGTAAGGTGGTCTAGTATTTTAGGAAAATAGGGGTAGCATTACGAAGCGGCATTTTGGTGGTTACTTCACAAACGATTGTTCTACATACCAATGTCCACACACACATGATCATTGTTGGCACACATTTAGTCCGGATGTAGTCACAAACCGACTAAAGGGATTGGCGCAGTGGGCAGACAACACTAATAATAGGGGTGAGTGTCGACATTATGTCGTCGGCTTGTACCTTGTCCGGATGGTGTCACCAACGGGACTAAAGATGAACCTTTAGTCGGTTGGAGACACCAACCGACTAAAGATGAGTCAAGACTAATAATAGGGTGAGTGTCGACATTATGTCGTGAGTGTCGACATTATGCCGAGCTGCTTGTACTATAAATATGCATCCTTGTGAGTCCAGTCCTCCGCCAGTTTGAGGCATCTCCAAGATGGTTTTAGAGCGAGGACACCACTACGGCCGATTTGTGGAGATGCCGGAGCCCGGTCCTCGGCATCTCAGAAACGGTCATAGAGGCACTCCTAATATGTGAAATTAGTTAGCTCGAGGCGTATTGATCTAGTTAGTGAAGTTACAAGCTGCAAGATGGTTTTCGAGCGGGGACACCACTGCGGCCAGTTTCGAGGAGATCTGACGGAGCCCGGTCCTCGGCATCTCCGAGAAATCTGGTCATAGAGGCACTCCTAATATGTGAAATTAGTTAGCTCAGGCGTATTGATCTAGTTAGTGAAGTTACAAGCTGCAAGATGGTTTTCGAGCGGGGACACCATCTGCGGCCAGTTCGAGGAGATGCCGAGCCAGGTCCTCCGGCATCTCCGAGAAACTGGTCATAGAGGCACTCCGGTCCAGCCACAAAATGGGACTAACACTCAAGACATTTATTAATATTAAAAGCGAGACTACAAACTGGGACTAAAGGCCACAAACCGCGAAAGATATCCTTGGTCAAGCCACAAACGCGAAAGACATGAACTAGAGTTACATAATATGAGCATGAACTTCTTGGCATATGTCATTCCTTATGACCGCTTCAGACGTAACCATGGAGCATCTTCTTTACTTAACGGAATGCTTGGGTCAGTTTTCACTGTGAAGGGAATTTCATCAAACTTATTATAATCTTGACATGTACATCTTGCCCTCGATTCCCACGATGTTTCTTTTCCCAAAAGAACTATGTGACGCTTTGGATCATCATATGATGTATTCGTTTGCATATTTTTTCTTTTTTGATGCGGAGGACATGTCCTTCACATAGAAAACTGAGACACATCATTGGCTAGGACGAATGGTTCATCTCTATAACCAAGATTGTTGAGATCACTGTTGTCATTCCGCATAACTGGTCTATCTTTACCCTTCCCCATTCAGGTTGACCCATTTGCAGCGAAACAAAGGGACCTTAAAAGAGACTCCATAGTCTAGTTCCCATATCTCCTCTATGTAACCATAATATGTGTCCTTTTGTCCATTCTCGTCTATTGCATCAAAGCGGACACCACTATTTTGGTTGGTGCTCTTTTTATCTTGGGCGATCGTGTAGAATGTATTCCCATTTATTTCGTACCCTTGGAAATTCAATACATTAGAAGATGGTGGCCGCCAACAAGTATAGCCGATCTCCAACGGTGGTGTGATTCAAGAGATGTGTCGCATCCAACCACCGGACTTCATGTGTTCATCTGTAATCCATGATTCAGCTTCCGGGTTTTGGGCGTACAATATTCTTGTGTTCCTCCATATCTGAGTGCCAAGGTGGAATTATGTAGAAGCGTAGTGTGCTTTAGTGAAAGAATCCCGTCCCTACATATCGTGCTTTCTTTCCCAGTGCCTTTTCCACTTAGTCTTCCCTCATGCCGCGAGTCGAAACACCAATCGGCTTAAGGTCGAATAAAGTCAACACAAAACTCAATGACCTCCTGCTCCATATCCCTTGGAGATGCTTCCTTCGTCTAACGGTTATGAACATATTTCTTTAAGACTCCCATGAACCTCTCAAAGGGAACATATTGTGCGAAATACGGACCGAGAATGGCAATCTCTTCCACTAGATGAACCAGGAGATGCATCATAATATTGAAGAAGGATGGTGGGAACACCAATTCAAAACTAACAAGACATTGTACCACATCCTTCTGTAACCTTGGCAGAATATCTGGATTAATTACCTTCTGAGATATTGCATTGAGGAATGATCACAGCTTCACAATGGGTACTCGAACATTTTCCAGTAGAAGCCCCCTCAATGCAATCGGAAGCAACTGCATCATAATCACGTGTGATCATGAGACTTCAGGTTTTGGAACTTTTTCTCTGCCATATTTATTATCCCCTTTATATTAGATGAGAAGCCCGACGGCACCTTGATACTGTAAAGGACTTCAAAAAAGATTTCCTTCTCTGCTTTGGTAAGAGCATAGATGGCACGACTTAAGTGACGCCCTTTATCCGTCTTGTTATGTGTCTGCATGTTCTTTGGGTCTTTCATAATTTGTTGGTCCTCCCGTGCTTCAGGTGTATCTTTTGTCTTCCCATACACGCCTAGGAACCCTAGCAGGTTCACGCAGAGATTCTTCGTCACGTGCATCACGTCGATTGAAGAGCGGACACGCACGACTTTCCAATATGGCAGCTCCCAAAATATAGATTTCTTCTTCCACATGGGTGCGTGTCCTGTAGCGACATCGTTCGGAACTGATTGACCGCCGGGACCCTTTCCAAAGATTACTTCTATGTCCTTGACCATACCAAATACATCATCACCAGCAGGGAGTTCAGGCTTCTTCCGGTGATCTGCCTCACCTTTGAAATGCTTGCCTTTCTTTCTTCTGGATGATTGGTCGGAAGAAATCGTCGATTCGCTAGGTACACAACCTTCTTGCATTTATGCAAATATGTACCTTGGTCTTATCTAACAGTGGGTACATGCCTTATATCCTTTGTTTGTGCATCACGAAAGGTTACTAAGAGCGAGCCAATCATTGATGGTTACGAATAACAACCCTCGTAGATTAAATGGCTCTGTTTGTTCTCATCCCACGCCGTACACCTGGTTTGCCCCACAACCGTAAGAGTTCTTCAACTAATGGCCTAAGGTACACATCAATGTCGTTGCCGGTTGCGGGCCTTGGATGAGCACTTGGCATCATAATGAACTTACGCTTCATGCACAACCAAGGAGGCAGGTTGTAGATACATAGAGTCACGGGCAGTGCTGTGATCGCAGCTCCCCAAAAGGATTCATGCCATCCGTACTTAGACCAAACCATAAGTTCCTTGCGTCACCGCAAAGTCTGGAAGTCTCTCTCGATTTTCTCCACTTTGTGACCCATCAGCGAGGTGTCTCAACTCCCGTCTTTCTTACGGTCTTCTTTGTGCCATCGCAACAACCGGCATGCTCTTTGTTTCGAACATGCGTTTCAACCTTGGTATTATAGGAGCATACCACATAACCTTAGCAGAACCCTCTTCCGAGAGGCTCTCCCTCAACATCACCGGGGTCATCTCGTCGATCTTATACCGCAGCGTTGCATACCGGCATTTATCTAAATTCTCATACTCCTTACATGGTAGAGGATGCGATCATTAATGCATGCATGTATCTTTTGCACATCTAATCCCGAGGATGAGAGTCTTTTTTGCTTCGTAGGTACTATCGGGAAGTTCGTTATGTTTTGGAAACTTGGCTTCATTATTTTCAAAGCATCTTTTCAAATGAGGAGTCAGTTAGACCACACTCGCCTTCCATCGCAACAATTCGATGTCGCATCGAGCTTTGTCTGCCATCTTCACAATTTGGGTACAACAATTTCTTGTGATCTTCTAACATGCCCTCTAACTTCAACTTCTCATTTTTACATTTCACAGTCGCTTTGCATCGAAATGACCCTACCAAGTTCATCGGCTCATCGATGCCCGTTCTTCACCTTTTCCTCTCCATTGTCTTCCATTGCGTATCACGTATTCAGAAACATATGATGATAGTTATCATCATCTTCTTCTTCACCATCTTCCATCATAACCCCTCTTTCCCGTGCTTGGTCCAGCAATTATAGTTGGGCATGAAACCTTTCATAATCGGTGGCGCGAATGATTTTCGAGGAAGAGTACTCCTTGTTGTTCGACATTGAACACATGGACAACGTATAAATCCATTCTCTTTTTTGCCGTAGCCACATCGATAAATTTATCCACGCCTTTGATATACCCGGCTACCGCGGTCACCGTACATCCATTCCGACCGCTCATCGCATCATATAAGTAAGTTTATCAAAAAGCAGGACATCATAAATAGTGAAATAACCAATTCACACCGACACATGAATTGTATCAATGACCTAGAAAAGATAAGATTGCTAACCTCGATCGAGGAAATAAGCTCAAGCGGCGTCGGACACCTTCTATATTTTTGTTCTATGAGAAATTCAGCGGATTTTCACTCAAACATTTCAACAAACACCTTCCATGCATGCATGAGAAAAACTAGCACACACCCTCACAGCTTACACCATTCAAAAAAGCAGTGGAGGCGGAGGAGGGGCTGGCGTTACATTTATAGAGGCGGGTCTTTAGTCGGTTGGAGCCAACAACGGGACTAAAGGTGCGTGCCACCACGTGGCTGTGGCCAAACCTTTAGTCGGTTGGTGGCTCCAACCGGGCGCCTCTTACCAACGGGACCCATGCCTGGCCCGTGCCCGCTCAACATGGGCGCGTGCAGATAGACTTTTCTTTGGCGCCGGGACTAATGCTCCCAGGGGTGGCGAACGGATGGCCCTTTTTCCTCTAGTGGAAGCGGATTAATTTTTAGTGGGAGACGAAGACACAGTGACGTGACGGAGCTAGCCAGTTCACTGAGCCTAGGCAAGGGATAGAAGAATCAAAGTTGTACAGCTTAGAGTTTACCAGGGCCTTTTTTTAAAATTCGAACAACGATTTTTCATCCAGTCTTGTCGTAAGAACGCCAATTTCGTTCAGATTTGGTCTAACTTTCGTCCAAAGTTTTCAGGCAGATCCCGAGACGCTGGGAACGTTCTGGGAAAGCCGGATGAAACGAAAACACGGGTGGGCCAACCCCGTCGGTGAAACTAGGCTGAGCTCCCGCCCATTTCTTCTTTCTCTCCCGCCGTTCCTCTTCATCCCCCCACAACTCCCGCCAATTCGACGATCTCCCACCCGCCATGCCGCTCAAGGTTTTCGTCAAACCTCGATCCACGGTCGGCGAACCAACGGAGAAAAAGATGAGGAAACCGAGAGAGCCGATGAAGAGGCCAGACGGATTGACCAACGCTAAGTGGCTTGCCCTTGTCCAGAAGAGGAAAGTCGAGTCAGAAGGCCGCAGGGACAGGAACGCAAGGTCCAAGGCGGCGAAGGAAGCCGCCAAGGCCCAGGCGCTCGCCGAGGAAAAAGTGATAAGTGAAGGGTTTCGCAGCATAGTAAATCAAAAAATTTCTACGGATGCGAACGGGAAAGCCAAGATCTAATCTAGGATATACAAACAATGAGAGGGATTAGATGAGACCTTCATACCCTTGAAGATTCGCACAGCCGAACGTTCGTCGGAAAGTGGGTGATATAGTCGTACTCGCTTCTCCTCCTCGCGATCCGATCCGATCTAACACCGCAAGTGGCGATGCCTCCGAGAGATGCACACGTGCGGCACCTCGACGTCTCCTCCTTCCTCGGTCCAGCAAGTATGGTGGAGAGACGGATTGGATCTACAACGCGACGGCGCGGTGCAAGTGGTGGAGAGTTTCTGCAGCAGGGCTTCGCCTACGTGCGATCGGGAGAGAGAGATGAGGCAGCAGGCGGCTAGGCTTGAGGAGGAGGTGTGGGGGAGGGTGCCCAGCCCCTCTATATAGAGGTGGGCGCCAGCCTCCCCCAAGCCCTAGGACGGCGGCCAAGGAGGGAGGAGTGGGGGGCAAGTTTCCCCCCTTCTAGAAGCTTTAATAGGGTTTCCCCTTGGTTTGGCCGGCTGGGCCCTATGGGGCCTTGTTCCCCTGGCCCAATGCGGCCAGGGCACTCCCTCATAGGCCCGTGCCCCCTCCCGGCAGGTGGGTCCACGTTGGTCCCCCTCCGAAAGGTTCTAGAAGCTTCCGGTACAATACTGATTAACCCGAAACAATTCCGAACTCCAAAAACTGCATTGCCTTATATGAATCTTATTCTTCGGACCATTCCGGAACCTCTCGTGATGTCCCGGATCCCATCCGAGACTCCTAACAAAAACTCATAAACCAATTATCCAATCTATCCTAGCGTCGAGACACGTTAAGTGTGTGACCCTTCGGGTTCGAGAACATGCAGACATGATCTTATATCAATAATCAACAGCGGGGTCTAGAAACCCATATTGACTCCCACACATTCATCGATGATCATACCGGATGAACCACGATGCCAGGATTCAATCAATCCCATATATATATTCCCTTCATCTCGCGATATTTTACTTGCCCGAGATTTGATCGTCGGTACCGTCATACCTAGTTCAATCTCGTTCACAACAAGTACTTTACTTGTTCCGTAATCCGATATCACTTTGTGATTAACTCCTTAACCACATGCTTGCAAGCGGTTTTGATACCGATTACCGAGTGGGCCCGAAGTATATCTCTCCGACTTGGGAGGTACAAATCCCATCTCGCCCAACAGGTACTTTCCGATCACCTGAGACACCTTTATGATCACCCTCTCATAGGATGACGTTTGATGACCTCAAAGATTTCTTCCGATACCAGGGAGTTGTATTATCTCATGGTCTAAGGAATACAATATTTGACATAAGAAAAGCTTCGCAAAGATGAACACGATGACATGATCTAATTGATCCGCTTAGTTTGGATCTGTCCATCATATCATTCTCCCAATGATATGATCTCATTATCAATCGACAACTCATGTCTATGGTTAGGAAACCTTAACCATCATTAATCAATGAGCTAGTCCATAGAGGCATACTAGGGACACGGTGTTGTTCACAAACCACACAAGTATTAAAGTTTTCGCTTAATACAATTCTAGCATGGAATATAAACTTTATCATGAACAAAAATTATAATAATAACATCTTTATTATTGCCTCTAGGGCATAATTCCAACAGTCTTCCACTTGCACTAGAGTCAATAATCTAGTTTACATCTGGCAACAATCTAACACCCATGGCACTAAGGTCTTTGATCATGTTTTGTTGGAAGGTTTAGTCAATGGATCTGCGACATTCAGATATTTATGTACTTTGCTAATCTTCAGATCTCCATCTGCTATATAATCTCGGATTATATGAAACTTGCGGTTGATATGCTTGGTCTTTGGATGATATCTTGGTTCCTTAGCTAGTGCTATGGCGCCAGTATTGGCACACAATATCTTCAGTGGAGCCAATGCACTTGGAACCACGCCAAGCTCAGTGATGAAGTTCCTGATCCAAACTCCTTCACTTGACGCTTCTGCAGCAGCCATGTATTCCGCTTCTACTGTAGATCACGCGATCACGCTTTGCTTGCAGCTTCTCCAGCTCACAGCTCCTCCATTCAAAATATATACGTATCCTGTCTGAGATTTAGAATCACCCTTGTCGGTGTCGAAACTAGCGTCGATGTAACCCTTTACGACAAGCTGTTCATCACCTCCATAGACTAAGAACATTTCTTTAGTCCTATTTAGGTACTTTAGGATGTTCTTCACGGCTGTCCAGTGTTCCACTCCTGGATCACTTTGATATTTGCTCGTCAAACTAAGAGCATTGGACACATCCGGTCTAGTACACAGCATGGCATACATGATAGAACCTATGGCCGAGGCATAAGGCACTTTGCTCATAGCTTCTCTATCATTTACCGTGGCTGGACACTGAGCCTTGCTCAATATCTTACCTGACAACATAGGCCTTTGAACCTTTCTTTGCCTTATCCATTACGAACCTTTTCGTAACTTTGTCTAGGTATGTACTGCGCTTAAAGCTATCAGGCGTCTTTGTCTATCTCTATAGATTTTGATTCCCAATATATAAGCAACTTCACCTAGGTCTTTCATTGAAAAACACTTGTTCAAATAACTCTTCACATCGTTAAGCATGTTAATGTCAATTCCAATAATCAATATGTCATCCACATATAGTACCAAAAATTTCACCGAGCTCCCACTCACTTTCTTGTAGATACAAGCTTCGTAGCAATTTGGAACAAATCCAAAGCTCTTGATCACTTGATCAAAACGAAGGTTCCAACTCCGAGACGCTTGCTTCAGTCCATAAATGGAACGTTGAAGTTTGCATACTTTATCATCATCCTTAGGATCGACAAAACCTTCGGGTTGCATCATATACAACTCTTCATCAATGTTGCCATTGAAAACGCAGTCTTGACATCCATCTTCCATATTTCATAATCATGAAACGCAACAATTGCTAATAAAATCCGAATGGACTTAAACATCGCTACGGGAGAGAAAGTCTCATCGTAGTCAACACCTTGAACTTGTCGAAAACCTTTTGCGACAAGTCGTGCTTTATAGACGGTAACATTACCATCCGCGTCCGTTTTCTTCTTGAAGATGCATTTGCACTCAACGCCATTTCGGTCGCTAGGAGGGTCCACCAAAGTCCATACTTGGTTTTCGCTCATGGATCCCAATTCGGATTTCATGGCCTCTAGCCATTTCTCAGATTCTGGGCTCATCATCGCTTCCTCATAGTTCGTAGGTTCACTGTCTTCTACCAACAAGACAGTCAAGACAGGGTTGCCGTACCACTCAGGAGGGGCACGCGACCTTGTCGACCTGCGATGTTCAGTAGCAGCATCGTCCGAAGCTTCATGATCCTTGTCATTAGCTTCCTCTATTGTCGGTGCAGGCGGCACTGGAACAATTTTAGGTGCTGCGCTACTCTCCAATTCAAGAGAAGGTTCAACAACCTCGTACAGCTCTACTTTCCTCCCACTCACTTCCTTCAAGAGAAACTCCTTCTCAAGAAAGGAACCGTTCTTTGAGACAAACACTTTGCCTTCGGTTCTGTGATAGAAGATATACCCAATAGTTTCCTTAGGGTATCCTATGAAGACGCATTTCTCCGCTTTGGGTTCGAGCTTGTCCTGCATAAACTTCTTGACGTAGGCTTCGCATCCCCAAACTTTAAGAAACGACAACTTAGGTTTAGCACCAAACCACAGTTCATACGGGGTCGTCTCAACGGATTTAGATGGTGCCCTATTTAAAGTGAATGCAGCGGTTTCTAATGCATAACCCCAAAATGATAACGACAAATCAGTAAGAGACATCATTGATCGGACCATATCTAATAGGGTTTGATTCCGGCGTTCAGACACACCATTGCGCTGTGGTGTTCCGGGTGGCGTGAGTTGCGAAACGATTCCGCTTGCTTTAAGATGCGTGAGAAAATCATAACTCAAATATTCACCTCCACGATCGGATCGTAGAAACTTAATTTTTCTGTTATGATGGTTCTCCACTTCATTCTGAAATTCCTTGAACTTTTCAAATGTTTCAGATTTATGTTTCATTAAATAGATATACCCATATCTACTTAAGTCATCGGTAAAAGTGAGAAAGTAGCGATATCCACCGCGCGTCGAAACACTCATCGGTCCACATACATCGGTATGTATGATTTCCAACAAGTCCGTTGCTCGCTCCATCATTCCGGAGAACGGGGTTTTGATCATCTTGCCCATGAGACATGGTTCGCATGTGTCAAATGATTCAAAATCAAGAGACTCCAAAATTCCATCAGAATGGAGTTTCTTCATGCGCTTTACACCAATATGACCTAGACGACAGTGCCACAAATAAGTAGTATTATCACTATCTACTTTGCATCTCTTAGCCTCAAAGTTATGGATGTGTGTTTCATCCCTTTCGAGATTCAGAAGAAATAAACCATTCATAGCAGGTGAATGAACATAAAAGATGTTACTCATATAAATAGAACAACCATTATTCTTCGATTTAAATGAATAACCATCTTGCAATAAACACAATCCAGAAATAATGTTCATGCTCAACGCAGGCACATAATAACATTTATTAAGGTTTAAAACTAATCCCGAAGGTAAAACTATGGAGAGCGTGCCGACGGCCATCACATCAACTCTTGATCCGTTGCCAACGCGCATCGTCACCTCATCCCTCGCAAGCCACCATCTATTCCGTAGCTCCTGTTTCGAGTTACAAATATTAGCAACTGAACCAGTATCAAATACCCAGGCACTACAACGAGGGCTAGTAAGGAAAACATCAATAACATGTATATCAAATATACCTTTGATGGTGCCAGCCTTCTTGTCCGCTAAGTACTTCGGACAGTTGCGCTTCCATTGACCCTTGTCCTTGCAATAGAAGCACTCAGTGTCCGGCTTGCGTCCAGACTTGAGCTTCTTCTCAGCAGGGGCAACGCGCTTGCCGCCGCCTTCCTTGAAGGGCTTCTTTGCACCCTTACCTTTCTTGAAGGTGGGGGGCTTGTTGACCATCAACACATGATTATCCTTTTTGATGTCCACCTCCACAGCCTTCAGCTTTGCAAAGAGCTCGGTGATCGTATTAGTGGAACCAATTTGATTATGAGTCACTACAAAACTTTTGTAGATGGGAGGGAGTGATTGCAGAACCCTGTCAATCTTGAGCTCCTCTAGAATCTTGCAGTCCAGTTGCTTAAGGCGTTGAGTGTAGCCCGACATATTTATGGCGTGCTCACTAACGGAACTCCCTTCCTCCATCTTGCAGTTAAAGAATTTCTCAGAGATCTCATATCTCTCAGAACGGGCCTGAGTCTGAAACATATTTTTCAGCTCCTCAAGAATCTCAAAGGGCCCGGGATAGTCTTCAAAACTATTTTAAAGGTCCGATTCCATAGCAAACAACATGGTGCTCTTAATCACACCATAATCATCCTTGCGCGACTGATAGACAGCTTTCTCATCAGCCGGCGCATCTACAGCAGGGGCGTCACCTAGCGCATTCTCAAGGACATAGTCCTTTTGACCGCCAGAGAGAATGATTCTCAGATTGCGGAACCAGTTGGTGAAGTTAGACCCATTGTTTCTAAGCTTTTCTTTCTCAGCGAAAACGTTGAAGTTGAAGTTGGACTTAGCCATTTGATCTACAATATTTGCAAGTACAAATTAGACTATGTTCATGATAACTAGTTCAACTTAATCAAATTACTAGATGAACTCCCACTAAATTCAACATCCCTCAAGTTGTTTAGTGAACACGATCCAAATTCACCACACCTAATCCAATCTTCAGGAGAAGAGATGTGGCTTCAATGGTGGACAACGAAGTGTCGATCATATCATTCATATGACTCATGCTTAACCTTTCGGTTCATGTGTTCCAAGGCCATGTCTGTACATGCTAGGCTCGTCAAGTCAAACCCAAGTATTTCCGCGTGTGCAAAACTGGCTTGCACCCGTTGTATGTGAACGTAGAGTCTATAGCACCCGATCATCACGTGATGCTTGGACACGGCGAACTTTCGCAACGGTGCATATATGGGGAGAACACAGTTTTATCTTGATCTTTAAGTGAGGAATCATCTTATAATTCTACCGTCGCGATCTAGGCATAATAAGATACATAAAAGGATAAACATCACATGCATATAACTTTATGTGACATGGTATAGCCAATCTTCGCGCAATGATCTCCATCTTGTGCGTGCCGGCATGATCTCCATCACTCCACCATGATTGCCTCCACCACGAATAGCAACTACAACTATTGCTAACTACTTAGCGATAAAGTGAAACTATTACATGGCGTATAAGAAGTTGACACACAGGTCATACACAATTATAAAGACAACCATATGGCTCCTGCCGGTTGTGTACTCATCGACATGCAAGTCGTGAAACATTACAAAACATGATCATCGCATACAATACACACATCCATCTTGGGCCATACCATATCACAGAAAACACTCCCTGCAAAAACAAGTTAGACGCCTGTACTTTGTTGTTGCATGTTTTACGTGGATTATGGGAGTAGCAAGCTAAGAACGATTCTTACCTACGGAAAGCCACACCGGTGATATTATGGTTGCCAAACTCCGGTGTAAATCCCATGACAACTATAGTGGGATAAACAGGCATCCACCAGCCGCATGTGTGGAACAAGCCACACGTCAAGTGCGGAGCCGGTCTCGCGAACGACGTCGCGTAAAGTTGGCCTGGACCGCTTCAATCTCACTATCCCGCGTCATAAGAAGAACACAAACAAGAGTCTTGCAACAAAAAACATCAACGCCCGCAACAACCATCTTGCGTTCTACTCGTGAAACACATCTACGCATAGATCTAGCTCTGATACCACTGAAGGGTTTCGCAGCATAGTAAATCAAAAAAAATTCTACGGATGCGAACTGGAAAGCCAAGATCTAATCTAGGAGATGCAAACAACGAGAGGGATTAGATGAGATCTTCATACCCTTGAAGATTACAAGGTGAGCGTTAAACGAGCGTGGGTGATGTAGTCGTACTGGCTTCTCCTCCTCGCGATCCGATCCGATCTAACACCGCAAGTGGCGATGCCTCCGAGAGATGCACACGTGCGGCACCTCGACGTCTCCTCCTTCCTCGGTCCAGCAAGTATGGTGGAGAGACGGATTGGATCTACAACGCGACGACACGGTGCAAGTGGGGGAGAGTTTCTGCAGCAGGGCTTCGCCTATGTGCAGTCGGGAGGGAGAGAGAGAGAGGAGGGAAGCAGGGCGGCTAGGCTTGAGGAGGAGGTGTGGGGGGAGGGTGCGCCCCAGCCCTCTATATATAGAGGGGTGGGTGCCAGCCCTAGCCCCTCCCCCAAGCCCTAGGCCGGCGGCCAAGGAGGGAGGAGTGGGGGCAAGTTTCCCCCCCTTCTAGAAGCTTTCCTAGGGTTTCCCCTTGGTTTGGCCGGCTGGGCCCTATGGGGCCTTGTGCCCCTGGCCCAATGCGGCCAGGGCACTCCCTCATAGGCCCATGCCCCCTCCCGGCAGGTGGGGCCACGTTGGTCCCCCTCCGGAAGGTTCTAGAAGCTTCCGGTACAATACCGATTAATCCGAAACAATTCCGAACTCCAAAAACTGCATTGCCTTATATGAATCTTATTCTCCGGACCATTCCGGAACCTCTCGTGATGTCCCGGATCCCATCCAAGACTCCGAAAAAAACTCATAAACCAATTATCCAATCTATCCTAGCGTCGAGACACGTTAAGTGTGTGACCCTTCGGGTTCGAGAACATGCAGACATGATCTTATATCAATAATCAACAGCGGGGTCTGGAAACCCATATTGACTCCCAAACATTCATCGATGATCATATCGGATGAACCACGATGCCAGGATTCAATCAATCCCATATATATTCCCTTCGTCTCGCGATATTTTACTTGCCCGAGATTTGATCGTCGGCATCATACCTAGTTCAATCTCGTTCACAGCAAAGTACTTTACTCGTTCGTAATCCGATATCACTTTGTGATTAACTCCTTAACCACATGCTTGCAAGCGGTGTTGATATCGATTACGAGTGGGCCCGGTATATCTCTCCGACTTGGGAGGGACAAATACCATCTCGATACATACAACCCAGGTACTTTCCGATCACGAGAGACACCTTTATGATAACCCTCTCATAGGATGACGATGATGACCTCAAAGCTTTCTTCCAATACCGTGGAGTTGTATTATCTCATGGTCTAAGGAATACAATATTTGACATAAGAAAAGCTTCAAAGATGAACACGATGACACGATCTAATTGCTCCGCTTAGTTTGGTCATCCATCATATCATTCTCCCAATGATATGATCTCATTATTAATCGACAACTCATGTCTATGGTTAGGAAACCTTAACCATCATTAATCAATGAGCTAGTCCATAGAGGCATACTAGGGACACGGTGTTGTTCACAAACCACACAAGTATTAAAGTTTCTGCTTAATACAATTCTAGCATGGATATAAACTTTATCATGAAAAAAAATTATAATAATAACATCTTTATTATTGCCTCTAGGGCATAATTCCAACAATAAGGGCAAAGCAGGCGGCGGCGTCGCCTGCGGCGATGTCTCTCCCGAGGCCGATCGCCCCCCACCCGCCATACGGTGCTCACTGGGGGACCAGCCAAGTGTTGGATCGCCGGTCGGATTATTGCCTATCTCGCTGTCCATGTTTCAGGAGGGCTAGGCGAACCCGTGACAGAGGTACTCTTCCTTCCCCAAGTTCGACAGCGGGTTCAACCCGAACGTGCTCTTCCCCTGCCCCACACCTCGCCCTCCTTTGGCCTTCAACATCGACATCAACGTCCCCTACTCCAGCTCTCCGGCGCACGGCGGCCCTTCCTCGTCCATGCACCGCGGCCCCCTTCCGTTCAGCGTCAGCTCCTCCCTCACAACCTTCGGCTACGTGGAGGCCTACAACATGTTCGACGGAATCTTGGCCGAAGCTTACATGGGGGACATGATCTCCTCGGGCTCGGTGGAGGCCGGCAACGCCTCCTTCTTCACGGATCTCCAGTTCTTCATGGGCGGCGAATACACCTCGGCTATGTGCATGCAGGTCAAGGCCTGGTACATGGCGCGCAGCAACGCCATCCTCCAGGAGGACATCTGCGGTGACCCAGCATACCACTGCATGATGTAGTACACTATAGTCGTTGAGATAACACCAATGAAACACTGTTCACTAGTATTACATCCATCAGAGTGGTACAACAGAAACACAACAGGTCCAAGACATGACTATAGGTTACAATTCAACTCTTTACACAAGATCTAGAGAACACTCTAGGTTAAGGAGAGAGAAAGAAACTTCTTACAAAGAAGAATCGGAAATAAACAACTCAAAAACTATCATATTATTAAGACTAGTATTTTAACTAATGGTCTGGCATTGCTGCTATTGCAATACACTACAGAAATAGGTTCTATGGCTAGAGATTATATTCCTATCTAATCAATAACTTCGTCTTCACTTGAGTTGATGTATATGTTGACTTCATTGGCTTTATTGAAGAGCTCGGGCTTTTGATGATGATTACTGGAGCATAACTTGATGTAGACATCGTCTGTACTGGCTTTAGAACCTAGAAAGGGTTAAGATGATACTTTGAGTACGAGCGTACTCAGCAAGTTCACTAGAAAAGGAGTGTTTGATGCACTATATCTATATCCACAGACCATAGGTCGTAGGCAATGCAAGTTTTCATAAACATTTCTTCAAAGGTTGCTTTTATTCTGAAAAGCTATGTCCGTCAGCCTTCACGGGTTTACCAGAACTTTCATGGAGTTCCTTTCCGCGCGTTCGCAGCTCCTTCCTAATGTAGAGTGACAAGTTACAGTTCTTACACTCTGTGAGGTGTGTTACTTACCCATGAGAGACCTTAGCCTTGTTGCAACCAAGTCATGACCTTGTCCATACTTCCTTGGTATGGGGCCCAAGATAAGATCCAAGCCAATCACTGCCCCTTCATGACCCGCATGCCTCCTTGGTGTACACCATGCCCACACATTGAATTACGACAATGGTTTTATATGCACTGTTAGATGCCAGAACTATCATGGGACGTTGAGGGTTCCCACCCATATGTTGCATATCCTCTACGAATTACCAATTAATATGCACGCTACAAGTGATAACAGCCACGACCTGCACATCCGTCTACATGCGAGAGGAAGAAGATACAACTGACTTCTCTGTCCCATTCCAAATCTCATGGTTAACGTGTGATATACGACGCAAGAATCACTGGTGACATTGGTTGTTAAGTCCTAGATAATATGTTCCTTTACCACCGGAACTTTCATAGTAGGTTATTACCTCATGGTATATAACCTATAATCACATTATTATGACAATAGTGTTTTCGGACCCTTTTCAAATGCAGGTGATGACAACACTGGATTTGTAAAATACTTTATGGAAAATAATCAAAGGACATGAGCAAGTGTGAACTTGCCTTTTGTGATTGCAAGATTATGCACTCACGGTCTTCGAGACAATATAAGATTCAATATCTGAAATCAGCATCATTGGTCCGGTAAGTACTAATGTTTAAAGAAGCAAGATGTTGTTATGTATAAGTAATGATATGCATTTTGTAAAACTCCCAAAGTGAATCCCCAATGCTTTGAGTGAAGTGAATTTAGGTGATTCTTTTAAGAGTTAGTTTATCTTGAAATTTTACTTTATAAGTAATGACATTTATAAGGAACTTAAGTGATAATAATTCTAACTATACAGGTAAAGTATAAAGTAATGTGATTATGTTTAATTGTCATTTGGTGACTAAGATAAGAGTACTTGGTTTTAGTTGTTAAGAGTTGAAGAATTTATTATGAGATTATTCTTTGAAGTGGCAAAAAGAATAACATTTGAAGAAAAGATTTCCTTCCCAAGGTTTAAACAACCCTGATAGCTTTTAGAATATGATTGATAGAATGTGATTGATGTTGTTTATGCTTGCTTGAAAATTCTGAACTTGAGATGCTTTATGTCTTAATTGAAATAGACTAAAGTTAACTATAAAGACATAAGTGGTGTATTAGACCTATTTTTTATAATCTTTGAGACTAAAGTTAACTTTAAAAGGGTAAGTAAACTTAAGATGTAATATGTTTTAATTATTCCCAAGTTTTAGATTTATGATAGGTATAACTAAGGTGTGGAATTATTCACTTTATATTTTAGTGAATGCTTATAAATTTATTTTGAAGGTTGTGGTTTTAAATCTTTATTTAAGGTTTCAAAATATATTATAAAGTTAATAATTTACACTTAAGTTTTATTATAAACCTTAGTTCTGGTTTAGAACTTTAGTAATTTGATTTTTAGGGTATTAATATTTCTGAAGGAATATAATTATTTCTTACTTAAGAAATGTTATTAAAGAATTTTCAAAAATATATAATGGATAAGGATTTATTATTTTAAAATATTAAAAACTTTTCTACTAATATATTTAGTATTTTTATAGTGTAATATATTTATTCAAGACTTTGAAAATGATTTTTATTTTATTTTTAAGTATTTATATTTATGAAGTTCCATAAAGGATCAATTGTCTTTGAATATTACTTTAAAATTTATTTATAAAAAGATAAGTTATTATTTTTACAAAATAGTAGATTTATTTTTATACATAAAAATGATTTTTATTTGTTTTTAGGATTTTTCCTTATTTTATGAAATTTCTCTTAGGATGTAATGGTGTTAATATTTATCTACATTTTTTTATGTTAACAAGTAAGATCATAATTTTTTATGTATATATTATTCTTGTGGTCATTTTGACATATCATATGTATTTTTGGGATTTTTCTATATTTTTCTAGGGTATAAATTATGTTCAGGGGTAGTTTGGTCATTTAGTGATTTGATAAATATCTTATTTTTTCCTTCGGAATTGGGCCAGGATCGTCTTGGGGTCAAACCCCATACAGTTGCCACTGGACCGACCCATCGGCCCAGTACCCCCCTTCTCTCTCTCTCTCAAGCTTGTTCATCCTCACCCACTCATTCCCCTCTCTGCGACTGGAAGTTCCTCGTCGTCTCCGCTCGATTCCGACCATCTCTAGACCCTCAGGCCGCCGCCGTGTTGCACGTTGAGGTAGTCGACGATGCTACATCGAATATCCTAGCTCGATTCGATCCTCGGGCCCTCTTCTAGCCACGCCGAATCCACTTTGGTGCCTAGGGTTTCGGATGCCGTGTCTTCGCCGTGCTCTAGTGACCTTACGGTTTGCTTGTTGGGTGGTTGGTGTGGTGCTGGTGTTTGTTGATTGCTTGGTTGGTGTGGTGCTGGTGTTCGTTGATTGCTGTCGATTTCCCTTGGGTGCGGGTTGAGCGCCACCGGTGCTCCTCGTGTCGCCCTGCCAATCTTCACCACCGGTCTGCTTCCTCTCCAATCTCTAAGCGAGGACCATGGGTAAGTCTGATTTTTCCTTCCCCTGGTTCTCTGTCTCCCCTTCGATTCCTTACTGTTACTCTGACAAACTCTAATTGGGTTTCTATCCTCTGTTGTTCTATCAAAGCTTGCTAAGATTGGTCCAATAATAATTGGTTATATTAAAAATGTTTGGTTTCAAACATATGTTTGAATGCAACTTAATGGGCTCCTTGTGTGATTTGATGTATACCAATCATGATTTGGTGCTGACAGTGATGTGTGATACTAGATTGTTCATGTGCTATTATGGTTCATCTGTTAGCATGGGGATATATATATCATGAATTTCTTGTCCTATATACTGATGTTATGACAATTGAATTATAAAGGACTCCTAGAGGGTTGGCTAAGAGATGTTCACAAATACTTTTATATGGCAATTCTAGAATCTTTGGACTAGCTGAATTGGTATTGTATCCCAGCCAAACTTTGCTCTTATGTGAACATGGAAATTATAATAGAATGATTCCTAGAAATATTTCCTAGGAAAATGACTTGTTCTATGTCAAATCTGACAGTGTAAAAATGTACAACTTTGATTCCTAGAGATCCTGCTAGGAAAATGATAGATCTACTCTGGCTAAACAACTAGATGGTTAGTTAATGTGACAACTTCCCTTAGTAGTTTCTGTGACTGAGACTGCCACTGTGGTGCCTCCATGTTGAGGTGTGCATAGTGGTAGATCTTGCTTGCATGATCTGCTTCTATGGGTGTTACTGATGGCTAAATCTGTCCCTGGCCAGTGATGTAAAGATTAAGGCTGTGAACACATGTTAGCTTATGTATGTGCTTCCTGTATTGCAGGACAATAACAGTAATGATCTCGTGGTGGACCTTTAAATGATTTCTAAGGATGAAATAATTTCCTAAATTGTTGACTAGGAAGATGATTTGAAGAAAATTGATAATTCTGATGATTCTGGTAATCAAATGATGCTATTGACCTATGCAAGCTTTTGTTGGTGCTTGGATGAATTGCTTAGCATGAGATGGGACTGTTTTATGATGAATTCAGCTAGGGATGCTTTGATTTCTTGTGGAAAATGATTTGGACAACTTGATTAGCTATATAGCCTCTAATGGGTAATTTGTTGCTGTGGTGCCTCACAAGAGTGTGCACAGCAGTGAGTTATCACTTTATGTATGGCTGTGTATGAAGGGAATATGCCCTGAGAGGCAATAATAAAGTGTTTTTTATGTGTATTCCAAGTATATGATAGATGTTTATTTTGCATGCTATAATTGTATTAATACGGAAACGTTAATACATGTGTGTTTAATAAACAAACAGAAAGTTCCTAGTTATGCCTCTCTCATAAACTAGCTCGTTGATTAACAAGATGATCAAGGTTTCCTGATCATGGACATTGGATGTTGTTAATAACGGGATCACAACATTAGTGTAATGGTGTGATGAACATTCATCCGAAGTATAGCATTACGATCAAAGTCATTGAGTTTATATTGCTATAACAACTTACGAAGTGATCCTAATCCTTAGACCATGAGATCATGTCAATCACTAACACGAAGAGTTTCTTGGTAACATCAAACGTCACACCGTAATGTGGTGATTATAAAGATGGATTCAGAACTAATAAAGTGTTATGTTGAGGCTCATGGATCGAGAGTGTAATTTGTTCATCCCGATGACGGATAGATATACTCTGGGCCCTCTCGGTGATATCACATTGATTAGCTTGCAAGCAAGTGATTTGATCACTAGAATGTTATATCACAGGAACGAGAAAAGAGTGCATGTCGGTAACAAGATCAAACTAGGTATGGAGATACCGATGATCGAATCTCGGACATGTAATATATCGTGAAACAAAGGGGTTAAGATACTAGCGTAAAAGGTTCCGACGATCACAAGAAAGTCATCGTTGAATGTGTGGGAGTCAGTATGGGTCTCCAGATCCGCTTCGATTATTGATCGAGAGGGTCTCGATCATGTCCGCATTATTCACGAACCGTAGGGTGACACACGTAAGAGACACCGACATCCAATTGGAGCAAATGTTTCATGCCGAAAGAATGAACAAGCGCGGAATTTATTTCACTAGATCCCAAACAGGTTTTGGTGAAATTGCATAAAGTGGTTATGCATGTGAAATAGAATTCTAGCAAGGGTTATTGTGAATGTTTGTCATTAAAGTAATTGACAAAATTCTGAATAAAATAAAGAGTTTTATTTAATGAGAGTTTGCATTAAATTTGGTGGAAATTTAATGGGAATTTGAGTGGACTTTTGAGTGGAGGGAATTTAAAGGGCATTTTGTGAGTGGAGTGTCCACCCACATGAATGAAGGAGGGAGGGCAGCCCCATGGCGGCCACCCCTTGGTGCCCCTCCTCCTATAAAAGGCCCCTCCTCACTTGTCTCACACACCTCCTCGTGAAGGATCTCTCTCCCCTCTAGAATTTATCCCCATCGTCTCGGACTAGCGAGATACATGTTCCCAGTGGATATTCGGCAAGAAAGATTTGTGCTTCCTGCATCAGGCGAGGAGGCGGAGGTTGCTCGGTGCCTCGAGCGTGTGTGCGAGCACGGATATTTGCGGCGCTAGGACTTCCTCTCGATCTTGAGATCGGCAAGAGATCGTCTACATCAACCACGAGTTGAACTCGTTAAGCTTTGTCGGTCTTCAAGGGTATGTTCTCTCGGATATACATCCGTTGTTTGTATCTAGTAGATAGATCTTGGTATATAGTTCACATCGTAGGAAATTTTTGTTTTCTATCTTGCGAACCCTACAAAGGGTATCGAGCGGATCTGCGTAGATACTTTACACGGGTAGTACACATATGAGTATGTGGGCGATGATGATCATGTTGTTGCTCCTTTGTTGTAATTTTGGATATTGGTGGCATAGTGGGATAAAGCGGCCCGGACAAACTTTACATGTCCTCGCACATGAGACCTGTTCCACGCTTGACATGCAACTAGTTTGCATAAGTGGCTAGCGGGTGTCTGTCTCTCCTACTATAGTCAATATCTATTTTGCAAGCGAGTTGTCAACAATTTGATTATCCTCGTTGTGGTTCATGTTCGTAGATAAGAACGGTTCTATCTCGAAAGCCCTAAGCCACGTAAAACTTGCAATGGATAAATTAGAGGCGTCTAGTTTAGATTGTTGCTGGGCTAGTGTTATGATATGGTAGTGTTGTAAGTAGAAGTATGAGATGATACTCTTACAACACACATATCGTGTAAAATCCATAGACCTTGGATTTACACATATAGGTATGATAGTGATCATACCACGATGCACATGATAGAGATCCTCTGCGAGAACCATATCATTTCACTAATAAACATATGATGTTTGATAGCATCTTATATTGCTTGTTTAGCGCTTTGTTAGCATAATAAGATGATCCCTCATTTAAATATCAAGATAAGAATGTGTTCTTCCTTTAGTATGCACCGATTATGTTTTCGTCGCTCCAAGACATCACGTGATGATCGGGTGTTCTTGGATCCACGACCATATTTCGGGTGTAAAACAGTTACACACGAAATACTAAGGTTCTAACTTGGCGAGCCTAGCATGTACAGACATGGCCTCGGAACACGGACCGAAAGGTTAAGCATGAGTCATATAGTTGATATGATGCCCATTTGATGCTCGCCTTTGAAGCTATACCGACTCACGTGATGATCAGACTTGGTGTAGTGGATTTGGTTCATGTAATCACCAAAAAGGCACGAGGGATGTCGTTTTTGAGTGGGAGTTCATTCATAATATAGATTATTTGAACTCAATCTATCATACACTTAGTCTAAACTTTACAAATTCTGTTGTAGTTGGCACCACCTGCTTTTAATTTCAATGTGTTCATGGAGAAAGAGAAACTAGCAACGAACGGTAGCAAATTTACCGAATGGGCCATGAATTTGAGGATTCTCCTCTCTGCTGCACAAAAGCAATATGTGCTAGAAGCGCCGTTAGGCCCCCCAACTTTAGATGATGCCCCTGATGAGGAGAAGAATGTCTATCAGACTCGTCAGGAGGACCACAACTTAGTTCATTGCGGAATATTGTATGGGCTAGAGCCGGAACTTCGAAAGCGTTTCAAAAACGGCAATGCATTTGATACAATGGGTGAGTTGAAAATGATTTTCGACACACATCTTTGCTGTGAGAGCTACAACGCTTGAGAAAAGTTCTTTAGCTGCATGATGGAAGAGCACAACTCGTTAGTGAGCATGTACTCAAGATGTCGGGTTCGCCGATAAGCTTGTGTCCTTGGGAATATCGATTCCCATTGACTTAGGCATCCATCGTGTTCTGGTCTCGCCACCTAGCTATAAGAGCTTCGTGATGAACTATAATATGCAAGGCATGAAGAAGTCTCTCCCGAGCTTCCAATGCTTAAAACTGCAGTGTAGATCAAAAGGAACATCAAGTGTTGATGATCAATAGGAACACTGGTTTCAAGAAAGACAAGAAGGGAAAACGGAAGGGAAGTAAGGCGGCAAGCTGTTGCAGCGCTGAAAAAACCCGAGTTGGACCTAAGTCGATTCCGAAGTGCTACTATTGTAAGGGGGCCCTTTGGGCATAAGCGCCCCAAGTATCTGGCGAGACAAGAAGGCCGGCAAGGCAAACAAAGGTATATATGATATACATGTTATTGATGTGTACTTGACTAGTGCTCGCGTAGCACACGGGTATTTGATACCGTTCAGTTGCTAATATTTGTAACTCGAATCGTGGGTTGCGAACAAGCGACCTCTAGCAAGGGTGAGGTCATGATGCGTGTCGGCAATGGATCAAGCATTGATGTGATCGCCGTCGAACGCCTCTCCACTTGCCGTCGGGATTAGTTATAAACTTGAATAAATGTTATCGGTGCCTGCGAGCATGAACATTGTATCTGGATCGTGTTTGATGCGAAGTGGTTATTCATTTAAATCCGAGAACAATGGTTGTTCCATTTATATGAATGAAATCTTTTATGGTCATGCACCGATGATGAATGGTTTATTTCTATTAGATCTCGATGATAATGTTACACATATTCATAATGTTGATGCTAAAAGGATTAAACTTAATGACGATATATCCGCATATATGTGGCACTGCCGTCTAGGTCATATGGGCGTTAAACGCATGAAGAAGCTCCATTCGGATGGACTTTTGGAATCACTTGATTATGAATCATTTGATACATGTGAGCCATGCCTTATGGGCAAGATGACTAGAACGCCGTTTTCCGGTTCAATGGAGCAGGCGATTTATTGGAAATCATACATTCGATGTATGTGGTCCAATGAGTGTGTCGGCCGAGGTGGATATCGTTATTTTGTTACTTTTACGGATGATTTGAGTAGATACGGTTATATCTACTTGATGAAACACAAGTCGAAACCTTTGAAAAGTTCAAGGAATTTCGAATGAAGTGGAAAATCATCGTAATAGAAAGATCAAATTTCTACGGTCCGACCGTGGAGGTGAGTATCTAAGTTACGAGTTTAGCACTCACATGAAAGAGTGTGGAATTGTTTCACAACTCACACTGCGGAACACCACAGCGAAATGGTGTGTCGAACGTCGTGTCGTACTTTATTAGATATGGTTCGATCTATGATGTCTCGGGACTTGCCGTTGTCATTTTGGGGTTATGCACTAGAAACTGCTGCATTCACTTTAAATCGGGCACCATCTAAATCCGTTGAAAAGACACCATATGAATTGTGGTTTGGAAACAAACCTAAGCTATCATTTCTTAAAGTTTGGGGATGCGATGTTTATGTGAAGAAACTTCAACCGGATAAACTCAAACCCAAAGCGGAAAAATGCGTCTTCATAGGATACCCTAAAGAAACTATTGGGTATTCCTTCTATCACGATCCGAGGGCAAGGTTTTTGTTGCCAGAATGGATCCTTTCTAGAGAAAGAGTTTCTCATGAAAGGTGTGAGTAGTCGAAAGGTAGAACTCGAAGAGGTTGTGGAACCTTCTCTTCAAAGTATGGCGAGTAGCGCTTGGGCGGAAGTTGTTCGAGTTGGCTCCACCTGCTGAAGAGGAACTAATGATAATGATCATGAAACTCCGAAAGAGTACTACCGAACCTCGCAGGTCAAGCAGACGCGTCCCGACTCAGACGGAAATCTGTCATGAATTTCACGGTTGATGAAAATGATGACCTGCGACGTATGAAGAAGCGATGATGAGCCGGATTCCAACAAATGGTTAGAAGCCATGAAATCTGAGATGGAATCCATGTATGAAAATCAAGTTTGGAACTTGGTGGAATTACCTCACGACGAAAGGCCGTGGAGAACAAATGGATTTTCAAAAGGAAAAGCGTCTTGATGGTAATGTGACCGTCTATAAAGCTCGACTTGTCGCAAAGGGGTTTCGACAAATTCAAGGAGCTGACTACGATGAGACTTTCTCTCCCGTAGCGATGCTAAAGTCAGTTAGGATTATGTTAGCAATTGCTGCATATTTCGATTATGAGATATGGCAGATGGATGTCAAAACCACGTTTCTCAATGGTAATATTTAAGAAGAGTTGTATATGATACAACCAAAGGGTTTTGTCGATCCTAAGGATGCTAACAAGGTGTGCAAGCTTCAGCGATCCATCTATGGATTGAAGCAAGCATCACGAAGTTGGAATCTACGCTTTGATGAGGTGATCAAAGAGTTTGGATTTGTCCAAACTTATGGAGAAGCTTGTATTTACAAGAAAGTGAGTGGGAGTAATGTGGCATTTCTGATATTATATGTGGATGACATATTATTGATCGGAAATGATATAGATCTTTTAAACAGTTTTAAAAGTTATCTAAAAGAAATTTTCAATGAAGGACCTAGGTGAAGGTCATACATATTAGGCATAAAGATCTATAGAGATAGATCTAGGCGCCTAATAGGGCTATCGCAAAGTACATACCTTGATAAGATTTTAAAGAAGTTTAAAATGGACGAAGTAAGAAGGGTTCTTACCTATGTTGCAAGGCAAGACATTGAGTAAGACTCAAAGTCCGGCTTCAGCGGAAGAAAGAGAGATAATGGACAAAGTCCCCTATGCTTCAGCCATAGGCTCTATAATGTACGCCATGCTATGTACAAGACCGGATGTGGCACATGTTATTAGTTTGACTAGTAGGTACCAATCGGATCCAGGTTCTAACATCGATAGCGGTCAAGAATATCCTTAAGTACTTACGAAGAACTAAGGATATGTTTCTTGTATACGGAGGTGAAGAAGAGCTCGTCGCTAAGTGTTATGTCGACGCTAGCTTTGACACCGATCCGGATGAATCTAAGTCTCAATCCGGATACGTATTTCTCATGAATGGCGGAGCGGTTAGTTGGAGGAGCTCCAAACAACCTGTGGTAGCGGATCAACAACGGAGGTCGAATATGTTGTCGCTTGAGCGGCTCAGAAGCGATTTGATGAAGGAGTTCATATCCGAACTAGGAGTGGTGGCAAACGTTGGACCCAATGGTGATCTATTGTGACAACAATGGTGCCATTGCCAATGCCAAAGAGCCAAGGTCTCACAAGCATTCCAAGCATATTAAGTGCGGTTTCACTCCATCCATGAGCATGTCAAGGATGGAGATATAAAGATTTAGAAGTACATACGGATCTCAATGTAGCATCCGTTGACTAAAACTCTCCCTAGAGCAAAACATGATCAACACCGTAACTCAATGGGTGTTAGATTTATCACTATGTAACTAGATTATTGTCTCTAGTGCAAGTGGGAGATCAAGGAATATGCCCCGAGAGGCAATAATAAAGTGTTTATTATGTGTATTCCAAGTATATGATAGATGTTTATTTTGCATGCTATAATTGTATTAATACGGAAACGTTAATACATGTGTGTTTAATAAACAAATGTAAAGTTCCTAGTTATGCCTCTCTCATAAACTAGCTCGTTGATTAACAAGATGATCAAGGTTTCCGATCATGGACATTGGATGTTGTTAATAACGGATCACAACATTAGAGTAATGGTGTGATGAACATTCATCCAAGTATAGCATTACGATCAAAGTCATTGAGTTATATTGCTATAACAACTTACGAAGTGATCCTAATCCTTAGACCATGAGATCATGTCAATCACTAACACCTAAGAGTTTCTTGATAACATCAAACGTCACCGTAATGGGTGATTATAAAGATGGATTCAGAACTAATAAAGTGTTATGTTGAGGCTCATGGATCGAGAGTGGAATTTGTTCATCCTGACGGATAGATATACTTTGGGCCCTCTCGGTGATATCACATTGATTAGCTTGCAAGCAAGTGATTTGATCACTAGAATGTTATATCACAGAACGAAAAGAGTGCATGTCGATAACGAGATCAAACTAGGTATGGAGATACCGATGATCGAATCTCGGACATGTAATATATCGTGAAACAAAGGGGTTAAGATACTAGCGTAAAGGTTCCGACGATCACAAGAAAGTCATCGTTGAATGTGTGGAGTCGATGGGTCTCAGATCCCGCTCGATTATTGATCCGAGAGGGTCTCGATCATGTCCGCATTATTCATGAACCGTAGGGTGACACACTTAAGAGACAACGACATCCAATTGGAGCAAATGTTTCATGTCGAAAGAATGAACAAGCGGAATTTATTTCACTAGATACCAAAGCGGTTTTCGGGTGAAATTGCATAAAGTGGTTATGCATGTGAAATAGAATTCTAGCAAGGGGTTATTTGTGAATGTTTGTCATTAAATTAATTGACAAAATTCTGAATAAAATAAAAGAGTTTTATTTAATGAGAGTTTTCATTAAATTTGGTGGAAATTTAATGGGAATTTGAGTGGACTTTTGAGTGGAGGGAATTTAAAGGGCATTTTGTGAGTGGAGTGTCCACCCACATGAATGAAGGAGGGGAGGGGGAAGCCCCCATGGCCGGCGGCCACCCCCTTGGGTGCCCCCTCCTCCTATAAAAGGAGCCCCTGTGGCATCCCGCAAAACCACTACTAGAAAATCGCGTTGTTTTTGTGCATTGCATCATCATTACATCATCATGCATATTAATTTTACCTGAAACTATGTTGCGAAAGACTATGTTTTTCCGAAACTAGCCCTCCTTCTATTTCAAATTAAACCCCCGGCTGCGTTCGGATATTTTGTTTGTCTAAAAACTAGTTACAAAAATGTATTGCAAATTAATTAAAATATTAAATTATTTTAGTGGGGGCAGTCGAACGGGCCGACCCGACCCGAACGACCACCCCCAGAACCAAAAACGGTCCACCTAATCAGCCCCCTCTAAATCCTAAAGTTACCAACCTATCTACCCACACCCACCGGCCACCTCACCCGGACCAATCGCTGGACGCCACGTCACCTCTCCCCTTCCCCCTAGCCTATCAAACTATGCCACCTCACCTGGCCTAATCCACTCCCCCCACTCCCCCACCACACACACACAGCACACACACAAACCCACACACCGCACGCGCCCTGCCCCCTCTTCCACCTGCCCGCGTGGCCCCTCCCCTGACGCGCCCTTGGCCTCACCTGGCCCCATCCCCTGTCCCCTACTCAGCCCACGCAACCCGGCCTCGACCTCTCTCTCCCCCACGTCCGTCTTCCTCCTCTAGCCCCTCTGCCTCGCGCACTTCCTCTCCTTCTCCTCCGCTGGCTCCGCGCCTCGGCCCGCCCTCTCCCCGCCTCACCTTCCCACCCTCCCCTCCCGGCCAAGCTCCGCCTCAGCCTTCCCTCCTCTCCAAGAAGCTGCCACACAAGGCCGCCTCCCCGAGCTCGCTGTCTCCCTCCAGCCGCCCACCTTCCTCGCCCGCTGCAGCGCCTTCCTCCTTCCTCCGTCCGACGAGCACTCGCCACCGCTGGCTCCCGCCGCCTGCCGCCCGCCCCGCCTCCTCGTCTGCCAAGATCCTTCCCGACAACGACGTTGCCTGCCGCTGCCCTCCTCCGCCTGCCCTGCCCGGCTCGGCCGACCTCGCCAACCGCCGCCTGAGCGAGCCAGCCGCTGCCAGCCATCTCCACCGGCATCCTCTTTCCTCCGCCTGCTCTCCTTCACCCGCCCACCGGGCGCGCCAGATGCGCCTCTCTCCGCCGACGCCACTGCCTCCTCCTCGCTCCGCCACGGCGACCACCGCCAGTGCCGCTCCTCTCATCCTCTGCCGCCACGTGTTGTTGCTGTCCCCGAGCTCGCTGCGTGCCCATCTCGTCGCTCACGCTGCCGCCTGCTCGTCCGGTGTCACCAAGACCGCCGCCTCGACGACACCTGCCTCGCCCCATCTTTGCTGCTAGTCTGACGCGAGGCCCATGTTCTGTACTCTGGGTGTTGCCCAGCATGTATGTGGCTTTGATATAATGGAAGCATAAATGCCCTATGGTAGTAACCGTGTCTGCCTAGTGCTAAGGTCCTGGTGTACATCACGTCGACAAGATCGCCACCGACAATGGAACCGCGACACTCCAAGCTCTCCGTCCCGGCGTCCGAAGACCGTGAAGCGTCGAGACCCCCTTCACGGATACGAGACCCCGAAGAACCGCGCAAGACCTCGGGCGCGAGACTCCAAGACCGTACCGAGCCGAAGGTGTCCGGATAATCCCCGACAAGAACTCCATCACGGAACATCAAGTACTCCGACAGGGAACCCTGAAGACCTCGGTGACGAGCCCCAAGTTCGCCTCCGATAATCAAGATGGTACCCCAAGATCTCCATCGTATGTGTCGAGCCCAACACCAAAGCGATGACAAGATCTACCGATGACCGAGAACCCTGACGCCAAGATCGCTACCGGAACGACAAGCACTTCGCCGTCGCACGCCAAGTCCTTCATCCCGAACGACATGACCGTCGACATGACCCGAAGACCTCGGAACGCCAAGTTCTACCCCGTTATCTGAGAACAACCCCGGAGTTCGAGAACGTTCCCGTCGGACCCTGGACCCTGAGACCGACCCCGAACCCCGGAACCCCAAGACCCTAATGTGTGACCCTTATCCGAGAACCCTATTTTTATAAATGCCCTCTATATGATTGTTGCATAATAATTGTTCATGCATGCATACATGCCATGTGGTTTGGGGGCCTTATGCCGATTCACCATATAATTAAATATGGGGCCCATATGCGGGCAAATCTAGTCTCATATCGGCCTCATTTAAATTTGTGTAGCGAACCGGTATCTTATCTTGCCTTGTTAAACAACATTTAAATTGCGGGGTAGCTAAACAACATGAACCACCTAACTGATTGTCGGGACCTCGGTTCCACTTAATATTGACCTAATTGCACGTACTTTTGCCATGTCATACATCATACATGCATCATGCCGATCTTCTGCCGTTGTATTAAATATTGCAACCGGTGTTTATTCTAGTGTTTTGCTTCTTCGCGAATAAGGCCGTTGAGTTGATGCGAGTGTCGACCCGATCTTCGGTTGAACCTTCGACAATGTTTTAGGCGAGCATCTCCCCCTTTCTACCTATCTTACTTTTATAGTATTTATTCCCTCCTGTTGATCTATTGCTATCTGTGTTGCGATGCTTTAGTTTCCGTACCTGTGATATACCGTGCAGCCCTATATTGCCTTGGACACATCCTATTACCTGTTGTTTGGTAGATAGTTGGACTTGCTGCGTCAGAAGTCGCTGTTGCTGTTGCGTGTCGCCATGTTCCACAGTTGTTGGGGTAATGCCGCATGTTTGTTGTTGGAGTTGATCATAGTTTTACTTATCGTTCACTTTAATTCCTGTTTAACAACTAAAATTGAAGTAAGAAGAGGCATCGGTGGGTGATAGATAATATTTGGTTTCCGAACGCCCACTTGTGTCCCGTAGGACCCCGAGTACTTGATACATGTTCCTTGATTTATCGCGCTATCCACATCCGGGAGGTATATGGGACCCCCCTGAGCCAGAGCTTGATTCAGTCTTATTTCTTGGGGCCACAAACTAGTTTGAGGTTTTATTTACTATCCTGTACTTATGCCATGCTACTTCTGTATTTACAATTGTGCGACAGATAATCACTGCATGTTTAGGTAAGCGGAGTGATTACGCTATCGACACCGAGTTTTCGGGTTCCCGCCATGTACCATTGTCGCAAACCTTGAGTCCGTCTCGAGCTAGCTTACCGTTGCTATGGTAAGACTCAAGGGTGGCCTCAAATATTTCTGAATCATGTGATTGCTTAGTCGTGAAAGCCTCGTTGGGTTTTGATTTGGTTTTTCCGAGGTTGATCGAGCGTGTGTTGCTATTGGTGCACCCCGGCCGGGTAAAACTTTCTGAAAGCCGTGTCCGCGGATATGGACGACTTGGAGCACAGTATCTCGACCATAGACAAGCATAACTAAAGTTTATTGCTATAAATTTGACTTTATAATGACTAGTAATCAGCTTCACTATAATGGAATGGCTAAATAATACTTCCCACAATTGCTTGCTTGGTTTGTCGCTTGCGAAAATTGTACCTGACTAGTAAATATTGCAACTACAACGGAATGGCTGAATAAAAGTACCAACAACTGTTGGGTTTTGGGTTATCTCATGTTAACTGTATCTGACTAGTAAGTGTTGCAACTATAACGGAATGATTAACCAAAAGTGTCCACTGCTTACTTTATCAGGACGATTATCTAAACCTGACTAGTAAAGTGCCGCAACTATAACTGAATAAGTAAAACTGCCAACTGTGTGAGTTCCTCGGTTGACTTCCTCGTTTGGTCTCGAGGGGGAAACGCCATGATGGGTTTGTTTGATGATAGTATCAGGTTGGATCCGAATAGGTCTTCCTCACCCCTCTCTGATAGCCGCCAGTAGTATCGAGTCTCTATAGGTTGTTTAGTGCATGCTGCCGCTGCCGCTCAGTCCACCATACCTATGTAGGCGAGGACCGCCGAATTCTAGTCTCGCCGTGTCTTGGCCTCGCATCGACGCCTCTTTTTCCTTTGCCCTTAGAAGGCACCCCTTTTGTTTAAGATGGTTTTGAGATCTCCTTCGTTAGCAGGGTTACCCTTCCGGCTGGTCCTAGGCAGGGTTATGGACGCCATTGGTTATTCTTCAAGGCTCTTAGCCCCATTTGCATCTTGTCTAGTGGACGCCCATCGCTTTTCAAGGTGATTTGGATCTTTGTACCGTATATTTGTATTCTTGACTCATGGAGTCGTGTTGTATATATATCTGTCCTGTGGGTCCCATCGAGGACTGTTGTGTAATGTTATTACTTCGTTTTCCACCCGCACGAAAGTGCTCGGGCACCTTTTGAATCGCTTTATGCGGGTTTGGCGGGTTTCGCTAAAACTTGCATAGGTCCGATTCGAGGGTGTTAGAGTGGTATCGAGCTCAAAGGTTGCGATACCCCACAAGTCCAGCCTGTAGGATAACCTAGCTAACGGCCGAAGTAGAGTGTCAAAACTATTTTTGAAAAATCGGTTGGATAGTTCTGATTAGGTCTGAATTTACATCTTACCCCTCTGCTATTCTCCTCTTACCTCTACGTGTTTTGAGTCCGCTCTCATCTCTTTCTTCGAGTCCAGGAATTCTCGTGGTTGGGCTCCGTCGTACCTTCAGGGTTTCGCTTCCCCCTTTGATAACGGTGTTGCTACATCTGGTCTCCATGCTATCCGAAGAATCTTTCGTCTGGTGGACCATTCTTTGTACCTTGTTTGTGCCTTCCGGTGTTTTTCGACGCGACGACATCCTCTACGCCAGATCCGATGCAGAGTCTGCATCACTCCTTTTTTTCCGAACCTCGCTTGTCGAGATCTTCAGTCTGATTCCGAGAATGGTTGCACGCTTTTCTACTGATTGTGCGGAGTAATAGTTCGGGTGCGTGATGGATTGGCCCCCATGCCGACTACCCTTTCTATTCGCTCTTGTACATTGAAGTGGGATAGGCCGCATCTTTTCTCACCTTCTATCGAAGTTAGAGGTGGCTTTATTTGTTGATACCTCTACCTTCGACCTTTTTGTTCCCGGAGTGTTCTCTCGACGATCACGGACAAAGACCTCTTGTTAGTGGTGTCGCGAGGATCTACACGAAGCGAGAAGATGCAGATCGCCGGCCTTCCTTCCGGTACCATGAGGCGGATCTCGAGGGCGAGATCCATTGTTAGTGGTGTCGAATTGTGGCATCCCGCAAAACCACTACTAGAAAATCGCGTTGTTTTTGTGCATTGCATCATCATTACATCATCATGCATATTAATTTTACCTGAAACTATGTTGCGAAAGACTATGGTTTTCCGAAACTAGCCCTCCTTCTATTTCAAATTAAACCCCCGGCTGCGTTCGGATATTTTGTTTGTCTAAAAACTAGTTACAAAAATGTATTGCAAATTAATTAAAATATTAAATTATTTTAGTGGGGGCAGTCGAACGGGCCGACCCGACCCGAACGACCACCCCCAGAACCAAAAACGGTCCACCTAATCAGCCCCCTCTAAATCCTAAAGTTACCAACCTATCTACCCACACCCACCGGCCACCTCATCCGGACCAATCGCTGGACGCCACGTCACCTCTCCCCTTCCCCCTAGCCTATCAAACTATGCCACCTCACCTGGCCTAATCCACTCCCCCACCACACACACACAGCACACACACACAAAACCACACACCGCACGCGCCCTGCCCCCTCTTCCACCTGCCCGCGTGGCCCCTCCCCTGACGCGCCCTTGGCCCCACCTGGCCCCATCCCCTGTCCCCCACTCAGCCCACGCAACCCGGCCTCGACCTCTCTCTCCCCCGCGTCCGTCTCCCTCCTCTAGCCCCTCTGCCTCGCGCACTTCCTCTCCTTCTCCTCCGCCCGCCCGGCCGCTGCTGGCCGCCCTCCTCTCCCCGCTCTGCACTTCCCCACCCCTCCCCGGCCAAGCTCCGCCAGCGCCTCTCCCTCTCCAAGAGTCGCCAAGGCCGCCTCCAGTGAGCTTCGCTGCCCTGCTCAAGCCCGCCACCTTCCTCGCCGGCAGCCTCCTCCTCCTCCTCCGACGAGCACCTGCCACCGCGGGCTCGCCGCCTCGCCGCCGCCCGCCCGCCTCGCTCACACAAGATCCCTTCCGACAACGACGCGGCCTGGCGCCGCTGCCCTCCTCCGCTTCGCCGGCCGGCCACTTCGTGACCTCCCTCGCCAACCGCCGCCCGAGCGACGCTGCGCTGGCCAGCCCCATCTCCACTGCCTCCTCCGCCTCTCCGCCGCCTCCTTCACTGCCCTCGCGCCAGATGCGCCCCCTCTCCGGCCGACGCGCCTCACCGGCCTCCTCCTCGCCGTCCCGCCGCCGGTGACCACCGCCCAGGCCGCGGCCTCTCCTCCTCCTCTGCGCCGCCACCGTGTTGCTGTCCCCGAGCTCGCCGTGCCCATCTCGTCGGGCTCACGCCGTCGCCTGCGCCTCGTCTGTGTGTCACCAGCACCTGCCGGCCTCGACGACACCTGCCTCGCCCCATCTTTGCTGCTAGTCTGACGCGAGGCCCATGTTCTGTACTCTGGGTGTTGCCCAGCGTGTATGTGGCTTTGATATAATGGAAGCATAAATGCCCTATGGTAGTAACCGTGTCTGCCTAGTGCTAAGGTCCTGGTGTACATCACGTCGACAAGATCGCCACCGACAATGGAACCGCGACACTCCAAGCTCTCCGTCCCGGCGTCCGAAGACCGTGAAGCGTCGAGACCCCCTTCACGGATACGAGACCCCGAAGAACCGCGCAAGACCTCGGGCGCGAGACTCCAAGACCGTACCGAGCCGAAGGTGTCCGGATAATCCCCGACAAGAACTCCATCACGGAACATCAAGTACTCCGACAGGGAACCCTGAAGACCTCGGTGACGAGCCCCAAGTTCGCCTCCGATAATCAAGATGGTACCCCAAGATCTCCATCGTATGTGTCGAGCCCAACACCAAAGCGATGACAAGATCTACCGATGACCGAGAACCCTGACGCCAAGATCGCTACCGGAACGACAAGCACTTCGCCGTCGCACGCCAAGTCCTTCATCCCGAACGACATGACCGTCGACATGACCCGAAGACCTCGGAACGCCAAGTTCTACCCCGTTATCTGAGAACAACCCCGGAGTCCGAGAACGTTCCCGTCGGACCCTGGACCCTGAGACCGACCCCGAACCCCGGAACCCCAAGACCGTCGAGACCCTAATGTGTGACCCTTATCCGAGAACCCTATTTTTATAAATGCCCTCTATATGATTGTTGCATAATAATTGTTCATGCATGCATACATGCCATGTGGTTTGGGGGCCTTATGCCGATTCACCATATAATTAAATATGGGGCCGATATGCGGGCAAATCTAGTCTCATATCGGCCTCATTTAAATTTGTGTAGCGAACCGGTATCTTATCTTGCCTTGTTAAACAACATTTAAATTGCGGGGTAGCTAAACAACATGAACCACCTAACTGATTGTCGGGACCCCGGTTCCACTTAATATTGACCTAATTGCATCGTACTTTTGCCATGTCATACATCATACATGCATCATGCCGATCTTCTGCCGTTGTATTAAATATTGCAACCGGTGTTTATTCTAGTGTTTTGCTTCTTCGCGGATAAGGCCGTTGAGTTGATGCGAGTGTCGACCCGATCTTCGGTTGAACCTTCGACAATGTTTCAGGCGAGCATCTCCCCCTTTCTACCTATCTTACTTTTATAGTATTTATTCCCTCCTGTTGATCTATTGCTATCTGTGTTGCGATGCTTTAGTTTCCGTACCTGTGATATACCGTGCAGCCCTATATTGCCTTGGACACATCCTATTACCTGTTGTTTGGTAGATAGTTGGACTTGCGCGTCGTAGTCGCTTGCTCAAGTGCTGTTGCGTGTCGCCATGTTCCACAGTTGTTGGGGTAATGCCGCATGTTTGTTGTTGGAGTTGATCATAGTTTTACTTATCGTTCACTTTAATTCCTGTTTAACAACTAAAATTGAAGTAAGAAGAGGCATCGGTGGGTGATAGATAATATTTGGTTTCCGAACGCCCACTTGTGTCCCGTAGGACCCCGAGTACTTGATACCTGTTCCTTGATTTATCGCGCTATCCACATCCGGGAGGTATATGGGACCCCCGTGAGCCAGAGCTTGATTCAGTCTTATTTCTTGGGGCCACAAACTAGTTTGAGGTTTTATTTACTATCCTGTACTTATGCCATGCTACTTCTGTATTTACAATTGTGCGACAGATAGCACACTGTACTGTTTAGGTAAGCGGAGTGATTACGCGGTATCGACACCCCGAGTTTTCGGGTTCCCGCCATGACCATTGTCGCAAACCTTGAGTCCGTCTCGAGCTAGCTTACTTGCTATGGTAAGACTCCAAGGGGTGGCCCCCTGAAATATTTCTGAATCATGTGATTGCTTAGTCGTGAAAGCCTCGTTGGGTTTTGATTTGGTTTTTCCGAGGTTGATCGAGCGTGTGTTGCTATTGGTGCACCCCGGCCGGGTAAAACTTTCTGAAAGCCGTGTCCGCGGATATGGACGACTTGGAGCACAGTATCTCGACCATAGACAAGTATAACTAAAGTTTATTGCTATAAATTTGACTTTATAATGACTAGTAATCAGCTTCACTATAATGGAATGGCTAAATAATACTGCCCACAATTGCTTGCTTGGTTTGTCGCTTGCGAAAATTGTACCTGACTAGTAAATATTGCAACTACAACGGAATGGCTGAATAAAAGTACCAACAACTGTTGGGTTTTGGGTTATCTCATGTTAACTGTATCTGACTAGTAAGTGTTGCAACTATAACGGAATGATTAACCAAAAGTGTCCACTGCTTACTTTATCAGGACGATTATCTAAACCTGACTAGTAAAGTGCCGCAACTATAACTGAATAAGTAAAACTGCCAACTGTGTGAGTTCCTCGGTTGCCTTCTTCGTTTGGTCTCGAGGGGGAAATGCCAGGATGGGTTTGTTTGATGATAGTATCAAGTTGGATCCGAATAGGTCTTCCTCACCCCTCTCTGATAGCCGCCAGCAGTATCGAGTCTCTATAGGTTGTTTAGTGCATGCCGCCGCTGCCGCTCAGTCCATCATACCTGTGTAGGCGAGGACCGCCGAATTCTAGTCTCGCTGTAATCGGCCTCAAGATCGACGCCTTCTTTTCCTTTGCCCTTTGTCGGCACCCTTTGTTTAAGTGTTTTGAGATCGCCGTCGTTAGCGGGGTTACCCTTCCGCTTGGCCTCGGGCAGGTTATGGACGCCATTGGTTATTCTTCAGGGCTCTTAGCCCCATTTGCATCTTGTCCGTAGTCGGACGCTCCATCGTTTTCAAGGTGATTTGAATCTTTGTACCGTATATTTGTATTCTTGACTCATGGAGTCGTGTTGTATATATATATCTGTTCTGTGGGTCCCATCGAGGACTGTTGTGTAATGTTATTACTTCGTTTTCCACCCGCACGCAAGTGCCTGGTGGGCACCTTTGAATCGTTTCTATGCGGGTTTGGCGGGTTTCGCTAAAACTTGCATAGGTCCGATTCTGAGGGTGTTACAGCCCCCCTCCTCACTTGTCTCACACACCTCCTCGTAAAGGATCTCTCTCCCCCTCTAGAATTTATCCCCCATGGTCTCGCACTAGCGAGATACATGTTCCCGGTGGCTATTCGGCAAGAAAGAGTTGTGCTTCCGCTGCATCGCTGGAGCGAGGAGGCGGAGGTTTCTCGGAGCCTCGAACGTGTGTGCGAGCACGGATGCGCTGCTGATTTGCGGCGCTAGGACTTCCTCTCGATCTTGAGATCGGCAAGAGATCGTCTACATCAACCACGAGTTGAACTCGTTAAGCTTTGTCGGTCTTCAAGGGTATGTTCTCTACGGATATACATCCGCCCGTTGTTTGTATCTAGTAGATAGATCTTGGTATATAGTTCACATCGTAGGAAATTTTTTGTTTTCTATGCTGCGAACCCTACAGTGTAGTTCTCTCATTTTGTTCTAGTGATATTCCCCTATCTGAATGTAGGGGTCTCAACCTAATAAGGTAGATTTCTCCTGTGTTTACAATGCTAGTCCCTGGATCAATAGCTAGCATCCACAGTTAAGATGTAATATCAAGAAACAAAGGTCATAATATAACTTTATAACCAGGAATAACATAATTTTATTACATCTTTCATAGCTCATATGGCTATTACATTACATTGCAGCGGAATAACTATAAGCATGGGGTCCTTCATCTTCAAAGTGCCACAGTGTATGTTGGTTGTAGACTTTGTAATCCTAAACAATCAATCTTCACTAAAATCAATCAAACCTGCAACATTACAAGTTACTGCCACAAGGGTCAATACATTTGAATTGTATTGGCAAGTGATACTATGGTAGTATAGTGGAATCTATCATCTATATGCATTTGGCTAAGTGAAGTTGAGGCTTGCATTGCTCAAAATAGATTTTTCTTATCATTTTGAAAATACTAAGTTTTTGCTTGACAAAATCATTTTTCTCAATCAAAGATTGAAGATCCTTTCCAAGGCATCTACCAATCAAAGATTTAAGATTTCAAACAACCCTTGTTCAATCCACAAGTTTTTAACTTAGAAATTTGAATGATGAGATTCTTGATTGCTTCCATGTCTTGATGCTCAAATTGTCCTTTACCAGGGACATGGCTAAGTACTTAGATTTTACACTCTGCAGAGGTGGTGCACTTTCCCCACAAGACTTGGTTTCCCAAGACAAAATCTTTCAGAAGCCTTCCCTTAGACCAAAATGGACGCGCTCCAACCTATCAAACACTACCACCCACTGTCCAGATGGCTAAGTTCTTGCAACCTATATGATCATGGCAGAGCCCATATTGCCAAGTGGTTGCACTTGAAGCTTCTCAACATTTGACATCTCAAATCTCTTTGTTCCTGGGTGGCATACCACAAGTGAGATACACAATCCAAGTCCATGGACTTGTGAACCACTCAACCAATCACCACCAAGCTATCCCATTCCACCTAGGTGATTCATTAACTTAGTTGTTTTATTAGACAAAATCACAAGTCCTCAGACTTAGAATATTTTTCCATAGTGTGAATATATATTCCACCCATGCTTTCTATTAGCTAGGCTAAGCTTGGTAGTAGTAGGAATCTCTAACTTAGGAAAATCCTACTAAGGATTCATCTACTAGGATTTCCTATAGTAAGGTTTACACTTAGCAAAATTTCCATGCAAGTTTTACTTAGCAAAATCACTAATGCATAGAGAAAGTAATGGGACAAAAAGTATGAAGCATCACTTGCCTTTTTGGTAGAGGGTATAGGTTCACTCTTTGTCCTTGCAACAATCACACTCCTCAAGTCACTACAAATCAATCAAGCAAGGCACAAACTCAATCTACCAATCAAGCAAAACAACACATAAAATGACAAAGTCAAAGTAATGCATGTAAGCATGCAAAAGATGGTTCTAATTACAAAGGTGGTTTCCACTAGGCTTCTAAACTTTGTAAGTTCCAAATTGGTCAGTTACCAAAATGGCAAAGTCATTAGTTAGAGGGTTTTGCCCAAAAACTATATTTAAAAATCCATTCAATATTTTATATGGTGGAAAATGGTTTTATCAAATAAAAAATCTTTAAGTTTCTCACAAAAAGTTTCTAACTCTCAAGTCTTGGTGTTTTGGTTCAGTAGGTTTGGTCCAAACTATTTTCTCAAAGTTTTCTTTCCATAAACATTTTCATAATAAACCTAATAATTTTATTTGGCTACAAAATGTCTAAGTCAAATAATCTATCATAAACTTTAACAAAATAATTTTCAACACCAAGGGTTGGTTCCTAGGGTCATTAAGATCACATCAAACCATTTTGCAAAAGTTTTGACCCCAAAATCAATTTTAAACAATTTTTCTACTCTAAACAAGTACACAAATGTTTCTGCAAATTCAAACAAGCTAACAGATACTATTTGCTGAACTAAGGGCATGGTTGGCTAGGGCTTGTTCTCCTGATTCCAACGGTACCAAATTTGCAATTTTTGGACATGTGGTTTGAAAGTTACAGGGGTTTGAAGTTTGCAAATAATTCTGTTTTCAAATTTGTTTTTAAACAGAATAGGTGACACACGGCACACTCTGGTTGGACGGTACCGGTTCGGGGTGGATCACGGTGCAGACCGTCGGATCTAAGCAGATCGTATGGCCCAGATCACGTACCCTTTCGCGTTTAAGTTATTCTATCCTATCCATCAGATCGGGATCAGACGGCTGTGGGGTGCTTGACCTTAGACGGGCGGCGGCAAGGCTGCGGCTGGTATGAGCGACGACGATGGCGGCGCCGGTGAAATAGGAAGCGAGGGAGGAGGAAAGGTGCTCACCGGAATCGATGACGCTTGCTGATGCTCAACGTGGTACTGGTTGATGAAGGGGCGCACGGGGCTGTCCTTGATTGCTCGCCGGAGACGAGCTGGGCTTCGGGCGGTTCAGGAGGTCGTCGAGGGCGAGGATAGGGGCGTCCTAGGACAAATGGAAGATGCTGTTAGGTTCGCACGAGCCTGGAGATCATCATCGTGTCCACGGGGAAAGGAGGGGAGGTCAGGTACTACCTGGGGACGTCGTCGGAGAAGAGGGCAGACGGCGGTGCTGTAGGTCGTCGACGTTGCCGACGCTGTAGGGTACCCGCGGATGAATGAATGGCACAGAAAGATGCGCCAGGGTGTGGTGAGCGTGCTCATGTGCTCGGGGAGGCAGGAGGTGGTGTCGAGTCGCCGGAATCGGCTCTGGACTTCGTCGGAACAGAGGATGCTCGGGGAGAAATTGGGACGGCCTGGGGGCGTGATTGGGTAAGGAGTCAGAGGGGAAATGAAGAAGGAACGCTGGCGATTTATCCTGCGTGGTCAAGGCGAGGTAAAGACGCGGCATTAAGATGAATTTATTCTGCGGATTACTGCAGGAAACAGCGACGAGGGGGAAGAAGGGGTCGTGCGGGTGGGGAGGAAGAACAGGAGGAGTGGGGTCCGCTGGTCAGTGGGAAAAGAAACGAGGGGGAGGTCCACCGGTCAGTGTCTTAACGGGTTGCTTCTGTGGTGAGGAAAAACGGTTCGGGGGAGAGGGCAGATGGGCTGGACTGGGCTGGGGTGGGCTTTAGCTGGGCTGGTTGTTTTACTCTTATTTTCTTCCTGTTTGCTTTGTTTTATCTTTTCTATTTTCTATTTTCTGATTTGAATTTCATCCAACTATTCAAGCATTCAAATAATTCAAACAATTCAACAATTGTAATGAGTTTTTGGTTCTGTCTATCAACATAAACCAAATCTCAAAATAAAATAATATTTTTATTCATTTTAGGATCTATTTAATAATTAAATAAAATAGACCATAGTTATTTAATCAAATATGGTTTGATTTATTTAATAAACTCCTCATTTGAAATCCAAATATTTTCAAAACCAAATCAGTAGGTTTTATTTGAAAATATTGAATACTTGGAAACTTGTTTAAAACAAATTAACCTTTTATTTAAGGGTCCATTATTAATTAAATACAATAGACCTTCATTATGAAATCAAATAGGATTTGTTTTATTAAATCTTTATTTTGAAATCTAAACCAAAACACTTCAGTAGGTATTATTTGTGAATATCAAATATTTGGAAAACTTATTTTAAACAATTTAATAAGTTTTGATGTTTCAATTAAATTGGTAAAACCTTTTATTTAAATAAAGTTGGATATTAAATCCTTATTAATTTATTTAAATAAACCTTTGCTAATTTTATTAAAAATAAAATGTTTTAATTCCAAAGCTTGGCTAAGGTTTAATTTGGATTTATAAAATAATCTTTATTTATAAACTTCTATTTCATTTGAAAATAAATCTTTTCACTTAAGAGTTTCAAAATAGGATTTCCAAATGTTTTTATTTTTCCTTTTATTAAATGTTTATCTTTTTAGATCCCTTTAGGTTTTATTTAATTCAAATGGGTTTGAAGTTCCAATTGAATTCAAAAATTTTCTTCTGGCTCTGAAAATCAAACAAAGTTTTATTTTATTCATTTATTTTCACATTACAAGATTTGGAAAATCTTGGGATGTGACACTGAATTATTTGCAATATAAAAAATATGATGCCAAGACCCCTCTTGCCAATGATGCAAAGGCTGAGGCCAATTGTTAGAATAAGAATGGATATTATGCTGACATGTGCATAACCCTAGGATGTAACTTGTATACCATTTGTATACAGTTCCGAGGGCTTTCCCTTCCACCAAACTATTGTGCAAGCCCATCTACTACCTAAAACAGGTATGCTGCGGATCTGATGTCTAGCTGTTTGCAGAGTAGACAAGTATGCATGTGTGGTGATGTAGATATGTGTTTGATCTTGTGGCTAAATCTGCTTGCTCCTCTGATTCTAGTTGCTCTTGTAAGCACCTGGCCTGCTCCTCCTATTTGTGGTGTTGTCCTGTTCCTCCTAGCTGTTGGCTTGGCCTTGATCTGCTCCTGGACTCCTTCAAGTCACCATGGCTTGTGTGTGTGTGTGTGTGTGGTGAACTTGTGATGAACTGATAAGGGAATGGTTGTGGTCGTGTGAGTGTAGCTGTACTTGTGGGTGGTGGTCACTAGCAGCTGGGTTGGTTCCCACTTTAACTTCCCTGGGTGATGATCCGGTGTTGACAGCAGTCTTGGACATGCAGTGACTAAGATGCTTTGAAGCTACTTGCGAGCTCGAGTACTGACTATGGATGAGAGCAAGTAAATTTCTAGGTTTTCACTCTTTCACTCTACGCAGCTTGGTGAAACTTGCCCCAATAAGGCCTATGATGGTGCTCTAAGGCCCATTCTTATTTTTATGATAAGAACATATTCTACACTTGTTCCATTTCGAAACACTCGATGATGAGCTTAAGCATATCATTAGTATGCTAAGTCTGAGAGTAAAAATCGTATACTAACCCTTCTTTTATTCTTTATTGTTTTCTTTGTTATCTTTTGTGTTGTTTTGCATGGATCAAGAATCAGGAATATAAAAAGTGGATTTAGAAGATGAAGAAAATGAAGATGACTCTAGTTGTAAATTTTTCTTTATTCTTTTGTAATCTACCTTTTCTTTTGTGAAATGTAAAGCATTGTAATAAAGGAATTATTTTTATTTATTCATTCTTCTTTTGTAAAGAATATTGTATTGTTTATTTTATTCAATAAAGTATACTAGTTTTCTTTTTATTTTATAATACATTTGCAAAGACAATGTAATATTTATATTTGCTTGTAATAAGAATCTTTTTAGTTCTTTATTTATGTATTTCTTTTTTTATATTTATTTGTTTTATAATAGTGCACTTTTATTCTTTTATTCATTATTGTAATTCTTCATTTGTTTGGAACTTAATAAAAATAGTGAATGTTTGTATTAATGTAATACAATGATTTCTCTCGATTTAATTATCTTACTATCCCTTTGGTTCATAATTGTAAAGATAATATAATAATGTGTAATGTAAATAAGATTATTCTTTGTCAATTCTTGTTTATTATGTCGTTATTGTAATATCATATTACATTACTCATTTACTCATTTCATTTTATTTAATTTCCACTATCTTTTCTATTTGAATAAAATATTATACCTTGTTTATAAATAAGAGTTCACCTCTTATTTTCTATTACAATTTAGTTTCCAATTATTATTCCATTTCAAATTCTTTTAGAATTCAAATTCACCAATTGAATATTCAAATTTGAATTTCCTTCCTCTTAAACACAAAAGTACTATAGAGGTCATGTAGAAATTCATCGCACCTGTCCTGGTGTTTCCATCAGAATAAGAGAGATCTCGATCCCTCTACAGCTTCTTTTGTTTTGCGCGAAAATTCCCCGGATTTTCTTATGCATGAATGCAATGCACAAACATGTGTCCTGTCTATTTCGAGGTGCTAATCCTGGGATGTTACAACATCGCCGCAGCACGCCAACTTCAGCGCCGACCGCCTCCGCCGCCACTACTTTGTCGAGCTCTGCTTCCACCTCCTCCAACTAGTCGGCCGGCCACGCCGCCGATGCACCATCCCCATCGCACCTGACACATCGGAGGAGGCCATCCCCATCGACGACTGAGCGTCGACCCATTTTTATCTAGTTATGTAATAATTTTGTCGCCGAACGCTTTTGGGCGTACTTCTGTCGAACACCTTGGGCCGAGATTTTGGCGACGAGAACGGAAAAAAAAATCAAATATGTCGTTGTTTTTGCTTCGCCTGCAAACTCGGTCTAGTAATGCGAGTGGAAAATTCGGTGTTTCCAGGCCGAGAGGTATATCGGTCTATTTACGTCCGGATTTCTTCGTGAGAACATCCAAGGAGTGGAGATGCTCTTATGCCCGTGAAAAAGTACAGCCAAAGCTTCATAGCAAGCTGAGACTGTGGCATCCCGCAAAACCACTCCTAGAAAAATCGCGTCGTTTTTGTGCATTGCATCATCATGACCGCATGATCATGTCATCATTCCACATTGCATTTGAGCATCGTCATCATCTTGCATTTGCTTGCATAAAACTATTTTTGAAAAGCCTGGTTTTGTTTTCTAAACGCCCCGTCTTTTATTCAAACGCCAAACCCGGGTCTCCGGATTATTTTTGTTTGTCTACTATCGGTTTGCAAACGGTGCTTTTAAAACAAATAAAATATTATATTATTTTAGTGGGGCAGTCGAATGGGCCGAATAGACCCGAACGACCACCCTAGTTCCAAAACGGTCCAACCCAGCACCTTTTTCTACCAACCTATCTACCCACACCCTCCTGCCACCTCATCCCACCCAATCCCCACCTGACACCTCACCCTCTCCCTATCCCCAACCAACCCCACGCCTCCTCCTCCTGCTCTCACCCTCTTCCTCCTCCTCCTCACCACCGACCGCATCCGCCTCCCTCAAGCCACCGCCTGGCCCTCCTCCCAGAGCTCCTCTCCAAACCGCCCGCGCCGCTTCCCTTCTCCTCGCCGCCACTCCGCTGCCGCCATCCTCTCGCCTTCCGCCCGCCGCTCACCACCGCCACCGCTCCACCCCTCCTCTCCCCGTCTGCTCACCTCGCCGCTTGCTGCCGGCCGCCGCCGGCCGTTTCCACCGCCACTGTCACGCCGCTTGCTGCCCTGCCGCTTCGCCAGTTTGCCGAGCCGCCCCTCGAGCCTCCTCCGTGCGCTGCCCACCTCAAGCAGCCGCAGAGCCCGCCTCCGCCCGCTGCCAGACTCGACGGCGCCGCTGCCGCCTCGTCGCCGGCGTCCTCCGTCCGCCCCACCGCTTCCACCTCGGGCTTCGCCGCTCGGGAAGACTCGCCCGCTTAGGCCTCCCGTCTTTGCGACAGCCACCGCCATTATCGCCCGCTGCAGAACTTCCCCGAGCGCCGCGACCCCTCGCCGCCTGGAGCCCATCGGTCCTTCCGCAGCGAGTCAAGGCCCTCGCGATGATGCCAGGCACCGCCTCCGTCCTCCTCGGTGGCTCTCAATCCCAGGACAAAACAATCGAACATGGATGGCACGGATAAGGCGTCGAGATCCTCTCGTCGACAAGATCGGCTCGATGCGGAGGATTTTTGAAGCAAGTACATGGTTCCACTCGAATACCCCGACCTCGATTCCAAGTTCTTCGTCTTGGATTCCAAGGCCTCCGACATGGAACACCAAGTTCTCCTGCCGGACCCGAACCCCGGTACCGGACAAGTTCGCCGTCGACCTCGTGAACGCCTACACGGAACAACAAGACCGCCACACGGAACCCGATACTGGGCGCCAAGCACTTCGATTTCAAAGACCGACGCGCGCAGATGAACCCGGGGAATGCCGTGAAGACCAGCGGGAACTACTTCATGGAACCGATGATTGTCGATACCCAAGATCTTCCTCGTGGCACGACAATACCTCCGTCATGGAAACCGCAAGAACCACTTCCGGAACCTGAAGACCCCGATCCCGACAACCGACCTCGGCGAGACCGAACCCACGGCACTCCATGATTCTCCTTCATGGTACGCCAAGACTCCCGGCGCCCGAAGCCGAGAGCCCCGACAAGAACCACGACACGAATACACCAAGTACTCCGCTCGGACGCCAAGTGCTCCTTCCCGGACCCGAAGACCATCGGTCAAGTTCACCACCGACAAAAGACGGAATACGAGTTCTACTTCACGGATACCAAGCGACAAGGTCTACTACCCGATCCGAAGACCCTAACCCCGGAGTCCGAGAACGACCCCGTCGAGACCGCTCCCGTCGAACCCTGAACCCTGAGACCGACCCCGAACCCCGGAACCCCAAGCTCGCCGAACCCTAATGTGTGACCCCTTTTCTCGAGCCCTATTTTTATAATGTAATAACAACTTGATGCATATTGAATTGTCATACTTGCATGCATAGTTGTTATGTGGTTTGGGGCCTTATGCCGATTCACCTTATAATTAAATATGGGGCCCATATGCGGGCAAATCTAGTCTCATATTGGCCTCATTTAAATTTGTGTAGCAAACCCAGTGCTATCTTCTGCCATGTTAAGACAACATTTAAATTGCGGGGGTTCTAAATAACTTGAACCATATATTTGATTGTCGGGACCCCGGTTCCACTTAATATGACCTAATCACATCGCATCTTCGCCATGCCATACATCATACATGCATCATGCCCGATCTTTTGCCGTAGTATAAATATTGCATCCGGTGTTTCTTCTAGTGTTTTGCTTCTTCGCGGATAAGGCCGTTGAGTTGATGTGAGCTTCGCCCCGATCTTCGGTTGAACCTTCGGCAATGTTTTCAGGCGAGCATCTCCCCCTTTCTACCTACCTTACTTTTATAGTATTTATTTCCTCCTGTTGATCTATTGCTATCTGTGTTGCGATGCTCTAGTTTTCGTACCGTGATATCCCTTGCAGCCTTATATTGCCATGGCCACCTCCTATTACCTGTTGTTTGGTAGATAGCTGGACTTGCGCGTCGTAGTCGCTTGCTCAAGTGCCGTTGCGTGTCGTCAAGCGCCACAGTTGTTGATGTATTGCCGCATGTTGATGTTGGAGATGATCATAGTTTTACTTATCGCTCACTTTAATTCCTGTTTAACAACTAAAATTGAAGTAAGCAGAGGCATCGGTGGGTGATAGAAAATATTTGGTTTCCGAACGCCCACTTGTGTCCCGTAGGACCCCGAGTACTTGATACCTGTTCCTTGATTTATCGCGCTATCCACATCCGGGAGGTATATGACCCCCCAGAGCTTGCTTGATTCTTTTTTCTTTGGGGGCCAAAACTAGTTTGAGGTTTATTTTCGATTCCTATTTATATGCTACGTTTATATTTGATATTTCAGATTAGCAACGCGGTATGTTAGGTGGTGTTGTTTTAGGTAATTATTGTGTTTTCGCTGCATCGATCAGCGGTTCGGGTTTCTTCGTTTTCGACAATAGTGAGGTATATGACCCCCCCCGAGCCAGAGATTCATTCTTATTTTTTGGGGCCAAACTAGTTTGAGGTTTTATTTTTTTATTCTCTTATGCTTATGCTATGCTATCATTTTTATTTAGTTTAGAGCACAGGGCATTTACCGGTAAGCGGTTTTAGGTGTTTCGACAAGCCATTCACACACCACTTCGGGTTTTCGCAACCAACAAGCAAGTATCGGACGCCGACCTGAGTCCGGTCAAAGCTCGCTATTATGGTCTACTCAATGGGGTGGCCCCCTGAAATAATTCTGAATCCTGTGATTGCTTTGTCGTGAAGGCCTCGTTGAGTTTTGATTTGGTTTTTCCGAGGTTGATCGAGCGTGTGTTGCTATTGGTGCACCCCGGCAGGGTAAAACTTTCTGAAAGCCATGTCCGCGGTTATGGACTACTTGGAGCACAGTATCTCGACCATAGACAAGCATAACTAAAGTAGTGCTATAAATTGACTTTATAATGACTAGTAATCAGCTTCACTATAATGGAATGGCTAAATAATACTGCCCACAATTGCTTGTTTGGAGTGTCGCTTGCGACCATTGTATCTGACTAGTGATTGTTGCAACTACAACGGAATGGCTAAATAAAAGTACCAACAACTGCTGGGTTTTGGGTTATCTCATGCTAATTGTATCTGATTAGTAAGTGTCGCAACTACAATGGAATGATTAACTAAAAGTGCCCACTGCTTATTTTATCAGGATGATTATCTACACCTGACTAGTAATTGCTGCAACGATAACTGAATAAGTAAAACTGCCAACTGTGTGAGTTCCTCGGTTGACTTCCTCGTTTGGTCTCGAGGGGGAAACACCAGGATGGGTTTGTTTGATGATAGTATCAGGTTGGTTCCGGATAGGTCCTTCTTACCCCTCTCTGATTGCCGCCAGTTGTATCGAGTCTCTATAGGTTGTTTAGTGCATGCTGCCGCTGCCGCTCAGTCCACCATACCTATGTAGGCGAGGACCGCCGAATTCTAGTCTCGCTGCATCGCCTCGATCGACGCCCTCTTTTTCCTTTGCCCTTTGTCGGCACCCCTTTTGTTTAAACAGGTTTTGAGATCGACGTCGTTAGCAGGTTTACCCTTCTGGCTTGGCCTGGGCAGGGTTATGGACGCCATTGATTATTCTTCAGGGCTCTTAGCCCCATTTGCATCTTGTCCGTAGCTGGACGCTCTATCGTTTCAAGGTGATTTGGATCTTTGTATATTATATCTGTATTCTTGACTCATGGAGTCGCTGTTATATATATATATATATATATATATATATATATATATATATATATATCTGTTCTGTGTGTCTCATCGAGAACTTGTGTAATATTATTACTTGCTTTCCACCCGCGCATTAGTGCTCTGGTAGACCTTTGAATCGCTTTACGCGGCGGGTTTCGCTAAAACTTGCATAGGTCCGATTTTAAGGGTGTTACAGAGACCACGCAAATTCCTCAGCTGAGCGTAGCTAGGGCCTCGATAGTGAAAGACATGTGGTGCACTTCCTCTGTTTTGAAGGTCTACGAATCTATCTTCTATCTTCAGTAGGCGGTGTGTCTGTTGCATGCGTGCGCGCACATGTTTGTGTGCGTGCGTGTGATAGACACAGAGCGTGCGGTTTTACACCATGCTCCTAAGTAGGATTAATATTTATGAATGACCTGAAGACACTGGTTGATGAACCAACCGTGATGCGCTCACCTGCTTTGATGTCGAGTGTTGGATTTGTTACAAATGACAGAGACAACATTTATGTTTTGTACTGAAGACAAACCCATGCATAAGAGGGTCACAAAGGCTAAGCTTCGCTAGCTAGTTTACTTCATACACATAAATCACTACAAGGAAAAAAATTCTACGCCGACGGCCGGCTGCCGTCGGCACAACGACAAATTGCCGTCGGTACAGGCTGTGCCGACGGCGTAGCCCCCTCGGCGTACGTTCTCGTCGGCACAGCTCCGTGGCCATCGACACAGCCCCTCCCTCTCGGCACAACGTCTTTCAGCGGGCCCCGCGTGTCAGTCAACGGCCGTTTTGGCTAACGGTTCAGCCCGAAGCTACACCGCGGCCAAGCCGTCGGCACAGGAATGGAGCTACGCCGACGGCCAGGCCGTCGGCATAGCCTAAAATATTTTTTTTAAATCCTTGAATTATTTAACTCCTTAATCTCCCGCTTTAATCATTTTAACACTATTTATAGTTAATAATTGATTAAATCGCTTAACTTCCTCGTTCTTTCAGAATCTCTTCCCGCAAAGCAATTTACTCATTGTTGTTAATACTAGGATATCATTCCAATTAACTCTTATATCATCATGTCATATGGTTGTATTTTTTGAAATTACAAGCAATTATTTAAGTAAACAATAATGAATAAGTAAAAATATTATTGAATTCAAATAAAAATATAATGATTTTATTTATTTTTGTATTTTTTATTTAATATGGAATAATTAATATCTTTAAATCTGTAAATTGGAATTCGGCAAATAATATGTCTAAATTGATTAGAAAAATGAGAGGAATCCAAATATGATATCAATATAAACTTATCACAAACTATGCCGTGATTCTTATCATAATTTCATTTGCCCGTTTAAAACGGCACGCATAAAGATTCTTAGCTCGGGACTAAGACTCGCTAAACTTGAAGTGGATCTATGATGAAACAACATATTTTCAACCTAAAATGATTTTTGTAAAAAATCATGAGCATCCGATCATGTACCTGTAGTTCATATCTGACCCACTTCCTGCCGATTCGGCAGGAATTTGTCCTTTTCACTAGGGATAGACGAAAATGTTTGAGATCCCCCCTGTTATGACATTATCCATGTAAGGTGGTCTAGTATTTTTGAAAAATGTGATGGTAGAATTTTGAATTATCCATTTGGTGGTTGCTTCACAAAACCGTCCGTTTTTGCACTCGGTAAATGGAAAACGGCTTTTTGGTGCGACGAAAAGGAAAACTTCATCCTAAAACATTATTCGACATCCCATGATGCATACTTATGCATAATATGGACTCATTATCACAAACTATGCCTTCATTCTAGCCATAACATTGGTCATTTGACCCAAAAGCCGTCGGCATAGCTTGGCTGCCTAACGCCGTTTTCGTCATCGTTTCTGAACTGGGGCTACGCCGAGGGCTATATCTACGCCGAGGGCCACCGTCGGCATAGACCTCGCTACTACGTCGACGGCCACACTACGCCGAGGGTCCTCGGCGTAGTCATCTACGCTGACGGCCGTATCTACGCCGACGACCGGTCTGGTCGGCTGGCCAGGGAAGGCAGCTACGCCGACGGCCCCGACCTTTGCCGTCGGCGTAGCCGGCCGGCCGTCGACGCATTACTTCTTTCCTGTAGTGAATGTCTCTTAGAGATCATCTATTTGGAATTCACTCTAATTTGTTTTCGATGGAAGTTCAAATCTTACGTTTTTCACTTCTTCTTCCTTAGAAATTCTGCTAATAAAATAAACTCTAAGCCACTCGATTTCAGCCTTTTCAGGTTATATGTCACCGGCGAGGCATGTGAGGATTAAAAAACTGAACTCGCGCTTTACGTGGTGGGTTTTGTTATGGACAGCCCTACGCGTCCCCCGGGGGATACGTGGTTTTTATCCCCCGGGTCCCTAGCCAACCACGTGTCCGCTTTTTGGATTCAAAATTCCGTTTTTGCTATATTTGCCCCGCTTTTGCTACATTTGCTCCGCTTTTGCTACATTGTAGCAAAAAAGGTTCAGTCCAGAAAATAAAAAAACAGACTGGACCTCGCCGGAGACCTTGTCGGCGACCGTGTAGCAAAAAAGTTGAGCTAATGTAGCAAACCCGACCTCACCGGAGACTCACCAGAGGCTTTCGCCGGTAGACCTCACCGGAGACCGTGTAGCAAAAACGTTACGCTATTGTAGCAAAAACGCAAAACGGTGGTAGCAAAAAATTTGTGCTAATGTAGCATATCCGATCTCGCCGGAGACTCGTATGAGGTTTTCGCTGTTAGACCTCATCGGAGACCATGTAGCAACAAATTTGCGCTATTGTAGCAAAACCACTAAACAGCTGTAGCAAAAAAATGTCTTATTATAGCAAATTTAACTTCGCCGGAGACCTCGCCAGAGATCTCGTAGCAAACTATTTATACTATTTTAGCACCACCGCTATGCATGTAGCAAAACACGACACCACTTGTAGCACCACCGCTGCTGCACATAGCACCGCCACGACCCCATGTAGCAAACTTCGACACGTGACGTAGCAGTGATCTTTGGTAGCAACGCCGATGCCCTTTGGGTAGCAACATACACACACCGAGCAAC